>JAEIGI010000010.1:637500-1275000 GCA_018903615.1 Drosophila neocordata | reverse complement strand
AAAATGAAATTAATATACAAAATAAACATTCATTCAATTCATGTTTATTTTTACAAAAGCAAAAGAAAAAAAGGGACGAAAATAAGGGAACAAAGAAATATGGGAGGAAAAATGATTTATAAACCAAACATTGTTGTTTAAAGGGTTTTCTTTTGAAAAAAAAAAGTTTTTTAAAGTTACAAAAAATTGTAGTGCATTGATCCACTGTTATTTCTGTATATAGAGATATAGATAGATAGGCATAGGAATATTTCTGTTTTTGTTTATGACTAAAAAGAAACAACAAATAAAGCAATTACAAGTGCAAACTGAAAAGTAAAAATTTTCCAGTCACAAAAATTCCCCCTTAGAAAAATCTAATATAAATAGCTCATATGCATAAATAAACAAAATATCATCTAGATATATACACTCGAAAAAATAATAATAAGATTTATAATAAAATATATTACTGATAATTTTATGAATTTTTTCAAAATCGCAAACTTTTTTTTTCTTATAAAAACTCAATTTTTTATAGTTTTATTACTTTCTTGGATTGATAAATTTTATATTTCTTTGTAATGCTTATTTGAGTAGCGTATTTTCTTCGAGTGTATGTTTATATATTGTGAACGTAGGTTATTTGTTTAGATTTCGGTTCATGGTAAGACGCGTTCGCTGATTCGCAATAACAATTTCATATTATTTATTTATATTGATAATTTATTTGAATTATGGGGATTCAATGACAAAATTCTCCTGTAAAAAAGTTTCCATATACGAAATAATATTTATGATATTTGAGATACATATATACATCTATTTCATTTTAAGCTCTCCTCCCCCCCTACCGATTGAAATAAATATTGTCACAGACATTACGTAGCGTCTGCGTGTGTTCAAATGATCAACACTAAATTAGCACTTGATTAACACTGGCAAACTCGTGGGAGAGCGGTAAAGAAGTAAGTAAGTAGAATTAGTAAGCCTTAGGGCCAAAAAAAAAAAAAAAGAAATTAAAAAAATGAAAAATGCTTCAAGTCAAAACAGAACAGGTGATTGTTAAATGGGGACGAACGGATAAATGGAAATATGGCTTAAGTTAGATATTTGTTAATAATTTGTATTAAACGAAACGCAAGTTACTCATTATCAGATATTTAACTATGCTAAACGTATCGTCTCACGATATTTAATAAACGAAACGATGGGATTATAAAAATAATGATATTGTAAAAGTCACACGTCAATCCAAAGATCGGAATAATATAACATTAGCTTAAAGAACTGTATTTGAAATAACTCAAAGCAAAGAATTTTTGATATTACCTCAGTTTCTCCATAAGTTTTCCGATTTTAAATATTTTAGCAATGCAAAAGAATATGACATAGTTCAGATAATATTTATAATATAATTTACAAAAGAATCAAGAAAAATCATTGGAATTACAACTTCTTACAAAAGTAATTTAAATAAATCAACCAACTTAATGGATTATAGGAAATCAATCTGAAAGAATAATCCTCTGTTGCATTATATTAAACTTAAAGCAGAATTCGTTGGATTTATAAGTTTTACTTAAAGTTTGATCCCTAATTTTAAGTAATCCAAGTTCCCCTTCAAATTATGATCATGGCTTAAACAAACTAGTTTTAACTAAGCCAGTTTCAATGCTACTAACTCTCTCTAGTTTTCATTGTGTTTAATTTTTCAAGTTATTATATTATTATAGTTTTATATAGTGATGTATGTATTAATGAAAATTTCATGATATTTAAATGAAATGTTTAATATTACTATTATTAGGTCTTAGGGCATCCAACTATAATTTGCCATTGCCCCCTTTGGGTAATTAAAACAAAAACACAATAGTAACAGTAGCAACAACAATAACAAATAAAGTGCAATCGCCTAGAACAACAACAAATCGTTTAAGTAGGCGCCAGGTCGCGCGTCGTTGGGCAAACCTCACCTCTGGCTCTCTCTATCGCTTTGTCTCTCTCTCTCCCTTTTGTATTTAGAATCAATTTTAATTCTATATACTTATAGAGCGTTGGAAAATTTTCCACAAGCTTGAAGCACGCGAGCACGAAGCAAACTTAATCTAAACAAGCGAAACACGAATAACAACAATAACAACAACAATATTAAAACAGCAAAAAGGGAAAACATAAATACATAATACAAACAAATAGAAGTGAGCAGAAAGATGCAGAAAATGCCCAAGTTGAATGATGATAATGAATGTGTATGGGGGCCACATACCATACATAAGCATACATACATACATACATATGTATGTATATCTATGTACATATGTAAGTGTGTTATATTGGTATAGGTTGAATCGGGGCACTGACTTTAAGATACCCTGCAAAGGCAATTACAATAAAACGTCTTATTTTTCTACACAAAGAAAGGTGAAAAGAAAATCTAATTAAGAAAGAAGAATTATAATATTAAAAGATCGATTCAACTGTTCATAAAAGCAAACGGTTTTTACTTGCTAACTTGCTGACCTACTCTAACTTAAAACCGTAAACATATATTTTTATGCACTCCAATCTACCCTATTGCTCTACTCAGCTATAGGGTATAAGAAAAGATATAAATTAATGAAACAACAAAACCAACAACAACAAAAAATTAGAATATATAGCCAAAGTATATATTATTAATGCATATTAATTAACCATTTTCGATGCTACACAAAATCAAGATGTCTATGTGTGAGTCAAAATGAGTGAGACTAAGATAGCAAGTGTTAGAGAGATAGAGACACAGAATGTGAGAATTGGACAAATTGAGTTGATAAGCGGGGGCGAAAATAAGCTGCGCGCGTCGCTTTTTGCGGCGAATTCGCAAAAATGAGTAGCCGAGCAAAAAAAAACCACAATTTAATAGTTAGAGCGTAAAGAAGAGAATTAAAAAGAGAGCAAAACCAATGATGACGACAACAGAGGGCGTCCGCCTTCTCTTGCCTTTTCACCTCCCCTAAACGGTATGTGCGGGCGGCTGTGGCGACGACGTGTGGGCAGCAGACCGTTTCCTTCTGATCGAGCGATTTTACATTTTAATGTCTCATTTGGCACACATTTTTCATTTGAATTCGATTTATGACGCAAACGCCTAGCTCTTGTGTGTGTGTATGTGTGTGTCTGTGTATATACAATTGGGGTCACCTTACCTCTTTTTTTTCTCCCCCCACACAGTTGCTACAATCGACTTTTTTTTTTCTTTTAGCGACTTTTCCGCAAGCCACTCGAACTGAGGAATGCTTTTTAAATGACTCATAGACAAAATTTTGCTGTCCCCCATCACACGGATTTCCCAGACTTCTTGATTGCAATTTAACCAATTTTATTAATGGTTAAACAATGAAAATGCTGTCTGACTCACATTAATTAATAGACGAGACTATGTATCTATATATATATAATACACATGCACATACATATATATTAATGGCATATATGAAAATTGTATATATGTATATACATAAATTTCTTTCTCACATAGCCTTCAGGCATCATACTGTGAATGTTCTGTTCATTGCTATATACGTATGCATATAGCCAAAAGTCGGCCAATATTTTATACATTTTATGAACAAGGAATAAAGAAGATTCCCATTGTGTAAGATAAAACAAAAAATGCCAGATATAACATCATATAACTTGATCATATGATGAACATAAACCTAAAAAAACAAACATTGAAGTCAAATTAAAGAAAACATTCCAAAGTCTACACTAGAAACAAATAGACAAAATCTAAGAAATTAAGTTCATTTAAATGAAAGTGCCTAATTTATATAAAGGACTTAATTACATATAGAGAGGATTCACAAAAGTAGCATATAGGAAAAGATCTCTTGTACGATCGAATATATTTTATCTGTATAAAGTTTCTTTTTAAAAGTTAAGGAAATTTGCGTAATATAACATAATATTTCCAGTATAATTTTTAACGATTTAATTTTTATAAATTATAATTTTTTTATGCAAGCTTAGACCTAAAACTGCTTTAACTAAAATCAATATCATTTGACTATATTTCTTGAACAAATTGATTGATTTGGAATACTTTAAAGGAACACAAAAAGTGATCCAATAAAATAGAATTTTGAACTTTTAACAAACTATAAAGATTAATTCATTTGAACTTCTTATATTTACTATATTTTTATGTTCGAAATTTAACTATTGACAATTTCTGATAAAAAAAAACGGGCATATTATACCTTATAATATAGTTTTAAATGCTACATTTAATAACTTTTTACATCGAAACAATGCCATCATTTATATTGACTCAGATATTTAAATATATCTATCTACCTATCCATTTTCAATATAAACGCATTACAATATTTTGCCAAAAATAGAAATTTTACATTTATTTAAACTTTGGCTCCGCATTCCTATCAAATAGATATATCGTTTCTAAATGTGGAATATTTTTTATATTCTCAATTGGAAAATCTTACTATATACAAAGTTCGTCGTTTCGGTAACAGTATATATATTTTGTTTAATCGATGCATATCTCAAAATGCAGTTAATAAAAGATGGCATAAATTTGATTTCAATATTAAGATTATTACACAGTTTTATCGAGATATCACAAATACATTTCGATTCTTATATAAATTTAAGCAAAACAAAACAAACAAACCAAAAAAAAAAAAAAAAAAAGAAAATGTTCTTTAACAGGTCGATTGGAATATTTATGTAATTTATTTAAAAATGCAATTTGCAGTTGTGTTTTTGTTTTTCTTTTTTTTTCTGATTTTGGCACATGATATAAACGAGTTTGGCAAGCAACAAATAATTTCTCTCTGTATCTCTCTCCCTGCTTTACCTTAGTCCCGCTCTTTTGGGCCATAAACAAGATGCAAATTAAATAAATCAACATATAGAAGAATTACCTATATATATATATATATATATATATTTATATTGTATCCATCATATGAAAAACAAAAAAAATAAATTCTACAACTATACGAATCAAAACCAACTGCCACGTGCCTTGACAACAAAAACAACAGCTGTTTGGTATTCCCCATTAATAAAATAAAATAATATACAAAAAAAAAAAAAAACAAAACAAAAATTGTACAACAGATTCGGAAACAAAACATCCATAACAAAGGTGTCAAACACAATAAGCATGCCAATAAGAAGAAGAAGAGCAACAAGAAGTTCAAAGACTTTATGAGCCAAATAAAGGTAGGGAGGGAGAGACAGCGGGCAGGTTAATACACTGGGGAGTCACCATAATATCACAATTGAATAATTAACATAAAATTTAATAATATTTCGTAATAGATCTTTGACGTCAGCAACAATTTAAGCTATCTTTTTTGTCTTTACTTTGATTTTGGATGATGTCCAAGAATTGTTAACCTACATTGAAGGCCCCATTTACCCCTCCCTCCGTCCAACACAATAAACCAACACTGAACTGAACCAAAA
The DNA here is from genome assembly GCA_018903615.1 of Drosophila neocordata. Taxonomy (NCBI): domain Eukaryota; kingdom Metazoa; phylum Arthropoda; class Insecta; order Diptera; family Drosophilidae; genus Drosophila; species Drosophila neocordata. Next base: position 1,269,537 of record JAEIGI010000010.1, on the reverse strand, counting down.
CTGAACGAAACAAAAGACCAAATGTGGGCAGCAGGAAGCCATCAACCTCCAAGCAACCAGGCCAGCTCCCTCCCACCTTCTGCATTTGGTATAATTACCATATATGTATGTAAGTAACTTGGCCATGCAATCAACTTGAGATCTCTTTTGCAATATACTTATATGTACATACATATACTAATACAATATACATATAGATATATTATATACAATTGCACTTATACGGTCTGGCCTGGTTGAAGTTGTTTAGCAGACGCGTTTTGGCCAGTTATTAGGAAGATGCTGGCACACACATACACAACCAGAGGGTAGCACACACACACACTGAGATTTCACAGTCAAAATGAGATTGCCCTTTTCTCAAGAGCCATTTCGACAGCACGGCGACGATTTTGGTTTTTATTGAATTATATATGTTTGTAGATATGTTTGTACGTGCCAGGCCACGAGATATATAATACACTATACAGATATTGTTACAGTTACAAGAGCTTTACTGATTTTTCATTATAAGTACAACTACATATGGCCTTAATGGCTCAAGCAAAGCATTACAAATTTTAAACCAGAAATAATAGAACTTTAAAATATACAAAAGTAGAAAACTGAAACACTTTTAAAACAACTTTTTCTACGATTTTTAATGGCAGCAACTTTTTATTAAGAAGCATAATTTTTTTTTTTTTAGTAGTAAATTATTATAGTTACTGTAAAATTAGATTTCTTTTTAGTGTTTATTAATTTTCTTAAAATTTAAAACTGCTTTAAAACATTTATTCTGGTACAAAGTTGACTTTATGGTACAAGAAAACATTTTTACAAACTAAAAGTTGATTTGATTTTCTTTTTTATATATTTGTTTTTGCTAGTAAAAGTATGTTTTATTTAAGTTAATGGAATTAAATGTTATTTTTCTCCTTAGGAAGTTTGCTTAATTTGTTCCAAAGCACAATTTTTCAGAGGTAGAAGAAAAATGTAAGCAATATGAACATTTTTTTTTTGAAACAGTTTTTTAAAAGAAATTTAGTTTTGGAATTTTTCAAATAATTTGGTTTGCGAAACTTTCTGATATATTATATCAATCAATGGGCTCCAGGCCTATGAATAAATAGTTTTAAAAAGTGTTTCAAAAATATGTAAATGCTTTTTTTTAAATTCACAAAGTTTATTTGATTCTAAAACGTGTATAAATGTATAACCTTTATGATATAAATATATGTAGATCCTATAAGATTAAATTTCTGAATAGATAAATATTTTAATAAATCTTTCAGATGAAATAAAAGTTAAAATAAAACAAAGTTTACCAATTTCAAGAAAATCTTTGATGGAATTATTGAAAATTTCATTAATTTCATAAGCAAATGAAATAAATTCACCAGATATTACCAAATATTTTATATTCATAAAAATTCATAAAAAATTTCATACATGAAATAACAAGAATAAGCGTAATTTCATTTGATTACGTTTGAAACTTTGTTGTGTTAGCCACCAGCAATGACCAATGGCAGCTATTTTAGCCAACTGACGGCATTATTTGAATCGTAAACTCTTTTCTGACTGATAGCAGGCCAAGTATGAAAGGAATATACAAACATACATACAAACAAACATATATATGTATAAAAGCAAAGGCAAAGGTGGTAATATTACTACACAGTTGTTGTAGTCTCAAACCAGCTGGCATTCTACATACCAAGTGTATTATCAGCATCTAAATAAGCACGAGTACTGATAGTGACCGTACACACACACACACATACACAAGATATATTCATATATTGGGCTCTTGGGTGCGCCGGTGTGAGTAATGACTAGATTTAGCTGGATAACAATGGTAATTCCTTGTGATAATGACAATCATAAACAACAAGTCGAGTGGGTGAGCGTTCACATTGCGACTTGTACTAACTGCAAGTGTGTTTGTTAGTGTGTGTGTGTGTGTGTGAGTGTGTGGGCCGCTAGTTGATTTGAAATTTGGAATTGGGTTCAGACCAGCTTTAGCTGACTTAAGAAGCAGAATTTCTACATTCTTTTCTCACAAAATATTATAATAATAACTAAAAGTGAAATTTTGGGATTTTTTTTTTTTTGAGATTTAAAAATTTTTGATGAAACCAAACGATGGTAAATTGGTTCGCAAAATTTCCCTATAATTATTATTCATTGTGCGTATTACTGATTTGACTTTGCCAGATCATAAATCAGATAAGTTTAAAATAAGAAATAATTTATAATTCTGCGATATCTTTTTAAGAATAATAATACATATATATAGCAGAGGCTTTATTTATGAATTTAAGGAATCATTGTACAATAACTTTCACTAAGAAAATAATAATAATTTCTGTCTAATATTATTAATATCAGAAACCTAAAATATTCTAATTAATTGCACAATAAATATTCATAATCAAAGAAAAAATATAATTTTTACCTATAGAAATATCAATTATATATGTAAAATCTTTATATAAAACGCATATTTAATATTTTGGAAAAATTTTATAAACTTTTATCAGTTGCAATTATTATTCTTACTCTTATCTTTAAGAACTTGTAAACTTTTGAAACTCTTATTGCGTTCTATACAAATTTTCAAATCAATAATAATATTGAAAATATTTCCTAAATATTATTCAGATTTCCTAACTAAATCCATTAATCATATTTGTTTTAGTTATTACTACCAAAACAAAACGAGAAAGACAGAGAAAGAGGCATACCGGAACCAATATACTAACTTATAAATAATTAGTCACCAAAAAAGGAAATGGATTTTAAATCTTTTGTTAAATTATGACTAAATGGATAACTAATATATATATTAAGACCCTATTTAGTCATTATTTCATTTTTATCTATATACAATCTCTTAATATGCATATATTAAAACTTTAACACCAAACTTGAGTTATATAGAATCGATTTAAAGGTATCTACTTAAATATTTCTACTAGTTAAGGCAGTAAAACAGTTTTAACCACTCGAATTGGGTAAGAATTGGATTTGTTCTCCTATTTTAAGGATATTTAGATACTGATCCATGTGTTATATATAAATGTACAAACTAAACGACTAAAACATACTCTTTTTAACCCAAGCTCACAGGGTATAGATAACGAAATTTAAAACTGAGTTCAAGTCAACCACAAAAACCAACAACAACTGTGTATACACATACACAGATACATAGATACGTATATATATGGATGTTTATTTGTTTCTAAAAATGTATGTGTTTGTTTGTGTATGTGTGTGTGTGTGTGTGTTTGTATTGTACATAAAACAATAGCAAACACAAAACAAAATGCGACAAAATCATTTCCGTTACAACAACAACAGCAACACATACCAAAAGTAAAAGACTTAATGACTAAACTTGTCAGGCACCCATACACCTACACGACCCATACATATTTTTTATGGATGTGTAAGTGCTTGTATACTATAAGTGAGTATGTGTGTGTGTTTTGTATGTTTGCTGTTCTCTTGATAAAAGAGCAGCAGCAGAAACAGCGGCAGCAGTAACACCAACAACAACAACAAAGTGACAACAAAGCGAATTGAACTCAATGAACGCACCGAGCGACCGCACACCTGTCTGCCACCTAGACAACCAAGAGGGACGGGGAGAACGTCGGCCACAACAGAGAGTGTTGTCAAAGAGAGGGGTCAAAAAGAGTGTGTATGTATGTACATGCATACATACATATGTGGTGGTAGGCTGCCCAGACAGCTTATCGTAAATGCGTTGCGCATTCTTTTTTCCCTTTTTTTCTTTCCTATCTTTCTCTCTCATTCTCTCTGTCTATCTGTTCCGATGGCTTGGTCTCTCTCTTTCTCATTTGGAAAACCTTCGAATACAAAAACGCGCAATTTCCTTCAGAGTTTAATAAAAAATTATGATATGCTCTACTATATCATAAATAACAATAATCATAATTAAATTGTATAACATTTTTTTTTTTTCTGTTTTGTTGTTTGTCATTGTTTTTATTGTTGTTCTTTTTGCACGCTTGGACGCTACTGGAAATTCGCCGCAACGACTTACAATGTGTGCTTGTATGTGTTTATGTATAGAGTGGCGGATATACATATGTATGTATGTACATACATACATAGAACGTTTTTAATCCAAAAGGCAACTTTCGATTTTCCCAATATTGTGCAATTTTATTTCGGTAGTAAAAACACAATACTATATGTGATTGCACAAGAAACAATTTTTCAAAATGATCTAAACACATAAAAAAAAACTTAAGTACATTAAATAACAAAAATTTACGACACTTTTTTAGATGTGAAACTTTTAATTAATTTTAAAAAATTCTATAGATTCTGAGTTAATTAACTTCTAAAAAGAGATTCAACTGATTTCTATTTTAAAAGTTTATTGTCAAAACGTTTGCTTGCACTTTTTTTTTTGCTCAACATAAAGGTTTAAAATATCAATAATCAAGAGTTTCCCCCATAGGATGGGTCACTGTTCTACATATGACAAGAAGGCAATGCCATAGTCAACGAGATAAGCAAAAACAAGCTGGCAACGCCACATTGAGTACCCAACGGGGGCTGATCAGCTGCTAAGGCAAAGAATCAGCGTCAACTCTCTCTCTCTCTTTCTGTCTCTTTATGTATTTATCTCATCTTGTGCTGCAACTTTAAATTGCATCTATAGGATTCTATAAATTCTATCTATATACACACAATTGGACGTATGTATGCGTATTTATATAGACAGATATATGCTCACTTTTATAGATTTATTTGCTTTAATTTTTAGCATCTACTCTAAAATCTTGTATTATAATGATTTCTTTTTTGCTTTTTGAGGCGTTATGCCTATTATTTGATTTTCGATAATTGTAACACGAGCACTCGGCACTTTTTTTTATACATATATACAATAATTTTTCTTTTTTTTTTCTTTTTTGTATCGCGTAAGATATTTTCACACCTTGGCACAGACGCTCACGTACAGAAACACGCGCGTACATACATTTGTATGTGCACGCACACACACAAAGCGAAGCGAGCAGAAGAAGAATTGAGCACGCGACCGTTGATCGCAAAACGTTTCATTGGCTTTTTGCAGAAGACCTCAAGAATGCTCACATAGTATCTTGAAGATACTTTTTGCCATTTCATTTATATTGCACACGCCGCAAAACTCTGCCCGAGTTGTATTATAAAGAAAATTCGTTTTATTTATTATTTATATTTAGTTTCCAATTGAAATGCAATTTGTATTATATGTTGTATTTATTTTTAATTTTTTTTTCGGTATTTTCTTAACAATTTATTTCGATCTCGGGCCGCTTTTGTCGTCGCGTTCGCGTCCATACACATTGAATATCTGAGCGATACTGAAGCACACAGAAGAAGCAAAACAAAAACACAAGTATCTCAGCAAAAGCAACTCAACAAAGCGAAAGCACTCAAACTCATGTCAGTTGAGTGGCAAAGTCAAAGTTTGAGCTTTTATTTTTCTTTTCTACTTTTTTTTTTTTTCATTGTAGTTTATCGCGAGCGATTAATGAACTTTGGTGAGAGGGAGCGCTGCTCTATCTCTTTACCCTTTTCCCTGGTGCTCTCTCTCTCTCTCTCAGTCTCTTGTTCTTTTACTCTTTAGCTTTGTTTGTACGTTTTAGTAATAGTTTTTATTCTCGCATTCCATATGCATTCGTATTCGCATTCATATGTACATACATACATATGTATGTATATATTCATGTTCGACTTGTTGATAGCGCCAGATTTTCTTATCAGCTCTTGCCAAACCACACATGAGTATGTGTATGTGTATATGTAACTGTATTTCTGTACGTGTGTGTGCTCCCTGGGAAATTAGCGATTTATATTGTTTTTGTTGCTTTTAACTTGACCGTGGCCCTAATTGATTGCCCTAATGTATAGTAGGCAACACAAAAGCTTTCAAGCAACAAGTGAAATATATCAAATGAGCTTTTCTCGATCAATTGTTTGGATACAATCAGAAAGGCATTAGGAGATCTATAAATTGGTAATATCCTTTTAGCAATGGGCTGATGTTATGGTTAATTTTTATTTAGTTAACTTTTTTTTTTAACTAAAAAACATTTAACTAATAATAATTTATCCTATTGAAAAATGTTTTAAATAATTTTCAGCTACGAAAACATTTAAACAACTGTTTTCTTATTTTTTTTCATGTAATACCAATTACAACTAAGAACTTAGAAAAACCACTTGCGGAAAATGACTCAAAGATAAAAGCGAAATGCACCGTTAGTTACGGTTTTATTTTGTCATTTGAAATGATAAACTTTTCGATAAACTTGTGTTAATAAGCAAAGCAAAAGCTTTTATTTTGTGCCTTTGCAAAAAAGCTGTCTGACAATTTACGATATTGGCCAAAACTTTTGCTCATTGCCAAGTTGCCGGTAGTCGACAACGAAACGAGACAAAAAATGTTGACTCAAAATTGTTTTGATTGTCGAGTGGCGGCTATGCCAAAGCGGAAACGGAAATGACGGTGTGAGTGTAAACGTGCAAGCGTGTGCGTCTGTGCGTGCGTGTGTATGAGACATATGCCAACAACAACATTGGCTTCCTGCCTGTAGCTAAAAAGTGTTGACAGAGCGTGTGACAGTCAGTTATAATACAATTTAGTATTGACTCTATTACAAAACGACTTTAGTCTGGCTTTACTGTACTTGCCACGCGACGACAACCATAAATTGTGTAAAGTTCTCTAGCCACTCGGCTAGTTGGTTGGTTGGTTGGCTGGTTCGTTGTTTTGTCTGTTTGTTTACCCCGCTGTTTGTTTGGCCGTTTGTTTGAAATTAATTAAAAGTTTATGTGATTGTTTTGCCATAGCAAAAGTTTTGGCCTAGACCCCGAACACCCCCCTCCTATCATAGTTTCCGATAGAAAGTCATATAGAAATTATATTTATCATTTGGCTTAATGTTTCATTGTTTATCTACAAATTGATTGCTAACGATTGCTAAAAATTAAACATGAAAACCATTGAAAGTTTCTACAGAGTTAAGAAAAAAGTTCCGTTCAAGAGAATATTTATGAAATATTAACGTGTTTTCATCTCAATTAGAAATGTATTTTAAAGGTAGCTATTTCTGTGCACTTCAATTGAGTTTAATATTTTCGACCTTTGTAAATTTTAAGACATTTCAGCATACTTATATTTTGTGTCCGTCTGCACATTAATATTTGATGGCCAAGCATCACGCTAATGACTGAAAAAGGCTCAACAGGCCAAAATAAGAACAAAGTAACAAATCAGACAAAAGGGCAATAATTTTAAACAGTTGTTCTCTTTGTCTTTGTAAGAGCTAAAAAACAATGCTAAGGATTATATACACAGGAAAACGGAGTTAAAGGACTTTCAACTGCAAAGACATTGAACTTTCACAATTTTATATAAATTCTCATACAAGTTAATGTACTAGAAGAATTTTTGTTAAGCTTTGGCACTAAAAACAAAAAATATGTACTAAGTGTAAGTTTGGGCTAAATGTATGGAATCGATTTCAATTAGAGGAAGGAAAATGGATTTCTTGTTTTTTTTAAAGTAGGTTTAAAGTAGGTTCTATATAACATATAACTAAGGTGTTTGGTTAAAGAGTTTTAAAGGGTTTTTGGAGATTTGGAAACAATAGTTTCTTGCATGTAAACAATGAACACTTTAATCATATAATAAGAATGAAGTTTGTCATGATCTATTAAAAAATATCAGCAAAAGGCCTTTAGATGTATTGAAGTTAAGATCTCCCTAAGTTGCTTACTGGTAAGCCTTTGTATTAAGAGTTACAAACACCAACACCAAGTTAAGATCTCACTAAGTCGTATTTCTAAAGCTTTGATTTAAGATTAAAGAAACAACTACTAAAAAAATACACTTCCAGATTCTACTGTATCTCAATGAATGAATGAATCCACCATTTATTCACAATGCAAAAGTTATTAATTTCAGAACGATATTTCTATTACTCAACTGCTTTATATATGTAAGTATAGCATCATTCCTACTTTCAGATCATAAACTATAAATATTTTTTTATTGTTTTAATTTTCGTTTAGTCACTTACCAATTTTGCGACGAGCTCGCCATAGAACGGGTGGTGCTGCACTATTTGGAGACGAAGCCATTTTGTTAATTTAAAAATCTGTAATTAAAAAAAAAAAAACAAGAAATCAAATTAAATTCGTTTCGCTTGAAATTTGTTTTGAAATAGTTTAAATTGATTTGAGGCAAAAATGAAATTCCAATTAAAACTATTATTTCAATTTCGTTTTCATGTTCAAAAAAAAAAAAAAAAAATTTGATTTGCTGATTGTTAAAACAATTCTGTGGAAAAACCCAAAGGCGAATATCCGCAAAAACTTTTCATGTTGCCTCGCCTTTGAATTGCCAAAAAAAAAATATAACTAGCGATAGCAAAAGAAAAAAAAAATCTTACAAATGCTTGTACATCCGCCAGCAAAAAACCCGAATCAACCCAAACCAAAATGTATGAATATATATGAATGACAGAGTTGATTAATGGAACCAGCAGTCAAAGTAACATCATTAGACTATTTATGAATGTCCGTAAGAAATATGCAAAATTAGCATAATGCAAAAAGAAAAAATTTAACGTAACAAGAGTATAATTTATTGCTTTTCATAAAAGATTTGTAGTAGTTGGCAAAAATTTAAATGAAATAAGAGAGAAAATATTTAAAGAAAAGTGAGTTTAAGTAAGAAAATAACTAAGGGAAGAAAAGGAACTAAATTATTTCTTCAAATTTATTTATTTATGCTTGTGTAAAGGATGAAATTTATACACTGATTAAAAAATAAATGATTTCTCCCTTTAATTCATATGACACATATTTTTCTGACCTAAATATGATTGTGGTTTTTATATCTTTACAAAAAAAAAATATATTTATTAAATTATAAGAAATATATCTCAAGTCCAAGAGTACAAAGTCAAGTTCTTCTTTTATTTTAAAGAAAGAAAACGCCATTTTCCAAATTATATCTCATGGTGTGGTTAAGACTTTCAAAAAAAAGTATATATAGTTCTTTTCTGTTGAAAAAAGGATTTTTGGAATTTCTTTAAAAACTGGCGTAGCTGGAATTTAAAATATAAAATAAAGTTTAATGAGTAATATTATGAATTATTATATATAAGATGATATATAGAAAAGATGATAATAGAAAAGATGATATATAGGAACTTTCTTTAACTATCATTTCCATTATTTAAGACTTGCTTTATATAAACAATATTAAGCACCTACTGAGTAGTTAACTAGTTTCTTCAAGTGTATCTTTTAACATGCATACATTCACCCATATTCTGGTAAAAACCCGAATAAGCCAATTTGTTATCATTAATCTTTAATAAATTTGCTATTCAAAATAAAACAAATACAAGATCGAACCATATAGAGCATTATCTATTTATTTAATAAGCTTCAGCGAATAGAATTGTCGATTTGTGAAAACAAATGAAATTCTCTATGAATGAATCAATTTCTACATATCAAAAGCCATCAATAAATTTCATTGAATTCTAAAGCGTATCGCTTACGACCGACCATCGATTGAATTATGGTCCATTAGGTTTCAAGTTTCATTCTTTTTTTTTTTTTTTTTTTCTTTATATTTTAATGGCATTTGTCACGCATTGGTTCCTCTTCTTTGCGCCTTCCCTTGCCTTGCCTTGGCTCACATGTTTCTGTTATTGGTCTTATCAACATGGAGGGTTCCATCAAGACTCAGTCCTTATCATTAGCAATAACAGCAACGAATGAGCGAGCGACCTTGACTTTTTATCTCATTATTGCGGCACTTGTCGTCCACTTAAAAATTTGCCGTCAAAACGAACAATGTCAATGAACCAAGCGGAATTAAAAAGATTTTTTTGTTTAGAAAAAATTTCAATTAAAAATTAATTGAAACAAATGTAGCCAACTAGACTTGTGTGGAAGTTAGTTTACCCTTGTTAATTTTTATTGAAATCGATCAAAGTTAAGGGTTCTCTTTAAATATTTTTTTTTATTATTTAAATTTAAATGGAATTTTTTGGTAATATTTTTACCTGTAGTTATTTAAATTAAAGAAGCAAACATTTTATATTATTTAAGATATATTTACTTTTTTAGCAATAGAAAAAACTTCTTAGAAACAAAGAAATAAAATTTTACAATAAGTAAGAATTTAAAAAACAAATTTCACAACTTTAAAATAAGCAAAAAGCACTACAATTTTGTTAATAAATTATTAATATTTTAAATTCATGAAATTAATTTTTAAATTTTTTAGCTGCCGACTAATGAAACAATATTAAAACTGTTGTTAAAATCAAAGTTTATAAATTTCGTAACAACATTAATAACCTAACTTTAATTAAAGTATTTAAATTAAAAATATATGTTACTATTTATATAACAGTTCCTCTTACAAATTTAACCGAAATTGAGAACTTTTGATAGAATTCATAAGCCGATAATAAATTGCATTACTTTATTCTTAAAAATTTAAAATAAAGAATTAAAATTAAACAAAAAGTTATTTCAATTACAACAATTTTGTGTGAAAAACAACAATTTTCTTAAAAATTAAATGATATAATATAAATGAATTTTGTTTAGCATAACACAAATATAAATTAACTTCAGAATAATAATTAAAATAACTAAATATTGAAATACTCGATCGATTTTGTTCAAACTCGAATATACATATGTCCACATTCGAATTACTATACCCTTTTTGGCAAGGGTAAACAAATTGTTCATATTACTCGTACTTCCTATACTCGTATACAAATTGTTCCCTCTTCTCTCATATATTTTCTATACCCTTCAAACCAATGGTGTAAAAATACTTCTCATTGTTATTTCACTTTACCTATACCTTACTTGGCAAGGGTATATAAAGTTATTCATTACTTTGACTTTCCTATACCCTGCTTGGCAAGTTGATACAAATTCTTTACTTTGCTCTTTCATCTTTCCTATACTCTGGACAGGGTATACAAATTGTTCGGATTACTCTTACTTTCTTTATTCTATGTGGCAAGGTTATACAAATTCTTCACGTTGGTCTTTATAGTTTCCAATACTCTACTTAGCAAATTTATACAAATTGTTATAGAAATTCTTCACTTTGCTCTCTCTCATTTTGTATACCCTACTTAGCAAGGGTATACACATAGTTCACATTACTCTCTCACTTCCTATCTTTTCCTATCTGCTGATTTTGTGCACGTTTAGATTATAATTCTTTGATAAGGGCTTAGGAAAACATAGACACAGAGAGAACTGTAAAGTTAATCCGACAAAAGTAGCTGCGATTTGGACATGTGATGCATTCCGAATGATAGTGTCTGATTGTTTTCTTTTTGTTGTTGTAATTTCTTTAATTTTATTTATTGGCTTGATCTACAATAAAAATTTATTACTGTGGCGCCGGTTTGCCGATGTGTCGATCAAATGTCTATGATTAGTAAAGAGGAAGATGGCAGAGGGCATTCCATTAAAAGGGGCATTCCTTGCCCTGGCCCCCTTTTCTTTACATTTCTTTTTTGTTTTTTTATTTTGTTAGATTATTACTGCGCACGTTGTTTGCTTTGAACATATGCAATTAGTGGTTACAAAAACAAAACAAAACAAAAAACAACAAACAACAACGAACACACACACAAGCCACAAGACAATAGAAATGTGAATTGCAAATAGCCAGAAAATGAAAAACTCATTAGATAACTCTCACATGGCATCGAGAAGTTTCATAAGGTTGAAATAAGTAACTGTAACTGCGCATAAGCGCAACTATACACATACAATAGGTACATACATACATACAACGAACCGATTTATCATCGATCGTCGATCTTAATGGCTTTCTAACAGTTTAAACACAAAAACAACGGGTACGGCAGGTAGCCAATGCACGTGTTTAATTTGCAAACATTTTAAGAATATTAAACAAAATAGTGTAAGCACTTATGGTAATAACAGTTAAATGTATTTAGCATTTAGAAATTTTCCGGTTTCCTATACGGATTATTAAAATTCAATTTTAACTGAAGCGGAATAATGAGAATTTTAGATTGTGAATCATTTCGATAATAAATCTGCGATATTATATACCTAGCAGAAGGTATAATAATATTGATCAGATATTTGTAACTCATTGATATAAACGTTTCCGTTTATATAAAGTATATATATAAGTATATTCTTGATTAGCATCAAAAGCCGAGTCGATCTAGCCATGATTACCTGTTCTTCTGTCTGTTTCTTAGCAGATTTCACATCTTAAATTTCAAAGCTACGGGGTAAAAACTTGGTAGATAAGGCTTTTAGATGTTTAGGTTTTGCAAGTATAAATATAAGTCGGATCGGACAACTATAAGTAATTTTAAAACGAAATATTAATACAGAACTGTACGTTTTTGAAGTGTAGATTCACAGGTATTTAAATAAATCGGATCGGACTATTTAAAGATATTTTTATTAACAAAGTATAAGTCTAGAACTGCAAGAGTATACCAACTTCGACAAGGCTAAAGCTAACTTTTCTTTCTCGCGTTTCTACCTAATTTAATAAATCTACATATTAACTTGTTAGTGAGTGACTAAGTTCCACTTAACAAGAGCTAATAAACATATTTATTTAAAATTGAATTAATCACTATTTTATTTCTAACTATTACTTTATATTTTCACAACTGGAATAAGAACTTTTATAGTTTCACTTACATTAGATTTCTACTCTACAAACAGTTTGCAAGAAATTGATGAGATGAATAAACAATTTAAAAAGCAAATAAAAAACCCAAAAAATTATTTAATTTTTGATCAATCAATCATTCAATACATATAAAACAGGCACAACATTTTTGCCATTTTCATCAACATATTTTGAAATGTCCCACAAAAAAACCAAAACGACCTCAAAATTTGCACAATTAATTTCACAACAATATGATCAAAAAATAAAAATGTAAAAACTTTAACAAAAAAACGTTATCGGGTAGCGAGGGAATTATTAATTAATGTTAAAGGCGTAACACGCAAAATTTTATAAAGTGCGTAATCATTGGAATAAACCATAATAACAATAACAACAAGCAATAACAACTCAAATACTTGTACACACACATTAAAGACCATAAACAGCAAATTATTATTGCAATAGGCAGAGAGGCCCAATAATATTTCGAACAAAAACAAGCCAAACACAGCAGCTGATGATGGGTAAACAACGCACTACAACCAAAAAAAAAAAAAAACAAATATTAAAAAAAAAAAAAAAAACGTAAACGAAACGTCACAAATCATGCTAGTCAACAAAAGCCAAGAAGAAAAAAAACAGTCAACAGGAAAGGAGATACGTTTCACAAATCAGAAATTCACAACAACTAGGTGAGATATGATGGGCGTAGGTTCCACCCACACAAGCACACACACACACACAAAATTATATATATAAATTGGACTAGGTCGAGCCAGTGGAGACTTGAAATTGGCCAAGTTAAAAGGCAGGCAGGCAACAAATCAATCAGTACAACCGACAAAATAAACATTCAAAATTAAACGGCATGTTTAGAATTTTAATAAATTGCTAAAAGCCAAACTTGAATTGGGCTTAAGTTTCTTCGTATACTCTTTTTAAGTTGAGTTTATTCGAGGTTAATCGGATTGCTAAAACAGATTTACTGAATGTTGAATTGATGCATATAGAAAACTGATCTTAAAAGTAAAAAGTAAATGCTTTGGGGAACCCTTTCTTATATTGATAAATACTGCAGATTTAGCAGATAATTTATTTTAATTATTATAAATAATAATTGTAACACTTTCATTAAGTGTTTGAAAAATAATTCTTTTAAAGAATCAAATTTAAAATAAACTTTGATCTTTTGCAAGATTATTTTAATAAGCAAAAAATTGTTATACAAATTTAAAATAATCAAAAACTTTAGTATAAGAAATCAATGTCGAGCTATCCTATTAAAAATTTGCACAGGAATTATATAAATTATTATGAATAGTAAAAGAATTGTGTAAAATATAAGAATTATATTAAAAATTCATTCATTATATAGAGCGCTATATTATCTTTAAATTAAAATATAGAGAGATGTACATAAATTGATTTATATTTTAAATTAAGAGGGAATAAAAAACAATAACTTATGATTTTAGGTAAATATATTTGAAATAATTTAAAAAGTTAAAAAAAACAAAATTAAACTGGAAGAATTAGGCAATAATTTCATAAACAATTTGTATTGTAAATTCACAATATATCAATTAAATAATGACTTCAACCAATAATAGGACGAGATCTTCCTTGCAATAATTATGTAAATAACTTAGTACAAATTATTAATAGTATAATTTAAATGTGAAAGAATACTTTTTTTTTGTTATAAAGAATTAAAATATTTATGTCTATATACAACATATTTTTTTATACTATAAAATACTTTATACTATTTCCATTTGTAAGTTATTTTTAAGTTCTTTCATATGTTTCCAATTTTATATTAATTAATTTAACTTAATTTTTGCTGATTTTTAATAAATAAATAAAGGTTATTCAAACAATTTTTTAAACATTTCCCTTAAGGGGTGTATCTATCATTATAAAAACTCTTTTTACAACTTTTCTTTTAAATTGTAGTTATTATCATATTTTCATTAGAGTATTCATTTAACACTTTAGTCTTTAGAAACCAGCCGAAAATAAAATTTAAAAAATATGTCCTTTTTTTGTTTTGTTTGTTGAATTGTTTATGAAATATGTTAAACTTTAACTTAAGTATATTTAATATGTGCTTGTTTTTTCAAGTGATTGAACGTTGCCTGCTGCATGCCAAAAATTATTTTCTGGGCCATTACTTTGCCCCTGGCACTGCCCCTGTCCCTGTCCCTGCACAATATGAACTTTCATATTATTTTTGGTTAGTAATCGCGATGGGACTCATTCAGTCAGTCAGTCACTCACTTAGTTAGTTAGTCATTGGGGCTGCTTTGGCTTATGGGTAATGCGTCGTTTAAATGCTGACATGCATGTCACTATAGATAAGATATACGAGTGGCCAGATACCACCGCCATATACTAAATACATATATGTACGTATGTATATATATCTTTTGTATACGCTTGGCATATATTTGTTGTTTGCGCAGATTTGCTGGCACTGATAATGCCAAGCGACAGCGGCCTTTGCTGCTGCCTGTGTGTGGCATGATATCAGTGGTGGCAAGTGGTAAAAGAAAGAACAAAAATGAATATATATTTGGATATATACATGTGTATATACATGCTATATACTGGTTTGTATGTATTTATCCATGGCAGAAATGCTAAAAGCCACGCGCATTTGAAATTAACATAAATGTGATGATTAAGTGTGTAAATTTCACCTGCCTGCACTTTAATTGTTATTTGGTTATTTATAAAATGGAACTCCCTCTTTTATATTATTGACTTGAGATGAAAAGATGCTGATTCACAGGTGATCAGCATCATGAGCATCATTTACCATCACATTATCTGGAACCTGTCCAACTTTGTTGGAAATATGGTGACATCGCCATACACTAACTTCTCTTTCATTAATTAACAATATTGTGCAAATGACGTGCAACATGTGACGCACAAAGTCAAACATTTTCGAAGTTTTTTGATCAAAAGGAATGTCATTAATGGAAATACAAATACCAAACCAATAATCATTTGATAAGGCACTCTGGGAAAACCCTACAAATCAGTTTTAACTAGTTCAAACAAACAAAACCCAAGTCAATAAATTACAATTGGTAATTGTTGTTTTAGTTTCAAATAAAATTAAATGACCTTCAAGAAGTAAATATCCATTTTAATAGATGGAAGTTAATTTATTGTTTATAGTGCTCATATACCAAATGAAACCAGATTAAATCCTGATATATCTGTTCAAATCAATGCGATCCAGTTACCAGTTAATGAACTGATTAGTATATTTTGACATTGATCATCCTGCATTGGAATATAAAATCGGGCTTAAACTAGTTTTAGGCTCAAAAGATTCCCAATGTTCTTCAGAATATCAATCTTTATTAAATAGCTTTCTATCGTAGTTGTGTTAATAAAACGTTTTAAAATATATTTCAATTTATGATGGATCATTCATATACGTTTTTATAGTGCTTTCTAATCACTTTGGTATACTCGAATACTAATCAAATTTATTACTTAATATTAGAACATTTTTTGGTATTTCCATATGTTGTGTTAAGACATAGGTATCCATACATACATACATGTGGTATATGGTAAAATAAGTTGAAGGAATTTGGCTTCTGTGGCAAGCTCAGAAAAAAACACAAGTGGCAATGCAGTGAGAAAAGATCAATAAGGGAAAATCATGCTCATGTTCAGTCATATAAGGTAAAGTAAGCAAAGTAGTTTATCGGAATTGAATATTCATTAAAATTAATGCACAAATATCTACATACAAGTAAGAACTTGAATACTTCGTGCTAGGTTTGCAAACTTCTTGATCTGTGCATATACATACACTGGCGTTCATAAGATCCACACCACTTCAAAATTTTAAATTTTTTTGAAATCGTTTAGTTTTAAATAAAATAAAAGAATAATTAATAATAAATAAAAGAACAATTAATAATAAAGTGTGGATACATTTCAATTTGAATCTAAACAAAAAAATTAACTAATATTAAAGGTTAGCATAAAAAAATTTTTAGACTTAGCCTCGATGTAATTTTTTTTAACTTATTTATTTAATTATTGAAAAGGTAATTTTTAATAATAATAAAAATACAAAAACTGTCTTTAATTCGTTTAAGTTTTATTTTATAATATTTCATTCTTTTTCTTGTTTTATTAAATCCATGTAAAACATTTGTTTATTCGTTACGACAAGGTTTTGAGATTATAATTGAAATATTTATAGTACATTATTCAGATTCAATTAATGACAGTTTTAGAAAGATTCTTTTAAGATATATAACTATTAACTACGATAAGTACAATAAATATGTATTTAGCTGTTGGAATTCTCTTTCAAAACTCTTTCCATAAACTAACTCAAATGGAATATATAAGCTAACTCAACTAAGAAACTGATATCGTTTCCAATACAATTATTTTTATAAAAACAATATTGAACAAGTTTTTTTTTGCGCTTGAATGATTTTTTTATTTATTCTTTTATTATAGAATTGCTAAAACAATTAGTTTGCCAATGTTTCGTAACATTTTATCGTTCCACTAATCCAAAGGAATCTCAAATTCAAATTAATTTACCAACCAACAAAGAAACCGGTTTATTATTTAATTTAATTTTCATGACTTGCATTGAAAGACTTTGTTATTTTATTTTGTTTATCAGACATTGTCTTTAAGTGAATTTTCATTTGCCTTGACTTTGTAATAAAGTAATTTGATTAAATAACAGGGATAAAAAGCCAAAACCATGTATAATATTTTTCAACACCTTTTTATTTTTCTTTCTTTGGGGTCTAAACCCTAAAAAAATATGATGAAGCGAAATAACTAAGAGTTTATCTCAAATGGTCTAATTATCTTGGTCCATGTGCCAACTGGCATGTAGACATCTGTCAGTTCGCACAGCGCCCACACAAACACACACCAACCCCAACCCCCAAACCCTTGTTCAGTCTACAAGTGTCTTAGCAACAAAAGAGACGACACCCAACCGGGTCTGTTACTTTTTATTGTTGTTAATTAGACATACAAGTATCACGTTTGCCTTTTTGGACAACAATTTAAAGAAAATAAGAAATATGTATATATATAAAAAAAATCTATCTATTAATGTGATAGTTAAAATGCGAAACACGTTCGCTTAGCTAGCTGGATTGAATCAATCTTAAAGTGATGAAATAAATGTCAATACTGAAAACCTTAAAACTCTGGGCTAGGTGATTGATATTGTTCAGGAAGTGATTGAAAATATATCGTATAAGGAAATCATTGAACGATTTACTAGCTTATTGCTTGTGGTAAATATATATACAGATGTACATACATATATATATATATTGCAGGGGTGCAGTGTAGGCATACTTGTGATAGCCACTGTAAGTAATAAACATCAACTTTTTTATCGTATTTTTTTTTGTCTTCGGTTTTTTTTTCCCACAAGTCAAATTCAATGACAGTCCAATTTCCATGACGACAGCTGGCAACGTTAATTAACTAACTGTAAACTAAGCTGTTTCTCCATGGCAACGTGTCATTGAGTGACTTTTTTTTTCTCCTCAAGATTCTTTTTTTTCGTAACACAACAAAAAATAAAAAAAAACGAAATGAACATTAAAGCGGATTTTTATTTCTGTTTTCTTTGCTGTAACAATTAAACTCAAGACACGTAAAGGTATGAAGGGGGATGGAAGGGATATGAGGGGGGGGTCTAGTGAAGACACGCCATAAACATCAAGTGCTGACTGAAGTATCTTATCTCATGACCATATAACATGTACCTGTATCTTTTACCTGTACCTATGTATATACCGTTATTCGGTTAACGAGCTCCGCTTGACTGGAAACCAAATCTTTTGACAGTCTCAAGCAGCCACTCATCCACTCACACACACACACTCACACACATATTGATATATCTTATTGCAACAGCAGCGAAAAAAAGCTAAAGATTAAACTAATAGAAACAAAATATAAATGGGAGCATAAATGAAAAAAAAAAAACAAAGAAAATATACAAGCTGAAACTACAACCAAAATTTGTACTCATAAAACAAATAATTAAATTTCATTTTAAAGCAAAAAGTCAAACAATTAAAAAAAAACAAAACTAACTTTCAATTGAATAGAGTTTTTTTTTCTATATATAGAATTTAAGTACTTCTTTCTATGCTTCTATTTTTATACCCATCATTCGATGATATTTTTTACTATTTCTTATATTTCTTCTTTTAATCTTTTCTTATTATTCGTTTACCAAGTCTCGTTCAGATTGAATGTCTATATATAGAATTATTTTAAAGACATCTTGTTTTATTATATATATATATATAGAATAACATGGTTTATTAACCCTCTTTTACAGTCAATAACCCGATAGATTCTTTGGCCTCATTGATAATTTTGTTTAACAAATGAATGAGTTGCCAATAAGTTGTTGAATAAATGAATCAGTTGCCATATCTTATAAGGAAATTGTATTATCATTATATAAATATATATGATATATATGTTATTAAAGATAATAGGCAATAGGAATTTACGACTATAGGTTCAATTGTCTTTTAATAGTTCTCGATTAGTTTGTATGCGAGGCATAAAATATTCATCCCAAAAATGTTTATTAGTCAGACTTATAGGAAATGGATCACATTCCAAAGGGAATTCCTTGGGTTAGTCACTAAGCAGTTCCACAATTTATTGAATTCAAAGACATAATATACTTGAAAGCTAACATCCATTTGGTTCTTGCTTTTCAGTTTTTTCTAAAGCAAAAAAAAAAATTCTGAGGAGTCAAAGCCCAATATCTCACAAAAGGCTACACAATGGCTAACAAGTTTTTGATAACCATTATTTCGTACTACCAATTGTGTGGCCATTTTTCAAGCATGATACAATTGAGTTTCAGTGATCTGGCCAGATAGCTGCTACTGTTTCGTTACGAGTTAGTCTAACTTCTCTGTTCCTGGCATAGCGTTGACTTAGAGGGGAATACGAGAAAGTTGACCTTTATAAATTTGAGATAATATAATTAAAATGTTCTACAATCCCTTGTCTATTAATTGTCTGTCGTTTTTCTTGTATTTGATTGGTCATTTTATAAAATAAAAGTTTTCAAATTATTCAAATTTAAAAAAATCGATTATAACTTGAAGTAGAAAACTAACTTTGAATCCATATTCTAATAGCCTTTAACTTACTAAACTGATGTACTCCTGACTACAAATTTTTTTATTTTATTAAGCATTTTTGAATATTAATTTCTTAATTTAAAAAAAACAACTCTGACTTACCTCAGAATTCTGCAGTTTTGAATGTAAACTTCTATATAGGCCTTATCCAATATGCAATTGTTTTGTTTTATTTTATATGATTTTTATGGGCTCACACACAGTATACACAAAATGAATTTGCTTTTGTTAAATTGGTATTTAATATATCATCATACATATATATATACAAAGTATATATACTACATATACATATATATATTATATTAGTAATTCACTCGATTCGCTTCGACTTTCATTTGAAAAATTCGCGTGTTTCGTTTGAGTTGTGCGTTCCCTTCTTTCTCTCTCTCCTTCTCTTTCTTTTTTCTCCTTCTCCCTCTCTCTTTTTTACTGTATACAGATGAGAAACCGAAAAAAAAACAACAAAAAACACTGTCGCTGTATATAATAAATTATAAAAGACAAATATGAAACACGCAGCAAGAGAGAGACAGCAAACGTGTATAATATTTGCTGTGGTTTTTGTTGTTTTAGAAAAATAATGATTATTATTAAGCCAGAGACTCTTTTGTTTAAAGTGGAAATTTTTGGCCAACTTTTATTTGAACGTTTTCTTCTCTTCTGCTGTGTTTTTGTTGATTTTTTATTTGCCGCAATACTTGGCCAACATTTCTTCACGAATACACAAAACTTGAAACTTTTTTTTTTCTTCTTTTATGAAACACACTGGCAGACACAACACACACTCACTCACACACACATTGTGGCAGTCAGAGACAGAGGCAGCTATAAATCTTGAGCTGGATTGGTAAATTCTGCTTTTTCTTCTTCTTTGTGTAGCTCTTTTGCCTTTTTACTTCACTGTTCACTGTATTATATACATTCATACATACATTTGTATGTAGCTATATATGCCAATTGGTATATATATAATTTTTTTTAATATTGTGTTCACTTGTTTTTTCTAAACAATTTCAAATTTCTTTGTTAATACCTTCGCCGCAGTTAACACACAGACGACAATCAGCCGCCGCATAAGATCAGTACAGATCAAATCAGCTCAGATCATCATTATCATTATAATCATCCAACGATGTCTGTTGGGTTTTACATATATGTG
Source organism: Drosophila neocordata (assembly GCA_018903615.1). NCBI lineage: Eukaryota > Metazoa > Arthropoda > Insecta > Diptera > Drosophilidae > Drosophila > Drosophila neocordata. The sequence goes on along the minus strand of JAEIGI010000010.1, from coordinate 1,248,434 downwards.
CATGTGTGTATTTCTTCCACTTTCGGCGAAGAATGTTAAACTCTACCAGGAAACCGAACTGTGCGCGACGAGCAACGAGCGTGAACTAAAATATTGGATCGTTTGGATGATCGCTTTGTACCCCCCTTCGTAACAAGCAAGCTAGAGAGTGAGTGCCAAGTGTGCGAGAGAGCCATATTGAGCAATGTGGGACCGTGGGCCCGTGAGAGCACTAAACACAAAATAAAAGAGAAGGGAAGAGTTTGTGTATGCTTGTCTCTCTGTCAAGTAACGTTCCAGCATTTCCTAACTTTGCAAAAAAGAAAAAAAAAACAATATTCTATAGTCTTTGCTTATTTCCTGACCCGTTTTTTTACAATTCCCTTTCCTCCCTCTCATCATTTTGGGCAGCCAATGCGAGTGTCTAAAGTCCATGTTTGGGGAAGTGCATTTATGCACTGGCTATGCCATTTTTGCCATTTCCCTACCTTTCTCAATAAGGGGATATCTAATTTGTCCTATATTTTGTGACTTACTTATATTTGTAATTAACTTTTTTGATGAGTTTCTTAATAGTAAGTGATGTGTGCACTTTAAACAGATGTCCGTCTACTATGAATTCTGAATTCACCTAGTCTATGGTAAAAGTAAATTACCAAAAAAAAATATGAGTAACTATAACTGTATTTTGTTCTTATTTGGCTCCCTGTTTGTGAATTTGAAAATAAGTGTGAGACTAATGCATACGTTTATCTATGTATGTATGTATGTACACTTTGTACTCAACTGCCGAGTGCATTATTGGCAGATAGAAGAGAGTGAGATAGCATGCGTTTGCTGATGCTGCATGTTTCAAGAGAGTTGCATTTTATTTAGTACCGCTATTTAATACATAATGATTTATTAATTTGCAAGAGTATTGAAACTTCAGTCTGATTACAGACAGGCCCTTCAAGATTTCGTTTAGATTTTACATTCAAGTTCTTTGCAGTCAGCGTTCACAGCACATGGTCCAAAAGGTATAAACACATTGCATCCAGTTTTTTCTTTCTTTAATTTGTTATTTTGTTGTTGTTTGCGTTTTGTTGTTCGCCTTCACACTTTTTTTCCTGCCTGCCCAGCGGAAAGACAAGTCGTTCGCAGTGCTAACTAAAACTAATTCTCGTTGGGTTTTCTGTTTGGAAATATGTATGTATGCGGGTAAGTTTGTATGTGTGTATATATGAAGGTGCAAACAAATGTTTGTATATGTATTACATTGTAAATATACATATATGTATGTATGTATGAATGTATTTTGTATTTGTATGGAAATTTTTTCAATGGGGTATATGAACTTTGGCAATCAGCGCGTCATTCAAAGCTTTCAAGTTTCTTTTTTTTAAAAGGTTAAAAGGGCAAACATTAATATGACAAATAAGTGTGAAATATCAATAATTTAAAAATTGACTAACTAAAATTTTAATTATTATATAAAAATTTGTTAAATTTTTAACAAGGAAATAAATAAAGTCTTACATTTATGTGCAAATTAATAAAATATAATTATGAAAATATAAGAGATAATTTGCCTTGGATATTAGACAAAAGTAGAGTATATATTTCGCAATTATTCTATCTAAATAATAATAACAATAAAACTATTTAAGAGATTTCAAGAGTTTTTAAACTCAAAATTGATAAAAATAGATAACTCAAACAATTATTTTTCCATTCTTTTACAGATTCTTCACCAAATTTTAAAAAAAATTTTTATTTTGTTAAAACACTTTGCTTTATTAACATTATTAACAAAATCCTTGTAGGACTTTTGACCAGATATAGTTTTTTATTCCTTATTTCCATTTAAAAACACTTTTCAGTTAAGTACCACTTTATTCTATTTAAAAAAGATTTTATACATATAATATTATGAACGATATTTGGTATATATATCACATTGTTCGCTCTTCAGTTTCATACTGAATGAAATACTCTTTGGTGACATTTATAAATGTTGTTTTTTGATAGGGATTTTGCTGATTATGCGATATCTTAATGACCCCAAATTCCTATGATATGATATGATATGACTGTATTAACTATGTATGTTTATACATAGTTAATATTATTGATCGAAATAGATAATGATTTTCTAATCAAATTATGAGAAAGAGTATTTTATAGCAAGTGTTTCGTGTAAACTCAATTTTTCTGTAAGCAATTAACCTTTATTTTCAGTTTTTATGTCGAAACGAATATAATTACCAAATGAAAAATTGAAATAGTTGTGCAAAAACCGCAAAGCCATAAAACTTTAGCATTTTCCTTTAGATACTCGAAACTATACGATTAGTCATACAAATGGTTTAGAAATACTCGAGTGACATAAAGGGAAATATGCTTATAAAATAAATGCCTAATATTTGGTAAAGTTTGTTTAACCAATCAACAGAATTGATATTAACAATTAGCAGATTCACAATACATTTAAAGCGATTAGTCACACGCCATTGCAAATTTGAAGGTGGCAATCGATTTCACATAAGAATAAGACAATTTTCTTTAAATCAAACAAAAAAAAAAATAAATAAAATACATAAAACACATTGACATGTTAGTGAGGGCAACACAAGTGTTTGTGTTCTATATACTCTACATATACATATACATATATATATATATTTGTACCGATCAATATAATGCCCAAAAGAAAACACTTGTGGGTGACGACTGCCCCTGCCAGACATGAAATCAAACAGAAAGAAGAAAAAAAAAGACACAAAATACTGAAACAGACAAGACTAAATAAAAGAAATACTATTTAGTAAATCGTGTCCCACTGATTAAACATAAATTAAAAACTGAACCTTGTTGCCCTATGAATTTATTAACAAAAATTAATATAACCGAAACATATGTATGTACTGGTACTTATAGAAATTAAACAAACAGAACTAAGGGAAGTTTCTTTAATCCCCATATGTATGATCTCATTTGTGTTTGTACTTAAAAAAAAAAAAGAATAGTAATTAAATTGAAACTTACTTTATACAATTTTATTATTTGCCCAAGTCTAGCCTAGTATTTAGAGCAAAAAAAAAAATTCTTCTTTATACAAAGTAACATCTAAACAAATTAACTATAGATGGAGAAAAAAAAATTAAGAACTCATGACAAATGTTCAAAAATTTTTATTTATTTTTTAAAACTTCTTTGTCAATAAAAAATTCTTTGTTTTGTTAGGTTTAATCAAATATTTACAATTCATCCGAATTTTGTAGTATTTTTGTATTTGTGAATGTGTATATACTTTTACTATCTCTTTTTACCTCTTATATTCCTTGATTTACTTAAATTAACTAAATATTTCGTTACTTTTACTTCTAAAGATTGGTAAGAAGAGAAAACACTTAGGATGAAGTTTTCCCTAAATTTCAAAAACATTTGACAGTGTGACCGTTCTTCAATAAAAAAATTTACTCTTACCTTCACTTCCCTAATGATCAATTTTTCTATTTGAATGACTTTTTCCTGCGATTTGTATAGTTTTAGTTGTTTTCTTTGTTTTTTTCGTAAACCTTTTTCTTTAACTTCTGTACTAATATGATTTTATTACCTGTTCTAATAGACATCGATATATCTTACCTTATTTTCGAACTAAATATTTTAATTTATAAAAATAAGAATAATCGAATTTAGTTTTTATGGTTGATGTGATTGTTTTCTCAAGATCTTTACTTCACTTAAAAAAAAACTAATTTTCTATAAAAATAAATAAAATATATAAAAAAACTTTAACATTTTAGCTAATTTAAAAGAGTAGTACACTTAAATCCATAAATAATCGTTTAAAAAAGGCTAAAAACTCAGCAGCCAGTGCTTCAGTTATAAGTTAGTGCTGATATTATATATATTTGTAGTATAAATAAATATATAAATTGTTTATGAGTAAAATACTTTGTCCTTGGATAAAGATCGTTAATTATTTTTGTTGCTCTGCTAGATATATTTTCTGTTTTAAATTAGTTTTCTAGTTTTGTAAATAATAATAAACTGTTTCGATTCCTTATTTATATTTCTTTTTTTTTAAAATTGCAAGTTTCCATGTGAAAAACAGAAAAGAGATATAAAAAATATTATAAATTGCCTTGCCCGCGGCTCACCACCCTACCCCTCTCTATTAGCATCATCAGCGTCGTCATCATCATCATTCTGGTCCATTAAAAATAAAACACACATTGAAAGGCAACGTGCGCCAATTGTCAGAAATGGCAAAAATTCGTTGGCAAATGCAGCTGCTACTTGTAGTTGCAAAAAATACAACAAAAATAAAAGAAGAATACAAAATGAAAAAAAGAAAAAAATAGAATTGAAATCTTTTTTTTACTTGATTGCCGCCCCTCATACTATTTGATTCAATTAGAATTGGTTGGCAATTTGGTTTACTTGATATTTGCATATAAGTAGATACTTACATATATGAAAACTAAATTGCAGCATTTCGTTTTTCAACTGAGTAATTTTATATATTTTTAAGGAAATTCTTAAACTTTATTTTAGCTTTAAATATAGGGAAAACATAACTATAACTATTAAATTAAAAAAAAAAAACACAAAATGGGTTAAAGTTACCCAGCGATTATCAATATAAAAAATGTTTACTTATAAAACATAAAATCTTAACTAAGCAAATTAAAATGGGAATGTTTAAATCAATAAAAGAAAGATAATTCCAAAAAAATCATAAAATATTTAACTTTAAAAAGTCTTTCTATCAAAAAATTTTTAATAGCAAACTTACTAATGTGCATATATATAATGTATATATAGTACTATCAATGAGGCTATATAAAACTAAAATTCTTAGAAACAGAGATTTTTTTAAAGTTCAGCAATATTTTAAAGAATATTATACAAGATTTTTGTTTATTGGCATAGATGAAAATTAGGAATTGGAGTTCAGTTTAATCCTTCTTGATTTACTTAATGTCGGGCTAAAACTAAATACATAATTCAAGTCTAGGTAGTTGTTTTAGTAGATAATGGAAGATTAAAGTAAAGAGAAGTATAGTGTTCCTTTTCATTATCAATTCTTTTATTGTGTTTAGATATAGACTTTATATAACCTTCCAAATTACCTAATGAGCCATAAAACATTATAGTGCAAAGTATATTTCCAGTCGACGGAAGTCTCAGTAGGTAATATTTCTCCTCCACTTTATAATTCTACTGTATTTAACCTTGTAAATAAATTAATTAATAAATCGATAACTAACAACTCGGACTGCTAAGTTTTATGATTATAGCATCATGCATTAGAAACATTAGAAATATAATTTTTAAAGCTTTTCCAAACAAATTTAGTCAGAATTTAAATTTGTCCTAATTCTATTTTCCATTTGTTTGTAATGTTATCTATTTTGTACATTTCTAAATTTCACTTTCCTTTTTTAATTTGATATTTTTTTTATTTTTGTGTTAATTGATAATGTATAAGCCCCGAAAAACTTTCTTTAAAACAAGTATTATAAAGATAAAGCTCAATTTAATATGAAAGAAAGAAAAGACAAGGTTCTTGCTCTTCCTTGTAAGGTTACAAAAATCCTAAAGAGCGAAAATTAAGAAAATGGACTCGAAATACATATGTAACAATAACAATGTGTCCAATTTAAGAAAGCTCAGTTGACAAGAAACCTTCTAGGATACTTATAACACAACCAGTGATATAGTCTAAATTTGGAATCCAAATCAATATGCAATGTAAACTGCCTCTATTTTAGTGTGTACCTCCAAATTAGTAGCTCCAAACTATAACGCCTACATAAAAACCCCTTGAAAATCATATTCTCTTCCAATCCGGGCTTGTAGCTTATGGTTGATTAACCACAAGTTAGATTAAATAAAAAAGCAAGCTCATCCCTGGCAAAATCAATTATGGTACCTCATCTGATGGTGTTGAATCGAAATGGTAATGCCTGGGTAAATATATAGCAGCCAATACTCTTAATTAAAACAAATCACAATAAAACAAACAGTCGAAACTTAGGAGTAACTCACAGATCAATAATTAAAGGTTTATCTTACTTATAAAGTCCATTTTTCCAAGCCAAAAAGGATTCCTTAATCACAAACCAAGCAATATATAATCTAATAACTTGAAATTTATATCTTTTTTCAAATAACTCGACCTCATAATATTTTTAAAATATTTTCTTCTATTTTATTTATTTTGCTTTGTTGGCGATTTCGTAATGTTTAGAAGATGATCATAGCAAATATCGTTTAGTTACATCAACAAAGTGAATACATATTTGTTTTTGTTCACACCTCCGGAATTTCTGGTCAATGATATATATAAAATGTATGTATGTATGTGTATATGTAGATCTGCAATTTGTTGCCGTCACAACAACTCGAATTTACGTATTTAGTTTGTATTTGCATTTCCCCTGTCTTGCTGACAATTGAAAAAAATAAGTGTTTCTTTTTTTGTATTTTTTTTTTTTGAGAAACAGAAAAAGTCTCACTGTCAATAACGGTCACGTTTTCTCATCGAACCAAAACAAAATGCATTGTAATAGCGATTGGCATCTAAATGTTAGATCAACAATGGGCTAGGCAATACAATTGCCCAACCAACAATGAAAACAAAAACAAATTAATGCCAAGATAATCGATGACAGGAAAAGAAGCAAAAAAAAAAGAAAAGCAAATCCAAACGGCATCTTTTGTAACCAAATGTGAGAGGTGACTTAAGAATGCAGTGCCGACAAGTCAAATCATCATCAGCATCAGCTGGAGGCCCTCAAAGAAAAGGAAAAGAAAGAAACAACTGACAGCAAGGGGTGAAGATAAATGCAAAACGAGGTGTTAATCGAATGCGCAACGTGCGACACGAGAAACAAAGTGGAGGCAAGTTTGTAAGTAAATACCTAGACTAAATACATACAAAAAAAAAGGTTTATTATAAACAAATATCTACTATAGTAAAGCCAATGACTTGTAGCAATCTGTAAATGTTTCTACCTAGAGTCAGGGACATACATATCCCATACATACATACATACATCATTAAACAATTCATAGTGCATTGTACGATGATCGACAATGATTAACTAAGTGAACTCTCAGTGAACCATTCTCATATGCAAATGAGAAATGCAAACTTCAATCGGTTGCAATTTAATTAACTAATAAATGACGGAAATTTTATATCGAATGTTAACACGTTAACGACGTTGACAATATTAAAACAAAATCATTTAAATAACTTCACGACAAATCTTATGTCCCTATATGGTGAGAGGCTTGTCAACAAAATAAGTGAAAAAAAAAAACATTCTTCTCTTTTTTTTTCATATATTTACAGGAAATTGTTGAAATTCTTGTTTTTGTTTTCAACTTAATCAACTTGTGTGTCTCAGTTGATTTATTATGGGAGTTGAAAGATGTATTTTGCCTCATCAATTGCATTTTCAAGTCAATTTAATAAATATCAGTGCTATTACTCATACGCAATGTGAGCGACTTGTATTTCTAAAAAAAAATTACTCATACGCAGCGTTCGAAGAAAAAAATTGTCACCTCGCTTAGCAAAGACACTAACCCTAATGTAACGTATCACGTAAGCAATTCAATTTCAAAAGCTTTCGTAATGAAAGCTTTAGCATGCGGCTAAATAATTTTTTTTTAGGTCTGCACATTTAGGTTTAAATTTATTTTTAAATAAAAAAAAATGATAAATGTAATAAATAAATAAAAATAATAATTAATATATATTTAGTATTATTATATTTGTATTTATGGATGAATGGAAATGCAAACTTTTTTCTCATAATCAAAACTTAGTTCTGTCCGACGGCTCAATATTAAATTAAAAACTTTATCTTTTTTTTAGAACCCAATATATTTTGTTACTTTTCTAAGATCTTCTTGGAGGGATTTGCTTTACATGTAGAAGTTAATATGATTAAATTTAGAAATTTAATTTATCGGATCTAAAATTTTTTATAAGTCATTAAGAAACAGTTAAATGTTATACTAAAAATCAATCGTGTGCATGAGTTGAAAAAGTAAAAATCAAAAATAAAAGTTATTCGTAAAGAAAATTTAAAAAATTAAAAATTACATAAAAATTAAATTTTTAAGTTAATTTTAGTTTAGTACTAATGATATTTTAAAACCAAATTTAAAAAAAAAAAAAATTTTTATGATCTCTATAAAAGTCTTAAAATATGTGAATCTTCCTTACTTCTGTATCGATGTTCTTGAGTTCGATCCTTTCTGTGTGTGCTGTTATCCTGGTAAAGAAATGCAGAAAAGGTAAATTAGTTAAGAAGGGGAAAAAAAGTGATAAGAAAATATTTTTGTTTTCCTATAGCAAGCATTTATATTAAAAAATCTTTTAAATAATATCTCTTTAGTTATTTTATTTTAAATAAATTTAAATATGTTTTAAAAAAACCATATAAATATAAGTTAAATATTTATATATGTATTATATATAAATCATACATATATGATAAATTGAATTGATTTTTAAATGATTTGTTTTTTCAATGTTTTTACTTATTTCTTTACTTTTTACCACACTTTTATTTTACTTTTAATTATTTTTACATTTGTTTTACTTATTACTTAACTTTTTATCAAACTTTAACTTGGTTAAATATTGTAAAATACATTATTTACAAAATAAATTAGTTCCATTCAGTTAATTCGTGTAATTTAAATTATTTTATGACAAACCATTTAAAAACGTTTATTTTTTAATGCTGATTTCAGTCATGTACTAACAATATAAAAGGCATTCAAGGGACATTTAAAACAGGACTTAAAATGAAATCTCACATTCCTTTTTGCTTATCAAAGTAAAGGAGTGTGGTCTGGTTCTAGCATTGCCATAAAGCAGCAGCAAAATAAGTAACAATTGACTAGTTCAAGTTAAAAAATTACGCTATAGAATAAAGATTTAAGAAATGTTAATGAACCTTGTATAGAATAGTTTAACAAATTGCTAATTATTTTGATTGTTTTGTTTAAAACAATAACCACTTATATAAATCTTTGGTAACCCAGCTAAAGTTATTTATAACCAACAAGATATTAGAATGTTGAAAGCGACAAAACAAAGAAAGGATTAGTCCTAAACATCTTTTTATAATCTACAAAAGTTTAACTTCCCTTTTTTTAAGTTTTCAACTATTCCCAACATATGTAAAATGTATGTTAAATTGCCATAAAAAGAAGTGAATATTTTGTTTTATTTATCCATGATAATTATAATGTCAATCTAAAGATAAAGAGTCCTTTTTAAGGTCAAAGTTTATATGAGACAATTGTAGTTAAAATCTTAACTTATATTTGGATTTAAATTTTTGGTGTATTTTGGATTTAGGATTCTTGTCGTATATTTATTTTATGACCACAATTTTTCGTATGTAAATCTCATATTCGAGTCCTTCACACGCTCTGGGAGCCTGCCACTCAACGCGGTCATTCAACTTTTAAATCCAGCTCTTTGTACGTGGGCTTATCCTACGTGACTATAAAGACAAAAAGTGACCTCTTCAAATGACCGAGCCAGCCGTTGGCAGCAAAAGGAAAACCACCTGTGGCCACGTGTACTTGTGGAAAAACAAAAAGAAAAAAAAAAAAAAAAAAAAAAATAAAACAAAATGAATGAAAAACAACAAGTAAGAGAAAAAGATAATGGCCATAAAAGCAACATTAAACGAAATGCTCAAACATTCGGCTTACTTAAATGGTTGAACAGAAATTCAATTTAAAATAACATTTTGTATACCAATCTTTGATCTAAACTGGAGTGGGGCATGGAGGGGGGAGAGAGAGCACTGTGCATTGTGATAAATTCTAAATGGCCAATTTATTTTGCACCTAAAACGAGGCACTTGAGAATTTTGATTTGCCTTTTCAGAGACGCAAAGTAAACCACATTTTGGCATGCCATAAAAAGGCCAGAGATGCCAATGGAAAAGTGGAAAGCCATTGAACTGAATTCGACCAGACCAACTTGTTGCAGACAGCAAACCATCAAAAAGTAATTCAAGGACGAGTTGCATAAAAATTTGTTGATTTTGACATTAATTACCATAAGCAAACATTAAAAAGGTTTCCCTCAAATTTGACAAGGACTTAATAATAATTCGTTGGCCTCAGCAGCAGACATTTAACTTGAAAGTTTAATTTGCTATTTGAAATTTGTAGGAAAATCCTTTCAGTTCATTTACAACTAACTCGAGTGTATAGCAATTTAATTGATATAACCATTTCTGTTGAATTGCAAGAAAATGGCTTAAATCATTAAATCCAATGAATTTAATATCCTTATACTATTGCTATTAGGAGACATTTGCTCCTTTGGAAACTTGAGGAATTTTGAAAGTTCTTTTTGAAAGTAAGTTACAGGATTGCCAAACCAGATTTGGAATCTTTTCTTCTGGAATATTTTATGAAAGGATCCCTTAAGGGAATCTCACGGATTCCTTGAGAGTTCCGCTACACTACCACTACACTACTGCAGTACTACCGCTACACTACCGCTGCACTACTGCAGTACTACCGCTACACTACCGCTGCACTACTGCAGTACTACCGCTACACTACCGCTACACTACCGCTGCACTACAGCAGTACTACCGCTACACCACCGCTGCATTACTTCAGTACTACCGCTACACTACCGCTGCACTACCGCTACACTACCGCTACACTACCGCTGCACTACTGCAGTACTACCGCTACACTACCGCTACACTACCGCTACACTACCGCTAGCACTACCGCTACACTACCGCTACACTACCGCTGCACTACTGCAGTACTACCGCTACACTACCGCTACACTACCGCTACACTACCGCTGCACTACAGCAGTACTACCGCTACACCACCGCTGCATTACTTCAGTACTACCGCTACATTTCTGCAGTACTACCGCTGCACTACAGCAGTACTACCGCTACACTACCGCTACACTACCGCTACACTACCGCTACACTACCGCTACACTACCGCTACACTACCGCTACACTACCGCTACACTACCGCTACATTTCTGCAGTACTACCGCTACACTACTGCAGTGCTACCGCTACACTACCGCTACTACCGCTAAACTACCGCTACACTACCGCTGCACTACTGCAGTACTACCGCTACACTACCGCTACACTACCGCTACACTACCGCTACACTACCGCTACATTTCTGCAGTACTACCGCTACACTACTGCAGTGCTACCGCTACACTACCGCTACTACCGCTAAACTACCGCTACACTACCGCTGCACTACTGCAGTACTACCGCTACACTACCGCTACACTACCGCTACACTACCGCTACACTACCGCTGCACTACTGCAGTGCTACTGCTACACTACCGCTACTCCCGCTAAACTACCGCTACACTACCGCTGCACTACTGCTACACTACCGCTACATTTCTGCAGTACTACCGCTACACTACTGCAGTGCTACCGCTACACTACCGCTACTACCGCTAAACTACCGCTACACTACCGCTGCACTACTGCAGTACTACCGCTACACTACCGCTAAACTACCGCTACACTACCGCTGCACTACTGCAGTGCTACCGCTACACTACCGCTACTACCGCTAAACTACCGCTACACTACCGCTGCACTACTGCTACACTACCGCTGCACTACCGCTACACTACCGCTACACTACCGCTGCACTACCGCTACACTACCGCTACACTACCGCTGCACTACTGCAGTACTACCGCTACACTACCGCTGCACTACCGCTACACTACCGCTACACTACCGCTACACTACCGCTACAATACCAATGCACTACCGCTACACTACCGCTGCACTACTACTGCAGTACTACCGCTACACTACCGCTGCACTACCGCTACACTACCGCTACACTACCGCTGCACTACTGCAGTACTACCGCTACACTACCGCTACACTACCGCTCTACCGCTACACTACCGCTGCACTACTGCTACACTACCGCTACATTTCTGCAGTACTACCGCAACACTACTGCAGTGCTACCGCTACACTACCGCTACTACCGCTAAACTACCGCTACACTACCGCTGCACTACTGCAGTACTACCGCTACACTACCGCTAAACTACCGCTACACTACCGCTGACATATAGAAAAGGCATAGAGGCCACTTATCGGCTCGGCGCTCTGCGAGTCTGTCGTGGTTTCAGAACTATTTCTGATGACGCCGCACTGGTGCTAGCGGGTATGGCGCCAATTGATCTTGTGGCCCGGGAGGCCTCTTACATTTTTACCAAGAGGCACTGCAATGAGTGGACACCAGCATTAAAAAAAGCAGCGAAGGCTGAAGCCAGAAAAACTACCCTAGAGGAGTGGCAGTCGCGCTGGGACAGTTCCCAAAAAGGCAGGTGGACATACCGGCTCATTCCCGACTTAGACGAATGGCTTGGCAGACGTCATGGAGAACTAACATTCGAGCTAACACAAATATTAAGCGGCCATGGGTGTTTCAAGGCATACTTGCAGCGCTTTGGACACGAGAGTAGCCCTGAGTGCACTATGTGCCTTAGCGAAATTATCGAGGACTCGGATCACATTCTCTTCCACTGCCCGAGGTTCGACGTAGAGCGACAAAATTTAGAAACAGCAGTGGGAGAAAAAATCACAGCGAGAAATCTGGTAAAACTTATGATCTCCAGTCAAAGGTACTGGTCAGCGGCCTGCAGTTATGCATCAACCGTAATGAAGGAGCTTCGTGTCCTGGAAAGGGCACGTAACACAGGAGGGGCATGAGCAGCCCGCCATAGCCCTGCGAAGCAATAACCCCCGTTAGTCCCGCAGGTCTCCTATGGCATATCACACTTTCCTTCTCGCTTATTGTTCCCTACTTTCTACTGTATCTTTTGCCCATTCTCGTTAATCCATATCCATATATATTGTATATAATCTAAAATGTCTAGTCTTCATAAAGTCAATACGTTTTTTTGTTAAGTTTTAAATACACTCTAAATAAACGAATTAAAAAAAAAAAAAAAAACCGCTGCACTACCGCTACACTACCGCTACACTACCGCTACACTACCGCTACACTACCGCTACACTACCGCTACACTACCGCTACACTACCGCTACACTACCGCTACATTTCTGCAGTACTACCGCTACACTACTGCAGTGCTACCGCTACACTACCGGTACTACCGCTAAACTACCGCTACACTATCGCTGCACTACTGCAGTACTACCGCTACACTACCGCTACATTTCTGCAGTACTACCGCTACACTACTGCAGTGCTACCGCTACACTACCGCTACTACCGCTAAACTACCGCTACACTACCGCTGCACTACTGCAGTACTACCGCTACACTACCGCTACACTACCGCTACATTTCTGCAGTACTACCGCTACACTACTGCAGTGCTACCGCTACACTACCGCTACTACCGCTAAACTACCGCTACACTACCGCTGCACTACTGCAGTACTACTACTACTACCGCTACACTACCGCTACACTACCGCTCTACCGCTACACTACCGCTACACTACCGCTGCACTACCGCTACACTACCGCTATACTACCGCTACACTACCGCTGCACTACCGCTACACTACCGCTACACTACCGCTGCACTACTGCAGTACTACCGCTACACTACCGCTACACTACCGCTGCACTACAGCAGTACTACCGCTACACCACCGCTGCATTACTTCAGTACTACCGCTACATTTCTGCAGTACTACCGCTACACTACTGCAGTGCTACCGCTACACTACCGCTACTACCGCTAAACTACCGCTACACTACCGCTGCACTACTGCAGTACTACCGCTACACTACCGCTGCACTACTGCAGTGCTACTGCTACACTACCGCTACTCCCGCTAAACTACCGCTACACTACCGCTGCACTACTGCTACACTACCGCTACACTACCGCTACACTACCGCTACACTACCGCTGCACTACTGCAGTACTACCGCTACACTACCGCTACACTACCGCTGCACTACCGCTACACTACCGCTGCACTACTGCAGTACTACCGCTACACTACCGCTACACTACCGCTACACTACCGCTGCACTACCGCTACACTACCGCTACACTACCGCTGCACTACTGCAGTACTACCGCTACACTACCGCTACACTACCGCTACACTACCGCTGCACTACTGCTACACCACCGCTGCATTACTTCAGTACTACCGCTACATTTCTGCAGTACTACCGCTACACTACCGCTGCACTACTGCAGTGCTACTGCTACACTACCGCTACTCCCGCTAAACTACCGCTACACTACCGCTGCACTACTGCTACACTACCGCTACACTACCGCTACACTACCGCTACACTACCGCTGCACTACTGCAGTACTACCGCTACACTACCGCTACACTACCGCTGCACTACCGCTACACTACCGCTGCACTACTGCAGCACTACCGCTACACTACCGCTACACTACCGCTACACTACCGCTGCACTACCGCTACACTACCGCTACACTACCGCGGTGGTGTAGCGGTAGTACTGCAGCGGTAGTGTAGCGGTAGTGTAGCGGTAGTACTGCAGTACTACCGCTACACTACCGCTAAACTACCGCTACACTACCGCTGCACTACTGCAGTGCTACTGCTACACTACCGCTACTCCCGCTAAACTACCGCTACACTACCGCTGCACTACTGCTACACTACCGCTACACTACCGCTACACTACCGCTACACTACCGCTGCACTACTGCAGTACTACCGCTACACTACCGCTACACTACCGCTGCACTACCGCTACACTACCGCTGCACTACTGCAGTACTACCGCTACACTACCGCTACACTACCGCTACACTACCGCTACACTACCGCTGCACTACCGCTACACTACCGCTGCACTACTGCAGTACTACCGCTACACTACCGCTACACTACCGCTACACTACCGCTGCACTACTGCAGTACTACCGCTACACTACCGCTACACTACCGCTGCACTACCGCTACACTACCGCTACACTACCGCTACACTACCGCTGCACTACCGCTACACTACCGCTACACTACCGCTGCACTACTGCAGTACTACCGCTACACTACCGCTACACTACCGCTGCACTACCGCTACACTACCGCTACACTACCGCTACACTACCGCTACACTACCGCTGCACTACCGCTACACTACCGCTACACTACCGCTGCACTACCGCTACACTACCGCTACACTACCGCTACACTACCGCTGCACTACCGCTACACTACCGCTACACTACCGCTACACTACCGCTACACTACCGCTACACTACCGCTGCACTACTGCAGCACTACCGCTGCACTACCGCTACACTACCGTTGCACTACCGCTGCACTACCGCTACACTACCGCTGCAATACTGCAGTTCTACCGCTACACTACCGCTACACTACCGCTGCACTACCGCTACACTACCGCT
Organism: Drosophila neocordata; assembly: GCA_018903615.1. NCBI lineage: Eukaryota > Metazoa > Arthropoda > Insecta > Diptera > Drosophilidae > Drosophila > Drosophila neocordata. Next base: position 1,232,990 of record JAEIGI010000010.1, on the reverse strand, counting down.
GCACTACCGCTACACTACCGCTGCACTACCGCTACACTACCGCTGCACTACCGCTACACTACCGCTACACTACCGCTGCACTACCGCTACACTACCGCTACACTACCGCTGCACTACCGCTACACTACCGCTACACTACCGCTGCACTACTGCAGTACTACCGCTACACTACCGCTACACTACCGCTGCACTACCGCTACACTACCGCTGCACTACCGCTACACTACCGCTACACTACCGCTACACTACCGCTACACTACCGCTACACTACCGCTGCACTACTGCAGCACTACCGCTGCACTACCGCTACACTACCGTTGCACTACCGCTGCACTACCGCTACACTACCGCTACACTACCGCTGCACTACTGCAGTTCTACCGCTACACTACCGCTGCACTACCGCTACACTACCGCTACACTACCGCTACACTACCGCTACACTAACGCTGCACTACTGCAGTACTACCGCTACACTACCGCTACACTACCGCTGCACTACCGCTACACTACCGCTACACTACCGCTGCACTACCGCTACACTACCGCTGCACTACCGCTGCACTACCGCTACACTACCGCTACACTACCGCTGCACTACTGCAGTACTACCGCTACACTACCGCTACACTACCGCTACACTACCGCTGCACTACCGCTACACTACCGCTGCACTACCGCTACACTACCGCTACACTACCGCTACACTACCGCTACACTACCGCTACACTACCGCTGCACTACTGCAGCACTACCGCTGCACTACCGCTACACTACCGCTGCACTACCGCTACACTACCGCTACACTACCGCTGCACTACTACAGTACTACCGCTACACTACCGCTACACTACCGCTGCACTACCGCTACACTACCGCTGCACTACTGCAGCACTACCGCTGCACTACCGCTACACTACCGCTACACTACCGCTACACTACCGCTGCACTACCGCCTCACTACCGCTACACTACCGCTACACAACCGCTGCACTACTGCAGTACTACCGCTACACTACCGCTGCACTACTGCAGTACTACCGCTACACTACCGCTACACTACCGCTACACTACCGCTGCACTACCGCTACACTACCTCTACACTACCGCTACACAACCGCTGCACTACTGCAGTACTACCGCTACACTACCGCTGCACTACTGCAGTACTACCGCTACACTACCGCTACACTACCGCTACACTACCGCTACACTACCGCTACACTACCGCTACACTACCGCTGCACTACCGCTACACTACCGCTACACTACCGCTACACTACAGCTGCACTACTGCAGTACTACCGCTACAATACCGCTACACTACCGCTACACTACCGCTGCACTACCGCTACACTACCGCTGCACTACTACTGCAGTACTACCGCTACACTACCGCTGCACTACCGCTACACTACCGCTACACTACCGCTACACTACCGCTGCACTACTGCAGCACTACCGCTGCACTACCGCTACACTACCGCTGCACTACCGCTACACTACCGCTACACTGCCGCTGCACTACCGCTACACTACCGCTACACTACCGCTACACTACCGCTGCTCTACCGCTACACTACCGCTACACTACCGCTGCACTACCGCTACACTACCGCTACACTACCGCTACACTACCGCTGCACTACCGCTACACTACCGCTGCACTACTGCAGTACTACCGCTACACTACCGCTACACTACCGCTGCACTACAGCAGTACTACCGCTACACCACCGCTGCATTACTTCAGTACTACCGCTACATTTCTGCAGTACTACCGCTACACTACTGCAGTGCTACCGCTACACTACCGCTACTACCGCTAAACTACCGCTACACTACCGCTGCACTACTGCAGTACTACCGCTACACTACCGCTAAACTACCGCTACACTACCGCTGCACTACTGCAGTGCTACTGCTACACTACCGCTACTACCGCTAAACTACCGCTACACTACCGCTGCACTACTGCAGTACTACCGCTACACTACCGCTAAACTACCGCTACACTACCGCTGCACTACTGCAGTGCTACTGCTACACTACCGCTACTACCGCTAAACTACCGCTACACTACCGCTGCACTACTGCTACACTACCGCTACACTACCGCTACACTACCGCTACACTACCGCTGCACTACTGCAGTACTACCGCTACACTACCGCTACACTACCGCTGCACTACCGCTACACTACCGCTGCACTACCGCTACAATACCGCTACACTACCGCTCCACTACCGCTACACTACCGCTGCACTACCGCTACACTACCGCTACACTACCGCTACACTACCGCTGCACTACCGCTACACTACCGCTACACTACCGCTGCACTACTGCAGTACTACCGCTACACTACCGCTACACTACCGCTGCACTACCGCTACACTACCGCTGCACTACCGCTACACTACCGCTGCACTACTGCAGTACTACCGCTACACTACCGCTACACTACCGCTACACTACCGCTGCACTACCGCTACACTACCGCTACACTACCGCTGCAGTACTACCGCTACACTACCGCTGCACTACCGCAACACTACCGCTGCACTACTGCAGTACTACCGCTACACTACCGCTACACTACCGCTACACTACCGCTACACTACCGCTGCACTACCGTTACACTACCGCTACACTACCGCTGCACTACTGCAGTACTACCGCTACACTACCGCTACACTACCTCTACACTACCGCTACACAACCGCTGCACTACTGCAGTACTACCGCTACACTACCGCTGCACTACTGCAGTACTACCGCTACACTACCGCTACACTACCGCTACACTACCGCTACACTACCGCTGCACTACCGCTACACTACCGCTACACTACCGCTACACTACCGCTGCACTACTGCAGTACTACCGCTACAATACCGCTACACTACCGCTACACTACCGCTGCACTACCGCAGTACTACCGCTACACTACCGCTACACTACCGCTACACTACCGCTACACTACCGCTACACTACCGCTGCACTACTGCAGTACTACCGCTACAATACCGCTACACTACCGCTACACTACCGCTGCACTACCGCAGTACTACCGCTACACTACCGCTACACTACCGCTACACTACCGCTGCACTACCGCTACACTACCGCTACACTACCGCTGCACTACTGCAGTACTACCGCTACACTACCGCTCACTACCGCTGCACTACTACTGCAGTACTACCGCTACACTACCGCTGCAGTACCGCTACACTACCGCTACACTACCGGTGCACTACTGCAGTACTACCGCTACACTACCGCTACACTACCGCTGCACTACCGCTACACTACCGCTGCAGTACCGCTACACTACCGCTACACTACCGCTGCACTACTGCTACACTACCGCTACACTACCGCTACACTACCGCTGCACTACCGCTACACTACCGCTGCACTACTGCAGTACTACCGCTACACTACCGCTACACTACCGCTACACTACCGCTACACTACCGCTACACTACCGCTGCAGTACCGCTACACTACCGCTACACTACCGCTGCACTACTGCAGTACTACCGCTACACTACCGCTGCACTACTGCAGTACTACCGCTACACTACCGCTACACTACCGCTACACTACCGCTACACTACCGCTACACTACCGCTACACTACCGCTGCAGTACCGCTACACTACCGCTACACTACCGCTGCACTACTGCAGTACTACCGCTACACTACCGCTACACTACCGCTACACTACCGCTACACTACCGCTGCACTACTGCAGTACTACCGCTACACTACCGCTACACTACCGCTACACTACCGCTACACTACCGCTACACTACCGCTGCACTACCTCAGTACTACCGCTACACTACCGCTACACTACCGCTACACTACCGCTGCACTACCGCTACACTACCGCTACACTACCGCTGCACTACTGCAGTACTACCGCTACACTACCGCTACACTACCGCTGCACTACCGCTGCACTACCGCAGTACTACCGCTACACTACCGCTACACTACCGCTACACTACCGCTACACTACCGCTACACTACCGCTGCACTACTGCAGTACTACCGCTACAATACCGCTACACTACCGCTACACTACCGCTGCACTACCGCAGTACTACCGCTACACTACCGCTACACTACCGCTACACTACCGCTGCACTACTGCAGCACTACCGCTGCACTACCGCTACACTACCGCTGCACTACCGCTACACTACCGCTACACTGCCGCTGCACTACCGCTACACTACCGCTACACTACCGCTACACTACCGCTGCTCTACCGCTACACTACCGCTACACTACCGCTGCACTACCGCTACACTACCGCTACACTACCGCTACACTACCGCTGCACTACCGCTACACTACCGCTGCACTACTGCAGTACTACCGCTACACTACCGCTACACTACCGCTGCACTACAGCAGTACTACCGCTACACCACCGCTGCATTACTTCAGTACTACCGCTACACTACCGCTACACTACCGCTGCACTACCGCTACACTACCTCTACACTACCGCTACACAACCGCTGCACTACCGCTGCACTACTGCAGTGCTACTGCTACACTACCGCTACTCCCGCTAAACTACCGCTACACTACCGCTGCACTACTGCTACACTACCGCTACACTACCGCTACACTACCGCTACACTACCGCTGCACTACTGCAGTACTACCGCTACACTACCGCTACACTACCGCTGCACTACCGCTACACTACCGCTGCACTACTGCAGTACTACCGCTACACTACCGCTACACTACCGCTACACTACCGCTACACTACCGCTGCACTACCGCTACACTACCGCTGCACTACTGCAGTACTACCGCTACACTACCGCTACACTACCGCTACACTACCGCTGCACTACTGCAGTGCTACTGCTACACTACCGCTACTCCCGCTAAACTACCGCTACACTACCGCTGCACTACTGCTACACTACCGCTACACTACCGCTACACTACCGCTACACTACCGCTGCACTACTGCAGTACTACCGCTACACTACCGCTACACTACCGCTACACTACCGCTGCACTACAGCAGTACTACCGCTACACCACCGCTGCATTACTTCAGTACTACCGCTACATTTCTGCAGTACTACCGCTACACTACTGCAGTGCTACCGCTACACTACCGCTACTACCGCTAAACTACCGCTACACTACCGCTGCACTACTGCAGTACTACCGCTACACTACCGCTAAACTACCGCTACACTACCGCTGCACTACTGCAGTGCTACTGCTACACTACCGCTACTCCCGCTAAACTACCGCTACACTACCGCTGCACTACTGCTACACTACCGCTACACTACCGCTACACTACCGCTACACTACCGCTGCACTACTGCAGTACTACCGCTACACTACCGCTACACTACCGCTGCACTACCGCTACACTACCGCTGCACTACTGCAGTACTACCGCTACACTACCGCTACACTACCGCTACACTACCGCTACACTACCGCTGCACTACCGCTACACTACCGCTGCACTACTGCAGTACTACCGCTACACTACCGCTACACTACCGCTACACTACCGCTGCACTACTGCAGTACTACCGCTACACTACCGCTACACTACCGCTGCACTACCGCTACACTACCGCTACACTACCGCTACACTACCGCTGCACTACCGCTACACTACCGCTACACTACCGCTGCACTACTGCAGTACTACCGCTACACTACCGCTACACTACCGCTGCACTACCGCTACACTACCGCTACACTACCGCTACACTACCGCTACACTACCGCTGCACTACCGCTACACTACCGCTACACTACCGCTGCACTACCGCTACACTACCGCTACACTACCGCTACACTACCGCTGCACTACCGCTACACTACCGCTACACTACCGCTGCACTACTGCAGTACTACCGCTACACTACCGCTACACTACCGCTGCACTACCGCTACACTACCGCTGCACTACCGCTACACTACCGCTACACTACCGCTACACTACCGCTACACTACCGCTACACTACCGCTGCACTACTGCAGCACTACCGCTGCACTACCGCTACACTACCGTTGCACTACCGCTGCACTACCGCTACACTACCGCTGCAATACTGCAGTTCTACCGCTACACTACCGCTACACTACCGCTGCACTACCGCTACACTACCGCTGCACTACCGCTACACTACCGCTGCACTACCGCTACACTACCGCTGCACTACCGCTACACTACCGCTACACTACCGCTGCACTACCGCTACACTACCGCTACACTACCGCTGCACTACCGCTACACTACCGCTACACTACCGCTGCACTACTGCAGTACTACCGCTACACTACCGCTACACTACCGCTGCACTACCGCTACACTACCGCTGCACTACCGCTACACTACCGCTACACTACCGCTACACTACCGCTACACTACCGCTACACTACCGCTGCACTACTGCAGCACTACCGCTGCACTACCGCTACACTACCGTTGCACTACCGCTGCACTACCGCTACACTACCGCTGCACTACTGCAGTTCTACCGCTACACTACCGCTGCACTACCGCTACACTACCGCTACACTACCGCTACACTACCGCTACACTAACGCTGCACTACTGCAGTACTACCGCTACACTACCGCTACACTACCGCTGCACTACCGCTACACTACCGCTACACTACCGCTGCACTACCGCTACACTACCGCTGCACTACCGCTGCACTACCGCTACACTACCGCTACACTACCGCTGCACTACTGCAGTACTACCGCTACACTACCGCTACACTACCGCTGCACTACCGCTACACTACCGCTGCACTACCGCTACACTACCGCTACACTACCGCTACACTACCGCTACACTACCGCTACACTACCGCTGCACTACTGCAGCACTACCGCTGCACTACCGCTACACTACCGCTGCACTACCGCTACACTACCGCTACACTACCGCTGCACTACTACAGTACTACCGCTACACTACCGCTACACTACCGCTGCACTACCGCTACACTACCGCTGCACTACTGCAGCACTACCGCTGCACTACCGCTACACTACCGCTACACTACCGCTACACTACCGCTGCACTACCGCCTCACTACCGCTACACTACCGCTACACAACCGCTGCACTACTGCAGTACTACCGCTACACTACCGCTGCACTACTGCAGTACTACCGCTACACTACCGCTACACTACCGCTGCACTACCGCTACACTACCTCTACACTACCGCTACACAACCGCTGCACTACTGCAGTACTACCGCTACACTACCGCTGCACTACTGCAGTACTACCGCTACACTACCGCTACACTACCGCTACACTACCGCTACACTACCGCTACACTACCGCTGCACTACCGCTACACTACCGCTACACTACCGCTACACTACAGCTGCACTACTGCAGTACTACCGCTACAATACCGCTACACTACCGCTACACTACCGCTGCACTACCGCTACACTACCGCTGCACTACTACTGCAGTACTACCGCTACACTACCGCTGCACTACCGCTACACTACCGCTACACTACCGCTACACTACCGCTGCACTACTGCAGCACTACCGCTGCACTACCGCTACACTACCGCTGCACTACCGCTACACTACCGCTACACTGCCGCTGCACTACCGCTACACTACCGCTACACTACCGCTACACTACCGCTGCTCTACCGCTACACTACCGCTACACTACCGCTGCACTACCGCTACACTACCGCTACACTACCGCTACACTACCGCTGCACTACCGCTACACTACCGCTGCACTACTGCAGTACTACCGCTACACTACCGCTACACTACCGCTGCACTACAGCAGTACTACCGCTACACCACCGCTGCATTACTTCAGTACTACCGCTACATTTCTGCAGTACTACCGCTACACTACTGCAGTGCTACCGCTACACTACCGCTACTACCGCTAAACTACCGCTACACTACCGCTGCACTACTGCAGTACTACCGCTACACTACCGCTAAACTACCGCTACACTACCGCTGCACTACTGCAGTGCTACTGCTACACTACCGCTACTACCGCTAAACTACCGCTACACTACTGCTGCACTACTGCAGTACTACCGCTACACTACCGCTAAACTACCGCTACACTACCGCTGCACTACTGCAGTGCTACTGCTACACTACCGCTACTACCGCTAAACTACCGCTACACTACCGCTGCACTACTGCTACACTACCGCTACACTACCGCTACACTACCGCTACACTACCGCTGCACTACTGCAGTACTACCGCTACACTACCGCTACACTACCGCTGCACTACCGCTACACTACCGCTGCACTACCGCTACAATACCGCTACACTACCGCTCCACTACCGCTACACTACCGCTACACTACCGCTGCACTACCGCTACACTACCGCTACACTACCGCTACACTACCGCTGCACTACCGCTACACTACCGCTACACTACCGCTGCACTACTGCAGTACTACCGCTACACTACCGCTACACTACCGCTGCACTACCGCTACACTACCGCTGCACTACCGCTGCACTACTGCAGTACTACCGCTACACTACCGCTACACTACCGCTACACTACCGCTGCACTACCGCTACACTACCGCTACACTACCGCTACACTACCGCTGCACTACCGCTGCACTACCGCAACACTACCGCTGCACTACTGCAGTACTACCGCTACACTACCGCTACACTACCGCTACACTACCGCTACACTACCGCTACACTACCGCTGCACTACCGTTACACTACCGCTACACTACCGCTGCACTACTGCAGTACTACCGCTACACTACCGCTACACTACCTCTACACTACCGCTACACAACCGCTGCACTACTGCAGTACTACCGCTACACTACCGCTGCACTACTGCAGTACTACCGCTACACTACCGCTACACTACCGCTACACTACCGCTGCACTACCGCTACACTACCTCTACACTACCGCTACACAACCGCTGCACTACTGCAGTACTACCGCTACACTACCGCTGCACTACTGCAGTACTACCGCTACACTACCGCTACACTACCGCTACACTACCGCTGCACTACCGCTACACTACCGCTACACTACCGCTGCACTACTGCAGTACTACCGCTACAATACCGCTACACTACCGCTACACTACCGCTGCACTACCGCAGTACTACCGCTACACTACCGCTACACTACCGCTACACTACCGCTGCACTACTGCAGTACTACCGCTACAATACCGCTACACTACCGCTACACTACCGCTGCACTACCGCAGTACTACCGCTACACTACCGCTACACTACCGCTACACTACCGCTGCACTACCGCTACACTACCGCTACACTACCGCTGCACTACTGCAGTACTACCGCTACACTACCGCTCACTACCGCTGCACTACTACTGCAGTACTACCGCTACACTACCGCTGCAGTACCGCTACACTACCGCTACACTACCGGTGCACTACTGCAGTACTACCGCTACACTACCGCTACACTACCGCTGCACTACCGCTACACTACCGCTGCAGTACCGCTACACTACCGCTACACTACCGCTGCACTACTGCACTACTGCAGTACTACCGCTACACTACCGCTACACTACCGCTACACTACCGCTACACTACCGCTACACTACCGCTACACTACCGCTACACTACCGCTACACTACCGCTGCACTACTGCAGTACTACCGCTACACTACCGCTACACTACCGCTACACTACCGCTACACTACCGCTGCACTACCGCTACACTACCGCTACACTACCGCTGCACTACTACAGTACTACCGCTACACTACCGCTACACTACCGCTACACTACCGCTGCACTACTGCAGTACTACCGCTACACTACCGCTGCACTACTGCAGTACTACCGCTACACTACCGCTGCACTACTACAGTACTACCGCTACACTACCGCTACACTACCGCTGCACTACTGCAGTACTACCGCTACACTACCGCTAAACTACTGCTGCACTACTACAGTACTACCGCTACATTACTACAGTACTACCGCTACACTACCGCTGGACTACTGCAGTACTACCGCTACACTACCGCTGCACTACTCCAGTGCTACAGCTACACTACCGCTGCACTACCGCTACACTACCGCTGCACTACCGCTAAACTACCGCTACACTACCGCTGCACTACTGCAGTACTACCGCTACACTACCACTACATTACCACAGTACTACCGCTACACTACCGCTACACTACCGCTGCACTACTGCAGTACTACCGCTACACTAACATAGGCGAAGAGATCTAAAAAACGCCATAAAAGAAAGCAAGCGAAAATGCTTTCTAGATCTCTGTGATGCTGCAGAAAATGACATCTGGGGAAAAGCCTTCAAAGTGGGTACAAGATGTTTTAGGAATTTTGCAGCAGTACTTTCATAGTTTAAGATAAAATTTAATAAGGATAGCTTCTGTTTTTAGCATCTAAAAACTATATTCTTATGTTGATTTATTATGTTATCAATGTTGATAAATTTCTTTGTTTTTCATTCTTAATTTGGTAATTCACAATTAGTTTAGGAGTATATTCCGACTCTGTACATATTTACTTAAGCCAAAATTATGATTTTTGAGCAAATTTTAAAACTTGAGAAATAATAATAGGTAGGGCTTCGATTTTTATAAAACTTTTTTGTCGAATTGTAAAATTATTCTAAATAAAAGTATTAACTTTTCTTTTATAAAGAGCGATTAAAAATTATTATTTTGTAACTTTAAAAACAAAATTTATAATTTTTTTGAACACTTTTTATTCTTATCAAGAGTCCCCAATACATTTACATTCTTAATACCCTTTTTGTATTGTGTATCAGAATTATTATTTACAAAAGAAGATCCTTAAGAAAATGTAGAACCTTTATCTTTTGGAAACGCCAGCGAATTTCACATGCTTTCCCTTTTATTATTAATGACATCAATTAAGGGAATTTTTTTTTTTTAATAATTAATATAGCTCTCTACATAGGTGAATCCATAACTTTTACGTTAAAAACTTCTGTAACGAAACTCATTCTACATTAATTTTTTATAATTTTGGCGTAACTTTTTAAACTTTTTTCTCCAGATCGGATCTTTTCTAACAGATCGGAAGAAGAATATTGTGTATTCAAACATTGTTTATTTGAATTAGTGTGTATCGATTATAGGAAGGTTAATTGTATCTATACTTTGCATAATAGAGATCCTTAAAAAACATAACCTAGAAAATATGATCAGTACGATAGATATCCTTCTGACGGTCGCTGTACGTCCAAGAGAGAGAGTTTTCATTGTAATGCAGTTTAAGACCATTGAGTTTTTATTGCTTAGTTTAAATATATTTAAGGTACATTTTTTGTTCTTTAGAAGAGTTCTTTTGTAACAAACTGTGGTGTAATCTTGACTTTCTTATCTGTGTTTGGTTCGACATTTAAGATGTAAAAAACGATTTTAAAACCTATTCTTCACACCAGTAAGAAGTATTTCTTACTAGCGAATAAGCTCAATATTTCAAATTGGTGAAAAAGCAAACTAAAGCTATCGATAACAAAGACAAGGTCACACCGCAGCGTCAATAACATCGATTCAAATTGGAGTAATTAATGTTCCAGTTCTATTGTTTCTATAGTTTTACACAATGTAGATATGTTCAAGTTTAGTGTTTTTATAGTTTTTAAATTATAATAGTTCAATTAGTTCTGAATTAAAAAAAAAATACTATTAAAATGTATAAAATTTAATTAACTGTTGACTACAACTTCAATAGGTGGGTGAAGTTAAACTTTGAGCTTAACATTTCTACTTCTAAAATGCATGAAAGACTTTTATTTTCAAATTCCCAAAATTTCACTTTTTTATTTTAAGTTATATTTAAAGTTATATACTTATATCTTATACCAAAATCTCATAAAAAAAAACTGAATTTTTTTAATAAATTCAAAATTTTTTGCTAGATTTCTTAACTGTTTTATAGATGGCTTCTTTAACCATAATAAATGCTAGAAATAAGTAATTTACTGCCTCCATCTTATACTATATAAGCCTTATTTTAATTATCCCTAATGATGCACTCACACACTTGCTCTAATACCATTTTATATACACTTTTCTTATACCTATAGCATACTTTTTTTTTGTATTTTGGTATCACGCACACTTGATGAGTGTAAGGCCTAAGCATAATTTAATTGTCTGGGTAAAATTGGTAAAATCGAAATCACACGCGAACTTAGCGAATGCCTCTACCAATTAGCACTTGCCGCACATAAATAGTAATGAAGTTTAATGCGTCTTCTAGGCTGTTAATAGCAAAGATTTCAGGCGCTTAATTAACCAGGCCGAGAAACTTGCACAAGTTGGCCTAATTGAAATTATTTTCTCTATCACGTACACACACACACACACACATAAGTACTATACACATACTGTACTCTGTGTTCTGGCAAATTGCTGATAGTATTAATATTGCGCCACACGCATGACCAGGCCTACATCTACACCCCTCCCCCCCATTTTCCTGGCTTCTTGAACAGGGCTTATTCATGTTTTGTGGTTGGACATAGACTTTATTAAGTTTCCTAGTAGAAATGCTGTAGTTGCAGCTGTTGCCAGTTCTTGCCAATTGTTGTTATTGTTTTCTCTTTTAGGCTAACAATTTATTCAATTGATCACAAATCGATAGGACAGTGTGTGTACGTGTGTGTGTGTGTGTGCAAACGTGTTGATAAGTTATAATCCTGCCCAGCAGTAAGGCGGAAATTTTAAGTTAAACTTACAGCTCTTATCATAATCAATAATACTTATTTAATTTAAACAGAATTTAATATTTTTGAATTTTAGGGAATTTCTTACGGCTTACTTTAACCAAGGGCTAGCAGTTTATATAGGTACATATGGTTATAAATTAGTATATAAGTTCTTGGAAAGTAGAACAATAAAAGAATAATTTTTCATTTTCATTTTTATTACATTTTCAAATTTTTGTTCTAAGGTTTTTATTTTGATTTACGTTTGATTAACCTAAGAAAAACAGAGTGTTAAAAATTAACGTTTTTCCTTGATTAAAGTCGCTTACATAGTGGATCGATCAAATTTTTCAGTGCTTAATGCACAATGTTATAAGGATTACATTAGGCGCTATAAACTACAGTTTTCCCGTGATCCTAAGCGTTCCTACAACTTTGTTAACACCAAACGTAAGGTCTTATTTATATTTTGAAGACAATAAAGCAACAGATGATCAGGCCATTGCCTATATGCTTGCTGATTTTTTCAATACAACTTATTCCTCCAAGGAGCATCGAGCCAACTCTTTATATCCCTATCAGTTGAATAGGTCTAAATGCATCTTTAATCCTGTGATCGATGAAGCTCGCTTCTCAGTAGGTTTACTTCACTAGGACCTGATGGTATACTTGGTTGTGTACTAACGTTTTGTGCTAAGAATTTAATTACTAAAATTCTTAAATTGTTTACATTGTCCGTTAAAACTTCCTCTTTCCCAACGATTTGGAAGGAATCCTTTATTATTCCTCTACATAAAAATGGGAATAAATCAGAAACTTCTAATTATAAATATATTTCCAAATTGTTTGCTAATCCGAGAAAATTATAAAAAAAAACAGATTTCCATTTAATTTTGTAAAAGGGATAAATTGAAAAACTTTCACTCATAATTATTGTAAAATTGTTAGATAAACTTTCAAGGCAAATATTTGACTTTACTTATGTAAGTTAAATACGGACGAGTTCTAAGAAAAAATTTGTTTGAAAAAGGATAAAAAGGAGGTTGAATGTCATCCTACATCATTTTTTTCGAGAGACTTTTGGAAAGCTTTTAGCCAGAATCGTTGTAAAAGGCTTTTAAGTGCCACCTGAGCCATCAGCATACGCATTTTGGTTACCAATTTAAAGCTGCCAACTATGACAACTGTAAGTAAACTAGCCGGAAGTTTCTATATTGGACATGTCAATCAGAAAAGAATTTGAATATCCTTTAATGTAATCCTGTACAAATGTACAGCTTAAAATGCCAACTGGAAACAGTAAAAGTTGGTTTTAGTTTGGTTTATACACAAAAAGATAACTTGATCAAGTTTTCAATATGTTGTTAGGAAGATCCTGAAAAAGATTTCACACACACAATCACACACAGACATGCGGGGGTTAATATGCTATTAACCAACTTTTCTTGCTATTGTTGTTGTTGTTTCTTGGTTAGTTGGCTTGTGGCATCCCACTGCGGCTATTTGTTATGCTACAAATTAGCCAGTCCAATTAGCGTGCATGAAGTTAATTCAATTTTCTTTGCCATCAAACAGAACCAAGTGGAGAAAGTTTATGCCACAAAATCCCAACAGCAACTGAAATTGGATTTATGTTAGCGGTTTGACTTTTAATTCAATTATTCATGTGCATATTGAATAACTTTTCTGTGGTCAAAAAGCCACTAATGCATTTCACAAAATGCGATTAACTACAACATTTCATTCAATTATGCAACAGTGTAAAAATCAGTTTTAAACCAATAAACTATTTTTTTTTTTAATAAAAAATTATTATTAGCACTAGACAAAATGAAATCTCTACTAAGTAAAAAATAATTAGTAAGATTTTTCCATTTTCCCCTCAGGAAAAATAAATATTTCCAATGCCTGCACCTTTTGATGGCCGTTGGATCTGTTTCTTTTCGGTTCTATCAATGCATATTGGTTAAGTTACATTGGTTTTTGGCATCAAAAAATAATATCTTTTTACTGTAAGGTATCATAAAAAAATCTTATAAATTTTGTGAATCGTCCCATTAAAGGCATCATTGGAATAATCTTGATTCTGTTTAAGGTATTTAGCTAATTTAATTAATTTTTAACTGACTAAACGTATAAAATAGCTTTTAATTTATAATAATTCATAAATAAGCTTAATATATAATTTATAAAATAATTACTGAGGGGAAAAATGCAGAAGAGGAAGGTAGATTTAAAAAAGTAGAGGTCGGGGTAGGTATAATAGAATTAAACATAGAATGCTCCAAGAGTCCTTTCTAGCATTTGTTTTTATTTATCAATTGCAACTAACAAAAATTTAAATAGAAAATTAAGCAATATGATAGAATGTTCATCATGTTAAAATATTTATATGTACTTTTAATGTAGAAAATGTTTCGAAGGACCTCTAACAGAACCATTTCCGGATGAAATCTATTTTAATATAATAGATTCTTTTAAAGGACTTATTAATAAAGAAATGTTTAATATCTGAAAAAATACCTTTATTTGAACATTTTATTTTTGCTTTGGATTAAAAGATTTTGCAGAAATTACACAAAAAAATAATTATATCAATTTTTTTTAATATTTTCAGCATATATCTATCAATCTATATATCTATAAAGGCTCTGTAAAAATATAATACTGATCGGAGCCATTTCTAAGAAACCGTTATGAAGGACTTTATTAAAAACCTTAACAGAAAAATGTGTTTTAAGTTTTAAAAGTGGTTTATATTTAGTTGAAGTGGCCTCTTAAATTTAGGTATATCTCCAAAATTATTTATATTATTCCCTTTTTTAGAGAATATCAGTATAAGAATTTAAGTCACTTAGATTTCAAGAGCTTTAACTATCACGCAAGAGCCTTGTTGAAATCAGCAAACAAAAAAGAACGAATTATAATATAAATTTTAAAAAATTAAAAATTTTGTTATAGTCACAAATACAATAACTTAAAGAAAAAAGAATAAAACTATTATTTATTGCCCACTACAATCAAAAGTTTAAATGTTTGATAAGTCGGAAGCAGATGCAGTGCTGCTTTTATGAGTCTACCAAAGAATTTCTGCGCTATATTCCGTTTAAAATAAATAAACCACTTGCATATTGTATTTGAGGAAGTAAGTCGGGTCACAATGTGATTTGAGATCGAGGTTGCATAATACTTGTTAGCAAAGGAAAACCCAGACACGTTCTTGGTATTGATATATATATATATATATATATATATATATAAATGTAGATATTCCAGATAGGTATAAAACCAACTTAATAGGATGGTCTTTGGATATTAGAAATTGCAGCATGTAAAAACCAGCCGGTTGCTGCCCACTTTTTCTGGAATGAACCTAAAAACGATTTTCAAGTAAGAAACAATTTGATAAAATGAATATCTTAAAAAAAACAATTGCTTTTACAGATTTTTATGAATTTCACTTTGATTCTATTACTTCACTTATAACATAAACATTATGTGTTAGACCAAAAAAAAAAAAAAAAAAAAAAGGAAAAGAAAATTTAATTTTTGGTAAGGTAAGAGTTAACAGAGACATATAATTTTAAAACATATTTAATCATTTATGCAATTAGATTAATTGTTTTCCATATAAGCTACGACATCAACTTTTCTATGACAATCTATCTCCGAATTAGGGTACCTACAAGTCGACCCTTTAAATGTAAATCAATATTTCATCGAATAAACTAGATAAAATAAAAACCATAAACTCCCATTAAAAGTTTTTTTTATACTTTATTCTTTATTCTTGGTTTTTTTTTTACAGTTTTTGCTTTTTGTTTCCACTTTTTTTGGTTGCCATACAACAGCCGGACATTAGCCAAGTTTTACAACCAAATCTTAATGTGGACTTCCCGGTCCAGTCGGAGATAGCGACAAAGTGGATATTTGATGGCTGCCATAAATCTCTAGGGACAAAAAGGCAAGTGAAGTGAAAAGCATCTTGCCTTTTGCATAAATTTCTGATTATTTTAATCAATGAATTTCTAATTATATTGTTGTCGAAAGTTCGAACTTTAGTATTATCGATGACAACAAGTATTACGCTTTTATTATCATAAAAAGTTCTCAAAGTTCATTGACCGTTAAATTGAATATAAAATCAATGAGTCATCAAAAGTATTTTTGCCAAATATTTTCTCTTTGAAAATGCTTAGAAGGAAGGAATTTATGAAGAGATTGAGAGATATGTAGGGCAGTTCAATAAACTTTATATATAAATATGTATATTTATGTACACATATGTATATACAGACAGTTGTATTAAGTTTTGGCCAGAAAAAGCACATTGTGATGCCAAGTTTACCTTGTGTTGCTATTTTAATTGTTAATGTTTCTTTAATGGTTGTTTGGTTAAAGCAGAAAAAGCAGTAAAATACAAGGACTAAGCTAAAGGAAGCTAAAGATACATTGAAATATTTTTATAAATTTATCGAAAAATAATATCGAAAAGCAAGAGAATCTATATATTTTAAACGTTACCTCAAGCCTTAATGAAAATGAATTCTTCTTGCCTGCGATCAACTGAATATAAGTCATTCAATAGTAAGACACTTATAAGAAAAAGAAATATCCAATACTAGCTTAAATCGGCAGCTTTTCCACTTCTTAAAGGATATTCGTAGAGGGAAATGTTGTGTGTGTATTAGAAAATGGATTGTGAATAAAAATGATGGTATTTTAGGAATGCATTACATCCTTTTTAATACTTTTCAAGTAATATTAGAAAAAGTAACTTTTCTTTTTAAAATTTATGGTCAACTGTTAAGTAGTTCGCAGTTTATTCATAAGATAAAAAACAATATCTAGAGAATTATTCGAAACTCCTTGACGTGTGCCTCTTTATCTTATTAATTGTCATTGGCTTAACTCAACGAACCAAAAACTCAAGCCATTTGATACATATATCGGAATGAGATACGGGTTATGAAATATTTTCTCAAGTTTGCTATATATATCTAGACTAATTGAAGTCCAATATAAAAGAGTTTCAGTAACTTTCCACAGGAATTTTTGGAAAAATTCTTATAATATCATATAACTTAGTAAACTAAATGATTATTAGTTCCTCATTCGACGCCATTAATGCCAATTAAACTTAATGAGTTAATTTTATTGATTAAGCTTAAGCTTAAGCTTAATTAGGATTATACAAACGATTTAGAAACACAATTATAATGAGTCGTAATTGCTTAGGTTTACTTTCGCTTTTGGTAAAATACAAGTTAAATGAAACCAAATTCCTACGAACAATAGTTTATGACCCACTTGTTTAATAAGCCAATTTCATTTTCAATATGAAAGGCAAAACAAGAAAATCCAATTCATTTCATAAATATTTCAATTCATAGTTCCTCAACATGCCAATGGCAGATGACATTGGCATTGAAATCCTTAACCAAACTCTATACCAATTTAACTTCCCCTCCCACCACCAATCAAAAACGTTTAAATTAATTGATTAACCAAACGGCGTCATTGCCGTCATCATTTCATTCAATAAACAAATGGCCAGAATGCTCTTAATCAGTCGTAAAGCCAAAGAATAAGCCATCATAAATTTAATTCCCAATGGGAATGAAGACATTGCGTGCGATTCCCTGGTGCATGCTCCATCATTTCATTCCTATTCGAATGGCATTCGCTTCCACTCAATTTATTAAGAAGAACAGATAGAAGAAGAAGTAGGAGGGAAAACTTGGGAGAACTTGAGGCTTTGCGGTTTTAAGTAGCCACTGGAAAATTGAACTAACTAAACACACAGACACACACATACACAAGTACACAAAGAAACGGGGAGGTAAAAAAGGAAAAGAAAAAAAACTTTTTTTTTTGTGGGTAAATTGAATTACTTACTTTTGGGGTCGACCTTGTCGATTGACCAAAGGCGAACTGTTGCTTAAGGCTTACAGTTGGGTTTGGGTTTGGGTTTGGGTTAGGATATTCAGGTTCAGGATACTTTCCTTTTATGGAGATTTGCCAACATCAATAAGAAACTAGAAGGATGGGCTAACTTCGGCCACGCCGAAGTTCGGATACCTTTGCAAACTGTTTTTTCAATTACATATAAATTACCAGAATTATAAGAAAGTATATAAAATTAATCATGCCCGTGGCTCAAAGAAAAAAACTTACGAGTAAAAAAAAATTTTTTTTTTTTTTGGTCCTGTTGTTCCTATAGGAGCTATATCATATAGTCGCCCGATTCTGTTAAAACTCAACAGACACATTTTTATATATACCAAACTTACATATACCAAATTTCGAGTGAATCGCTGTTAAAATAACCAAGATTTTTATCTAAAACCAATTTTTTGGCCGATCGTTTTTATGGGAGCTATATGATGTAGTGCTCCGATTCTGATAAAACTTTCCAGATATGTTAAAAAGTATAAAAAACTTATAAATACCAAATTTAGTGATAATCGCTTTTAAAACAACAAAGTTATTGCTCGAAATCCATATTCATGACCGATCGTTCCTATGGGAGCTATATGATATAGTAAACCGATTTTAATAAAACTTAGAGGATATGTTAAGAAGTATATAAAACTCACAAATACCGACTTTCGTGATATTTCGTTGGAAAACAACAAAGTTATTGAGGTTAAAGCTTATTCACGACCGATCGTTCCTATGGGAGCTATATGATATAGTCATCCGATCGGGATGATTCCGAGATATACAATGCCTGCAGCAAAAAGAAGCCTAGGTGCAAAATTTCAGCTCTGTAGCTTTAAGGGTCTCGGAGGAGATTGCGTTGATCCAGACAGACGGACAGACGGACAGACAGACAGACGGACAGACGGACAGACGGACATGGCTATATCAACTCAGCTCATCGTGCTGATCAAGAATATATATACTTTATATAGTCGGAGATGCTTCCTTCTATGCAAACTTCGACCAAAATTAATATACCTTTTTTGCAAAGGTATAAACATATCAAATCAGCAGACACACAGTGGTTCGGTTATTCAATTTAGGTGTTAAAACCAACAGAAGAAGAAAATGATAGATACGCCTTTGTGTTTCTATATCAAATTTAGAATAAACAGTTTTCTTTCTTTTCTTTTAATCCTTTTTTTCACGATTTATTTACTTTCTGTGGAATATTTTAGAATAATTTATATTCAACTCTGTTTCACAATTAACATAGAAATAGAGAAAATATATATATATATATATATTGAATTTATTTCTAATTCTAGTAAGTAGTTATATGTAATGACTTATCCTTTTATATATCCTTAAAAGTTTGCTTTAATATATGTTTCTATTATTGGCTTTTCTAATAAACTGATAACTTCAAAAAACAGTTAACTCTGAAACCGAAGTATTAGTTTTGAAAACTATTAATTTGCAATTGGAACCAATATGTTTATCTGGATCAAAGGCAAAGATAATCTACATTGAGTAAGAGGAATTATTTGTGAATAAGGCTTCTGGGAGATATAGAGAATTTATAGCCCGATCTTTATTAAAAGTTATCTACTTTAAAGTCTATACGCATCATGTGAGTTTGACTAATATTCAAATTTTACGTTACATAAATTGTTCGCTGTCTTTTTATATTTTCTAAATATTTGTTTTGTCTAACTATTTTATTTCGAACCGCTTAACAAACACGGTGTTAAATCTCAAAGAACTTATATTAATAAAAGTTTAATATTTGTTAAGCTATCCAAGTATGGTTAGTGTCTTATATATATATAGTGTCTTATAGTCTTCGAGAACTTGGTATAGAGACGGACAGAGAGACAAGGAAGTCGACTCGGCTGTTGATGTTGTTCATAAATTTATATGCTTTATGGGTACGGAAATGCTTTCTTGCATACATTTCAACGACTTTATTATAAACTTTTACCCTATCAGCACAGAGTATAAAAATATAAAGAAATAGAATAATAATAATTTAAGATTGTAGAAATCCAAATTCTGAGAATTCAGTTTTAATAAAAGTAATCCTAACTTTCCAGAAAACCAAAATTTATTTATATGATTACTGTTGAACTTCGATATCAAATAATAATTGTAATAATTCAAGTCACTTTCTCTTTAGTTACAATAAAGTTCAAACCTTTACAAACATGAAACTTTAAACTTGTTCGTCTTAGAACATTTTATACACAAAAGATTAAATCAAATAATAATCGCTTTATGTACTCAAAGTGTATTATTATACAATTTCCAGATCACATAATCTGTCACAAAGGATATTAAATTTCATGCTTGAACACATTAAGAATTCAATTTCAAACAATATCGAATTATGGCTCAATATTTGAAATTATAATCTATGCTAAAATCAGTGTGCCTATAGGTATAATCTAAGGTAAACAATCAATTAACCTAATCAAGACTTTTACGCACTTAGCCAGAGTACCGGAATGTAACCTTTTTGGGTACATGGAAAATCACTTAGACTGCTAATAACAACACAAAAGTCCAGGTTAATTTATCGACTCATAGAACAAGGGGAATGGGAGAGAAAAAGGAATCTCCTGTGGATGTTTACGAGCCTGTCATAGGGGCTATAAATTTTGCTTCTGCACACCAAATCTTTTTCTTCATCATCATCATTGTCATGATTATCGACAATTTTTCATTGAAACATGAAAAAGCCTGTTACTGACTTCTCGCTGCTTCTGGGTTGTTTTTTATATTTATTTTCTTTTTTACTCCCTCGAGTAAGCCGCCACCTTTAGTGGCAAACATATTGACTCAGTCTCTTCACATATAAGAATCCGGGAAGAGACTACACGTGGCACACGAGTTGCTTATCAATAAATTACCAGACGCAGGCCAAGCAAACATTGTTATGTAAATGACGCAATGGTAAAAGATATGACTATATACATAAATTACAATAAAGTGCATGGGAAGTAGAGGATTCTGGAAATATATTATGAAACGCTCATAAGTATGCTATGGAAATTGTATAAAATGTTGATAGGTCTCTACTTGCAATGTACAATTAACTCAACTGGTGGTATTCAACATTCAACAGTGTTGGCTTGCTTATACAACAATAAACATTAATGAAGGAGGCAACAATTGATAAGTGTCAATGGGAATTTTGTATTTATAATCGGCCTTTCTTTGTTGATAATCATTATAGGACTAGTAGGAATTTTTGATTTCTAGCTAAATCTTTCACATACTCAACATCTTAAGGATATTATGTTGATATATGACCCTGATAAATTATTAGGGGGTTAAATAGTCATTTCATTGAAGTCATGTTCTATTACACAGTTGAGTCAATGAGTTGGCTAGCTCAAATGAATTTGTTTGTAGCTTGTGAGTCTAAGTCTGCCAAATAAGCTACTAAAAATCTAATGGTCATTGATCCAGCAAATAAATAATTAAGAAAATTATCCAAAGAATGTTTATTTATTTATTAATTTTTAGTATGATTAACATTCTTGTGAGGCGAATTATTAAAAGTTGACATTTTGATTTTGATATTGAAACTTTGTTTTACTTTGTTTCAGTCATCACTTTAGGAATATGTATATATATATCTTTCTATATGTTTCGGATAGTACTAAGTTTTGAGCAACCATTGTATGGTTTTAATATTGGTCTTGCTGGCATTCCGCTCCACAACGAGTGTATAGGAGACCCACCGAGTCCAGACTTAGTGGCGATCGGGCGTTGATAAGCCAATGGTCTACACTACTTGTCTTAAGCCTCGGCAGTTTTTTCTTAATTTAGATATTGTTGGGCCAAGTTAGTTCTTTTGTCGAATTGGAGACCGGTAAAATGGATGAAGCAAATCTTACTACGTGTTTGTTAGTCTTCCTACTAAAGTACTAAACGGACTAAAATTAAACTAAATTAGAATAACACACAGACTACAATTTATAAAGATTTTATGTAAATTTACTGTAATATATGTACATATTGTATGTATGTATTGTGTGAAGCTTACAGTGTTGTGTAATGAAAGAGAAGTTAGCATGCAATCAGCTGTTAGTGTTGCCAGTTGATGTGTTGTTCAGAATTAAAATGAAAAACAAATTTGTTGGGATCAGATTAACGATTAGTTATAGTTTAAGCTATTGGTGAGTTATTGAAGCTGTTTAGGTATTTTGTTTGAAAACGACTTTTTTCAGAATAAGATGGTAAATTACTATCGTCTAACAATGTAGACGACTGTAATACTTTTTAACTTTTCCTTCCAATTATTATTGAAATGCCACCAAATTTGAATTCAAATTAGGTGAAGCTCTTATAGAGTGAAGTCGAGGATGGAAAGCTTTTATTAAAAAAAGACAAGTTAAAGTGATGTCTCTTTATAAATTAGCTAGACAAATATTTTAAATTGCATACTAGGGATATTTAGAAAAATTGTCTGTTAAGTGTTTCGAAAATCATAAAATCGATTGTAAACCACAACTGAATTTCTGTCCTATCCTGTCTTCTGACCAATTCCTTACCTAAAATTATTGATATATAAACTAGAAGTAAACGAGTATTTCATTTGACGATCTGATATACAGATTAAGGGCAAAGGCTTTTCTTCTTTATCATTAGCTACAGTCTTTATAAAATAGTTTCCCCTACAACAAGCTAAGTTACGTATCTTATTAACCTATTTTGGGGTCGTCCTATTCTGTGGCCATTATAGATAAATGTAGACATCTGCATTATGCTCACAGACTGGCAAAAGGACCCATTTTCATGAACTAGTTTCCCTCCATTACCTCGACGGGGACTTACTTTGCTTGTGTATAATATAATTACATTTAATGGGTAATCTTTAGAGCCAACTTTATGCTAAAGCTATAGCCCATTCGCATCACTGCATTGCCAAAAAAAGGAAAAACAACAAATTCGGCGCCAACACGTGCATTCTTCATATATTTTGGCCTCTTTGTGCCCGGAACACAAACGCAAATTCATTTTCCTTTTCTTTTAATGGCTTTTCCATGCAAATGCTTGTAATAGGCGCAAAAGGAAAGCGTAAAAGAAAAACAAAAATGCCCACCAGCTAAGGCCACATTCCATGTTAAGTTTTAGCACTTTAAACGCAAAAAAGAAAAAAAATATATATATATAAAAAAAAGAGAAAGCCGATCCAAAAGGCAAATTTCGCACGTCATTTTGTACAAAGAAAATTTGTAATGCAAAGTTATCCAAACTGCGTTAAAATAACACAGGGCAAAAACAACAGAAAACAGAGAACAGAAAACAAAACGTAAAAGGAGATGGATGGGAACCACAAAATGAAATTCAAATAAATAAATACACCCACGCACAGACATACACATATACATTTACATATATTTATATATATATACATTTACATGTTTGGGTGTATTGTGTTGTAAATTTGGCAAAAGGCAAAACCATTTTATTTTAAGGGCAAAAATGACGAAAGGGAAAGAGGTTTGTCTATAACACATACACATACACTAATATATATGTATGTATGTATATGTATGCAGCAATGAAATGAGACATGTGTGAGTTAGAACAACAAATACAAAACCGAGA
Source organism: Drosophila neocordata (assembly GCA_018903615.1). NCBI lineage: Eukaryota > Metazoa > Arthropoda > Insecta > Diptera > Drosophilidae > Drosophila > Drosophila neocordata. Next base: position 1,208,647 of record JAEIGI010000010.1, on the reverse strand, counting down.
AATTGTTATTTCGTTTAGTGGAAACTAGATGCTCTGAAAAGTATGCTATAGTTATGGCAATTTTTGATTTATTTAATGATTAAATGAAACGAAAAGCAGACCAAACTTGTTGACTCAATCAAATATTAGAATTGGAATTATAGAATTAGTTCCTTTTCAGTTTAGTAGTTTCAGTAGTTCAATTTTATACCAGAACTGTCTTGAAAGTTGAGAAGTTAATTTATTTTATAATTTTATATATTTGAATCATATTATAACTGAGCCATAACCAAACTGAACAAAAGCAAACCTCGAACAAGTTGTACAAGAAATTTCTATTTATGTAATAAGAGAGAAACTTTAAAGTTGGATATAAGTTTTGGCGAAATCCTATCGTTTCAATTGGCTTAAAGATATGGCAGGGAGTAAGGTTTGCGCTAGAATACTTTCTATCTTTGGATCTGTTAGTGTGTTTTCCAAACTGCATCTCCACTGTATGAAAATTCACGAAAGTTCAAGATGTAGTTTATTAGTATGTAATATAAGACTATATAGTATTAAAGGCAATTCGATATTCGCTTCATGACACGATTCCTATGAACCTGTATCCGCCAACAATTCGTCTTTGTAGCTGTTCTACAGATGTGTATACCATAGAAATGGATACTTCTATGCCATTTTAGAATGTCAAATAATATATAAAATTTTAATGACCTCAATTGGTATACTTCTTTTAGGGTACTTTAACTGTCTTAATATAAATCTATGTAGTTCTTAACGAATAAAGGCATTAAATATCTATATTTATCATTATCTTAAGAAAAGAATTTGCCATAGTTCAAGTTACCATATAGAAGTTTGATGTATTTATTACAATTCAACTTCTATATAATCGGAAACAACTTCAATTTACAAAAATTATTATTTTTATTATATTGATTTATTCATGCAAATTATACTTCAAAGTGCAGGGAGAGAACATACTTTCTAGTTAGGCTACAGGGTACAAATAGGTTGACCTGATTAAGTAAATTAAGGACGTCGAAATATCCTTTCAAAAGCTTGTGTATAAACAAAGGATTAATTAGAAAATGTCTATCGGAATACGAGGGTAACTCAACATGTCGATCCCAGTTTAGGTCTTAGTTTTGTTAAAATAGAAAAGACCAAAACAGTGTCTTTGAAATAAATTTCTTATTTAAAAAACTTCCCCATTTAGAAGTTCATTATTGAGAATTTCAACTTTATCAAGTTAATAGTATTGAGTACTTAAATTTAGATTAACAATTGGAATATCAGACAAAGGCGATTGTTTTTAATTAAGGTTCAGTGTTTTGATAATATTCTAACTTCCAAAAGCTAATATTATTAATAAAGTATAAAAAACATATTTCAAACCTTGTTCAATAGTTAAATTTTAGTATTATAAATATTATTTTAAATTTATACCCACATTGATTTATATTTAAGCCTTACTAAAGAAAAACATTGTCAAGTCTAAAAATGTTCAATCGAATTTCGTTCTGCAATATTAGTCACAAATGCCAATACCATTTCACTTTGTCTAACAAATTGACAGGGATATAGACAGAGCTACAGATATTGCTTTAAGCATATAGGCCAAATTCCTGTGAACATTTTCCAAGAAAAAGAATATTTTATTTACACTTGTTCTCATGTGATTTGGGGCAGATTTAACTTGATTTTCATTGAAATTTCCAAAGAAAATTTTCAAGTTGCTTGCTGTTTTCCAATAAAAATACACTATATTCTGGGTAGCAAATTTTATTTGTGTTGGCATATGTAAACATTTAAAGGCTTAAAGGGTTCCACCCATTGGCTGAGATGACAACAACAGATGCCTGGCGCAGGACAAAATGCAAAGGCAATTGTCTTAAACATTTTTCTTGCCAATTTCTTTTTGCCATTTATTTATTTTTTTTTGTTGCATGTTATTTCATTTTATTTCTTCTCCATTTAGATGGTTGGATCCTTAAAGGTGCGCGTGTGCGCCATTTTGATTTTAACACAAAATTATTCACAATAAAAGTGACAGCTTAAAAGGATTGCGGGCATAATTTACAAGTAATCTCGAAGGATTTTATGCTGCATGAGTTTGTGTGTGTGTGTGTGTGTGTGTAGAAACTCATGCGTGCCCGTGCGTGAAATGATCTTGGAAAAGTCACAGAGCTTGCGGCTTAATTGTTTGGTAAAACTTGCGAGTTTCCCATTAAAAAGTAATTAGCATTAAAATAAAAGAAAACAAAAAAAAAATGAAAACCAACCGCATCTAATTACATTTCGCATTTGTGTTTTCATCAAAAACTTTCACCCACACAAAACAAACTCAAAGGATAATGTCAAAACAAAAAAAAAAAAGAAAAATTTTCTAAAAGTTGTCTAATGACAAATAAAACAGACATTGCCATGATGACAAGCCAGTGGTGGGGAGGGGCTATTCAAATTTCTATTCCTGTGTCATTTGTCTAATTGCAGTTTGACTGCCTGCAAATGAATTTGCCCTTGAGTCTTTGTCTGGGGCACTTTGCCAAACTTTCTTTGACTTGTAAGTTTTCTAATTCAAAGACAAATTCTGCTTGTTAATAGATTATATTACAATAAATTTATACAATTAGATGACAATGTTATATGTATTTTATTTGTTACAAAGACCTATTTTAATTAGATTTGAATTAACTTATCCTGTGTGTCGAAATTTGGAACTTTTAAATGTGAATACAAAAGTTATGTAGAGTGTCTATAGATTTATATTAGAGTATATATATAGATAGTAGATTAAGTAGTAAGTAATAGAGGACTTGAAGTAATTGAAAAGTGTCGAGTTAATTGAAAAATTAGGATATAAAATTTAAAAGGACCTTAAGCAACCCGTATGTAACAGTTGAATGAGCTTATTTCAAGAACAAAGATAGATTTTAGATAATTCCATGAGCTTACCTTTCATAGAGTAAATACTTTTAATAACAATTAAAGTTAAAGTTGGCACACATGGCAAATATTTAAAACTGTAAAAATTACTCTTTTTAGCAAAATAATATTATACCCTCCCAGAAAGAGTATATCAATTTTGGTCAGAAGTTTGCAACGCATAGAGGGAAGCATTTTCGACTATACAAACTATATATATTTCAAAGAGCTCCATTTATCTCTCTGTATGTTCGTCTGTCTGGATCACAGAGTCAAGGATATCATTCATGATATCCTTAATCTTAGTTAGCTGAAATTTCGCTCTAAGACTTCTTTTTGCCGCAAGCAACAAGATCGCACTATATCGTTAAGCTACCATACGAATGATCGGTCTAGAATAGGGTTTAACCTCAATAACTTTCTTGTTTTTCAAAGCAATATTTTTAATATGATGGGTTTTGTTGAGTTAAATATCTTAATTTGTAAATTTTATATATATAAAATTATTTCTACTGAGATTCAGAAGAATCGGCCAACTATATGCTATAGCTGTCATATAAACAATCAGAAAACTTTCTTATGAAAACCATTTTTTTAAGGCACCGATTTTGGACTAGTTTTGTGAACTTCCATATGATTCTGGTAATTTATATGTAAGTGAAAAGGACAATTTGCAAGGGTATTGGAAACTCGGACAATCTTTCTAGTTATGTAATCATTTATTGATTGAGTTAATTTTTAGTAATTAGAAATAAAGTACAATTATTTAAATATTCGTTTCGATACAGTTTTAGAATCAGAAGTTTATGGTATTTATAATAAACTGTTAAGAAAACTCAAGTTTGCCTAAAAGTAGGCGACAAGAAATTCAAAGAAGCCAAAGGAGGTAGCAAATATTTGTGTGAACTTAAAGCGATTGGAACTCGTCAAAAAGATTTGGAAATGTCTCTATCTATGTTTTTATATGTAAATTACCAAAAATGGATTGTTTTCAATATGATAAAATGTTTATTTTTTTTGTATTTGTTGATATATAAATATAAGTTAACACCCTGCCCTAGACCCCCTCTCACCCCTATGCCTAAGCCTCTGAATGCCAATGCAAGCCATACGCCCATGCTGTATGTTACCCAACACCCCCATCACTCTTGCCACTCCACATGCCACTCCACGTGCATCATAAGCAACTCCGATTACACATTGTGCCTACTTCAACTATGTCGCAATTATGCTGACAAGATCAAGTTCAAGTATACAAATATGCCAAGTTGACACCGGAAACCAATCCGCGGTCTCAACACTTTAACTTCAAAACTGCTGACACCGTGGGATACTTGGCCGCTGCTGCAACTGCAACGCGGGCAGAGCGACCGCAGCGACAGGCACTTGGACTGCCGTCAAAAGCCAATTGAGTTAGTTCCAATGGGACAGGAGAAGAAGCAAGTTAAGAATCTTCCGAAGACCAAATAAGAACCTTTTACTAATATCCTTCAATAAATTTGTAACGTATCAATTCGAAACATATCCTTTTTCATTTGAACATGTCCAAAATGTAAGTATAAAAACAGGAACTGGCCGCTGGGTTGGAATCCGGTGGCCAGAACCTTAACTGGCGCCCGAGCAGGGACCATCTTCGCGAGTGATAAGTGCGCGTAGTGATGAAATAATTATTAAATTAAACAAACTTTTTTAATATAACGAAAACACGCAATTAAAAGTAAAATAAAGAAGAAAAGAAGAAAAATTCTAATAATACAAAATGGTTAAAAATATGAAAAACGTCCGATAAAAAAAAAAAAAATAATAAAAAGTAAAAGTTATAAAAAATGTTAAATGATAGGAAAAATTAAAACATAAAAATATTCTTCCAAAAAATAATAATAAAAACCCAAAAAATAAATGGGTAAAAATATGAAAAACGTCCGATAAAAAAATAATAAAAACATTAAGTTGATAAAAAGCTGTAAAAATTTTAAATAATAGAAAAAATTAAATCATAAAAAATTCTTCTTTCAAAAAAAAAAAAAAAAAAAATAATAATAATAAAAACCCAAAAAATAAAAAAATTCCAAAGCCAGTGACAAGTTATTGGTGGGCAGTGCACTTATAATGTGTGATGTCGGGGTTCGACTCCCTGTCATGTGGTTAATCCTTTAATAAAAAATAAAGAAGTTCCCAGGCCAGTGACAAATTATTGGTGGACAGTGCACTTATAGTGTGATGTCAGGGTTCGACTCCCCGTCATATGGTTATTTCTTTAAACAAAAATAAAAAAAGTGCAAAGCCGGCGGCAAATTATTGGTGGACATGGTGACGTGTCTGGGTTCGACTCCCTGCTGTACGGTCAAGCCTGAGTAAATGAAAATCCAAATCCTTAACACAGATCCTTAATTCCTTAACCCTGAGAATCCTTATCCTTAACACATCCTATACATATCAAGGAAAATAAAATAAATCAACAACCTGCGTGCACCGCGAACGAAGATGGTCCAAATTAGTTAAGAAAAAAATTAAAATAACAAAAATTCAATTCATGCAAAAAAGAACCACTGTAGCAGCCTCAAGCTACAAGTGGCATTTTAAAAAAAAAAAAAAATATATTAAAATAACAAAAATCCAATCAAAAGAGAACCACTGTAGCAACATCAAGCTGCAAGTGGCATTTAGTTAAGAAAAAACAAATCCAATCAAAAGAGAACCACTGTGGCCGTTGAGCTGCAAGTGGCATTTAGTTAAGAAAGAGAGAATTCGAAATGCGTGAACAGAAATACAAGTGCGGTACGGTGTGTGAATAGTGTGTGGTCATGGGCTGCTGGAAAGGCCTAGCAATAAAAAGAAAAAATAAAAACAACATTGCGTTTGGCTGCCCAGCAGTTCGTGGAGGCACCCCTACCTTAGTAGGCTAAATAAGGCCAAAAAGGAACCCTAGGGACCTCCCGTGAGGTGTCAAAAATAAATTTTTATTTGCGAAATGAATCCTCGCCCACGCTCTTCGCCACCCGAAACCTCGTTTTCATGTATCATTGCTATAAGTAATCCTCTCCATGTAGTTAAGACAAAGAAATGAATTAAACACGAAATCAAAAGATAATCATATAAAAAAAACAAAACAAAATGAAGAAAATAATAAGAAAATTAAACACGAAATCAAAAGATAACTATATAAAAAACACAAAACAAAATGAAAAATAATAAAATTTTTAATAAAAATCAAAAGATAATTATATAAAAAAAAAACAAACAAAACAAAATGAAAAGTAATAAAATTTTTAATAAAAATCAAAAGATAATTATATAAAAAAAAACAAACAAAACAAAATGAAAAATAATAAGAAACAAAAAGAAACTATTGAACAATCTTACAATTACATTCACTAAAACTGAATTTTATCTCCAACAGATTCGAGGAGAACAGAGCCTAAACCACATAACACACATAACCATTCCAAGGTCAGGAGGAAAAGGGTAAGTGAAACGAAAGATCTTCTTTGGCTATTTAATGCAATAAAAATCTTTAAAAAAATTTAATAAAAAAGAGGAGAAATAAATTTCCAAAAAAAAAAAAAAAAAAAGAAAACTGGTAGTATACCTTCAAAAAATAATAATTAAAAAAGAGAAATAAATTTTCAAAAAAAGGGGAAAGAAAAAATAAACTTGTAATATACTTTGTGACAAATTGATAATTTCTTTTCAAAATTTTTTTTTGTTGAAACCCGCAAAACCCTGACAGTACAGTAATATTTTTTTTTTTTAATAAAACCCAAAGAAAAATCTCTCGATCAATAAAACCCACGCTCCCTCTCGATAGCCAAAAAAATCTCTCAGCTTCCCTAAAATGGCCAGGCCTGACCTAGAATTATCCGAAATGAAAGAGATTCTAGAAAAGTTTGAAGCGACCCTGTCGCTTCTGACTAATCAGAACGCTATTCAGAAAGAAGAATTGAGACAAGCTATGGTAAAAATTAATTCCCTTGAGGAAGACTTAGTTAGGGAAAGGGAACTGCGTAACCCCGCAACTGAAGAACCTAGGCCTTTAACTCGTCCGCGCACGGTCTATGATCTTGTTGAATGCAGCAAGATGCCGGACTGTGTTAAGGATCTACAAACCTTCGAGGGGAAGATTTCGGAACTCGAACCCTGGGTTAGCAGGGTCGAGAATATTTTAGCCGACCACGAGATGATTAGGGATAAGCCACAATTTAGGGCTATGATAATGTACATTAGGCAGAAGGTTAGGGGCCCCGCCGATGTGGCATTGACCTCATACGGCGTGGCAGATGACGATTGGCCCGGGACGAAACGCGTCCTGGCTCTGCACTACGCAGACAAAAGGGAACTAAGCACATTAGAATTTCAGTTAGGGAAAATGATGCAAGGAACGGACAGCATTGATATCTTCTTCGATAAGATCAATGTTCACTCCTCCTTGATTATGGGAAAGCTGAGAAACAGCTCATATTCAGGAGAAGTAGCATCTACCCTTGCGGATATTTATAGGAAGAAGGCATTAGACGCCTTTGTGAGTGGCCTCAATGGCGATTTACCTAGATTTCTAATGCTATATTATATATAAATATAATATATATTATATATAAATATATATATATAAATAGTTTATTCTCTTTTTCTTTTTTTCTTTTCCTCAAAAAAAGAATCTTATAACAAGCCAAAGAAGAGGATTCGTATCACTGTCCTACTTCTCTTACATACAAATCCACACTTTCATTCACTCATGAAATAAAAATTTTTTTCCAATATCAAAAATGTTTGTTGTTAGCCCATATAAATTTAAGGAAAATTGTTAATCTTAAGCACCAACCAAAATTGTAATACTAACACAACCTTCCAACAGCACCGTATTACCCTTCTTATGGTCACTTATGCTGACGCTAACGCAAGCTGTGCACATCTTTAAGTACGATGCGCCGATGGTAACATTAAGGCAAGGCAGTGGTTGGAGAGTGGATGGATACTTCAATCTAATACATTTAATAAAGCTGGATGAGATAGCTACGGCTATCGAAGAAACACGGGTGGAGGCATATGAATTGAATACGAGCCAAACTCGAGTGTTGGCCCTGTTCCATTTAGACCAGGCCCAACAGTTGTTATCAAAGCTGTCGAGGGGCCGTAGAGCGCGTTTTATAGACTGGTTGGGATCCGCTTGGAAGTGGATTGCGGGTTCACCAGATGCCTCAGACTGGAATACAATCCTGGACACACGGGAGAGGCTGATAGAAAACAATAACCAGCAGTACAAAATAAATGACAGGCTCTTTGAAGCGTCAAAACGATCTCTGGACAAGCTAAATACGATGGTTGAAATGGTAAACACCATCGACAACAACGCCCAAGCCGCTACAGTAACATTGCATAAAGCAATACTATTGGAAGCACAAGTGGGAGAGTTGAGCAGAGCTTGCCAATTTGCTAAAGCCGGACTGGTTAACAGCAATTTACTGGATGAAGAGGAGATCAGGACGCTTCTCAAGGAAATGGATTCTTTACCATATCAAAGTGCGGTTGAAGCGACAGAATTCGCTAAGCCAATAATTGTTACGAATGGCACTACGCTCCTGTATATCTTAGCACTACCAAAGGTAATAGCAAAGGAGTACCAAATGTTGGTCATCCGACCTTCAATATCTATGGGGAAGCGGATAGATTTCGACCACAAGAAGTTGCTAGTAGCCCCGGATGAAACCTTCGCCATCACTAGCAATTGCCTGACGATAGGCAATAATAGCGTGTGCACAGAGGAACACCTGGCCCCCTAAATGAAGCGAGCTGCATTCCTAGAATCATAAAAGGAGGGAATGCAGAATGTCATTATGTGACATCCAACCATCAGGTTGTGGAATTATTAGAGGATGGAACCCTATTCCTCACGAATTACAATGGCACAATGAGCGATGAGAAGAAAACCCACAATCTCGCTGGAACCTTCCTGATACAGTTCCCAGGCGAATCAATTGTGGTGGATAACAAAACTTTCCACAGTCATTCGCAGGCACACCTGGTAGCGATGCCGTCAGTGGTAACCAACCTGACAAATAAAGGATATAATTTGAATCTGGAATTGGTGCACAGTTTAAGCGCACATAACCTGAATCTGCTTCAAACGATGAAAAGGAAGCTAGCAACCTCCATTGTAGCGGAGATCATTGCCATTATAGCGGCAATATCCGTCACCGTCATCATATGGAAGAAAATCACAAGACATCATAGAAGTATTACGGATACCAACGAAGAAGCTCCGCACAAGGAAATGAGGGAACCCATTACGCCGGCCGACCCTAAGATGATTTGATCTGCGGGACGCAGATATTTGAGGGGGGAGGAGTTAACACCCTGCCCTAGACCCCCTCTCACCCCTATGCCTAAGCCTCTGAATGCCAATGCAAGCCATACGCCCATGCTGTATGTTACCCAACACCCCCATCACTCTTGCCACTCCACATGCCACTCCACGTGCATCATAAGCAACTCCGATTACACATTGTGCCTACTTCAACTATGTCGCAATTATGCTGACAAGATCAAGTTCAAGTATACAAATATGCCAAGTTGACACCGGAAACCAATCCGCGGTCTCAACACTTTAACTTCAAAACTGCTGACACCGTGGGATACTTGGCCGCTGCTGCAACTGCAACGCGGGCAGAGCGACCGCAGCGACAGGCACTTGGACTGCCGTCAAAAGCCAATTGAGTTAGTTCCAATGGGACAGGAGAAGAAGCAAGTTAAGAATCTTCCGAAGACCAAATAAGAACCTTTTACTAATATCCTTCAATAAATTTGTAACGTATCAATTCGAAACATATCCTTTTTCATTTAAACATGTCCAAAATGTAAGTATAAAAACAGGAACTGGCCGCTGGGTTGGAATCCGGTGGCCAGAACCTTAACTTATATAATTATAAAATAATTGTTTTGAACAAATTAAATCTATCTTATAAATTGTATAATCAGATCATTTCGTTGCGTAAAAGTAGTTGCTTTTCGTTGTGGAGTAGACCCTCACGATCCTCAATAATCTGGAATATCCTCTGGGTGTAGAACATTGATCGCAGCGATTGTTCCAATATTTTTTTATGATCCTGGGCAGCATGATGCGCTTCTATAAGTGCCATCTGGGAGGCTGGCTGATCATGCTCATCAATAAGATCATAGTTGTAGAGGTTGTTGATTACACTGGCATTGGCGTTGAGAATATTTTCGGCGGCATTGATCATGCTCTGGCATAGAGTCGGAGTCCGTATCATTTCGAATTTCATCTTCTCGTAGATCACTTCTTGAATCATATTTTGACGAGCACAATGAAGATAGTTACGTCGCATGTGGCGGCGTTCTATGTGTTGACGCATGGGCTTAAAATGGCAGTAGTAAGTGCCCGAAAAACTGCAACGCAAAGGGTTAGGGTTCTTTCGTCCGACTTTATCCTGGCGGAAGAGTTGTCGCTTCACACGTTCCAAGCTAGCACGCATTGGTGAGATTCGCTCCGGTTGGAGGTAGGCATTCACTTGTTGCCACAGTTCAGCACGATTTGTCAGCGATGTGTTTGGGTCCCAGTGCAGCATGTAAACCAGTCCCTTGATTATATATATTTCCCTGATGCATTCGTTCAAAAAACTCCTCTTTATGGGATTCTGATAGTTAGGCGGGTTACTGACTATAAAATGATCTCTCTTGTAGACACAGAGACCATTGACAACATTAAAAATACTAGAATTTTGAAAGACTATCAATTGTTGATCCTTAAAATCGATAGACGAGTTAAAGATGTGAACTTCGTTGTCCACTTCCATGGGTGAGCTATACAGCTGTAGTTCTTGAGGCGATTGTGTGATGTCCATGTCGGTTGAGATTACAAATCGGAATGATAATGTTTGCTTGAAAGCAGGAGACTTTATATAGGCAGCAGGTAGGATCAAGAGATTGACCTGAGAAACTTGTGCAAGTTGTCGCACAAAACTGCCTCGTGCGGTTTTCTTGCGGTTGGTTTAGAGGTATATAAAAAAAAGCCCACATGTTAAGTAGGTAAAGAAGGATAATCCCTCTTTAAAGTCACATGATTAAATCACTATCTACATGGTAGCGCCTTAAAATTGGTTAAAAAGGGTTAAGTAGGTACAGTAGGACAATTCTCCAAACCTAATGAAGGTAAATTTGCGGTAAATATATCTGGGTATGTGGATTAGCGAGATTGAATCTGTGAAACGTTCTAAGAGTTTTTGGCAATTAGTTCGCTTTTCGAACAAACAAACACGATTTATACAATCGGATTAAAGAAAAAATTCAAAGTTTGATTTGCATTTAAAATTTATAACAACAAGACTTATTATCTACATACAAAAAGACTTAATTCTACATAATCTGAGATATGGACGGACATGTCCGATTTTCTCCATAGGAAATATATTGTATAGTTGGCTGATTCTAATGAAACTCAATAGACACATTTCTATATATACGAAACTTACCCATATTAAATTTCCAGAGAATCGCTCTTAAAATAACCGAGTTATTCATCTAAAACTTCTTTCATAACCTCTCGTTCCTATGGAAGCTATATGATGCTTATTCACGGCCTATCGTTACTATGGGAACTATTTTTTTTATTAAAATAAATATTACTTCTTTAATAAATACTTGCAAAATTCTATTATTTAAATATTGTAAGGAATCATATTATTTGTTTTCCACTAATTCAAATTTAAAACACGGAGATCAACTACAAAGCGAGTGTATACAGTATGCTTTATTTGAATTAGCAAGTTACTAAAATGTCTGTAAAGGGGAGAGGGCAGCATTTCGGATCCCATAAAGTATATATATTCTTGAACAACATCAACAGCCGAATCGATTGAGACATGTCCGTCAGTCCGTATGAACACTTAGATCTTAGATTATGTAGAATTCCTTATTGTCTTGTTCTTATATGTTTTCATTGTATAAATCAATCCGGTTGCCTCTGAAAAGAGGACAAATTTTCGATAACTCTTCCGACGTTCCATTCTCACTATTCCACATATATGTATATATATATATATCTACCGCAAATTTACCTTCATTAGGTTTGTAGAATCGTCCTACTGTACCTACTTAACCCTTTCCAACCCGTTTGAAGACGCTTGTGACTTTAAAAAGGGATTGTTCTTCTTTACCTACTATACATGTGGGATTTTCCTTTATATACCTGTAAGCCAACCGCCAGAAAACCCGAAGCCCTTTTGTGCGACAACTTGCACAAGTTTCTCATGTCAATCTCTTGATCCTACCTGGTGCCTATATAAAGTATCCTGCTTTCAAGCAAACATTATGATTGCTATTTGTAATCTCAACCGACATGGACATCACACAATCGCCTCAAGAACTACAGCTGTATAGCTCACCCATGGAAGTGGACAATGAAGTTCATATCTTTAACTCGTCTATCGATTTCAGGGATCAGCAATTGATAGTCTTTCAAAATTGGCATATCTAATAATATGATCAAAAGGTATCTGCTGACCAAATTTCGTTAAAATCGGACAAGAATTAGATATATCAATGTACAATTTGTAGTGAAATGACAGTGCGACATTGCGTAATAAGTGTGAGCGAGAAAGCATGCGTTCGGTGCTGCCGCTTGTGAAGAAACTTATAGTTTTAATTATAAAGTGATTTGATTTTAAAAAGTTCCTCTAATTGGTACAGGATATATTCAAAGTTGGCAGGACGACATGCTTGCCTTATTTTCTTATAAAGTCTTTTAAAAGTTTATTAAAAATTTGGTATATTTATAAATTAACGATCCACAAAATTCTTAAAATACTGTGAAAAAATTATAAACAGACACCATGACTATGATAATATCCGAGCAGGACTTGGACTATTAAAGGCTACATAAACGATTTATGTCCAGGACTTGCCATATGTAAGTGCAAATATATATATAGGTAAATGATAAGATGTTAACATGTAAGTATATAGAATGAGTTTGCGGAAACTTAAATCATTTTATTATATCAAAAAATAATTTATTTATTATCCAGATTACAAATAAAACATAAGTCCTATATCATTACCTGAACATTACCTTAATTGAATACCTTTAAGCAAAGAAAAAATGATTCAAATATATCTTTAAAATGTCAGAAAAAGTTACCCTAAATTTAAAAACTTTTGATTGGAACTAAAGTTTAAATAAGTTTTATGTCAACTTACTTTTCAAAAGTTTTTGGAGTTGGCAACAGATAAAAAGTTATTCTAACGCTCAATTTCCTTTAAAAGGAAAAACATAAAATTTACCACATTTATTATAAGCTATTGACCACAATTTTGAGACGATGAATCTAAACCACTTTTTAGTCATAGCCTTTTATATATTATCCTGTTTGGCGCTTTTTCCTTTCACTTAAAACGAAAAGGTGGGCAATAAAGTTAAATTGCGCAACAAATTAAAAGAATTTCTTTGAAAGCTGTCAACTGTCTCAATATATTTCAAAATGATTAATTGCAATAGGATAACACCTTCTGCTCAAGAGTTTCACACAGTTTCCATAAAAAGGAAATCTGTTACGCCCACACACACCCACACACAGCTTATACACACATATGTATATGTCTTTGTATGTATAGAATTTGCGGCCTTTGTGTGCGTGCGTGAGTGGTTTTTATTACCCATTTTCTTAGATTATCGCCTGGCAAAAACAAATAAAGGCAAAACGGATTTTTTCTTTTAGTGTTAGTTTAATGATTAGGTGAACTAATTAATTTAAGTGATTTTCTTTAACATTTTTTTTATCTTGTTCTTGAGACTGACAAATTTAAGGAACAAAAGTATATAAAGTAAAGTTTAGAATTAGTTTGTAAACTTTTTTTTAAATATATATAGCAAGTTCTTTGACCTTTGTCCTTTGTTGAGTCTGCTTAACTTAACAAGCAATTGTTTATTGTACAAGGACCATATTTGTATATATTTCATTTATCTGTTATACCAAGTTCAATTCAAGGTTGACAGTAAAAGTTGAACACTAAACAAAAAGGGGAAATTGAGTAGAGAAAGGGCAAAAGAAGAGGACATAGCAATGTCGAACACAAATTGCAACTGCAACTGAAATTGATACGAATTGAAAGCCAAAGCCAAATCCTTCTCCCACGCAATGAGCTTTTGTTCTTGCAATGTCCTTGCCTCACGAAGCAAATGTCCACCTTGCCATGGTACAAATTCCGATTAGTTCCCCCCCAGTGACCCCAAAATATTTACTGCATTCAACGCTCTGCCTCCGATGCATGAAATATGAAGTGCAAAACGAGTTGCTGGAGCATAAAATATGATTAATGCACAAAGCCGGACAGCGGGAATTGAATTTTGCCAATGACAATCGCAATAAACATTGACGGAATTCCTTTTTTGTAGAATTCCATGCATTCCTATATATTTTTTTTTTTTTTTTTTTAGATTACAAAATGGAAAAGTTGGTCAAGGGTCGCAGAGTTTCTGTGGGCGACATATTGTCGGTTGTTAAATATAGAAATGAATCAACATGTTTTTCATTTTTACAAATATATATATACAATATATATATGAATTTCAATTGCAGTCTGTTTTGGACATCTAAACTACAATGCGGGCTTTTCATGATTAGATTTATAAACTTTTTAAACTACAAATAGAAGTGATAGAAGCATAGAAAATAATATAAAATAATATAAAGCTCAACTTTAAAATTAAAATATATAACCTTTGAAAGGTGTCAGTTAAGCATCTTTATTTAGGATTCAGTTAACCAATATTTTGATTGTGGAATTGTCAAGAACTTGCTCTAAATATGTGTGCTTCTGACTTTTTTCACTCATTGTTGGTCCAAAGGAATGCAGTTTTGTCTTTCCTGTCTAAAGTGAGCTTTTAGTTTTTCGACCATTGTTAAGTAGTTTTGCCAGCACTTGAATTTGTTGAAGAAAAACTACTTTGCTGTTGTATTTTCAAGTTTTTAAAGAGATGAAAGTTAATGCTCAGTTTTGTATACTCTATAATTTTTCAAAAACTGTACACAAAACTGTATACAGAGAGTATTTTTTTGAACCTTGTACCATAAGATAAAAGGGTAGAATGTATGTAACAGGCAGAAGGAAGCATTTCCGACCCAATAAAGTATATATATTCATGATCAGCATCAATAGCGTAGTCGATTGAGACATGTCCGCATGTCCCTCCGTCTGTCCGCCGGTATAAGCACAGTAGATCGTAGACTCTATAAGAGCAAGAGTAACCAAATTTGGTGTCAGCAATTGTCTTTCCTGTCTAATAATCGAGATTCTGCATTAATTGTAAATATAATTTTTTCATTAAAACCAAAAAATTGAAACAAAAAAATATTTAACACTGTTTTTTTTTTATATCCGGTATGTTGTTTGATAATATTACCAAACAAAATATAATTAATCTTTTTAAATAAATTTTTCAGTCTCTTCTTAGCAAAGAAATAAGTTTCAGATAAAATTAATATATTAGTTAAATGTTTTTGAAATTGAGTTTATAACTCCAAATGTGATTGATTTATATTAAAGTCGAAATGTTTATAATATATTGAGTAGTAAAGGAATAGATGAAAGTAATTAAAAAGTTTCGGGTTAACTGAAAAATGGGAATATAAAATTTAAAGTTGTTCTTGTAAATCGAAGGTCACCAAATTATGTCAAATTTGAAAAGTTTTTCTATTCTCTCAAAGTCTCTTAATAAGTGTAAGCGATTGTTTTAAATAATAATGAAAATTAACTCACCGATTTTTAACTATATCAATTGCAAAAATACAAATAGTAAGATAAAAATATACTTGTTTTATAGAAATAAGAGTTTAGCCTAAAAAACTGGTTCTAAAACTGTATTAATGATTTTTATAGTTAATTTAATATATTTTTCGTTCTAGGCAAATTAAATAATTTTTAAAAACTATTTTTTACCTTTTGACAACAAGATATATATAAGATCGTAAAATGTCATGTTCAATCTGTTATGCTATGACACTTAAGAACATTATATTAAAAAGCTTAAGCGGTTGTTATTATTTAGGATTTTGTAGTTTTCAAATTAGAACTTTACATGAAATTATTTGAAATACAAGAAACAAAAAATGTTGTATATAAAAATAAATTTGAATAAAGCATTTCATAAATCAATAAAAAGCCTTTACTAACTTAAATACATAATACATTGAGTTTAGTACAAATACATCATAATCAGTCAATAGCTCTTTGAAAAAAAATCTATACATCACTATAGATGCTTATTCAAACTAATGTCTGAATTGAAATTTTTGCAATGTTGTCAACATGAAAATAATTCTGCTATGTGGCATATCTAAATCCTGAATCAACAACAATGGCGACAATGGCAATAGCAACTTGTGTGTTTTTCTGCTCTTTTGGGAAAACATGAAAAAGGTTGCAACGCAAGTGCAACTTTTATATTGCAATTTTCATTTTAGTGTTTAAAATGGAAATGCTGCCCTTTGGCCAAAACAATAAACGTTAGGAAACGAAAGGAAATGTGCCACACCGAAAGTGCTATTAAAATAAAACGTGCTGAAAGTGATGAGCCCAGAAGCCATCAGCTGCTAGATTCCTTTCTACGCACTCCAAAGTCAACAAGAAATACAAAAATACAACAAAGAAAATAAAGGAAAATGTCGCGCGTGAACAATGGAAAACCAAAGGCAAACAGAGACAACACGACTAGAGAGGATAGAGGCAAAAATAAACAGATCTGTATGAGTAAAGTGAGCATGGAAACGGAGCATTTGACGCCACGTGTCTCAATTCTGGCGTCAAATCACGTAGCAGACATTTTCACTGCATGTTGCGTATACGCCGCATTGGGACCATAACGGTTATTAGCCAGCCGCAAAAGAGACCGTAGTAGAGCCTAAAATTAAAGAGGAGTACAAAAAGGAAAGATAACATTTTTCGTCTAATGCCTTTTTAAGCGTCATTTTACAATTTCGCAAAAATTTCAATTTGTGTGTGTGTGTGTGTGGGTTTGTTACGCGGTTTCCTTATTTCGCCATTGTTATTGCCTTGCGTATCATTAACACTGAGCGCTCAATTAGCTAATTATGTAAGCAAGTCACAAGAACCATGATGATTATGATGCCAAAGATAATACCCACGATGACTGGCATGATGAATGAATAATGAAGTTGGTCACACTAAACAAAAAAATGTAAACGAAAGTACGAAAAACGATTCGACATTAGTTAAATTTGGTTTTACGATACAAATATCAAATAAAACCTAAAAGAGTTATAATTTATATAGATGTTCCTGATTCCATTGATATATTTTTAGATCTGCCTTATATTTGGGCTTGATTGATACCCATGATGACTGGCATGATGAATAAATAATGAAGTTGGTAACACTAAACAAAAAAAATGTAAACGAAAGTACGAATAACGATTCGAAATTAGTTTAATTTGGTTTTAGGATACAAATATCAAGGAAAACCAAAAGGAATTATAATTTATATAGATGTTCCTGATTCCATAGATATTTTTTTCAGATCTGCCTTATATTTCGGGTTATTTGTTTCTTTATGGGTCATAGAATTAATTATTTTTCCAGTGTATGGAATTAATATGTTATATGGATACATATGTATGTACTTTATCTTCCTCAGCTAAGGGGTAAAATAAATTGCCATATATCATAAGCGATGATGCCAAGCCATGTTGACTTATTAAGTGGCTTGGCATGGCTTGGTTTGGGCTTTCATCTGCGCTTTGGTGTCTGTTGTCTGTTCGGTCCTTTGTCAAAACACTGTGCAAACGGAAAGCTCCGTTGATGTCCTTCATTGTGTTTATGTGAGTGTAGCTCTGCGGTCTGCCATTCCTCACGTATGCAAATGAACACAACAAAGAAGAGACAGAAGAAAAAAAAAAAAACAAATAAACGCAGAGTGCTTTCGCTTGTGATTGCCGTGGCAAAAATTCTTATCCCCAAGCTGGATGATATTCCATCCATCATGTGTCCCGCCAACTGCTGCATTCAATTTGTCATTAACCCACTGCTACTTATGTATATTCACGAACTCAAATATTAAATGATAAAGTTATGTTAATACATTTTGATACATATGTGGAATATTAGTGGAAGTGTTTTAACTATGATTATTATAGTTTTTGTAGCACAAAAACCCAAACCTTAATTGTTAAAATGATTTTTAGTAATAAAAGTTTCACTATTTTGGTATATAATGTAACTTAAAGAACTTTTACGTTATCCAAATATGAATTACTTTGCACAACAAAAGTAATAAATTAAAACTTTTGCTTAAAGTACATGGAATATGGCAAAAAAAAGCCATCAAATAGGCAAATCTAAAAGTTGTTTACGCCGCCCATAAGTTCTATTTTTGGATACTATTTGAGTGCAGGTCACAGACAATGCGACGACATCTTTCTTTAGTCACAAATAAACCCTTACTTGATTGTACTTGCATGTGTCCTTTACAAGTTGTTTATACTTGCTTACTTATATATATACGCTAAAAAGTATGCTACGTTTTTATTGTGTTTGACTTTGATTGACGTCTGAACGTATCGAAAGGTGAAATTGCAACTGATGTGGAAAAACAGGAAATTGGAAATTAGATATAAAGTGCAACTGATAATCAGAGATTAACTTACATCAATCAGAACAGCTCATTGACTGGAAAAGGGTTCAATTAACTGGAATTTCACAAAATCAAATATAACTAATCCGCTTTTTATTCACTGTCGATGGAATTCAAAAGATTTTTATGAAATTGCGTCACAAATTACCTTTAGCCATGCCCCGACTAATTGACAAATCTATAGACTAGAATGGGCGTGGCATTTGGTGAACAGAGAAAATCGTGGCACATGGAAAAGGAAATGGACGTGTTAGGGCCAGGCTAGATGCGCGTAATACACTTTGAATTGGCTGTTAATTAGGGTTTATTGTTTTTAGCCAACGAAAGGGAATCAGGAAAAATGTACGTGTATGTGAATGTGTGGGATGTTGGATAATTTAAAATAATTAGAAAGCTAAAATATGCCAACTAACGTCACTTGTGGAGAGTACTAATTGAATGGCTTAAACATTACGACTTTAAGTTTGCCAATTAAAGTTAAATTTATCAAATTCAGTTGTTCAAAACATGAAAAAGTTTAAAAAAATGCAGAAATATGAATTTTTAAATTCTTAGATAGTATACATAATTATTTTTAAAATACTTATTTAAAAGAAATAAATTAGTAATATTTTTTAAAAATAGTTTACTGTTAGAGTTTGCAATTTACATTTTATTTGTTTTTTGTTCTGTTTAAAAATTTTAATCAATTTGAAATTTACCAATGTCGCTTATAATATGTTGTAGAAAAAGTCCAACAATTTTTTTGTAAATCTTTTAAAGAACTCGTTCGCATTTTCATGTTGTTCCCCTTACCAAATAATTTATTTTCAGAATAATAATCACCGCTAAATAAATACGAAAAATATTAAAAAAATGTAAGTATATTCATATATAAAAATTTATATCAATTTCAGAGTTTAACTAGATGAAAAAAAAACACAAAAATTTGTACTCTGGGTTACCAAAAAATACATTAATAATTTTGGGAAAAGCTACTCTTGGTTCCTCAATTATTTTATTTAATTATTTAGAATTTTCCTTTCTTTAAGTTAGTAAATAAAAAGATTAAAATAAATAAATATTTTTTAGTTCACTGCTTTTAAAAAATAAGTTTAATATACTCTTAAAATTTCAAACTTAATTCCATTCAATTAAAATCAGTTTACAATCAATCGGATTGAACAAAATGGCATAGAAATAATGCGAAGCCTAATTGGAAACCTTAATACTTAATTCTTTCAACCCAATTAAAGTTTTTTTTAATAATTTTAAACATTATTATTTTTATTTTCAAGGTTATAACTTTATCAAATTTCATTTAAAGGCATTTGCTCACTTACCTCCAAAGGAAAACAACAATTTATTTCCACGACAATTTCACTTATATTATTTCCGTTTGTCTTTTTGTCACTTTAATCTACTACGCGGATGCTGCTTTATATAGTATATATATATTTATATTTGTGTGTCAAAGCTCAAGACAATCAAACCGAAATCCTTAAGGGAGCAGCAATTGAAGCGTAATTATTTGTTACGGCGCATTTCCCGTGTGGCGTCGTTGGTCAAATGGCCAACGAAACGGAAATGGAACTCACTCTTGGGCACTGGGTCAGTAGCGCAGCATGAAAATTGTTATTGTTCTTGTTGTTGTTGTTGTTCTCCACTTGTCTGCCAAAGTCTATGGCAAGTAATCAGAATAATTACATGGCCCTAATGGGACAGAGGGACGATGGTGCTACAAAATGCAAAACAGTTTCACAATTTGTTATACATTTTTCAGTTGTAGAGGCATTTGCCATTAAATAAAAGGATAATAATATAAAAATTTATATTAAATTCAAATTTCAATTATCCTTTGAGTCTATGGTTACTATAATATATCAACAAGTTGTTACTTATTCTCGATAACCATAAAGATCTTATGACTCCCTAAGTATATATGTATATATATATAGGTTTTTGGTAAATAGTACTTTGATTTATTTTTCAAATAAAAATTTGAATTTTAAAAGAAATAAAAAAATTCAAAATAATAATATAATCAAATCGAATAATCACATATAATACAAAAATAGCTGTCTTAATAACTGTCATGATGGACACTAAAAACTTCTCTTGTATCACACAAATGGTCTTACAAATGTACTAACGTTTCTCTCAGTGTATTTAAAGTTTTGTTCACTGCATTTCACGTTTCGTTCTGTCTTAATTATGTCCTTCATTTCTCTATTAGTTTCTGCTTATTGCAAATAATGAATCAACCATCAAACAAAAAAAAAAATAAACTGTTAATCAAGAGGGCAGATTTTGCAATTGCCTGAGACATTGGAATTAACCACCAACAACAAAAACAACAACCAACTAGCGACCAACCAACGCCATATGCCGGCAAAGCGATAAACAACAACAACAATTGTCATTGTCGCCGCACAGACCGACGCCAAAAGGGAAGACCAAATCCACAACAACAACGGCAAAATAACCAAAAATCAAAATAAGATGAAAAAAAATCCCGACGCCCACGCAGCATAGTGTTACACTTGAAATGTTATCATACATTCGTTCGTTTGTTATCACTACCGGCAAATTTTAAGTACATCCACAAACACGTTTAGTTTACGTCTTTCTAGATTCACAAGCCCAATAACAGTGCAGCTGCAAGTGCTCTAAACACCATGAAGCCTTGAAAAGCAAAATTCAACTGATTTGAAGGAAATGTAAAATAGAACGATATCCTTCGTTCTCTTCATGTTAACGAAACGAAGTTCTCTCTCGGCAAGTATGTGTAACAATCGCAGCATACATATATATCGATATCCTTATACCCTTTCTAAGAGTACAAGAATTTGGTTAAATGGTTGAACCGCAAAGAAGAGAAATCAAACTTAATTTGACTAAAATATAATTCAGATTAAACAAGTATATATAATTGGTATTTAAGCCGTTATATAAACGAAACTTCTGAAAAGTTAACAGAGCATGAAGATTGGAAATTGGTGTGAAAGAGAAGACATTAGATTGTTTGTATACATTGGCATTAGCTACAGAGAAAGCAAACGTTGTTAAGGTCCTGAACTTTAAGAGTGTAGAAACTTCAACATTGAGATTTTTAGATATTTATCGATTACTTTTAAAGCGCCAAAATAAACGAATTCAAATTCCTTTTGTATAAAAATTTTTCAACCAGTTGGAGCAAGTGCTGCTCTTTATTTTATTGTCTTCGTTGTTAAGCAACATTAATTGATTAAGAAGGTTTAAATTAATTATTTACTTAAATATTAACGAAAAGTATAAAAGCCATATTTTCTTTAGTTAAATTTGTTAATTTGTATTACGTAATGCGTCTGTACAGTTTTACATAGTTAGTCGTGGCATAATTCTTTAGATTCTTCTTAAGATTTAAAAAATCAAATATTAAACATAAGAAAGAAACAAATAATGCACAAAAACTGGGTTAATTATTTATTAACATTTATATACAAATGTTTTTTTATTTTTCTTAAATTACTTTGAATTAAGTTTTTAATTTAACTTCATTATTGCGAATAAACATTTATTCATTCACAAATCAATATTTTTATTAGATAAGATAAAATATACACAACTTCAGTTGGCTGCTTCTGCAATTGGTCACCAACTTTCATGAAAATTAATCAATTAATCAGTAGGAATTTTTATTTTGGTTTCAAATTTAGGTTCAAATTCAAATTTTTGTAAAACGATAATTTTTTGGTTCCTGCCTGGTCGGACTGCTTTGTTGAAGCTGGTCACACTAAATAGCTATGAATTTAACTTCTACTGAATTTTCGCTACTCTGCATTTACTGAGTTTATTTATTTTATATATATTGTTGGTGTTAATTGGAATTTTCCAAATATGCTTATGCCGTTGGTTATTAATTAAAAAACAGAGTATATTAATATTTACGTACGTCAACTTGACTAGTTTTGCTCATGATGCAATTAAATACTTATAAAAATAGGTGCATAGTCGGCTATACCTTAAAATACTCTAGGCAGAAGAAGTCTGGACGCAGGCTCTGCACTGTTTATATTAAATGTTTAGGCCGGCAACACATAATTCCATTGAATATATTGTACAAAAAACGAAAACAAAGAGAAATATTGAAAGCAAGGAAAGTATAAGGTTGTTGTGATTGTCTATATGGGCAAGAACAGCAATGTTGTACTCCAAAAACGGCAGTTGTACTTAAATATGTATATATAAAATATTGTTATTGTTGCACTTTTTATCAATTAAAAAGCAAATTGCGCATCAGCCTGTGGAGGAAAACCCACTCGTATACAAGTAACTTAAATAAATTGTCAAGCAATTGAAGCAACTATTCACTTTAACTATTCTCATAATAAAAAACAAAAAGCATAATAAAGGTGGACCAAATGTTGTGTGATAACTTCTTGAGTATTATGAGAAGAAATAATTTTTGCAACATTGTTATTCGTTTTTTAGTTTTTGCAAAATAGTTAAGACTTTGTTGCATGTTGTTAATCAAAACAGCATTGATAACAATAAACAGCTGATAGCAAATACAGACTTTAGTGTTGCTTAACCGCAGAATAGTGGTAAAAATATTGTTGCAAAAAGTGTAACCAAATAAAATAATGGTATTTAAAAAACACTGGTGTTAAAAAGAAACTTCGTTATTTTCAAATAAATACAAAATATAACGGACTTCTATGGTTGTGATAATTGATTATGTATAACACTAAAATTAATAAAAAAAAAAACGCTTGCTTTTTTTACCGTAATTGAAAAATTTGATTAATAAGGGAAGGAAGTACTGTAAGAGGTTTACTACTATTAAACTTTAGTTTTATTTAAAGAATTGAAAAATTTAATTTAATTTAAAAAGTAAATTAAGAGCTTGTTAAAGATATACAATATTAAATCCTTTATTCCAAAAAATGTTTTCGTTTCCATTACAAGGAACAAAGATAACGTAAAAAAATGATTTATAGAAAGATAATAAAGAAAGAATAAACTGACAATAAGGATGATTTAATTGCAGATGAACATTATTGCAAAAATTAGGAAAGTTTAATTCAGGTAGTAATGGTAAGCATTTTAATGAGATCTGAGCTGTCCGTCTTAACGGTCGCGGAAACTCAAATCGCTTATATAAAACAGCTTTTCAAAACAGACCGAAAAAGTCATAAATTAACCTATTTCGTGAAAACGAAAAATGATCTGATGGAAACTCCACTAAGAAATACTCCAGAGAACAAGCAAGTGTAAGTGTAAGAATCCATACTAACTGCCGATACAATCTGATTTTTGTTTACTGGCCGGTAAACTAATTTTAATTATAGATCTAATTATAATTATATCTATAAAACTATCCTTTGCATCTATATAATATCAACGTTAAAACGGTAAAAAATTCTTCTTTTTGTTGTCAATAATAAAGGTAATAAAAGAGGTGAATTTTTCAAAATCAATAAAGAAAATTATGGCCGAAAAAATCATTGTGGATTGGAATTTGGAAGGAGTGAAAAGGAAAAAGTGTCTGCGAACATATATATCCTCTTCGTATTTCATTCATTCAATATTTCGTCATTGTTTCTTTCGGAAGTGAGTAATTAAATGTAATCACATTCGTATCAGAGATATGCCATTGGAAACTCTTAGCAGTGTTCATTAAGTGAATAAGAAAAATTTAATCGCTGTATCGACAAATAACAAAATTCAACCGCACTTAAACTCTTATAACCTATAGTATATAATGAAAATGAGCAAAATTAAAAAAAAAAATATATATATAAAACTATTAAAAATAGTTTGTCTTTAGCTTAAGAAACATCGTTTAGCTTGTAACAAAACTGTATAAATATATGTTTCTATATCAGCTTTATATTATAGTAGTTAAAAAGAAACCCAGAGTAGATTATTAGAAACCACACGGACGAACAGAAAAAGTTATATTAACTAAGCTCATTGTGCAAATAACTAAAATATATGTATTAAATCTTCCTTTGCCGCATAATTGCTATTTGTACCTAAATTTGAATTTGTTAATCAATATTAATCTCCAATACAATCAATTTACTTCAGCAAGACAAATAGAAAGAAATCAGCCTCACAAACACAAAGGACGCAGGTTTGATTCTGGCCTGGACGAAGAAGAGAAATGTTCATTTTTTTATTCTTTTTTGTTTTTTTTTTTTGTACCGATATACCAGATGGATGTTGTGGGTACAATTCTATAACAGAAATCTTAGAAAAAAAATACAACAAATATTAAAACGCAGAGACAAAAAGCAAACGAAAATTAAAAAAAGTGAAATGTCCTGTAATTGCTATATATATATATAGCAGATTACCAGAGTCTGAACGAATTGGTAGTAGGTAGAGATTAGTCATTCAAACGGAAAAGATTCCAATTGTGGGTGCAGACAAAGATAATAAATATCGTCTTCTTTTTTTATTTTACATTTAGATCTCAGTTAAAGTTCATTCATTTTTAAATTTTGAGTTAAATAAAGTAGATACACACTATTCATATTTAAGTTAATGAAAATTAAAAAAAATAAATTATACCTAGTTTTCTCAATCAACAAGTAGCAAGTAGCAGGTACATAAGTCAATCCTATGTGACTGTAGCTATAATATGTACTGTTAGAGTGCGATGAGATTACACTAGATCTAAGGCTACTTAATGAAGATAAAACAATTTATAATAATAACAGTATAATTTGTTTTCGGTATCTACTAATAAATAATTACAACATTGCGGGTGTTTGGTGACTATTGAGTCACAATAGTGACAGGTAAAGTTATAGGTATATGTATAGGCTAGTGTATCAGTGTCATGAACTACATGAACTACAAAGCCATTATTTTTGCCATATTCATCCCGTTAAAAGCGAAAAATAATTTGCAAGTTCTTAAGTTTGGATAGTTGACTAAATTTTCACATTCTCACAAATATCCTCAGCTATACGTTTCCAGTTTTCTCAGTCCATATCGCTAGAATCTAGCAGCGGATTATATTCCCTGATTTAATATAAAATAGTTAATAAATAGTTAATAAATAATGCATGACTTTTGAGTCACAAAAGTGACCAATTATATTACTGTCGTTTCCTTATCAAAATTTAATTTACAACATTCACCAAGTTATTTATATATTTGTTTTTTAAACGTTTTTTAATGCCTTAAATAAACAAACATTTCTGTTAAAACATTTTGCTAAGCTATCGTATGCTATATAAGATTAGTATTTAGTTGAAAGATGAGACTCTTTTTAGAGACTCTTAATCATTTTGTTCTGTTAAATTTCTTTAGATTTTCTTTAAACTAATATTTGGAAACTTGTATCACTGTCTAATCACAATAGAAATGTTTAAAAGAGCTTAGATAATGGTATAAATTTAAGTTTGTTCAGTGAATCATTAATAGGTTAACATGTTTGTTGATTGTATATTGCTAGAAGCGTTGTTATCGAAACGTGTAAGACTATTTTTTAAGTACTATATATTAAAATGAAATCGGGGAAAAACAGAATTAAAGATTACTTTGGTGACATTTAATTACACAAGCTTTTATTAAACACCATTCCATAATAGACTGACCATTTTCGATTACCATTTAGTATAAATAACTCATTGAGAGGGTAGATTAATTATATATATACAAATGTAACAGATATAGCCCACTCGATTATGAAATGTCTGTCTGTTCTTTCTTTCGTATGAACACCTAAATTTTAAATGCTAGATCAACCAGAACATATTAAACATATTAACATATTTATATATTTCAGATTCTTAAGAGGTCCAAATATGTAGGACCAGCACAACAACCATTATTCAACCCATTTTTATTTCCTGTACCCATAGGATGAAAGTCGCCTAAATGTATATAATAAGAAAAAGGAAGCACTTCCGATTCCATAAAGTATATATATTCTTAGTCAGCCGAGTCAGTACTGTGTAAAAAAAAAAAAAAAAAAAAAAAAAAAGTGTGACCATTCGTCTAGCGTCTGCGCAGATCAAACTTTTAGAATATTTTAGTTTAAATTAATAGCAAATTCAAAGAATTTTGATTTTATAAAGTTTTTCTACTTGATGCAGGGTAAACTCAATGTATAGTCGATTTGTTTGTTTGCTTTATTGTCTATACAAACCGAAAAAATGTCTCTACTATTCGTGTATCTATATCGTCGTTGCAGTATATTATCGCCGGTGCACTTTTGTTGATTAAGCTAATAGAATATAATGCCTATAAAAACAAGGTAATTTTTCATTAAAGCTTTCATTTAACAAACTGCAATGCGGCCATCAATGTCTTCCGCAAAAAAATTAAACATACAATCGCCAAGAGAAGGATACTCAAAGGATTCTTTGACACGATCGGGAGCTGGATCCACTTGCAATGAGTCCAAGGTATTGGTCACTTACACTGGCGGTACAATTGGCATGACATTGAATAAGGATGGATGTAAGGAAAAAACATAATGGGTAATCAGTATGACTCATCTATTAAAACTCAAATTTTCTTTTCCAGTGCTGGCTCCTGAAAGTGGAAAATTTGAGCCAACGATTCGTAAGTATAGAAATTTGCATGATCCCGATTATCACTTAGAGGATTCTACACTTTTGGCTTTACCTGATTTCGGAGACAATAAACGTATTGTATATGAAATCAGGGAATATAATCCGCTGCTAGATTCCAGCGATATGGACGGAGAAGACTGGAAACATATAGCTGAGAACATTTGTGTGAGTGTTAAAATTTTATTAAGTAACCAAACGTATGTACTTGCAATTTGTTTTATTTT
This sequence comes from Drosophila neocordata, assembly GCA_018903615.1. Classification (NCBI taxonomy): domain Eukaryota; kingdom Metazoa; phylum Arthropoda; class Insecta; order Diptera; family Drosophilidae; genus Drosophila; species Drosophila neocordata. The sequence goes on along the minus strand of JAEIGI010000010.1, from coordinate 1,181,300 downwards.
TCTCGCTTTTAACAGGCTGAATATGGCAATTTTAATGGCTTTGTGGTTCTCCATGGCACTGATACACTAGCCTTTACCGCATCGGCTCTGTCCTTCATGTTGGAGAATCTGGGCAAACCGGTTATTGTGACAGGCTCCCAAATTCCAATTTATCAAACGCTTTCCGATGGCATACAGAACTTTATTCATTCCTTAATAATTGCCGGTCTCTACGCTATACCAGAAGTGTGTGTGTTCTTTGGTAGTAAACTGTTTCGCGGCAATCGCACGGTGAAAATCAATTCTAAATCCTTCGAGCCCTTCATATCACCCAATTATCCAGCTTTGGCCGAATCGGGTGTTCAAATTAAAGTTGAAAAAAGCTTGCTTAAATGTGCAATATTGACCAAACCTTGCACACTGAAATCGCCCATGAATGCAAATGTTAGCCTACTGCGTATCACTCCAGGTATGCAATTACAGCAAATTCGTGCTATTTTGGGAGATTCTGTACAAGGAGTCGTTTTGCAAACATATGGTGCCGGCAACATACCTTCAAAAACGAAAGATTTACTAATTGAATTGAAAAAGGCCATTGATCGAGATGTCATCATTGTGAATTGTACGCAATGTCCGCATGGTTCGGTGGATGCTGACTATCTTGCCAGTTCAGGACTTATGAAGATCGGTGTCATTCCCCTTAAAGATATTACCATGGAGGCGGCCTACACCAAATTGATTTATGTATTAGGTTTAGAAAAAACGATTCCGGAAAAGAAGCAGATGATGGCTAAAAACTTGCGTGGAGAATTGACAGAAGATGATTTTAAAAATTAAAAATATTGTAGAAAGGAAACACTAAAAGCTTTATTTACCATTTGAGATATTTAACCGCATGTACCTCTATATATACCCACAATTATAACCACATGTATACTCACAAATATATCCACATATATACCCACAAATATAATAAATGCAAATTATATAATATATAGTTTTTTTCTTATCTTATTGATTGTAAAACCAACCAATAGGTTGGCTGGCACAAACTAATAACGCAATTGAGGAATTTATTGCAAAATCTGTATCAAAAACTTTATCTTGAGTCAAATAAAATTTCTACTTGAGGCATTTTTCATATGTAAAAGGTTCGCAGCTCTGTCAAACAGAAACTTTCAAAAGTTTTCGAAACCCAAGTTATTCTAAAGTCAAGAAACGTTTTACCATTAAATAACGATTAGAACCATTACGTAGAACTCAAGTAAATGAGTATGAGAAACAATAGTAAGACCTCAAATGATGTCAATATAGAGGAACTTGGAATAACTCAAACAAAAATGAATGACTAACTGCTTAGAATTTCCCTTATCTAACTCGAAGTTCTTCATAACTCAAACAAAAAATCAGTTCCCACAGTATTTTGTAAAACAAATTCAAGGAAATGTAATTTACAAGCTTATTAAAATGTCTTAAACAAATTGGAATCTCTTTTAAGTAAAACAAATAAATCTCAAAATATCGACTGTTAATGCTTATCAAGAATATACATATGTACTTTATGGGGTCGGAAATGCTTTCTTAACCCTGTTAGATACATTTTAGCAACTTTAATATACCCTTTTACCCTGTACCCAACAGGGTATAGTGAAGTAAATGTCGTCTAGTCCCGTTACATTTGGTTTCTTCCTTGTTCGCATATCCTTTGTATGAGAAAATTAAACATAAATGTAAGATAACTAATTTAATATAGTTTATTTAATATCTTATAGAGACAGTTTGTAAAAATACTTCATGCGGCTTTAGCCTAAGACGAAAAGCCCAGAACTTTTCTAGGGTTGCCAGAGATTGCGCGACATAACTGGCTGCTCATATTGGGAGCTCACCCAATGAGCAAATACAAGGGAAAAGCTTTAGTACCTCGACTACGTGGCAGCTCCACTTCTCTTATATGAATTCTACTAAAAGAAAGAGAATTACCTTTTTTTAATGTTAAAAACATCTGTGAACTAAAAGTTCTTCAAATATGGAAAATTGCTTGCTAAATTCTTTTTTATTTACTTTAAAAGGAAAGAAACAATTGCCAAAATTCTTGACAAATCACTTTGAAGAATTTTCAATGAAATTGTATCGCGGAGGCAAGTCGAATTACTTTTAAATTAAATATTTTATTTAAGGAATTTTTTTTATTCGTCTATCGGTAGCAAATGGCAGTCCAGAGACCAGTCATTTTAGATAAACGTGTGCCCATCACCCTGCCACTCCAACCTGCCTCTCGTCTTCCACAAGGATTGCAGCAGGATTTGCCATACTGTCCACAGGGTGTACAACATGGTCCGCAACACGGTAAACTACTCGGTCTACAACAGGGTGAACAGCTAAAATTACATCCGTTGCACATGTTCTGAAAATAAAGCAAATAAAAATGAATAATATAAAGAAAAATTAAATCTACAAAATTTACGTACTAAAACGTAAAGTGGCAAGAGCTTTGGGCGACAAATAATAATTTTAAAATTTTGTGTCTTCACTTCGAATTTCAAGGCAAAACTGAGAAAATTTAGTGAAAAATTTAGTCACTTTGAATTTTTAGAGAGTCAAACAGGCAAGGCCTGCTAAAGACATGGGAAATAATGATAAATTGTACGGAAAATGTCATCCCTTTGAATACATTGTTCTATAAAAATTGGGAACTTTTCTTAAGTCAAAAAACCTACTCGGTTCTACATAGAGTTCTAGAGTTCTAGAAAAGAAAACTCCTTTAAATTGAGTTATCTTCAACAGTTTCAATGAATTGACGAGTTCTCTCCCAACTTAATTTTCCCTATCATTTTCCATATCACCCTGATTAAATATTGCCTATTTGTATTGTCGGTAAAAGACTTTCTATTTTCTTTAATAGTTTAAAATGATGTATTTAAAACTTTAGCCTTATTAAAGGTTGCCATTTTGTTAACAGGGATATTCTGTCCACAGGCCAGTCATTTTGGACAATGTGCTAACAACCATTGCACAACGGGGCGGATTGCAGGGTCCACAGCAGGATCCGCAGGAATAACCGCAGGGTCCACAGCAGGAATTGCAACCGCAGCACATAGTCTTAAAAAACATAAAAAAGATTCATTTATTGAATGCATCGAAATATTGTATTCGCTTATACTTACGAAGCCAAATTTGGAAAACAGTTAACAAAATTATAAATATAAATATTTTTTATATTTATCGAAAGCTAAAAGATGTTGTCTTTTCAAGTTAAAAATTTAGAATGAGGTTTTTTGTATATAATTCCTATGGGGCTACAATATTTTAGCTGAAGGAAGAAATCAAGGCCTGCTGAAATTAAAAATTTTCCCATTTTTACTTTCAATATTTTATAATTTTTTTGACGGCATAAGACCTAGTATTCTAAAATGATTAAAAAACTTACGTTAAGAACAACATATATTATTTTCTAGTCAATAATTGCTGTATTTGAAAATTTATTTTTCTTTAAATTTATTTATTTTGTCTTTCTTTTTGGTTTGAAAATTTTTTCCCTCCTCAGGCCATGGAGCCTGTCATTTAAGATTTTAATTTTAAAATTTCGAAAAAATGAAATTTAAAAGAAGAAAATTCCTTTGTTTCAGTGAAATATATTTGAAATTTGCATTACGGCTCTTTTTACTACTACTAATTCTTACCATAATTCTTACCATATGCTGCCATGCTGATACTAACATAGTCTTTGAATTTTTATAGATCTAGCTGAACTTGTGTTCGATAAATGAAGAGCCAACTCGTTGGGATCAAGTTCTGATAAAAGAAAAAACAACAAAAAAACTTATATCGAATATGTTAAATATTATATTCATATTTATATGCCAGAGAATAATCTGTTTAGACAAGAAATGTTAAACCAAGGTGAATTTAAAATAAACTGTCAGACTTTATAAAATAAACTGTTACAGAAGCTTTATAAAGGGGAAAAAAATAAAGCAAAGCAAAGTCTTAAAATATATATTGAAGGTTTAAAAGTAAGATTGAGCGGTTGTTGCTGAGCACCGTCCCTAGTAATGTTAAATGAGAGAGCGAGGTGACTGCACATGACTTCAGATATGTCTGGTCGATAATTTTGGGATAAAAAGGGCAGCACTACCCGAGAAAGAGGTCAATTAAAAAAAGGGAAACTCGGTAGGAAATAAAACAAAAATGAAGTCATGGAAAACAATAAATTAGAGAAGAACCGAGTATATATGTATAGGTACATTTGTTTTTTTGTGTTCAACTTCGGATAAAGCCGATTCATTTTCACTCTTACACAAAAAGACCGACGACCACCTCTCGCACTACCCCTTTTAAGTGCTGCATTTAGAGTTTAAGTTCCAGATTAATTTAAGTATTAAAAAACAAAATGTTTGAAATATTTTTTTAAAAGAATTTTTACGATCAGAAGAAAGCATTTTCGACTATATAAAGTATATATATTTTTGATCAGCACGATGAGTTTAAAGCCCTTAAAGCTATAGAGCTGAAATTTTGTACAAAGGCTTCTTTTTACTACACGATCTAAAGCTTCCATAGAAATAATCGGTCTTGAATAAGCTTTAACTTTAACAAGTTTGTTGTAAGCCAGTGTTTGTGAGTTTCAAATACTTTTTAACATATTTAACAAGTTTTATCAGAATCGGTTGACTATATCATATGGCTTTCATAGATACGATTAAAGAAAAATATGGTTTTCGAGCGATCCTTTGGTTGTTTTAAAAGCAATTATAACAAAATTCAGTGTTTGCTGACATAGGAACAATGGAATTAATTCTGCTTAACTATATAGAGATCCAAAAGACAGTTTGCAGGGGTATTCGAATTTCGGCACGGCAAAAGTCTAGTTTTTTGTTTAATTTAGTTTATTTATTAAATTTTGATATTAATATCCAATAAATATAACATGCACAAGTTAATAAGATATTTATAAAATCGAATAATATGACAAAGTAACAGAATACAGGAATAAAAGTAAACTTTTCCTCTATTGGTTAAGTTAAATTATTTAATAAAATGATTAAAATTATTTAGTCATATCAGATTGAATCATATATATAGTATGTAGAATAATCACTGATGCAGTCTGAAAAGCTAAACGGTGGTTTATAGTAAAGGCCCCAAAAATGCAGACATCTGTGTTCTGTAAACTCAGACCAAGAAAAAAAATTTCCTTCTACAAAATGAAAGAAATATGTTGACTAGAAATTATATTTCAATAATATCATTTTACACTCACAATTCTTTCAATTTTATCCGACTGTCTTGAGGATTCACGTAATATTGTTTTGGTACGTTGAAGCATGTTGTTCGTGGTATCCGACATAGAGTATAAAGCAAACAAATTGATGAATTCCGAAATAGTTAATACGAAGCCTAGTATTTTATTGAATCCCTTTAAATCGCGAATTGACAAAAATGAAAACATGATACTATTCCAAATTGTTGTGAAAACAAATCCCAGAAGAACGAAATTAAAGATGGAACATAGTTGTTTGGTCATATTAATTAATAACTGATGCTTTTTTTGAATCCACAAAAGTCGATCAAGTTGATCAGACATTCGCATAAGACCTGGCCTTTCAAGGACTTCCTCTAAATTTGTTTGGAGTGCTCCGCAACATTCACATATCAATCCCATTAGGCAAAAAACCATAAATTGTATCGAATTTATCACGGAACTGGTGATGTACCATGTGATAAATACAAATGGTTGGGATAACAAAAAGTTAATAAGAAAATGGCTTACAAACCGCGTAAAATGTGCAATTACTTTGACCCATAGCAACCGTTTCAGATGTTGCTGTTGATCTTCCGATGCGAAGAAACCATTTTGGTTATTCTGCTTCTCCAATCTTAAAATCTTATTAAACATAATGAAGATTTTGTTTTGCCATCGGAACACACACCAGGTGCAGCTCAAAGATGTCAAACCAATTTTTATGAAAAACATTATTTTCTCCAATAGTTTTAGGTTGAGAAAAATTGCAATCATTTCTTTATCTTGTATCAAAAGTACGATATAAAGAATCACAGGCATACATTAAGAAATGCCGAACAATTTTACAGAATTGGAGAATCCTTAGTTTTCCCAAATTACCCGTTTGCGAATTGAAATAAAATGAGATACTTCCATTGAAAGCAAGAAAGTAGCTTATCCAAGCGTACACGGAATAGCTCTTTATCGATAACATGACCACGGCGACTCAGACTAGATTAACTAAAGTTTTGTTTCTAGTTTGTTTGAAATGAGCTATACTAACTTTAGTTGGTACACCTAATTAAACCTAATTATAAAAGTGCACTCAGTTTTCAAGTGTAATTGCTGATGAATTTAATGATATTTATTATGAATAATTACATTAATTTCAATATGCAAATGAAGTTTTCTTTCAATTGCAGTTTCTAACAAAATAAAGTAATTATAATCATTATAATTATTATTAACAGTATACTTACTAAAAATAAAACAAATGTTATGTAATGGTACCTAATTTTGTAATTACATTACTTGGCTTATTATCTAACTGCTTTCTTAAGAAAACGAAGGATTTTAAATTCTAAAAGTTTCATCTTTTTATCTAGTTTGTTGTAATTGTTATTTTATTATTTATTATGTTAGATATGATGTAAAAAAAAATTTTCAATTGTATCTATACAACATGACTGAAATTTCTGTTTCGGCAACGTCGAGCAGAGCCCGACCTTTTAGAATCTTCCACCATTATCCTGTTCTTCAAAAATACGATCGGTCAAGAAAAATTAAGTTTAGCACACATTTCTAATAACTTTTATAATATTCGGTATATAATTATTCCGTCGTAACAAAAAGAAATATTCATTTTTAACTCAAGGCCAAGGTCTGTATGGACTTTGAGCCGTCTTTCATTCTATTCTCCCTTGTTCTGTCCTTCTTACCATTGTTTTCTTTTCGCCATTATTACGAAACCGTCAGTGATCTTTGTCCAGTGCGACTTACATATGTGTAATAAGGTCTTAATGTGAGAGAAACATAAAGCTCACATTAATGGAAAAAGTGAAAAACAAAGTGTTAGCGATTATGTGTGCACTACTCAGATGACATGAGGAAGAAGAAAGTTCATTATTGAAGATACTCGGTCAGCTACGAGTTAAGTCAATGAAAGCAGTTCCATAAGTTTCCAATTGGAAGAATTGTCACTTACCCAAATTAGAGCTTGGCTCGCGGTGGAACTGTGGCATGTGCTAAAAGAACTGGACGAGAAAAAGAGAATGCGCTTAACAACATACATACATACATATGTATATTTAATAAATATTGGATTGGACTTTACACTATCCTAGTTTGAATTTAATGTCCAACAAAAGTCCAAGGCTCAAGCTCCTAAGCTTAGCAAAAGAAAAATTTGTAAATTTGTCGTTTGAGTAATTCAGTGTAGAAAATCTCCAAGTTCTCAAAATTTAAGTGTTGTACACTGAACGCAATTCTATCAGCTGTTTGTATAGCCGCTTTGTATATAATATATTGTTTTTAATCAAATATACCAAACTTTTTAATACCAAGTATTGTGACAGTCCGTCAAAATCGCGAAAGAATAAAATAATTTAAAAGCAAAAGTTTTTGATCATCATTAAATAACGTGGTTAATATAATTTTTATTTATAGGTTTTCGAAGTTAAGTCAATCAAATTTCTTTAGTCAGCTGAATCATTTAGTCATGTCGCATTGAATCATATATAGAACATGTAGAACAATGACAACTGCAGTCTTAAAAGCTAAACGATGGCTTAAAGTAATAGCGCCGAAAATGCGGACATCTGTGTTTTGCAAAGTCAAACCCAAGGCAAAAAATTCCTTCTGGAAAAAAGATAAGCAATATTGAAATTAAAATTCGTTTTTATTAGTATAATTTTATTCTCACAATTCTCTCAATTTTAGGTGATTGTCTTGTGGAACGACGTAATATTGTCCTGGTAGGCTGAAGCATCGAATTCACTGTTTCCGACATAGTGTATAATGTGATCGAATCCAGGATTTCCATACCAGTAATTACAAGATGCTTAGTTGATCCATTAAAACCGCGAATTAAATCAAATATAAACAGAATGTTGTTCCAAGTAGTGCTCATAATAAAACCAAATAGAACATATTGAAAGATGGAACAGAGCTGTGTGGTCATATTAATTAATAACTGATGTTTTCTCTGAATCCACAAAAGTCGATCAAGCTGATGTGACATGAGAATGGGAGATGTCTTTTCGAGAATTTGTTCTAAGGCCGCTTGAAGTGAGCTGCTACATTGACACATCAATCCCATTAAACAGAAAACCAGAAATTGTACGGAATATGTAGTTGATGCGAAGATATACCATGCGAAAACCAAAAGATTATGGTTTTCAAAATAAAGAAAAAATAAATGGCAGAATTGGCCGGAAATATACAAAATAATTTTTATACAAAGCAACCGTTTTAGACGTCGCTGCTGGTCTTCCGATGCGAAGAAACCATTTTGGTTGTTCTGCTTCTCCAATGTTAAGATCTGATTACACATAATAAATATTTTATTTTGCCAGCGGCATACACACCAGGTGCAACTCAAGGATGTAAAAGCAAATGCTGATGAAAATAGTATTTTCCTTAATAATTTGAGGTTGGGAATCCAATCATTTTCTTGAAAAATAGTTAAAAGCAGAATAGTCAGAGGTAGGACTATTAAACATTGTCGTATACCCTTGTAGAATTGAAGTAGCCTTCGTTTTTCCAAATTACCCGTTTCCGAATTGAAAAAAAAGGAGATACTTCCATTAAAAGCAAGAAAGTAGCTTATCCAAGCGTATACGGAATATTTCTTTATCGATAACATGACCACGGCGACTGAAACTAGATTAACTAATGTTCTATTCCTAGTTGGTTCCAAATGAGCTACTTCACTTGGTGCTTTACCTAATTAAAAAGTGGACTAATTTTTAAGTGTAACTGCTGATGAATTAATCGATATTTGTAATGAATAATTACACTAGTTTCATATGGTACCTGAACAATGGCTACCAGCTATTAATTAAGATACTTACAAAAAATAGAAATAAAAAATTTAATCCAATCTTGTTTCGAATATAAGTTAATTTACTTTTAGTTTATTTTCCTTTAAGCTCGAATACCCTAGCAAACATTATTTTAATTTATATATAAAATATTTGTATTTGGGAATCATATTAAACTATTATACTAAAAACTCCGATCGTATTAAAAAGCTAATTGATTCATCGATCCTTTCTGGAGGAGCTATATGATATAGTCAATCAATTCTAAAAAGCTGTTCTTAAAAGGTTTATGAAACTCACAAACAGTGATTTTTGTAATATTTGATTGAACAACGAAGTTATTAAGGTTAAACCCAATTCTCTATCCATCGTTCCTTTGAGAGCTGTGTATAACATAAAGTCATCCGATCGGGATGACTTTGAGATATACAATGCCTATAGCAAAAAGAATCCCATCTACTTAATTTATGGGTCTTGGAAGAGTTTGTTGCAATCCAGACAAACGGTCAAATAAACAGTCAGACATGGCTATATCAATTCAGCTCACGGTGATGATCAAGAAAAATTATCGGAGATGCTCTCTTTAAGTGTTGCAAGTTTCTCATATATCCCAATATATCCTTTCTATGTATAATAAGAAGAGTGTCATATTCAAATGATGGGCAGTGTGCATACGTATAGATATAGGTATATATTCTTCATTGAGAAATCTTTTCCAGAGATACAGTACATGTGTGATTAATCAAAGAGTCTATAATAGCAATCACTAACCCTAATCTATGTATATGTAGATCTAGTCAGTTTTAGCCTATAAGATTCCATTGAGTAATTGTATTGTTAAATTTGTTAATACAAAAAGGAAATAGCAATAAGGAATTATAAAGGCGTTATTTATATCTTGGCAAGAAATTCACCAAACTCAATAAACTTATTAATATTATTTCTCATATTACTTCATTTCTCTTTGAACTGAAAGCTTATATATATATATATATATATATTATTCCAAGCTGTGCTTAAAAATAAAATTCTATTTCTTACTTACTAGCCAAAAAATTATAGAGATAGGAATAATAAAAGACGAGGTAGGAAAAAATTCATAATTAATCAGTTTAACAATTGGAATCCAGTATATTGATTTTTATTATATTTGCAAATATTAGATTATTAAATCCATCTTTCAATCTTTGTAAGAAACATGTTCATTTCAATTGATGTTTGTGTTAAGCCATTTATTTTTGAGCTTGATGAATCAGCGATATGCCTCCTATATAGCTATAGATTTTAAAAGTCCTTAAAAGAACACAGCTAAAGTAACACCGAATTATTGATAAGAAATATTTAAATGACATAATGCCAGCAGGACACAGCTTAAATAAATAGAATACAGTAATTTTGACATTTAAATTGTTTGGTCAAAACTAACAGCAAAAGGCACAATTTTTATGAATCTTAAACAAGGTTGAAAGAAAGACTGAGAAATCTGATTATAACATTTTAATGACTTAGAAAGCAAAGAATATTATTTTTGTTATTTCGCATATGTATTTTTTAACGCAATTTGTCCTTGCGTCGCCTCGAGTGACTGGGATCGATGAAAGGAACTTAAAATTTGTCAACAAATATCGAGGGCAAGGTAATTAGTTCTTATTATAACACACGTTAAAAACAAAGATTTCACTCTAAACCGTAATTAACCGATGGCTATGCCAATCGGTACTTGCATTTTCTTAAATTAGTTAAAAGAAAAACTGATGATTTCTTTTTTTTGCATTTAAGTGACTAACAAAGCAAGGGAGCTTGTAAATAAATATATCATTTCCTTTTAACTAAGCTGCCAACACTTTTGGTGTTTTCACTTGAGGACTCCACTGACGATAGTTGATTTGGGTGGCAGCCTCGTATTCTTGGACAAGATTGTCTACCGTATCCCTAGCTAAATCCAATTCAGTTAAATCATCTTTAAACATCGATTGACGGCGAAATTGATCCAGAAAAGCATTACGTTTCCTTAGTTTATCATATTGGGCCAATGCTCGGTTAAATAGAGTACTAATTCCAGTGTGATTGGCCATCATAAGACCAGATACCTTATGGGCTGTCTGGACATAGGGAGAGCTACGTGATAGAGCCACTTGAATGCTTGCCGGACCCCATGGAATAAATTGGGCCAATTTACGTTCACGTATGCGTTGGAGAGATTTGTGTACTTGAGTGGGATCAACTTCGCCTTGTATGATATTTAATATGGATATGAAGCAATGACGATTCTGTTTATCCGCCGCGGAGGAAACCATCATGTTCTTAGGTTGCAGCAAACGACGCATAACATCCAAAACTGTAGTCTTTCGCACATTGGGTTTTGTCTGTAATTAGAAAAGACAGTTAGTTCATCTTGTTTGTGAATGAGTTTTGACAAATCCCACCTCGTGATCCGTAATCAGCGGTGTGTATCCCGTCATGAGGAAATGAAGCTGCGGCGTTGGTATCAACGGTGCGGTTAAGCCAATCAAATTATTGTTCATATAGGAAGGATATCGCAGAGTCGTTGTGCTTACACTCATAATGGTCGACACCAAATTGTTAATCTGTGTAAATGTGGGAGTTTGTATATGGAGTCTCTCGGTGGCAATGCGATTTAGTGCCGTATTATCCAAGACCACAACGCAATCAGCACATTTGATTAATCTCTTCAGAGTTAATATCGAATTATATGGTTGGACAACAACATCACTTATCTCATCATGATTGGGAAACACACTATAGGTTTGTATTAGTTTCTTTGGAAAACGATCGGCCAAACGTTCAAGAACATAGGAACCCATGCCAGAACCTGTTCCACCAGCTATAGAATGGCATAAAACGAAACCTTCTAAAGAATCACTGCCATCGGCTTCGCGATCAATAATATCGAATACTTCCTCCTGGACACGTTCACCCTGACTGAAACCAGAGGCCCAATTATTGCCAGCACCGCCGCCATGTTTAGACAGGTAAACGTTTTCCGGATTGTAAAGCTGAAATAAATCGGGTCATAAAACAAATTAGGTAGTGTAAGGATAAATAAATTATGGAGTATATATTTATTTTTCTATTTTTTCCTATTTTAAGTGCATACATATATTAATGAATTATTTATTTTTTGTCTCCTCTGCGTCAATGACGTCATAAGCATTACTCTATCTTTAATATGCTATGCTTAGTATGCTATTTTTTTCTTTCTTACCTTGGCATATGGTGAACTTAAAATATTATGGATTACTCGAGGTTCCAAATCCAAGAGCACAGCTCTGGGTATATAATGATTATCATCGGCTTGATAGAAAAACACATCCTTTCGATCGTTACCATCGGTCGCAAAATCTTCTAGTACACCATCTGGCGAGATACCGTGCTCCAGACACAATCTCTTCCAGAATTCAAAGCCAACTTTATTGGAAAATTCAATGTAAGAGATTTAATAATATTTTAAAAGTTTCTCTTACTTTGATTGCCACATTGACCCAATTGTAGAGTAATTATTTCGCTAGGCATCTTTCTATTTCTTTAATTTCGATTTGCTTATATTCCTTCCTTCTTTTCACAAAACATAACGGTTTAAAAGCAAATGGAGCTACCATACTTTCGTTAAAACTTTTACATGTATAAATAGATTTATCAGTGGTATTTTTAAGGTCTCAAAGTTTAATTTAAATTTTTTTATAATTAATTTTGTTATATATTTTTGTTTAGTCATAGATTTTTTTCGTTCTTTCATGCTAACTTGTCTTATAAAGCAATTTTGAAAACAAAATATTTACGCGCGTCGCTCATAGTTTATTAGATTGGCAGCTCTGTTTTTGGTATTTTACCCTCATTTGGTCACTTTAATAAGCAACAGCTGTAGCGAATTATTGATTTATTTATTGTTTTGTCTGCAGAAAATGCCAAATTGTTGAATAAAAATTATAATGCTGCGTCAGGAAAATTTGGCAGCCAATTTCTGTGGTCTTTTGGCAACCCAGGGATACAAAGGTAGTACCGCACGAATTATCTACTCACAAAAAAACAAATAACTATCATCAACTGTTACAGAAAAAGCCAATGAGTGGCGCATTTTGGGTCAGGAGCAAGATGGTTCGCTGCTAACTTCTTGGATATTCGAGTATGATGAGGAGGAGAAGCCAGGTATCAAGCGGCAGGAAACGTGCATTGGCCATTTCCATGCCACGAAAAAGCAATTAAGACTGTTATGGACCTTACCGGGCTGTCATGAAGTGATCCAGGCTAGTATTAACAGCAGTGTCACCCTGCTGTCCTATGTGGTGAAGTCTCAGAGCCTCTATCAAGCATTTGTTGTGGAGGTTAGAAGCAGTGAGGGCGGCAAGGCTACTCCATTGAATACAGAGGCAACTCCCAGGCAAATAATGACACAGTTTCTATGGCGCGTGGAAAGTGCCACGCGCACTTGTTGGCAAGATAAGTTGCTAGTGCTAACGCATGAAGACTGTAAGTATTACGATTTTAAGATTAAAAAGAGGTTTTAAATATATTTGCATCGCCTCTTGTGTTTTAAGCCATCAAGCAGTTTACCTGCACAGTGAAACAAAGTTCCATTACATCTACCCAAGCACCTGCTGGTGGAGGAGTTGAGAGCAGTGCATGGCACTTGGATACATCAGTATTGACCAATGAAACTCTAGCGAAAAACTTTAGCTGGGCGCAATGGGATGCCGAAAGTCAGGCATTATATTATATACATCTTAAACCCAAGGCAAAGAGCTTAAGCTTGTTGGATGAACGTGATGAAGAGGAGGGTGGCGGTGAGTCCAAGCCGGCATTAAGTCCTACTTTAACAGCCTTTCAATTTAATGAGAAACAGCCCACTGAGACGGTGGTAAGTACTTCAACTTCCTAAGCCTGTCCTATTTGAATTTTTGTGTCTTTTTGCCTAATGGGAAAAAAACTGGTAATTTGTAATAGTATTATTGTAATGACAACAAGGAATCAAAGATGACTATTAATACCAACTGCCTAATAACCATTTGGGGTTTTTACTGAACTATAAATTGACGAATATTTTAGAATTACTAAAGAAGTCAAGAGAATATTACCACAGTATTAATCGTTTACTTTTTCTTTCATTCCATTGCAGCTCAACATACCATTAAATTTGCCGAAGCTACCAGGAGGAGGATCCAATAGCCAATCAGATTCACCCAGTTACGATGATGATGCAGTGCCTCTGCGTGTACACGATAGTTCATTGAATTTGATTATTCTAGCGGATAGCTCTGGCATGTTTTTTGTCTGTCATTATTATCTCTATCAACCATTGCTGCAATCGGAACAGCAGGATGTACATTTTGCCTATTCAGTTACTTTGCTTCATCATGGATGTGTTGTTCATTGTGTTATGCCTGGTGTACCCTGGCAAAAGGCTAGACTATTGCGACCCACTTTTGCCCTGCATGGCCAACATCATCTTTTGGTGTCGTCGGCATTTTTTGTTCATCTTTTAGATGTGGGTTTGCAGCATGAACCCATGTGTCATATTGTTTGCCCTGCCCCCTTGACGCGTAGTCCGCAACTTGGGCAATTGGTCCCATTGAAAAAATGGGGAGCACTTGCCTATGATATGGCCACCTTGGATTTAGTTTCTCTGACTGTACCGCGAGTTCACTTAATTGAAACATTTCGCAATGACAGCTCCTTGGATAATCGCATAAGTATTATACACTATTTCCTTTTGCACACCAATGATTTGGATGTGCTAGCCGAACTATTGAGCAGTATTTTAGAGCGTCCTCTGTCGTTGGATACAGTGGCTCTACTGAAAGAGGCATTGGTTGCTGGCAGCTATGCGGCTGCTGTTAAGGGTTTGCCCGATGAGGCTAAACCATTAATGAGACTATTGCCATTAACCACGGCTATTGCATCGCGTCCTATACAGGCAAAAGTTTCCGATATCACTGTTGGTCTATCACATGAAACTTTACATAACACAAGCATGATGTTACTCTCACCGCAACAAAGATTATCACCATATCGCACAGATATTTGGACACGTCTGTGGGATTTACTTAATGAGTCGGCCAAACAGGAGCAACCACGTTTTAGTGCCGAACAAGTTACGGAGAAATTGATATTCAGTTTGGCTTGTTATCAACCAGAGGCTTTGTCACGTTGTACTACACCTTTGACACCAGATGGCGGATCATCAAGTGGCGGTGGCTTTGGAGACTATGGCAGTGGCACGGCCTTTCCTTTTGGCAATGAGGTGTTACCATTTATTGAACTTGAGGGATGCACGGCTAGCAAACAGGAGCATGTCATATCTGTGGTAAGTTTTATCACCATTCAATTGATCAATTAACCATTTCCGGTTTTGTATTTTTAGTATCTACGTGAACTAAGTGTTCATTTGGTCAAGCACTCATCTAAACCACACACTGGATTCCGTTGGCTAAAGGAGACATTCTTTGAACGATCACAGGCACCGGCTCATGTTCATGCGGTGGCCTCACAATTTGTTTCCGCCCAATTGGAATTATCTCGTGGACTTTGCTCTATGGTTTGTCGGGCTGCGGGACTAGATGCCCGTATGGAAACGCTTAGAGGATTTCAGCTAATGCAAGCAACTTGTATATTAAATTATATAGAATTTATTATATAATTTTTACATTTTAGAGACCAAATGGGTAGCAGTCAACAGCATTCACTCTTTCTTATACTGGAACGCTATTGTTTAGCTGTTGAATCCATAGCTTTTCCCTTACCAGAAGGCTTTTCTTCATTCTTTACTTATCTGGGCTATCGGGCCCTGCAATTTGATATGTTTCTGCAATATGTGGAGAATCATGTCTTTGAACTGCAAGTGGATGTAATGAAGGCTATAGTTTATGGTAAGATTAACTTAAAATAGTTTTGGCTAAGCAATACTGGATTGAATATTAATATTCTTCATTTTTTTTTTTAAGATATTGAAGACTCATCTTTGGGTACTGAGCGTAAACTGTCTTTGTTGTCAGCTCTTCCCAAACAGAGAGCTCAACGTCTGTTAAAATGCTGGCAACATCCTGATAGCATCATGATACGTGGACGAGAACATGCAGCTAATATTTTATCTGGTCAGCATCAAGAAACTTCACAACATCAACGATCTTCAAATGCAGCTATATCCACACGGTCTCAGTCCAGGAGTGGTAGGTCATCATTTAGTTAAAAGCACTTCATTTAATCTTTTTTTTGTTTTTTCATTTCACACATTTCATATTAGCTTTGGGCAAACCCAATACTATGGTCTGCCATTCATTACTTTTGGTTTTTCTATTTATAATTTTAACGGCAGCTTTTTTGAGTATATCAAGTTTTATGTTCAAGCATAGGCCAACAATATGGTAAATTCCCATATGATTGTCTTGCCTGGTAAGCAGTCAAATTTCAGTTTTTGCCAGTGAAAGTCCCATTAAATATTATTTGTTCTTTAAATGTATAAATTACTAAGCACTCAATTAATGTTTCTTAATTTTTACTTTACAGATATCACAGCCGAAACTCTATCATCCCTAAATTCATTTTTGGATCTTTTAACAGCCAAAGCCAGTCTGAATGAATTGGATTATAATTTATTAATTGAAACAACATTAAGTTCCTTGGACCAATTGAAAGTTGAAGAGGAGGATTAGCTTCTATTTTAGGAAATTTCAAGTATTATTACTTGCAGGCCAAAGTTTTGTGTCAATAAACACATTTATATATTAGTATATATTTGTAATTTGGGTTAGACCCATTTAGTGTCTATGTGGTATATTGTAAGTAAAGTATTTTCAGCTCTCTATCAATTATATTTATTTCTAATAAGCAAATATCAGTTTATAAAATGTATCAATTATAGTTGGTAAATGTTAAATCAGGCTTAGTTCTTTGTTTTTGTATTTCTTTAGTCATTTTTGCCATAAAATTTATGTTTATTATTGTTATATATGTACATTCCATTTGCATTCCATTCTAAATTAAGTGAAAATTGTGTAAACTATACAAAAACACACATAATTATCAAAAAACTGATTCTCTTTATTTCTGATTTTTTTCTATCAGCGGAATCTATTTATTTGTAGTAAAGATTTTTTTTATTAAATGGGTGAAATAAGCTACATCAATAAAAATAAACGTTTTCAAAATACTTTATAGTTTAAACCAAGGGTGGGCACGTAGTGGCTCTTTTGGCTCACCGAGCTCTTTCCGTTATTTTTGCGGCAGAGGTCATAAATGTGCGAGTTCGTGGACAAAGGGACGCACAAGCAACTGCGGGACGCACATTTAAGTGCGGGACGCACAAGCAGCGAAAAAGGTCGCGATCGCGAGTCCGAGCAGAGGTCATAAAAGTGCGAGTTTGTAGACAGAGGGACGCACAAGCAATTGCGGGACGCACATTCATCTGAGGGACGCACAAGCAAAGATCTCGAGCTCGGGAAAGGGTCATAAATGTGCGAGTTTCTAGACAGAGGGACGCACAAGCAACTGAGGGAGGGGTAAGAAGAAAAAGTTCTCGATCTCGAGGAACGGTCATAAATGTGCGAGTTCGTTGGTAGAGGGACGCACAAGTAAATGCGGGACGCACACTGAACTGAGGGACGCACAAGCAGAGAAAAAGGTCGCGATCGCGAGTCCGGGCAGAGGTCATAAATGTGCGAATTCGTTGGTAAAGGGACGCACAAGCAACTGAGGGAGGGAAAAAGGAAAAAGGGTCGCGATTGCGACTCGCACATCTTCGAGCTCGAGCTCGCGACATTTTTCCTTTTTCCCCTCCCTCAGTTGCGTGTGCGTCCCTTCGTCCACAAACTCGCACATTTATGACCTCTGCTCAGAATCGCGATCGCGACCTTTTTCGCTGCTTGTGCGTCCCTCAGTAAAATGTGCGTCCCGCAGTTACTTGTGCGTCCCTCTGTCATCAAACACGCGATCGCGACCTTTTTCTTCTTACCCCTCCCTCAGTTGCTTGTGCGTCCCTCTGTCTAGAAACTCGCACATTTATGACCCATTCTCGAGCTCGAGAACTTTGCTTGTGCGTCCCTCAGTTCAGTGTGCGTCCCTCAGTTGCTTGTGCGTCCCTCTGTCTACAAACTCGCACATTTATGACCTCTGCTCGGACTCGCGATCGCGACCTTTTTCTCTGCCCGGAATGTTGTTTGTTGTAAAATTTGTTGTCGGGCTCACTTCCCAAGTTTGGCTGCCCACCCTTGGTTTAAACCATTAGCTTTTGCTCAATACAAATTAATAATCTACTTATGAGGAGAAAAAATAAATTGTTTCTGTTTTGGTTTTTCTTTTAAAATCGTTTTTTTGTTAAATGTTATCAGAACAAGGCTAAAAACTAGCTGACCACCTAAAGTTGATCTGAAGTATTTTTGATTGTCGCATAAAATTACATAAATCTTTTATAACCCATCAATAGCAAACAAAATGGTACAAAAAATAAAAAATCGAACGACAATTGCAGTAATTTGAAAACAAAAATGGAATTATGGTTTTTATTTTAATTGGTACCTTCTTGGTGGAAGGTAAAGGAAAATTCAGCTGATGTTAGTGACCTCCTAAAACATCGGATCTATAACTGAACTTGTTATATTTGATTTCTGATTTAAATAACATGAAGATCATCAAGTCTAACATCTCAGCATAACTTTTAAATAAATAGCTTGCTATAACAAATATATTTATTATATTATTTATGACAAAACTAAATTTGGATATTTTTTGAACAAAATTCTATATTATTCTGGAATTTACACTTTTAATTTTAAAAAGGTATTTTACCTATTAAAAGACTTAAAACCTGTAATAAATAATAAATTAATAAATGAAATATTTAAAAATTTCTTTTTTTTAAAGGCAAATAATAATTTAGAAATAAAAGATTCTAAAAAATATAACGTTTGGAGGTTAATAAACAGTTTAATAAAAATCATTTGTGGATTTTGTTTGATGAAAATCTCACCCCTGCAACAGTTATTCTCCCAGCTTCTTTTTCCCCTATTGAGGAATGCTAAGTTTCCCCTCATTTCATTGCTCACGAATTACGCCAGAGGTCGCTTTAAATATGGAATCCACATTTTTGATGTTGCCTTTTTCATTTGGATCATTACTTTTTTTTTGTTGAAGTTATTCGCTCTGGAATATTATTTGGTTATAAAGTTATCGATAACCAAACGATCAATGCCTTTTAGTTTAACGGCGGATTTGATTCAAAATGTTAATATAATTTATTTATAAAAGGTTTATAAACGGCTAAGAACTTTTTCAAAAGTAAATTATTTATAATTATACTTTAACCTTAAGCTTTTTATTTAAATACTCTTTGGATATAAAGCATTATTCGCTTATACCAAATCTAATATTGAAAATAATCGAATTGGTAGAAAACTTTTTATTTTTGTATAAAATTGTTGAGAAACGGATTCTCCTATGTGCTAAACGATTTAGACAAGAAATCATTTTTGCTAACTGAATAATAAATAAAAAATAAATAATATATACAAATTTTTATACATTTGTTCGCAAATTAAATAGCATGTTTCTTGAACTATTCCCTTCTTTTCATACTCCTATCTGATTCCAATCCTTTAGTAATCTATCTCACTAGCCGTAAACTCTTTGGTATCTCAATTTAAACTTAACCGCCCTCATAACTACAGTATAGATACATTTTAATTTGAATTGCCTTTTTTATATGTTGTCATACAAGTCCGTTGTAGCTTCAAACATGTTGCATGAACAGTGTCCTGCTGCGTGTGGCTGAGCTATGCTTAGATAGATGTCAAACGTGTTGCTTCATACATGTATGCAATTGTATCTTTGTATGGTGTGTTGTATCTGTGTTTGCTGTTGTATCTGTGTATGCAGAAGTGAACTTCAGTTGCGTTTTGTTGGCAAATTGTTTGTTTATCCGTCAGTATCGTCACGGGTCGCGCATCGAATTGTCGTTAGCGGATGAAAACCACTTCCATAGCGGGAAGACTTTGCCTTCTACACACACATGTGTCACTTAGTTGAGGGAATGAAATAAGTGCAACGTAACGTTCGAATTCAAATTGGTAAATTCAAAATGTGCATCTAAAATAAAAGAGAAATATTCTTAATATCAAACAAAAAAGGAGGCGGGCAAAAGGCCAAAATCATTTAATATGCAAAAATAAAATCTAACCAAGAATAAAAAATTCACTGAATTTTAAAGTGCAATTTTTTCCGAGTGCCAAGCAAACAACGAGAAAACGAAAAAATAGAAATATAAAACTTGTCAACTAAACAACAACAACAACAATAACAACATCTAAAAATTCTTTAAACTGTAGGAAAAAGCTTAAAGTTTTTAAAGTGCAAAAAATAACAACAATAACAATAAAGTAGAAGAGAAGGAAAATGGAGAAAAACTTGAGAGGAATTTTTACAATTGGATTATTTCTGACTCTGCTAAGCAGTGGACAGACACATTTGAACATCTTTTTGAATTTGCACGAGGTTCTGCGGCTTATCGGTAAGTACCCAAAATATATATCTATTATATACAGATATATAATGAATGAATATGTGAATGCTTGTGAGAGTGTGTGTGTGTGTGTATGTATGTATGTGTGGGTGTTTTTGGGTGTGCGGCTAATGAATAGCTGCTAGACAAAGTTAAATGTCTTTTATGCAAATGTATCTACGATAATATATACAAAAAGTCTTTTGTTTTACGGCTTAACAATTGTCCATCATTTAGCTGTCATCATTAAGCATTTTGGTTAGATTTAAAATACAAAAACTGGTAACTTAAATCATCAGATGATTGAAACTTTTATAAAGATTTGTTGTTGAAATTTTAAGATTTTTATCATACAAAAAAAGAGCATGTAAGCAAAAGTCATTTGGTTAAGGTAAATTTATGGAATTCCCATTAAAAAATCTATAAAAACAAAAATCATAGTTTAAAATTACATAAAAATCAATATAAAAACTTGAAAACATTTTTTAAATATTTAAAAATATAAAAGAAATATATATATGTATATATATTGTAGTTAAAAGTCTGTTTTATTGATTTTAAAAAAGTTGTCTATATAAAGTTTTGTTTACAAAAATAGGAATGATGCATGACAGTTAGCAAAAGTTAACCATATTTACTTATACATATATGTATGTATTTTACATATATATATTGTTTCGTTTTTTTTATATTTCCCTAATATTAAATTAATATATTAAATATTAAATTATTAAATTATTAATAGGTATTTTATTTTTCAAAAATTAGAATCAAATCAACAAAAATTATTAAAATAATTATTTTTTTATTTGAACTCTAGAAAATTTGTGAAATAACGTATTAAAAGTAGACTTGTCAGTGAGGTCCTAACGGTTAAACAAAAGTCTTTTAATTAGGGTCAATTAATTAGTTTTTCTTTTATTTTATTATATTTTTAATTTCACACAACTGTTTGATTAGTCCAAGATTCACTACATCGCCTATACTAATTAGTGAATCCTGAAAACTCTTTGATAAGTTCAATTATTTCTATACTAAATAAATAAGATTCACTATATGTACTTAGTAAACTAAATAGTAAATCCTGAAAACTTTTGGAACAGTCAAAGATTTACTATATTTAGTATAGGAAAAAAATATATATTTATATATATGAAAAATCGTGAAAACTTTTAAAATTGTCCAAGATTAACTATAGTTTCTATTCCAAATATTCAAAAATATAAAAAAATGATATATAAAAGATAAATATTCTGTTTTATACTAAAATTCTGAAACCTGAAATACTATGTAATCTGGTTTAAGGACCTTGCAGAAGGGAGTAAAACAATTAGTTAGATGCTTTAAATAGTTTTTGCTAGGTTAATCGGTTGATAAATGGAAAATAAAGCGAAATAATAATATTAATATTACTTAAAATATTTAAGCTAATCAAATTTATTTAATAAATAAATTAGGAAACAAGTTATAAGATCTTTCAACTGTTGCCTTAATTTAGGGGACGCAGTTTTTTGAGACTTTGGGTCTTATTCAAAAAAGAATGTTAGAAGAAAGTTAAAATCTAAAACTTTGTAAACTAAATAAATTGTACAAATCTTATTTAAAAACTTGCATTTCATATTTGTATAAATAAACTATAAACTACTGACTATAAATTTTGTATCGTCTTTTTAATACATTTAAAAATTTCTTTTATTATAATTGTTGTCAAAGTTTAAAATTCATATATAGAATAGTGCATCTCAATATATGTGTAGGTATAAGCAATAAATGTCCATAGTATCTTTTGGCACTTGGCACCTCTTTGGTCATATATAGACGCTCATTTAACTAACGAGCTCTGCCCAACCCAGTTCAGTGCAGGTCCAAGCCATGACAGGTTTCAGTTCCTGACATGGTTTATATATAGTCCGAAGGCAGAAGAAATTTGAAGTGTCCTTTTGGCACACTTCACACACACCGCACACACATACACACACACTTACACAAGGAGATAGAATTGAAAGTGTGAGAGAATGAGGAATATCTAACGAACAGTAAATGCCACCACAGCTGCATAAAACTTTACCTTCTTCTTCTATTACTCTTTACTCTCCACATGTTCCTTCTTCCTGCCCCTTTCATTTCAGTTTGGGTTTAGTATATTTTTTTTTTTTTTGCTCTCTCTACTCTCTTTTTTTTTCGTATTTTCTATAGTACATGTGGGTTGACAATTTAATTGATGTGCACCTCACACAAAGAGGTCCCTGCCCAGCCGCCACATAAGCTTTTTGAACAGACCGCTAAAAAAAAAAAATGACACCTACGAAAAGGTTTCTGAAGAGAAACTAGGTCAGGCATGCAACTCGCTAGCTGTCAACGATGTTTTTTTTTTTTGTTTTTGCTTTTGGGGATAATTGGAGAGGGTATTAGAGGGCAACAGTATTATGGCTTGAGTCGCCCCCTTTCCCTTTCACTCCTCTCCATGGCCGTGAACGACCACAAAGGCAAAACAGATTAATGGCTTTAAATTTGTGATTTTATTTTGACACGCGGCTGACACAACTAATAAATAAATTTTACCCTCACTCAACACAATAACTTGTATGTAGATCATCACATCAAGTGCCTTAAAAAGAAAAAAAAAGCAGAAGAAATAAACCCAACTACTACTAGGAACTACTACTATTCGGTCCCTCTCTTTCACTCTTGATTGATTGATTGTCTGGCTGGCGCTCTCTGATAAAAAAAAAAACAGCCAACGGTGGAGTGCTTCTCGAAGTGAGATAAGCGCCTGATTAGTATAGTAGTAGTTGTTGTTGTTTTCACTCGTTGCAGTTGCACTCGTTTAAATATTTACACAGTTATTCACAAGTGACACAACGAATGCCCAGTACCCTTCCTACCATCCTTCTGCCCATCAATCACATGTACTGTTTGCACAGGCGTACGACGCCATCGTCATCACCCATAATCATAATCATAATCATCATCATCGTTGAGTTTTCGAGTGTTGTAAATTTTACAACATAATTTTTGATAATTTTCATATCTTTCGACCTCTTGACGGCTGGCTAGTCTCCACTCCCACTCCTACTTCTCCTTCTTCCAGTTCCATTCTCATTCCCTTTCTCATTCACACTCTAGACCCATTCAAACACTTTGCATGTGTTTTATGGCTTCGACATAGATTTTATATTACTTTTCTTCTTCCTCCTCTTTGCTTTTCTGCTACTGATTTATTTTGTATGCATTTAAAAAACGCATGTCGAGTTAAAGTTATAAATTCTATAGTCCAGACACCTCGTAAAACACTTTTTTTTTTTTTTTGGTTGTTTGAGAGGATTATGATTTTACAATCGCTGGAAAAGATAAGAAGGAAGCGAGAAAATTATTGTTGCTTTGCTTTTAAGTAAAGATGTTACAAGAAAACCAAAAAAAAAAAAAAAAACCAAAACTTAACGAAAAATCTGTTGAATAAGCTCTTTATAATTTTTACATTGGTTTTTTCTTTAAAAAAGAATTTAAAACAATCATAGAACTAAAAGTAAAAATATTGTAAGACTTTGTTTTGCAACTATTTAATGTATAAGTGTAAGCGATTATTTTAGATAAAAAATATTTAATTTGTTAAAAGCTAACTTTAAAAGTTAGTTAACTTTAAAAGTTATAAAAAATAGTCTCAAGCCACACTTTATTATTAATTCAGTATTTAAGAATAGGAGCTAAACCAAAAAGAAAAGGCTCTTTAAATTTATATAAAACTTTAAAATACATATTTAAAAATACATCGAAAAAGTTCTTCGATTCTTTATTGAAAGATGCTATATAGAGAACTTTAATAATTTTTTTAACCATATGGCAACATCATGAAATTTAAATTGCATTTTTTCTGTTTTAATCCTAAAAGTAATTCGTTAGTAAGGCTTCTGATGACATTTAAATATATCTAAATCTATATATATCTAAGTAAGTTTTTATTTCTCTTTTTCTTAAGAATTTTAAGTATCTTTTAAAATTATTTTTGGTAAATATTTCCAATAAATTGTTAAAATTTCTTTGAAAAGAACAAATTTAAGCTGAAAATAACTTCTACAAAAGCTTTATAGCAATCTAAGCGATTCTAAAGAAAGATAATATAAAATTAACCCTATAAATTTTAAAAAAATCAAAAAAGGATCGTTTATTTCAATGCAGTTCTAAGATCCTATAAAAACTGATATATAAAAATATATATTTTATAAAAAAAAAGTTTTAAAACTTGTTGATAGATAAAAAGAGGTTAGAATAAGAAATATAGTTTAAAATAGTATTTATTTATATAAGAATTTTACTGCAAGAATCTTCTAATTTGTTAATTGAAGACTAAAAGAAAATCTCTTAACTATCTAATTTACATATACAAAAACATTTCAAATTTCTACTTTATTTTTTATAATTTAATTAAATAGGTAAACAGATTTATAGAGATAATTTGATTAATTAAGATTTATAGTACTTAGAGCCCATACAATCAGCTTGTTTAATTACTATTTTTTTTGTCACTAGTTGCAACAACATCCGTATCCGTAGCCGCATCCGCTTAAGTCATTTAAGCGGTTTAATTAAGCGCAAGAGGCGTGGCTATCTAACCATAACCAATATTTTTACCTTATTATTGTTGAGTTTTTGTCAAGTGTAAAATGTTTACGGCAAGTGAATGATATTTAAGGGTAATACTGAATGAAGGGCCAATGACTTGCAGAGATGATTGAAATTGAAATGGAAACACATATGTATGGAGGAGTAGGTGGTTGGTTGGCTGGTTGGTTGGTCGTGTGACACGTGTGCTGGGCGTTGCATTCTGTTGTATCTACCCTCTCCTACTATGTGCGGTAATTAAAATCATTGAAATGCAACTGAGATTTTGCACAAATGTTGCAAATGTCTCGACATGGTTGCCTTTTTTGGCCTTGTCATCGTGCCAGTCATCAGCATCAGCATCCTTTCTCATCGTCATCATCATTCTCATCATCC
The DNA here is from genome assembly GCA_018903615.1 of Drosophila neocordata. NCBI lineage: Eukaryota > Metazoa > Arthropoda > Insecta > Diptera > Drosophilidae > Drosophila > Drosophila neocordata. Next base: position 1,155,778 of record JAEIGI010000010.1, on the reverse strand, counting down.
TCATAGTCATTGCATCGCTTGTTCATTTGCCAATTAAGCTGATGTTCCTCTACCCCTCTTAGACATGGTAAACGACCAAGCTAATGCATTGCCACATACACACAGACATACAAACAAACATACTTAATATATATATATATACATTTATTAATTATTTTGTCTCATTCTCGGAAAGAAATAATTCGCCACGCATATTGCGTTATTCTTGCCAGAGATTTTCCTCTTTTTGGCCTTTTCATTAATTGAGTTCACATTACTTGGCAAAATATCATTTTTTTTTTTGTATTTTTAGACATTTGAAATGTTCTTGTTTTTATTAGCCAAACGTGAGTTGGCAACTATGTGAAATAAAAGGGCATTCTCTCTATCCCTTGTCAGACTAAGTGTGAAAATGTCAATGGTTTAATCGTCCTTCAGAGATGGTTAGAGATTAGCAAAAAGTTGTTGATAGACATTAGAAAACGTGACTTGCACCAAATACAGATGTTTATAACGAAATAAACGAAATGAAATATGTGATAGTTGGGGTGCCATAAAGGATCAAGGAGCTTTATAGTAAAAGGATCTCAAAATTACTTTTTATATGCTCTAATTATAGTTTAAATGGTTTGCTTTTGCAACTTGTAATAGATGATTTAAAAATTTTAAGTTTTATAAATTAGTTTAATTAGTTGAATTATAAATTTAACAATTGCTCATGAGTTATAAAGATGTGGTATAACGGTTATTCAGGAAAACCATGAAGATGTAGGTATATGAAAAGTAAAGATCTATAGACTTATATATTTTATAATATATTTTATTGCCTTTGATTCCCATTAGTTAGGTAAAATATTAAAAATCTTTGGTTCTGAATTTAAGAAATCTTTAGCTTGGAATATTATCTTGACGAATTGAAAACTATATGTACATATATAAAGACTTAAGATACCTTTTTGTTTCAATGAAATTCCACTAAAATATAATAGTTTGATTTTAAAAATATTTATATATAGCAAATATATACTCTATATTAAATAAAGACTTTTGAAAATATTAAAATCCATAAGTCGGATCTTAACTAAACATATCAATACCACGACTATAGAAATTTTCTTTTTTATACATTATAAAACCCATTTTGAACTCAAGTAATCTTATTCAACTCTCATTAATAATTGTTCTCAACATTTATTTGAATAAATTATGATATAAATAATCAATTGGTTGGCTTCTTTCAGTTATTATAAATTTAAATATAAATTTTCTAAAAACCAATAAAATCAAAAGATTAAAATCAAAAGATTTTCTATATTCAATTGAGTTTGCCAACCACATTGAAACAATTTATGTATATACATTATTGGCTTTCTATCTTAAATTATTTAAGCCAAACTCATATTTTCTTTAATTTAAAGTTGCCTCAATTATTTCAAAGAAAATATCTTTAGTATGAAAAATGTATTTATTATAAAACTTTATCAACTTATCTATACATTTTGTCTTAAACTAAAACAATTTATGGTCAAGAAATATCTCAAATTTTCTCATTTTCTATCTCTGGGAAAAAAAAGACTATCTATCTAACTCTAATTGGTTTTTTAGCTGCCCACCCAAATATTCTAACCCCTCCTCTCTCTTTTTCTCTGTTTCAAGCAATTAAAGTAAATTTATTTAAATTAAAATCATATTTCACATTCCAATTTAGCAATGCACGCACAGGCACGCACACACGTCCAACTTGCAACATTCTATATGCCACCCCCAAAAGAAAATAGAAAAAAAAAACAAAAAGGAAATAAAATATACATAGAAAGACTTTTCTCATATCTCAAGTGTTTAGTCCCAGAATTTCCCCATGCTTCAACCAACTTGTTATCAAATTAATTTAATCAGTTTCAATTGTTTATGTTTTTTTGTGCTCGCTTGTTTTTTTTTTCTCTATTCTCTCCCTCTCTCTCTCTATCTTTATTCCCATTTGGTTGCCTTTTTTGCATGATTGGTGGCCGCTTGACACGAAACGGAAGGCCAGCCAGCGCCCATAAACCACGTCCCCAACCTCCAAACCAACTAAAGAACCACCGTTAACCCAGTCTGACAGAAAGAAACCGTTTCGGAATGAGTTGCACAACTTCCAATTGACTTGATTTGGAAATTTTTGCTTTTTATAGAAGCAACTTGTCTTTTTTCCTTTCTTATTCTTCAATGGGTGTGTGAGCAATTATCAGGCTAGAGACAAATTGTTGCATCCATTATAAAGAACGGATTCAATGTTTCATAAATTATTTATTCTTTTATTTTGATGGCAAACACATGTGTGTGAGTGTATATAGATACATAGATACATACATACATATGTATGTACACATGCATTTTGGTTAATCATTGAAATGTTCATCTCTTTGGTCTGAAGTTGAGATTTCACTCATAAATTTTATAAAGAAATAGGAATTATACAAGCTATTATATATCTACTTTATCTGGTTCTACTATATGCTTGTATATATTTAAAGAATTTATTGATAGTTCAGTTAGATTGTTGGGATTTATAAAATTATTCAATATAATCGCATGCGACTGTTTTTAAATTTTATTCTGCAACAACTGCCAGTCTGAGCTTCTTCTTTAGTTCTGGCGTTGCCACTGGGCTGCCAGACCAAGCATGTTTTGCCTTGCCACCTTGCATATGTACAGTAATTATAGTTCTTACAATACTAATAATAGTTTTTATAAAGCTTTATTTAGTTAAACTACATCAATTTATTTACCGCAACGATTTAGTAGCCAAATAGTTAAAAATTTATTTGAATGAATTTTTTTACATATTTCGAGCTAAGCCAATATATTTATAACTTACCAATTAAGATACATACATACATATGTATGTATGTATATTATTACAACCTACGCATTTAAATATATACAATATCCATATATATTTTCCTTCAATCAATTAATTACATACACAAAGGTTTTTTTTAAATAAAACAATCATCGTTGCAAGTTTTTTTTAAATATTTTTTCCTGCAATTTTTACTATGTAAATTTAAGCCTTGGATTAACAATTTTTTTTAATTTTTTTGTTTCAAGATAAGTCAAAAGTACTTTACCTATCTATTGGTTTATTTAATATTTTATTTGTAAAAATTAAGTCATTCAAATTATTTGTGTAAACAGCCACAGAAACCAACAAAAAAATGTACAAATATTTGGCCACCAAAAATAAAAATAAAACCAATTGAAAAAACAAATGTTTCAAGTCTTAAACCGTTGTAAAGGTGTTTTTACAAATTTGTTGGTCCAAATAATTTGTGTAAATATTTCCACTAGATCAAAAAGCCAAACTTTTTCTGTCTGCAAATAGCAACTGTTTAAACTTTTTTATTACCAACAGTTTTTAATAAAATGTTACTTACTTAAATAATTTTATGGTAATTGTGTGTTTTAGGTAAAGTTAAATGAAATTTTGCGAAAATATGGTGGCAATTGTAATAAATATTTAAGCTTATTATGTGACCACAAAAACACAATTTTCGTTTAAATAATTAGAGCAAAAAGTTTCATATATATATATATATTTAAGGAGGACAAAAAGCAAAAACAAAACTTAATTTCTATTGCCATTTTCCCACATAAATTGTGCACTTTCTGGACATAAATCAAAGCAGAGCTTAATTCGTGAAATGTTGGCATAAATTTATGATAATCCTTGAAGAAGGCCAACAAAATGAAAATGAAAATGCCCAAATTATGTTAATGACCGTCCATCGTCATTTAGAAAACTGACAAGATATTTGCATTAGGGTCTTTAAAACAATAAAGCGTATTAAAGGATATGTGAAGATGGCGTAGGATATATTTACCATTTAGCTTAATTAACTCTTGTTCCAATAAAATATTCCCACAATGATCACGATTATATTGTTGAGGGGCATGGCAAATGCATCAGCTTAGTTGTTGCAACAAAAACGACTAAGTAAATAGAAACAAAAAACCCAGAAATCAACTGACGCGTGCGGCAGCAATAGAAAAAGCAATTGTATCTTGTGGATACACATTTGTATTGTCCCCGTCCCCGTTCCCGTGCTTGTCCTTGTTCCCGGCGAAAAGTGAGAAAAGTCGCACACAACAATGACAAACGCATACCAGGGACGGAGTATAGGGTAGGCAACAGCTCTACCTTTGCAACAACAACAACAACAACGCTACTTAATGGACCAGAAATGCGTCGTGCAAACATGGGCAGCAACAACAACAACAAAAACAGCAGCAGCAGCCAGCAATTCCAGTTCCCTTGTGCCTACTCCAGCTACTGCCATTCCTTTCATTCCACCTTCTCTTTCTCTCTTTATCCTGACCCTCGTCCTGCATATGCAAACAAAACGCAGAGACTGGTCTGGGGCCCGGAAGCGTAATGTGAAGCTACGTCAGGCTGGCAAAGCACTTGAGCACGCCGCGACGCCCGGTCCCAGACACCCACCCCAAAAATAAAAAAAAAAAAAAATTTTGTTGTAGACAGAGACCGGTGACTCCCGTTCCCATTCTCATTCCTCTTCCCCCTACCAAGTTAGCAGCGTTGAGTGCTTTATTTGCAACCGTTCGACGCAGCGGGAGTAGAGCACAGGAGGGTATGAGAGAGGGGGTGGAATTGCGACTACTGTGACTGGTGGTGGTCTCGGAGACGGCTCAGCTTGCAATGTGCCTGCAGGCCTACAATTCCAATGATGCCTCAATACACACACCGTGACAGTGGTTCAAACTGTCATAAAAAAAAAAGGAAATAACTACTTTTGGAAAATTAACATAAAATTAATATTGTTTGAAATTTTGGAGCTTAAAAAAGAATTATTTTGATATTTTCTTAAACAGAATTAGGTAAAAAACGTTTTAAAGTATCTATGAAATTTTAAGTGATATTTTTTTAATACAAAAACATTTTTATTTTTGGATTTTTAAATTAATTTTCATAAAAAATCTAAAAAAATGATTTATAAGAAATATTAATTTAATAAAACATTAACAATAACAGTTCAAATTAAGGATTTTTTCAAATTAGATTAGTTTCAAAAAAATTTTTATAATAAGCCTCATAGATCAGCACAAATCATTTCACTATATTATCAACATTTAGATATCAATTTTGGTTAAATGATAGAAAGAATATAATAAGATGGTTATATAAAAGAAGCAATTCTAAATACTTAAACCTTGAGAAAAAACAACTTTTTGATAGTTAAAGATTATTTTACTATTTTTTTTTTTCTGCTGTTTCTTCACATAATATTTTTGCACTAATACCACTGTGCATCGGACCCTTGAGTGAGGCACATATTTTTATTGCTGGCAAATTCCGAGCGGGCGCCATGCACACGAATCCACTCCCCTCTTCTTTCTTTTCGCTACCCCTTACACATAAGTTTGACTCTCTAAATGAGGCCGTAAATTATTTTTTATTATTTTGTATTTAATAATTTTTTCATTGCTCCTTGAGTCCTGAACGTGTGTGGCTGCCATTTGATAGGGAATTTGATTGTGGCCATAGGATAGGGTTGGCCAAAAAAATGAAAACAAAATATGTGTTACAGGACCTAAGGGTAAATTGATAATGATACAGTAAAAACAGTTCGAAATTGAAAGTCTTAGACTTGATGACTTGGAACTAATTTGTGAAAATTGTTAATAACTTTCCGCACAATTATCAGGTTCCCCAATGTATTTGAACAAACCATAATTTACAATCAGAGGCAACTTATTGGAAAATTTCACACGCCCGCAGACTCATATTTATCCCCTGGTGATGTGGTAGCTTCCCACGCAAATGGAAAAACTACTTTCACTTGGCAGAACAGAAAGAAAAACACAAAGTAAGACAGAGAAAGAGGGAGAAACGTTAAGATAAATAAAACCGGGGGGGTTGTTGTAATGATCGCAAGTAATTAAAAATTTGGAGCACTTAAATTGCTGCAAAAGACAATCTGTTGCAATGATGAAGGGGAAACAACAACAGCTGATGGGGCGGTCTTTCACAAAAGAGATCTTAATCCTCAGGGAATCAATAATCTATATTGATTCACATCTGCTAGAGAAGAAAAATCTCTATCGACCCATTTGTGTCACGATCTCTTCTGATCGATCACAAGCCATACCGAATTCCTACAATTTTATGCCAATCGAATTCTTAGATGTCATTTCTATAAATATCAAAGCAACTACACTTGAAAAAATAATTAATTACAATTGTTGATAACTTACAATGTTTGAGTAGACTCCGTTATAGTAGAGTTGCGACCATTTTTTTCAAAGGTTACTTTGTGTTTATAAGTAAAAATGTTTGATTAAATTTTGCATCTCATTGATTTTTCTTCAAGTGTACTTATGCATAATTTATGCCTTCAATCAAATTGAATGTCTGAACGACTGACTGACTGACTGACTGACGACAGTGTGGATACAACTCTGGTAATTTTACTGTCACGCCTGATAGAGTTTCCACATGTCTGCTGGGGCGCAAGAATCCTGATTATAGTGCGGTTTATTTTAAGTTTAATTAACCGATGATTTCTCTGTGTATATTTATAAAATTCATTTTCAAGTGTTCTCTTTCACTTATTCGTTCATAGCCCCGCCTTCCTTTCCTCACTTACCCCATCCATCATCCACTTTGTACACACATACACGCACACACACATACATACGTACACATCTATTCGTTTCGTTCCATTGCGAATGCAATTCGTTATGCGTTCTTCTGTGCATTAGTTGCGGTTATTAACGGCCTCTCTGTCTGGCTCGTTATGTTTCTCTTTTTTTTTTCTTTTCGTTTTTATTATCAATTCTCATCTTTATGCTCATCCTTCATTATACTCTTTTGTTATACAATGATACCATGAAATGTGTATGGTGTTTGTTTAGACAGTCTAATGGGTTTAGGTGCGAGGAATATTAGCAACATTATCATTAACATATTTAACAAAAAAGAAAAAAAAAAAAGAGAAAAACAAAATATAAAACCTTTGGGGTGGCAGCTGTTGATATGAATGAATTATGAATGAATGACTAAAAGTGTCTGGTATGATAAAGGTAATGAATACATAAAGAGAGCAATGTATAGCAATTTCGTAATAGATTAGATACTAAAAAAAAAAATCTCTTTAATTATTTTAATTGCTAGAAATTGTTATAAAAGAGTTACACAGATGTGTTTTAGAGGCTTTTTGTTTAATTAGGTTTAACAACAATATTACAATTATACTTTAAATTAAATTAGCTTTGCTTTATGAGATTTATATATTTTGTTTGTTTATTAGTTTTAAATACTAATAACAGATTTATAGATTCATTGACTTTGAAAATAGTTTGTATATATAAATGCATATTATCATTAAAAACTGTTACATCTACATATGTATATACAGATAAATATACAAAAAATCGCTTTGCACAAGAAAAATCTTCATTATATAGAACATATATTAAGAAAAGTGTGTTTTGAAAATTAATTTCTAATATGGAAAGCTTGATTATATGTTTAATCATATAGTAAAAAAATATTATATAAAAATACATATTAATAAATACATAAATTAAGAAGAAGAAGTTCACTATAGGGAAGTTTAAGTTCGTATAAAATATTTGATACTGTATTTAAATCTAGTTAAGAATTTGTGTGACTTAAAAGAAATAGAAAAAACATTAAGTTGGCAGTCCTGCTAAGTTTTTAGTTCCTTACAAATATGGTTAAGACTAAACTCAGGCAAGGGATCAGGAACTGTCAACTTAGTTAATAGATAGAAAGATTATTCCTTATTCATGGCAATGGAGAGAGAGTTATAGAAACGATTGCATCTCATTTTAGTTCAAACAAATGCTAAATTTAAGAAGTATGCCACAGGAACCCATGTTCCTTAATAATATTTGTAGATTCAAACCACAAAAAAGTATGCTTTCCCAATTATGAATTTTTGTGGTTTTTCTTATTGATTCGTCAGAGAACAACCAAGTAAACTCAGATTAAAGAAGTTGGTAAAGCTTTAAATTTGAATAATATATTATAAATTAATTTTTAAATCCATTTTACTTTAGTTTTATACTTTTAAGATTGTTTGCATGACCTTAAGCACTTATTAATATGAATATATGTATGCATGTGTGTGTGTTTGTATATCTCTGACATGAAATCAACTTAAAAGTGGCCTTTTAATTAGTTGACAACACTTTTCCGAGGAAAATTAACTGCCCACTAAGCTGTGCTAATTATCTATATCTAAACTCTTAAACATTTCGTTTTTCATGTCACTTTTCACTTACTTAGTTGATGAGTGACAAAATGTAGAGACAATTTTACTTTTTAGCTTCTGCTCGGTGTGTGGTCAATGTTTTGTTGTTGTTGTTGGTGGTTGGTTGGTTGGTTGTGCTGTCATTTTTTTTAGCACCGTCACGTTTACAAGATGATAAAACCCCTTGGCCACTTTTCAACAACCCAAATAAACGGGCCAACAAACAAGGCCCAAATATATATATATACATATATAAACATATTCTTTTTGACCCAAAAAAAAAAAGAAGAAATATAAAAGCCGAAAAACTTTTCAATGGGTTTCCCCACTTCAGAGTGTCAACGCGCAACGCCTTCAACTCCCACCCACAGAACTCAATGCATAATACTGGTGTGCTAATCTCTCTATCTCCCTCTCTCTCGCTCTTTCTCAATCTATCCCTCTTTTTCTATCTCTATCTCGTTTTCGGTTCCTTTTGTTGGTTTTTGGCCTCGAGAGCAGCTGGCCAAAAAGTCAATACTGAGACAGCAGCAGCACATTTCGCTTTCCCTCTCGCACTCTCTCTCTCTCTCTCTCTCTCTTTTTGTCTCAATGCTGCTCTTACTTTGTCTCTCCACTCGGTCAGAGTCATAAATTACGCCATCCCTGGGGTGCTATTGAAACAAAAACAAAAAAAAAAGAAGAATGGAACACACATCTTTGTATGTGTGTGTGTGTGTAGGTATGCATGTATGTTCCCTCGATTTGTTTGCTTACCCAACAATGCCCCCGAGGTGTTTCCTCTCCCCCCGTTTTATTCTAACTGTGGTACTGTCAAAAATTGTTCATAAATTTTACCTCCTAACCCGAAATTTTCAGCAAACAGGAAGTTGGACTGTTTACTTAAGCACACACACACAGACACTCATACATATATAGATATACATTTGGCCATAGTAAAATCTTTTGCCATACAAAATGAGAAAAAGGCCCACCCATGATGCAAAAAATAAAAGCCACAACGCACATTAGAAGCTGACCCAAACAGTCGAAACCGCAACAAAATTCTAAACTAACTAGGGCACTCGGCACCTGTACTCCCTCAACCAAAACCGCTAACACACACACACACGCACACACAGGTTTATGACTATCCATAAATTTTATGGCAAATGCCTAGAAAACACTCGGAGAAGAGAGAGAGACAAGGTTTTAGGTCCAGGTTTCAGGTCTAAAAGTGATAAAAATTTCATTATGTCACGCATAGGAAAAGAAACCTTACGTTAAGAAGGAATTTCGTTTTTGGAAATACCCTATACTTAGTAGAGAAGTATCAAGTCAGTTAAATAATACTTAATGACTTTCTCTTTTTCATCATCTTTAAACAGTAAATCTTCTTTATAACAAAATCTTCGGCCTAACATTGCATTTATAGTGCTTTTTTCCAATGTTTCAAGTATGATATACCATTTTTTGTCTTAATGCATAGATTTACACTTGGTGCTCTAAATACTTTCTACTTTTACTTCTACTTAATATACTTTTTCTCGCTAGTTGTACAGGGTATAAGGGAGCAACAGAAATTGAAAAGGAAAACTTGAAGAATTTTCAATGGTTCCTTCTTATTTTTGCTTTATTTTTTTTTTTTTTAGGGGTTGACTGATTGGTTGTCTGGCCTGCATGTTCTCTAGGGGCAGGTGTCGCTCACGCAAGTTTGGTTAATAATCACATTAACTTGGCCAGATAATCACATTAAATTTAAGACTTTTACGTTTCTGCTTTGATTTTTACGAGTCAATAATTCTCACACTTGTTCTTTAGCTTCTGCAGACACACCCAAAAGCTATAAAGTGGGTACGGTTCGGGGTTTACCGGATAATAGCTACTTAAATTTAAAAAAAAATATAAGAGATTATTACCAACAAAGCTTAGTGTTGAAATAATTAAGAGCTAAAATGGTCTTAAGAGACATAAAAAAGGAAAAAACCAGTGTTGGACTAAAGGCAAAAAGAAACAATGTTTTAACAAAGAAATTAAGTTGAATAGTTTTGATTTGGAAACTATAATTTAAAATTAAAGAATTTTTCAATTTTAAAATGTTAATATATCTATCCTTTTTTAAAATATTTTAATTAATTTATAAATCTTATTCTTCAGAATATCTTAATTTTTTTCTCTAGTAAAAGTTAAAGCATATTTGAACACCTGTTGAGTCAATGTTATCTAAAAGGATCAAAAGTTTTAAAAATATTTCGAGAAAAAAATATTGTTGAATGTTTCTAAAACTGAAGTTATAAATATATATTATAATGTCATTCGATGACCTATATTTCTTTCACGATTCAGGTATTTAAGAATTTTTTGTCTCAAATCGTTTTTCTGATGAAAAATACCTTTCAAATATTTATAATTAGACTTATTTATAATTAGATTATGAAAACTGAAATTTTGTTTTCTGTTTTTTTCAAAAAATCATTTTGGTATTTAGTAAAGATTTTGACATTGCAGAGGCCTGACAAATTATATAGCTTAATCCGCTACTGGAGTAAGATTTTTTTCTTATAGTTTGTTGAAGGAAAATCTGTCAGATCATTGTTTTTCCTGTATTTCTTTTTTAGTTTGTTTCTTCCTCTTGTTTTTTCTTTTATCGTATCATAATTTATGCACGACTGCGTACAAAATTTATGGTCAGACCGGGGGCAAGAACATCATTGATGAAGCAGCAACACAACATCGAGGTGATAATGTAAAAGAAAATACACGATGAGAAGAAGTGCAAGGCATAAACAAAAAACGCACAGAGAACAGGGCGAAAATAAATTGCAGCTGCCTTGACTCGGGCGATGAAATACAAATAGAAATACTTGGCAGCTACCGTAGAAGCTGGTTGGTTAGTCGGATGAAGTTGCCACAAAGCCAGCCAGCCAGTCAACCAGCCAGTCAGGCAGCCACCTTAAACAGGCCCAGACAAACGCAGGCAACTCGGACCCAGTCAGTCAGTCAGTTGAGTTAAGTTGAGTCGAGTTCAGTTCTTATGTCCTTTGGCTTGTTTGTCTTTCACTCTGAATGCTGTGTGAAGTGAAGTTGTTTGGCCAGACAACAACATCTTGGCCAAGCACGAATCATGACCATTTCGGCATGAAAATTACCGTACCTTAACCATACCTTGCCTTACCTTCTTTTCTTTTTTTTGGTTTGCTCTCTTCACTTGACCTTTTATGGTATGAGAAATAAAAAAAGAAACCAATTGAATTTTGCAATTTTGTAAAATAAAAAAGAAAAGAAGAAGGAAAATCAGCGGCATAACATATAATTTGGTCGAAAATTGAATTCGCTGGATTTAATGTGATGTGAGAGACGACAGAAGATAAGGAGTTGTCTGTTATCCCTTCTAGGCCAATGCCCAACAATGTCATCATCAGTATCAGTAACAGTTTCAATGCCCCCCTTCTCCCTTCCTTTTAAATTGCCGCATATATGTACATACATATATGTAGTACAATATATATTGATAATAATAAAAATGTCGTCTGGCTTTCAGACTGCTTTCTTATGTTAAAGGGGGTCTGTCTGTCTGTCTGTCGGATTGTCTGCCTTTGGCTTTAATGCCAAACATATTCATGTGTCAAAAGACAATTTCGGATTTATGGCCTGCGAAATCCACCACAGAACCCCCTCATCCATTCTCATATATACAAAATGACGCAATGTGAAAAAAATATGTTAAGAAAGCATAAAATGATAGCCAAACTACCCACCAACAAAAAAAAATCTCTTTCTGCATCTGAATCTGACTTTGTCCCTGGGTCCGTTCAGCTTTTTGCGTTTGCATAAATTAGGACTGTCAGACGGGTTGTGCTGAAAGCTACGTTCCCAGATAGATTTGGGGCGCAAAAATTTTTTTGCCAAAAAAACCAACAAAAAAAAAAAAAACACATAGCATAAAGAAATAAAAGTAGAAGTTTTTGGTTTATGCGTCTGTGGGCTTTGGTATGTATATTTTTATACCCTTTAATGAAAAAGGATATATAGCTTTTAATCAGTCTTTAGATTGCAAGAGAGAGAGCGGATCCGATTTTACAGTTTTCAAAAAATTTATAGTTTTCACAAATTTATGCAAAGGACTCTAATCGATTATATATTTATCTATTTGTATTGTATATATTTATTTCTCTATATATGATCGAAATTTTTAACCAATTAATTGTATTTGAGATAAATTCCTATATTTTAAATTAATATTTATTTTGATCCTTTCTGACTTCACAAGTTTAAAGAATCAAATAAATATCAGAATAAGACAGATATATAAAGAGTTTTAGAAACTTCAATAATTTCTTTCGGTTGGAAAGTCTGTTTCGGTTTTTAAAGCTTTAGAAATCAAAGACCTACATTCAACAAAAACTTAAAAAACTTAAAATTAGGTAAGAGATCATAGGATACAAAAATCTTTTCCAAGAATACGACAAATATTTAAAGGATTTTTAAAACTTCAATACATTTCTACGATAGAAAAATTTGAATAGATATAGTAATTCCTGGTACCAAATATTATAAAAAGTTAATAGTTCAAAGATTTAAAAATTTGTAAAAATCTTTTCTGAGTTAAAAAATCAAAAAGATCTAAGCATTTAACATACACATAAAAGGATAAAGGAAAAAGATTTAAGCATTTGACATATACATAAAGGACTTTAATATCTTTAATACTTTCTCTATTCCTTTATTGATATACCAATTTTTTCTGATGCCAAAAGTTATAAACACTAATTAATTCGACAGATAATAAAAGAATTTGTAAAATGTCTTTCAACACGAAAATCTTTTTTGAGTTCAAAAATCAGATATATGTATCTAATTTTTTTAACTTCAATACTTTATTTCAGTAGAAAAATCTTTTCTTATTTTAAAAGTTATGAAAGTCAGAAAGGTTTGAACATAAGAACGATGTTAAAAGGTGTTTTTAAATAAATATAATTTAAAAATTTGGTATATATCAAATATATCTAAGAATTGAACATAAATAAAGGATTTTTAATATTAAAAACTTTACAGTTTTTTTTATGATTTTGAGAATTTCATTAGCTTAACCAAACGTACTTCCATTCTTAGTCGTCAGATTGAAAAATTACATAGAAAAAAAGGGTATACAAATTCCCATATGATTCATGTTAGTCTGATCAACTCGTTTGCCCCTTTTTTTTCTTTTTAGGGTTGTAATTGAAATTAAATAGATGTCGTGCCATGAATTCAAATTGGTTTTTAAGCTCTAGTCAAAAGAAAAAGAAAACTCCGTAACAGGATTTAAAGAGTTAAAGACAAAAAAAAATATTTGTAGAAAATTTTTGCACAAGAAACTTTTACTTTTTACTTGCTGCCTGTCACGAAATTATGTCAGTGTGGAAAAGTTTGGAATTTTATTTTCCTTTCTTATTTTCTATGTTTTTTTTACTTTTATTTTGTCTGTCACCTTTCGCGGCGTTTCCTTGTTGGTTTCCTTGGCTTCCTTTTCATGATTTTGCACCTTTCGCCTCAGCCTTCTTATGATAATGAAAAATCGATTTTCTTGGCTTGGCGGAAAGCTAAGTTCATTTGCGGCTCTAATTAATGTGAAGGTTTTTTTTTTTTTTTTTTAGCAACAAAATATAAATTGCTATTACTTGTCTATTAATTGGGTGGATATTGAAAGTTAGGGGGTGGTAGGGAGGGACTTGATGTTGGGGAATTTTAATTGTAATTGTATTTTACGGGGTGGTTGGAGTTGAAGTTGAAGATTCATTTGCCTTTAGTTTATCTGGCAGCTCATCTTCCGATTTAATGAGTGTAACATGTCTGAGGCCCATTTAACCCTTGCCTTGCCCAGATCCCTGAGTTATCCACAAGTTCATTATGCGACAGTTGCGTTTTCCTTCTTTTTTTTTTTATTTTGTCAACCTTCTTTTTCTTTTATTTTCATAATTTTTCTCTTTCTCTCTCTCCCTTTTCTGGCTTACTAATTACATTTTCAAAGTGCAAACGAAGCGTGCGAGTGAGTGAGTGAAAAGGCGGTGGGTGAAGGGGCAAGAAAAAGGGAACTCCACTAATTAGTACGATGTGTATATACACTCCTATGAATAGCCAACATAAATATACATATATATATACATATACATAAGTGGCATAAATTAAAATAAAATGTACAAGTAGAAAATGTAACTGCAACGGCAACTGCGATAAAAATCTAAAATAAACACCGCATTCACTGGTGCAACACACACACACACACACAATCATTATGGTTATACGTACTACATCAACATTAATTAAGCATGAACATTTAACCTGCCCACTAAAAGAAAAAAAACACACACAGACACGCCCCCACGCACACACACACACACATTTGTATACAAATGCTCACAGCATGCTCGCGTGTCTGTCTCTCGGTTATTGTGCAAAGGGTCCGCTCTTTTTTATAATTTGATTGATTTATTTTGCCCCTGCCACGAGCTGTTGCACCAGCAGCAAGTGCATTCAATGTGGCAGCAAGGCGCCAACAGGCAACTTGCTATTGCTGCTGCTGCTGCCGCTGCTGTTGCTGTTCCCCTTGCAGCTGTGAAGAGAAAAAGGTTTCCTTTAATTTAATTAAAAGTGCATTGTTAGTGGAACACGTATAGAGAGCTGTCAAAATTTATCTGATAAGCATATGGGTTTAGACAGGTGCTACAAACAGTTTAAAGGGGACTTTAGATTAGGGTTGCCACATATCAATCAGAATGGAAAGAAGGGAAAATTAGCTAAGCTTATAAGTGTGCACAGTTGAGAAATAGTTTATCCGTTGCATGTGCAAGGATCATTAGGTAAACTATATAAGTAGGGCAGGACTTTGTCAAAGGATTCTTAATGAGAAACAAATTTTAGAATATGAAAAACTATCGCAAAGTAGTCTAACAATCAAAACAAGCGTTAGACAAAAGTTTATACTACTCCTATCCCAAAGGTATATACCATCCTTATATACTATAACTATAAATGACCAAGTTACCTTTATATTCAAACAAATTTGTTTTTTTTTTAAGAAAGCTAAGTATTACTTAGGTATAATTTTTATTTTAAAGGTTTTTATTATTAATATTCAAGTTGCCACTTGTTGGCTAACTTGGTGCTGCAATCTCCGTTGTCCTCGTAGCTCCTCTTTCTGTTTGTTCTCATTTGAACCTACTACTTATCGTGCTCCTTCTCTGCCTCTCCTGTCCTTTTAAGTCTTTTTATAAGAATTCATTCTATAGAGCTAAACCTTCTCTTCTCAAATTTAAATTCACAGAAAGGGAAATGTATGTAAAGGTAAAGGTAAAATATGTGAAATAAATTGTATAAAATTAAGTGAATTTGATGTGAAGTTTTTTATACGATGTTTTAGTAAATAATGTGAAATAAAATAAGGTGAATTTTATATGAAATTTTATGAAGTTTTTTATATAAAATTTAAGTATATATTTAGCGCTCTACTTTAAGTATATTAAATATTGAAAAACATAGTTTACAAAATAATTAAATTGTGTAAAATAAGGTAAATTATTTCATATGAAATTTTAGTGTTTTAAATATTTTATTAATATATTTAAGACAATTGTTTTGTAGCATTTTGAAGACTTTTTAACTATTCTTGGAAATGAAAAACTTATTGTTTAATATATTGAACTTTAGTACATAAAGTATTCAAAAGAATATTAAATTTAGCAAAGGTTTTCAAGGTTTAACTATATGTTTTAAATTATAGAAATTCTCTAAGACTTTGAACAAGCTGATGAAATCCCAAAAAAGTTTGCTGTTTTGTTGTTAAGAGGTCCATATCAAATCAATACAAATTTAATTACAATTTGCTGTATATTTTTGTAATCCCCTTTAAATTTGTTACAGTTTGTTATATATATTTCTATTCCCTTTAAGTTAGAAAGCTAAAATCCCATTAGGAAATAGTTGTGCTTGATATGGAAAATTGTTTTTTATATATACAAAATTAAAATCATAGGAAAGAATATCTTAATAGAAAATATATGAATATTATTTATAAAAAGAAAAATTATGTTCATTTTATATTTGTTATTTATTTCGAATATTAACCAACTTAAATAAAAATTGGAAAAATTTTTAATATTAATTTTCTTTATTAGCTAAAGTTTGCTTTAACTTCTGGCCTTTCTTCTGGCATTACTTCAATTTTACAATATATTTTAACTTGATTGTTACATGATTCTGGTTTAGTTTATCAATTGCTAAATTTTTGCTTAAGAAAAATGAAAATTGACAATTGGCTTAAATGCAATATCCCTTGTGGGGCCAAGCTGTTTTATTTGTCTCATTTAACTCCTTCAATATGTCACCAAAGCGTCTAGTCGAGACAGATATTTGGCTCTTTCCTATATGTGTGTGTGTGTGTCTCAGTATGTGTGTGTGGATGATACCAAAATCAATTTGAGTCAAGTAAAAAGGAGAAGAAAACTGTTTATCCTTGGTGATTGATTATGCCGGAGGATTCAGTGACTGAGCGTAAAACTTTTCCCTCAAATGTATCATTAATTTCATGCGAGTAAATGTTTCCCTCTTTCATTTATTTATTTATTTTCTTTTTGCGTTGTTCCAGGCGTCTCAGCAGAGCTTTACTATGTGCGAGAAGGAGCCATCAATGATTATGCCTTGAATTTCGCAGTTCCTGTGCCGGCGAATATCAGTGATGTGACCTTTACATGGCAATCCCTAGTGGAGCACCCTTTGCCTTATAGCATTAACATTGCAACATCGGATACGGATGTATTGCCACGACCTTTATTGAATATATCACGGATTGGTGATGTGCCCACAGAACCCCAAACTTGGGGCATAGCTCTCAAATGTTCCGGTACACGAAATGCTGAAGTCACTGTAACCATTAATGTGGAAGTTATATTGGATCGTACTACCAATAATAATACAAATTTGATTTTCAAACGTAAGAAGATCTGTTTGAAGGAGGAACAGGATAGTGCTCATGAGGAATATGATGATGATGATGTGGTACATCCGGCATTGAGTGGAGGTCACGATGATATCCACTATGTGGATCATAATGAAGAGCATGTGGTGGCTAATGGTCATTTGGCACCCAATGGAGCTGATCAAGAAAAGGAAAAGCATCGCAATGTAGTGACTGAGTCGCAGCCCCCAGTGACTGTGGGTAGGGGTAACTCTGGACGTGATTTTGATCCCATGCTGAGAGAGAATCTAGTGCCACCGGCCAGTGGTTTGATTACCTTAATTGTGGGTGGTATCCTGGCTTTAGTCCTGGTCTCCACCCTCATTTTGATTGCCTATTGTGCCAAGGGACCGTCAAAGAGGCATCCATCGAATGGTGTTCATTTGATCAAGACATCGAGCTTCCAACGTTTACCCACAATTTCTTCGACTGCTCACAATTCTATCTATGTTTGCCCCTCGACTATAACTCCCACATATGCCACACTGACGCGGCCCTTTCGCGAATATGAGCATGAGCCTGAGGAGTTCAACCGCCGTCTCCAAGAGCTGACAGTCCAGAAATGCCGTGTCCGACTCTCCTGTCTCGTCCAAGAAGGCAACTTTGGGCGCATCTATCGCGGCACTTACAATGACTGTCAGGAGGTATTGGTTAAGACTGTGGCGCAACATGCCAGCCAATTGCAAGTGAATCTACTACTCCAAGAGTCCATGATGCTATATGAGGCCACACATCCGAATGTGATGTCTGTTTTGGGTATATCCATTGAGGATTATGCTACTCCATTTGTTCTCTACGCGGCCACTGGTAGTGTACGAAATTTGAAGACTTTCCTTCAGGATCCTTCATATGCACGAAGTGTTACCACCATTCAAACAGTTCTAATGGCCTCTCAGTTAGCCATGGCCATGGAGCATTTACATAACCATGGTGTTATTCATAAGGATGTGGCAGCCAGAAACTGTGTGTAAGTAGATTACCAAAGAACAAATACTTAACGAGAGAAAAAACATCTTACTAAGTAAAATATTCTTGTTTACCTTTAATTTATTCCTTTAGTATTGATGATCAGTTGCGTGTCAAGCTAACAGATAGTTCTTTGAGCCGGGATCTCTTCTCGGGTGACTACAATTGCTTGGGTGATGGCGAATATAGACCCATCAAGTGGTTATCACTGGAAGCCTTGCAAAAGTCCCACTACAATGAGGGCAGCGATGTTTGGTCCTTTGGTGTACTAATGTGGGAAATGTGCACTTTGGGCAAGTTACCCTATGCCGAAATCGATCCCTATGAGATGGAGCATTATCTTAAAGATGGCTATAGATTGGCTCAGCCTTTCAATTGCCCGGATGAGCTGTAAGTGTTCTTGATTTACAATTAAAATAGATTTTTTGTGAAATTCTTAGTACTTTACTATTTTTGCCATTTTTATCTGTATCTAAACAGTTGTTCCTTTCAATTTTAAACAAACTCAAAAATATTTGTATTTTTTTTTTTTTTTCTCTTTACAGCTTTACCATTATGGCTTACTGTTGGGCTTCTATGCCGGCTGAAAGGCCTTCATTTAGCCAATTGCAAATCTGTCTATCGGAATTCCATACTCAGATAACCAGATACGTTTAACCAGCGGTGCTGCAACATGCCAAAACTTGTAAATATAACAAGAGGCGACGACGTAAGATTTACCAACAAGCTAACACGTCGGCCACATTGTTTCCAAAGACATATTTCAAGGGGGATATCTAGGATATAAAGGATCAGAAAACCCCTAAAAAAACGTAAACATTAAACAAGTTACTTATTCTATATATATATATATAGTTCATACATACATATATGATGCAGATGAGAGAAAGATAAACAGCAGTTGAAGGACTTCTCTATATGTATATCCCATTCTCTCTCTCCATTTTGTATGTATCTTAAGTTTAGTATTTAGTATATAGTTGTAGGTTAGTCCTGAGAGAAGAACATGTGACATTTCAATGCAAGAAAAAAAATAGAATTTAAATCCTTTAAACACACACACACAATACATATATATATATATACAGTAAACTAAATATATTCTATATAATTATTCAAGAGGAGTCAACCCTACAGAGAAATTGTTCAAGGGTTGAAAAACTTTGTCGTATTGTAGTAATTGAAAAGACCGCGTTAAAGAAAAAGTTCATCATATAGCATCAAAACAATACCTTATAATTAATATATACATATATATATATAAATTATATATGTAAATGTATTAATGTGTATGTATTTATGTGTAAGAAATTGTAGTTCTATCTATTTAACTAATGTTAGATAAACAACAAACAAACAAACAACAAAAACAATGGTGCACTAAACAAAAACAGACAAATTCATCCTTAACCCTGCCCCCCCCCCTCTCCATTTTTGCCTTCTTAAAGCAATTGAGTTGTTATCCTTTTCCTTAAACTTTGTAATATACTTAACAACAACAAAAACAACAACAAAAAGAGAAATAAAAACATAAGAACACAATAAACGTCCGTGCATAACATTTAAAATGCATTTTGTAAATTGCCTGGTTATAGTCAAAAGTCATGGTAAGTAAACCATAGCCACGCCCTGAAATCACTTAAACTAAAAACAACGCGTTCTTAAGAGCAATATGTTGTTTGGTTTTGCCAGTGGTAGTTGGTTGTGGTGGGTCTCCAAAACCAATCTCTTCCTTTTCCTTTCTTTTTTTTTGCTTTTTTTGTTTTTTGTTTTCTTGCCTGGCTACACAAAAGTCATGTAATGCCAACTGCCTATTTTTCAGAATAGCATTAAGATCCTGAACCTCATATAGTCAACCGTAGCTCACCTGTACGTGTGCGCCTTTTGATGGCTCACCTGTATAGTATGTATGTTTGTATGTATAGTCTGACACTACTTAGTTTTTTGGCACGTCATGATGTCGGGTCTTTGGTATGGGACGGACATGATGTTTAAGGCAGAAGAAGCATCCTTCTTAATATGCCTGTCACAGCGTCAACAAGCTATGACTTTGGTAGTATACTAGTTTTCCTATTCAGATATGGGTGGCTGACGGTGGGCAATGGGCGGAGGTCGGTAAGCGCAGCGGCTTCTGCCGGTTGACGTCTTTAAAAAGGACTCGTTGCTCGTTTGGCACGTGCCTTGAACCCAGAAATGTGAAGCATTTAGCTAAAGCCACTACGCAAATCGAAAGCTAATGGCTATAATATCATATGAAGTGAAATACACTTGACAAAAAAACTTTATGCTTTAAACTATGATATATGAAAAGCAAATATAAGTAAATATAAGGGGCATAATTTTTAAAAAATATAAGTAAGTATAAATAACATATTAGTGTACAATTATATTTATTTAGTACAAACTACTAAACTTGGTTTCGAATTCTTTCTCTAGTTTGTTTCAATACTTGATATAATTAGTCTACAACGATATTTATAAAACCTTTTTTATTTGAGATAAAGTTTTCTTTAAAAAAGAAACTAATATTATCTCTTAAAAATAGAGTAAAATATATAAAAATGAAAGTCAGCAAGTGCAGAAACTTTTTAAAATCAAACTCCTTCAAAATTTCCATCAATTTAAGCTGAAATTCTTTTTACAAGTCGAAGCAGCGAAAGCAGGCTGTCTGACTCACTGTTACTACGGCAATATCGCACTCCGAAATTACAGTACAATTTGTACTAATTGTACAGATACATAAATAATGTATAGATACATACTTATATATATGTATCTCCTATATTTATTGAACGATTTTACCGGAATTTAGTCAGGTATTATCGTTTGGTGAAATTGTTAGGTGTGACAAAGAACAACGCACTACCTTTATTACAACTAATAAATCGTTTTTTCTTAATTGTGGAGGCGGAAGTGGGTGTGGCAAAAATTTACAAGAAACTTGGTCTGCGTAGACAGATGCTGACACCAAATTTGGTTACCAAAATTCTTATCTCTGAGATCTAGCTGTTCATATGGGCGGACGGACGGACAGACCGTGATGCTGATCAAGAACATATATACTTAATGGGGTCAATAACGCTAATACACTTTTCACCCTATGGGTACAGGGTTTAAAAATAGATACATATACAAAAAGAAATTCTATTCTATAAACTTACCTATGTAAACATATTGCAACGCAAAGAGACAGAAATTTGCCTTTCATAATTATAACACTTATTTTTTCACTGTTTAATGCTCTTGAAGTTTGAAGTTAACAGGGAATTTTATTTATTAAATCAAATCTAAAATTGACCAAAAATAAACAATAATAAAAAAAATCAATAAAAATATAAGAACTATAACAAAACTAAGATACTGATCTGATTAACCCCTGATCACCAATGCCAAATCTAGATCCGATTTGTTAAATAATACAACAAACAAACATTCTCTATAAACACGAAAGCCCCGACAAGTTGGAGGCAAATAACAATATCGTGTATGTGGATACCACTGTCCCGGTTGGATAGGCACTAGACAAAGATACTTATCCAATCTAGAGACTTGACCAATTGTTTCCCTAACCGTGTAATGTTCATGTAGTTGAAGCATTAAATTTTCCTGATCCTTAGTTTTAGGTATAAAACGTAATATGGCAAGACCATGAGGCTGGACAAACTGTTTCCAAAATTGCATTATATGAACGTTTCTTTCGGAGATTGAAGAACATTCCTGGAAACGCATTATCTCTGTCTCCTTATAGCCATGCAGGGTCTGCAAATTTCCCAAAATATGCACTGATTTGCCATGTAAAATATTAAGGAAAAAGGAACTCCAGCGTATGTCTGTTAATGGAAAATGAAAAGTTGGAAAATTATATATATAGAAAAGATTTCGATATGACTTACTTAAATTCATTAATTGAATGGCATCATCGTTATCACTCTCACAGGAAGCAATCTTCTTGCTATTTTTTACATTCATTTGATTCATTTTGGCGGAAAAAGTATGACTTTGTCACTTTGACGTTTCAATAAGGAAATTTTTACTTTGGTTTTGGTCTGGGTCAAAAAGCCAATCAAAGTGGTTAAATTGTACTGGTTGCGTTTCAATCAGAAATTGAAGTGCCCTAGTGCTCCCCGTAGTTGACAAAAGATATTAAGTTATTAAAAAGAGTACTGTGCGGGGAGGGGGAGTGTTAACAAAAAAATGTATATAAAAAATTGAAATTGAAAAACAAAAGCCAACTGCCAAGGCTTCAGTTTTCTGTGCGTTTCGTTTCATTTCGATTTGTTTTTGTTTTTTTGCTTTTCCGTTTTTGTTGGAGGGGTTTTTTTTGGTCAACACTCTAAGCCAAAAATCAACAATTTCACAGCACGTGAGGTAGCATTTCAATTTTTCAGCGCAAAAACTTTTCAACAAACCACGCCCACAGCCAAAAGTAACACCACCAGCAGCAGCAACAACAACAATAACAAAAATGACGACAGGTAGGTAGTCAGTTAGTCAGTCAGTCGGTCCGTCATCAGTCCTAAAGGAGTGGAGTGAGGTCAGTTGGGAGCCATTTCGGGAAGCCAAAAGCCTGATGGCCCTTGCGGCAGGACTGCCCAGGTGATGTTTGAACTTTTTCAACGGAATGGGTAAGGATGCGAGTTGGCTTTGACTGTTGGTGGGTATGTTGGTGTTACTCTTGGTAGTACTGTGGTCCCCATAACTTTTCTCAAAGTGGGTCGGCTTGCCCTTAAAATTGATTACTTTGTCAAGAGAGCGAAAGAGAGGTAGAAAGAGAAAGAGAGTGTTCCCCTCTTAACGTTTTTGTTTTTGTTTTTTTTTTTCTATATTTTGTTCACTTTTTCGATGGTTGGCATTTTGAAGCTGTTGATTATGGCCATCGGGCATTAGCTGAAGAATAAATATTTACCTTTGAAATTATTAAGTAAAACTTTCTGTGATAGGATTGTTCCCTGCCATAGCAAAAAAACTTTTATGATTTAGTTGTTCTTGTTGTTGTTGCTGTTGTTGTTGCTTTTTTTGTTGTATATTTCTGATTGCAAAACTAATTAAAAAGTTGATGGAGAAAATCTAATTTGGAATTGCTTTAAAAAGATTTAATTCGTTGGACGTTTTTCCAATGCCAAAGAGAAAGGGTAATCACTTGGTTTTTCTTTGTAGCAAAAATTGTCATGGAGACAATTTGATGAGACAACTTTGACAGGTGTCAAGATAAGCAAAAATGACAGCAAAAAAACTAAACAAAAATTTGTTTATTCATTTATGAATAATAAAAGTTGCAGTTTAAGATTTTTGTTAATGGGTTTTAGAATCAAAGAGCTCTAATTTCGTTTCTTTAAATTCTTAATTTAAAAAATAAAAAAAATTTATAAAAAATCGAGGAGGATGGACCCTTGAAAACTTTATTTTTCCCTTACATATAAAATACGAGAAGTTATAGGGAAAAATATAAAGCTAGACAAATCTTCGTGTTTAACAAAAAAATTGTTTATGAACAAATTTGCTTTTGGTTCGTTTATTCCTGTGGGAGCTATAGGATATAGTGCGCCGATTCTGCTGAAACTCAATAGAAACTTTTTATATACACCAAACTTACACTCTCTTTTAAAATAAGTCAGATATTCGAAAACAGTTAAATAATATTTTGGACCAATCGTTCCAATGAGAGCTATATAATATAGTAAACCGATAATGATAAAACTTAATAGATATGTAAAAAAGTTTATAAAACTCATGAGTACTCAATTTTGTAATAATCGCTTTTAAAAGTTTTTGCTCGATAACCATATTCATGAACAATCGTTTTAGTCGGAGCTATATGATAAAGTCAACAGATTCTGATAAAATGATAATGTAAAAAAAATATATAAAATTCACAATCTCCAAATTTTGTGATGAGAGTGATGGAAAGTGGAAAACATCAAAGTTATTGAAGTCGAAACTTTTTCTCGACCGATCGGTCCTATGGGAGCTATCATATAGTATTTGAAATGGATTTTTCCGAGATATACAATACCTGCATCAAGAAGAAGCTGATGTGTACTTTTTTAGTTCTGTAGCAGACGAACAAATTTATATGAACTCAGCTTATCGTATTGATCAAGAATATTTAATAATATGTGATTCAAAATTTTGACCAAAATTAATAAATTCATTTTGGAAGGGTATAAAAAGAGGATTAGAATCAATTTTGTAATTTTTTGTACTTAAGTAGTAGAGTTTTTGTGTTATGAAAACCAATAAAAAATTTTTTAAATAATGTAAATAGTTTTGTTATTTTTTTATAAATATAAATATTGAATAAATATATAACTAAACATTTTAATTAAATTTTCAAAATTTTTTTAAACTTATAAAATAACAAACAATTTTAAAATTTACTTAACTTTGCTTCTAACTAAATACAATTCAATATTCTTTATTTTTAAATAGCTATATTCATCTATATTATTCCTTTTGATATTCATATTTATTGATATATAACTTTCAATTTGGTAGGAAAAAATAAACTAAAATAATCGTATTATTCAATCAGAAAGTTCCTCCTACGATATTTTTCCACTTTAAGAATGCACATAATCAACTTTTAAGATTAAACTTTAGCTGCTTATTTTATGCTCTTAAGTCACATACTTTCTCTTCACTCGCCCTCTCTCTCTCTCTCTCTCTCTCTCTCTCTCTCTCTCTCTCTGTCTCCCGCTCTCACATACACTTTCTATACTCTCGCATTTTCCATGCTGAGAAAATGCCAAATGCAAAAATTGTTTTTCAATTTCTTTTCTTTCTTTTTTTTTTGTATTTTTTGTCGTTGGTGCGCTTTCCTTTCAATACACAAAACACGCAGCAGCTGAACGAAGCACAACATTAGCATACAACTTTTCTTATTATTTTTTATGTGAAAAATTCTTGAAATTGCTCGCCAAAAAAAAACCCGAAAGAAGGAAAAAAGAAATGGCAGGGATATAGCGAGAAGCAACAAACGGTAAAGCTAAGGAAGCGGAAACGGAAAGCATACAACGCAGACAAACGCAAAAGATGAATGGAGGGGTAGTGGATGAGAATTGAGATGAAGAAGAAGATGAGACGACCATCATTTGCCCTTTTTTTTATCTCTCTAAGGGAGGAGTGGCCGCCGCAGAAGAAAAGTGAAAACAGTCGCAAAGACGCAACACCAAAAAATAAAAAAAAGAAATGGTAAAAAAGTACATAATAATGACATGGAAGGAAATCATTTTCATTTGCAAGCCATCGCTTCATTGCCTACACTCTCCTACCAAACCGATGACTGTCGATTGAAGTTACGTATAAAACGACTTTCAAACTCTAGCTTCAACTCCAACTCCAATTTCAACTTCGGCAGCAACACCAAATGGCGGCGGGCTGCTTCATTTGTCGCAAAGTTTTATTGAATTACCATTGGAGTCTACCGTTTGAAGTGAACAGAATACCGGAAACTAATTTTAACACCCCGAATTTTGTATGCCCTAATGGGCATAAAAAACTCTCCATACATACAGTCTATACAGTATCAAAAATGTTCCAATTGAATATATTAAGTTGAGGAGAGAAAAACTATGAGGTTTCTACTGGTTCAGACATCTTCATTGCGTTACCTCAAAAAACTTTGTCTGGTCACACTGCTTGTATAAGACTTTAATAATTGTTTTTATATACATAAATCATTTTAGTTACTTTTTAATGGTAAAACTAAAGTTTTTCTTCATTTTATTCTTAATCCTTCATTGAGGTCTGTACTGGTACATAGATTCAATATTGTTTAAAAGCTACTTTTACAAAAGCTTTGTCTGGTCACACTGCTTGTTTTTATATTTCTTTTTATCATTTTGGTCACTCTCCAAATTCTAGTTTTTTGATTTTTATGTATTATTTTAATAATACAATACAAAAAGTATGATTGTATTTTCCTTTAATTTGATCTTATATCTTATTTAATATCATTTATATTGCTATATATTTTAACCTTTTAAGCAAACTTCCTTTGCGTTACAAACATCTTTAAAATTCGTTAACATCTTTGGCAAGGATAAATACCAATTTTCAAGTCTATCTTCCCTTAGACATGGCTTTTGATTATCACGCCTTTTGAAAATTCATTAAAAGTTTTTTCTTCTTTTTTCCTTGTGTTTTTTTTTGTCTGTTTTTTTTTTTTTGGGGTGGGCCTTGTCTATCGATTAGCCTTCTTACAACTGAATATTTTTCTTATTGTTGGAACGCGGCACCTGCATTCATTTATCATTTTCAACGACCGTTTGTCGTGTTGCCGTTTTGCGCCTTTGACTTTGCCATTGACTTTTTGCCAATTGTCATTATTCATCTCAAACTGTTTTCGGCTACGAGTTACAGTTTTTCCTTTTTGGTTTCCTTTTATTTTTTTATTTTTTGCGAATTTCCCACATATGCCACACATTGTAGCAGCACACAACAAGGGCAACAACAACTGCCGGACAACTCACGCCCAAGTCCAACGTGTGATTAATTGTTTCAAGTGTTGCCCCACCCAACAACCCATCCACCTATCAAAAGTGAGTTGGTTTCATCGTTTAGCTAAAAAATTTCTAACTTTAGGCCCATAAAACATTTCAAAAGGCAAGCATATGGAAGGCGTTTGGAAATGGATATTCAAAGCATATGTGAAGTTTTCAAAAATCAATGAAGTTCATTGGCATTGTTAGGCTAATTAAGAACTTTTTGCTTCACATCGGTTTTAATACAAAACATAATTCGCGCTATATTTCCTTCTAAACCCGATTCTATCTTCGAACAGCTTCGAATGCATCGAATTGCGATCATCCTGGTGGTTGTGTTGATTTACCGGTTCCTGACGACCTAGTTTAGCAGACTATCTCGATTAGCACGGCATTATAAAGTTGTTAGATTTTAGGTGATATCTATTATTGGATTGCTAAACAAGAGTATTAAAAAAAAATATTTTATAGTCGTTCGATACGACAAATTTGTATACTTGCGAAACCTACACATCTAAAAAATTGATATACCAAGTTTCAACCACTTGGCTAAAAATTTAAGGTCTAAAAAGTGTTAAGAAATAGACTGACGGACATGGCTTGATCGGCTCGTTTTTGCCCGGCTCATCGTTAAGAATATATATAGCTAAGAATATATATTTATAGGGTCGGAAACGTATATTTTTATGCGTTTCAAATATATATGAAGATTCTGCTTTTTCAAGGTTAAGTCTTTTGAGAATCTTAGAAAATTCAAGGAATCAATACAATTCGTAAGATAAACACACTAAATTTCA
This sequence comes from Drosophila neocordata, assembly GCA_018903615.1. Lineage (NCBI taxonomy): Eukaryota > Metazoa > Arthropoda > Insecta > Diptera > Drosophilidae > Drosophila > Drosophila neocordata. The sequence goes on along the minus strand of JAEIGI010000010.1, from coordinate 1,128,306 downwards.
ATGTCATAGAGTAAAATTAAATAAACTACTCAAAGATATAAACTTTTAACTTATCTAATAATTCTAAGATGGGAATTGGATACCCATTGATTTGGAGTTTTCAACAAGTTACAGTTACAAGTTCTAATACGAAAGATTGGTTATTTTTTTAAACTTGTTCTATAATAACCTTAGACTTAATATATATGTGCTCCTATTTAGTTTTTTTTAATAAAAAATAAATTTAATTATATTATCCTAAGATGTAACATAAAGAGTCTTTATAGTCATAGTATATTTACTTTTTTTCAAAGAGAAGTAAGTTCTATTATTTGTGGAACATTTTAAGATGATATTATAGTAATTTTAATGAAATGACTGACTTTGGTTTCCTCGCTAGCAAATGTATGAAAATCCGCGATATAAATCTAAAATATTTGTAAAATAAAAAGGTAAAAATTGCTATCTGGTGTATGTTCTATTTAAGCACCGCTGGATAACTTTAATTTAATTTTAAAAGTGCTGATCTTAATCAGTAATTCTTATTTAGTTTTAGAAAACCTTTCAGAGTAAGCGGAATAATACAATTAATTAGCATTTGCTCCATTTTTTTATTGTTTGGTTATTATAAATAAATAAACAAACCAAGTATTTGAATAAATACACTAAAAAAAGCATGAAAAATAAACTTTTAAAAATTGTTTTTTATAATTTATATAGAGCTAACTATATTAGAGGCCAGCTTGGACCTTTGGCTATGAGATAAATATGAATGTAATAATAAATTACTTAATTTACAAGGTAATTAAATGTAATATTTACATTTATTACATACTTACAGTTGATGAAATAGATTGTAAAGTTCTGTATGTTAGCTTAATTACTAAAATAAAACGGTTGTCTAACAGTTTTAGAACATTTTGAACTTTTAGGTTTTTGTTAAAGTTTAAACTTCTTCAGCTTCTGTTACCCGTTTCCCTTTGACCAATTAGTGAATGTATGTAAGTTTTAGAGTTAGAAATCTAGCAACGAAGAACGAAATTTTCATGCAACATTTTTGAAGATGGTAAAATTTTTGAATTATTTGCTTGCTGGGCCACCCAATATTTTGATGGGGCAGGGAGAGTTACCCTTCCGCTATCCTCACACATCTTTGGCAACATCAATAGCTGATAGCTGCCTCACAAATGCTACATCAATTTGTCGAATAAGCAACTTAATCATTTGCCATTGTCAATGCGATGCAGTGCCGAGGCGGAGGTTGACTACTCCCATATATATGTATATGTTTGTATGTATGTTTGTATGTATGTCTGTCTATATGTATGTAGGATGTGAATGTGGCTGTAGGATGGACTCTGGCAGCTGGCAGTACAAAAGGCGATTGTTGCCAAGGCATTGAATAAAAATTATGCAGAGTCTAAACAAGAGGCCGGTTGAGGCAATGTGGAGGCGTGTGTCTGTGTGTGTATGTGCATTCATTCAACCGACAAATGTGGCCATGCCACTTGCTGCCAAAATCAGTTCAACAAAAGAGAAGGGGACGAAGTTTGCCACCACTTGACTTGGCTATAGTTCTGGCTTCTACAGTTGCACAATTTGTCGGCTTCAGCTTTCATTTTTGGCTATACGCTTTTGCTGCTGCTGCCACATTGCCATATTGCCACTTGCCACTTGGTTTTATGCAACAAATCATTGGCATAATTTAAAGCGTCGCTCGGCTCACCAGTGTGTCTATGTATGTATTATTTTTGTTGCTCTCTCTCACACTCACACTCTCCATCTCTGTCTCTGACTCTGACTCGGTTTCTGACTACTCTGGCTTTATACTACACTTTTCAGTGGAAGGAGAGGATAAGGAAAGAGGGCGGGGCTAAGTGCTATTCGCCTAACTTGCCTGGCATTTCGCTTGGCATGTGCAATATCTTCTCCACCACACTCTCTCTATCTATATATCTAGATCCCCTTCTCTATCTATATCTGTATCTTCGTCTGGCACTCTGCTGCTGCTGCTACTACTGCTGGTCTCTGTATCTATGCATGATTATTGAATGTGGTTGAAGATTAATGATGCCTCCTGTGTCTCGAGCTCTGCAAATTTTGCTTTTGCTTATATCGTATGTTGCACTAGCAAAGCTGCTTTCAATTCTCATCCCTATCTAGACTTTAATTTTCAAGCTGATTACATTTTTTTTTTTCATATTGCTTTAAATATTGCTAACATTTTATAAATCCGATTATACAAAAGTCAGATAAAAAAGGAAACTGTATAAAACACAACAAATTGTACAAAGTATAATCTTTGATAAAATTACCGATTATTTGTTGATTCACAAATATATCTACAATGTGTTAAGTCCTTTGAAAGATTGTCCAATGTTTTCAATTGATTTATTAAGCTGATAGTTTTTAGTGTTGGTAAATGCGGTAAATTGATTTGATTTGCTAGCACTTATGCCTGCAACTGTACCTAGTTACCTACATACTGAGGAAGGATTGGGAAATAATTGTCTAATGACTATTTGGGTAATAAGGCGAATTAATTAATAAAGGCTCTACCAGTGATTTCTATTCAATTCCTGTCCATTCTATATAAAATCCAAAGTGTTATCTTATATATCTTGGAAAATATTTCCTTAATTTTCAACCAACTTAAAATTAAAAAAAAAAAAATTATAGTAATAATTATCCGTTCTGAACAAACAATAGAATAAGATTAATTTCAATTCGGATTATAGCGTATGTTAAACCTGTTTTAGTCATACAAGCCTATTTACTATACTTAAACTATATAGACATCCAAAAAGCATATCTGTCCAGTTAAAATTTAAGGTGTATTAAGTATGAAGACACAGACAGACAGGTGTAGGGACATGGCTATATGCACTCGGCTATTGATGCGCATATTTCCATGCGTTACAATCATTTGACCAACTTTATTTTACCCTCTGCAAGGTTATAATTTTGGTAACGTATAAGATACATAAAGTAAAGTTTCAACACTTATATGCAAATAATTTTCTAACATTTCTCAATCTCAATCTCTTGAAATGCTTTATCTTACAATCTTGACTCTCTTGTTTTGTTAAGTGCTTAGAGTCATGTGGATTTCGAGTTCTTGGAATATAAAGAACAAATAATGAACACAGTATTTAAAAATTATGTTAAAAACTACATGGAAAATATTTGTCACAAACCCATTATTCAGACTAAAGAAATTCTTTTTCTTTTGAGAGTTTTTTGTTGAATATATAAGGTCAAAGTCTGACCAATGTATTACCACATTTTGTACGCTCTGTGGGTCATTAAAACAATAATTACCAAAAACAGTGGGATATAAGAAAATTGTGTAAAAGGTAAGTAGGTACCTAATGATGAGCACAATGACCATCATAATTTGCAAATAATATCCGGAACACGAGCCTTTTTGTTGACATATGATCACCCGCTGTAATATGTTCGTCCTTGAATCTAACGACTCATTTTACGCCTGTTAGAGAACAAGATACTTGGGAACTGTTGAGGGAATAAAGCCAAGATATAAGTTATTTGGAAAAAGGAATTTAACGGAAATTATGTGGAACATTTTAGTCTATTAGAAAAATAAAAGAAGAATTAAAGAAATAAATTTGCTGGTTCCTTTACCGAAATATTATTTTTTTGTTATTTGTAATCAAAAATTTGTTGAAATAAAAATGAAGTTTTGCATATTATAATATTTTGAGATATGTACTTTAAATTTCTAATATTTACCCATAAAAACACAACGGAAGTTAGTTTGGTTAGACTAAAGTTAGTTTGCTTCCATTTGAAAAACTTTGGTGACACAGGTAAGTTGACCTAGATCCAAATTGATTCACTTCTTATTCCCATTTTTAAGCCAACCACAAAATTGCACAAATATTTCTTTTCAATATTCAAAAAAAAAAAAAAGAAAAGAAGAAAAACTTTTTCTTCAATAGATAAAAGTCAAGTATAACGTGATTCTACTACCTCCAACCATTTATCTCTTTATTCATCTATGCAAAAAAATACAAAAAAAAAAAAAAAGGAGAGAAAAAATATTGGAAAAGGAGAAAAAGTCGTAATAAAGAAAAGAAGAAATAACTCGTGTACTTTTGTATGCCACAGCATTTTATTGATAAACTTTGTGACTGCCGCTCCAAGTCCAAGAATCCAACTCAGGAGCACAGTCCAATGAGCATGACTTTTCGAGCACGACCAGAGAACCAGACCAGAGACTAGGAATTTCAATTTTTTCATCAAAAAAATAAATACATATATATATACATATATATGTACGTATGTATGTAGATACATATATTGGCTCAAAGTTTATGGCAAGCAGAGAGTATGGCAAACCGGACTGACACCTTGCACTGCCAAATGGAAACGGACGTGAGCCTTAAAAAAGAAACAGAAGGCCAAAGCCACACGAATTTTTTATACCCTATTCTACTTGAATCAAATTAAGCAATATAAATTGAAAGTTAAGTAAAAACAATAATAGTTATGCTATGAATTTCGATAAAAATTACTTTTAAAATATTTTAGATACCATGTCAATTACTTTCTCTTGATTTTTTAATGGTAATTTAAGATACAATTAGAAAAAGATTACCTTCCGTATTTGGAGAGCGCACTTTAGCGCCACTGGCGTTCAATTTTATTATTGATCTTAAGATTTGAACTTGATACATATTTACTTTGCATATTTCTTTCTATTTGAGGTTAAAAAATGAAGTCTTAAGATCTTAAAAACTATTTAATAAGTTGAATAATTATTATTAGAGAAAACAATTGAAATAGTTTAACAAATATTTCTATAAATTCTATAAATTATTTTAAATATTGCAACTTACAATATTTTCAATATATCTTTTCCTTGTTTAGTTAAATTAATAACTAAACAAAATCTATATAAATATATCCAATATTTCCCTCTCTTGCACTAGCTTGCATTGCAATTTTATTAAGATAATAAGTATGCCATATTTTGCAAGAGTATCACATTAAGACCTTAAGATGAAAAGACGTATTGGACTTTCAACTGAAAAAAACACATGCATATATGTACATACATACAAACATATATACATACATACAATCATACACACATAGATATATAAATGATTAACTACGCATAGGCCGAACTGTCTACTAAGAAATATAATAAATAATGTTTATAGAGTGAAAAAATGAATTTAAATCAATACTGGAAAACGGCAAGTGACAAAAATACACAAACGTATATATATATATCTATATATATATATACATATATATATATATATAAAGTTGGACTTTTATGCATGCTAAAATGTCTCAAGAAGTCCCCCTCTCATATTAGAGGAAAAACTAATGAGCAATGCCTACACACAAATACACCGCCTAGAGAAAGACTTTTATGGCCAAAAAGCCACTGCGAAGCAGGTGCCTGATGGCTGACGAGGCCAAAGTAATGTATGTACATAGAACTTACTTTTAGACACACACACACGCACACAACAAATGTACGTGTGTGTGCTGTGTGGACGTTTCTGCAGTTTTTGGAGTGTTTAATTTATGCGGCGCATATGTCGCCAGACGACGACGACGACGACGACAACCACCAGGACGAGGACGATATGGAGGACAAGGGTATGAAGATGGCATAGACGACGTAGGCGATGTAGAGACTCGTTCAGGTATCTGCACATTTGTACATATTATAGCTGCCTATCTCTTCTCTAGGCACGTAACTAACCTCAACTGAACTGAAACTAAACTGGCCTTGGCCAAAGAAAAAACAAAAATTTAATTAAATTGCACATTATGGGCAAGTAATACGAGTATTATTATTGTTTGCTATATGCTTTTGCTTACTGCCTGTTGTCCTCGAACCAACCAACAAACCAACCAACCAACTTCAAGTCACTTCAAGTGCCAAAATAATAAACAAGTTGGCAGTCCCAGCAGTAAAACATTTGCTGTTGGTCTCAACACCTGTGTTTGTATCTTTTGGCAAAATGGCACAGAAATTGAAATTTAGCCAAAAAAAAGTATGAGTTTATATGGAAATTGATGTGTTTTAAGTTTATGAAATTAATTTAAAGTAATGAAATATTATAAAATATTGCATGAGGAGAAAATTATTGTTATTAAAATCAAGTGTTACTTTATATTAACTCAAAACCTCGTCAATATTTTAATTAAAAAAAGAAAAAGAATTTAAATATTCATTTGTTTCATTTTTTATCATTTATTTTAATTGTTTATCAATTGAGGTCACCTTTTAGCACACAAATATATGCTTACGATCCCAAGGAGTATATATGTATCTATATTCTTTACCAGCTTCTGTATCAGTCAATGCAGTTATGTTCGTCTGTCTGTTTCTTTGCAAATTAAGGACCTTAAATTTAAAGCTATGTGAACGAAATTTGGTGGATATACTTTTTACATGTATATGCATTCCAAGTTTAACAATAAAGCAGATCCGACTCGTATTATGTAAAGTCTTTAAAATAATCGGTCTAACATTAAGATATTTTCTTTTTGCTTTGAAATGCTCTTTAAACCTAAATATAAAGTTTACCATTCTTAAATTTTAATGATTGAACCAGTGTGTCAAAGAAAGCAATTGAAGAGTCAGATTTACAAGTGTAAAGCAGAGACATATCTGATATTAAGATATTTACATATAAAGCTGATCTGAAATTTTAGTATGTTGATCTGGTTTTGGAGGTATTTTACTTTATTTCCAAAATCACAATTTTCCACTGGACATATTTTACCCAAAATAGAACTTTATAAGTGAGAGCAAAGATTTATTTATTTTTAATCAAGTATTAACTATAGACTATAATATGGATAAGGTATTCTATAGTTAATGTAGCAAAGACTTTACGAATTCTAACTCAAGTATATATTTTCTTATTATAACTGAAACTTTGATGTTTCCAAATCAGTCCAAGCTAAACTATTTCTGATTCAGAAATAGTTTATCTTGACGAGCTCCAAATTGACTTTATAAACAGAGGTTTATCCAAATAAATATAAAAGTAATTAACAAATGAATAGAACTGGACAAATGTTTTTCACTAGATCAATTTAAAATTAGTGTTAAAATGTATAAGATCTAAATACTTTATATTGAAAAATACAACCTCAATAAAATAAATATGTTTAAAAATCGGCCTAATAAACACGAAACACTAAACATATTTCGAAATTAAATAGCCGTAATATAGATAAAAGAGAGTGTTCTTTTGAAACATTTGAAACAAATTTAAGCATGTAACAAACAAAATACCACAACTGTTTTTTAGTATATATAATCGTAAAATATAAAGTGAGTAGTACAAAACACATTTGGCTATCTTTAATTATTCCTTTGTTTTCTTTCAGTGTAAAAAAATAAAGAGATTGTTCTACTTTAAACTACTTGTTAATAATAAATCAATCAGAAATTATTGGCCACATACAGCTGTCATCCCCAAAGATTTACACTGTAATTCAATCCCAGAGATGCTATCAAATTTATTTCAAGATTTTTTTTTTTTTGTCTTTTGGCCGGAACACAACACTCAACTGAAGAAAAACACAACCTTTGTAGCTTTAATGAAATAACAAAACCCAAAAAGACCCTTTTTATGTAGGTGTGCTCTGTCTATTGATAACTCAATTAACATGTTACTTCCACGAATTATGAAGAGATTTTTGTGCAGAAAATCTTTTACCCCATACGCTTGCATGTATCTCATCTGGATCTGGATTCGTGTTGAAGAATTACTCATGCTCAAATTTCAGACATCGTGTAATTCAAAACCTTGTGAGTGAACAATTGATTGGAAAAAATTGTAGTAGAACGAAGAACGAGAATGAGAAGGAAAAAGGGGCAAGAGATGAAGATGTGGAGGAGGAGGGGTGAAAGGATTTGTTGTGTTGGTTTTCATTTTGGGCCCGCTTCAGTTGAATTGAGTTTTTAAATGAATTCCCATTGAAGCGTTAATCCCATTTATGCCCAAGGGTCACAAATTGTTGCACGCAACACTTAATCGGATTTTAGGCAACCTTTTTTCCCCTCCTCATAAAGTTTCCCGTACCTTAAATTTTCCTATGCTTTAGCCAATTGCCTGTGTTAGCCTCACTATTTAGTGACAATGACCTACTTGTTGGGTGAGAGCCTGAAAATTGTGCATAAATTAAATAATGGCTCATAACATAAACTATAAAGCCATAAAACGGGTGACAACAAAACAAAATAAAAAAAAAACAACTACAACACCACCCAAACAAAAAAAGGAGATTGGCTTACCTTTTTATTTTCTATGTGTGTGTGTGTGTGTGTTTTTCTTTCCAAGGAAAAATTGATGACAATGCGGCTTTTCATCGCCTCGTCGTCTACGGACAACGTTGTTCGGGGGCTTCTTCCTGCAACAAAAGATAAAATTTTCATTAAAACCATTTTAACTACTTTAAAGAGGATGCAAAAAATGATTATATAAACATAAATTTCAATATATATATATATATATATATATAGAAGGAAATTTCTGTTGTATTATATAATGATAACCAGTCAAGTAGGCCAACTTTGGTACAAAGTCAATCGTGTAGATAGAAGCTAGAAAGGTATCTCCATACTAAGTATCCAAATATATATATATGCATATAGAATATATTTATGTTTCCTTGGCATAAACAGATATAAAATCACAAATAAGGACCAATGAAACTTTATAAGTCAAACAATGTAAAATTTCGATCAGTTAAAGATATATACAAATTTATTAGCGACTTTATTCTTGATCAGTACAACGAACTGAGTTGATATAGGAAGTCCGTCTGTCTGGATCAATAGGATCTTCTCCGAGTCCCTTAAAGCTATGGAATTGAAATTTTGTTTATCTCAGAATCATTCCGATTGAATGACTATATTTTTTAGCCTCGGAACAATCCGTCGACAATAGGGTTTAATCCCAATAACTTTCCTGTTTTTTAAGCCAATATACAAATCCAATATAAAACCAGTGTTTTGTGAGTTTCATATACTTTTTAATAGACCGACCAAGTCTCAGAATCGGTTGACTATACCATATAGCTTTCTTTTAAACGTTTGGTCAAAATTATTGCTTTAGTTGACATTCAATGTAGCTTTGACTTGTTTTATATATCTTTCAATGATTCTACCAAAATATATATAATTCTTAAAGTGATAGTTTGCAAGGGTAAAAGCACTTTGTTCAGGGATACGAAATACCAGCCCGTCCTTCTAGTTTTCTAATCCTATTATTATATTATCCTATTCACAAATTATAGTGTAAGGAAACATAGCAAAAAGTATGGACTTTAAACTTCCAGTTCGAGTTCAAACTTACTTTAATTTTTCTTTTTGTTTTGGAGATCAGATCATATTTCTTAGTTTTCAAAAAGGTTCAGTGTCAACAAAACATTTTGTAATTTTATATCTGTGCAAAAAGGTTTAGTAAAATATTGGTCAAAATATGAAACAATTGGGTTATATTTCAAAAGTAGTTACATGATATCTTGTGATTCCAATTACGACTTTTATTCATGTGGAAAAGGACATTACAATATTTTGAACAAGGATATAAAAATCTTCTTATATTGTTAATAGATGTTTTTCCCAGTTTTTAACTTTGTGAGGAAAATTGTTTACAATGACATAACTATGGATATTGATTAATAGTAACCGATATGCCAATCCGTTTTGGAGATTTTATTTAGACAACCTTTGCAAAGGTTATAATCAAGTTGATCAGATTTGTGTAAATTAAAGCAGAAAGTTCTTTTAAGGCTTCTAAATTTTGGTTTATAATTTAAAGTTTGTTAAAAGTTGTTTTTAGGTTTCTATATTTGAGTTTATAATATAAACTCATTCCATTTTTCTTTCTGGTTTGGAATTACTTATTGTTTTCTTTCCATATATCGATCAAAATTTAAATTTGCATAGCTATTTATAAAATTTGTCTAAAGGTTTGCTACCAACTGTATGAAAAGTGGATTAAACAGACGTACCTCATCATCATTAAACCCTAAACGCATACAATAAAAGGGTATATTAAAGTCGCTAAGACGTATGAAACAGGGAAAACAAAACATTTTTTCCGTCCATCTAAAAGAAAAGTTAAATCTCGGAGCGTAGAAACCTAAAGCTACCAAATTTGGTATTAACATCCGCCTAGTTTCTAGCCAGATCTAGGTTGTTATAAATTTTGCCGTCTCGGCCATGCCGAAGTTTGAATACCTTTGCAAACTTTTTAATAAAAATATATTTCTTAGTCCAATTGTTCCTATGGGAGCTTTAGCATACAGTCGGCCGATTCTAGTGAAACTCAGTAAACACATTTCTATGTTTACCAAACTTACAAATACCAAATTTGGTGAAAATCGCTCCTAAAATAAGCAAGTTATTCATCGACGACTATTTTCTGGACCGATTCTTCCTATAGAAGCTATATGAGATAGTGATCCGATTTTTATAAAACTTGATAGATATTTATGAAAGTATAAAAATCTGACAAATACCAAATTTTGTGATAATCGCATTTAAAACAACCAAGTTATTGCTCGAAATCCATATTCAAGACCGATTGTTCCTATGGGAGCTATATAATATAGTCAACCGATTTTTATGAAACTTGATGGATATGTTAAGAAGTACATAGAACTCACAAATACCGGCTTTTGTGATATTTCATTAAAGAACAACAAAGTTTTTGATATTAAAGTTTATTCACGACCGATCGTTCCTATGGGAGCTATATGATATAGTCATCCGATCGGGATGATTCCGAGATATAAAATGACTGCAGCAAAAAGAAACCAAGGTGCAAAATTTGTAGCTTTAAGCTTTTGTAGCTTTAAGGGTCTCGGAGGAGATTGCGTTGATCGAGACGGACAGACAGACAGACGGACAAAGCGATATCAACTCAGCTCATCGTTCTGATCTGGGTATACTGTTACAGGTATATATGCTGTTATAGGGTATACTAAAAGTCGGCAGGGACGACTTGCTTGGTTAATTTGTCAGTGATATCAAAAGTCTCTAGTAATTTCATCTAAATAGTCCATTAAACTGGCAAGAAATAATGCTTTTAGTTAATTAAGTTCAGTAAAGTTAAATTGGCATTACAAGGACGAAATTCCATCAATGGAAGTATCTCGTTTTATTTCAATCCAAAAACTGAAAATTTGGAAGGACCACGCCTACTTAAGCATTACAAGAGATTTCATCATATTCTAACATTGGTTTTGACGTTTTATCTTGGTCACAACACAATGAAGCGATTTCCATCTAATATAGAAAATATGAATTTACGAATAATGTGTACTATAATATTTTATATCGTGTTAACTGGATCAATTTTGGCTTGCATTTACTGTGTATTTCGCTGGGAAAACCAAATCTACAATACGTTCAACTATATCCTTAGATTGGAAAAGAAAAACAAAAGCCAGGGTAATTTTCCCTCAAAGACTCAAAACTGATTTCTAATTTGGTTGTTATCTATTAAATGGATCGTGCATATTATCATTGGAGTATTGCATTTTCTTCTACAGATGAATCCTATCCTTTGGTTCCTCTTAAACCTTATAATATTTTCGACACAAACTTTGTTATTTTGTTTAATGGGATTGAACGCTCAATGCTGCTGCTCGCTTCAGGCCAAGTTGAAACGTATTTTGGCAAAGCCCTTGCAAATGGAAATGCGCGATCAGTTCAAACAATTGCAGAGATTGCAGAGAAAGTATACACGTTTGATTTCAATACCCGAAGAAATTTCTTCTCTTTTTAAATATGTTTTATTTAGTTTTATCGTACGGACAGTTTTTAGCGGCATTGTTATATCATTTCTTTTATTGCGCTACGAAACGAAAGACACTTTATATTTTGCCTATTTGATCGCTGCTGCTTCTCTGACAATCATCGAATCTTTCGTTCTCTTTTATATGTCGGAAACCATGAATGATATGCTACAGAATATCAGGGATATATTGCAAGGATCTTCTAGACAAACCCTTTTAATTGAACGAAGTGTGAGTATGCAAAGATAAATTAAAAAAAGTTGTTTTGCTAATTTTGATTGTTTTACAGAACGAAATGTTTGCTTTACATATGTCCTATCGGAACACACAGGTTCACGTTTTCAACTGCTTCTTTATCAACCGTCAACTAGTTTTTAAATGTGCTGCTTTTATATTTATTTATGCTTTAAGTATGTTACAATTCGATATGAATTCAAAATGATTTGTCTAATAACTGATTTGGTAATGAACCATAACCCAATTATTATCTATCTATTAAGTTTTTCAAAGATTATAACACAATTTATTAGATGTTTATAAAGCAATGAAATATAAGTTTTCGATCCCAAAAAGTATATACATTCTTAATCAACTTCAATTACCGAGTAAATCTAGACATTTACTTTGGTTGGTTTGCAATGTTTTCAAACTGAGTGGTATTTATCGAACCACGGTAAGATATCTAAAATATAAGTAGAGGGTTGAAGAAAGTATTTCGAAACCCATTGAGCAGCATCATTAGTCGATTAAGAATTATTTGTTGGACTGATAAATACTGTTACGTTTATATAAATCAGGGACTATTAGATTAGAGCTACCAAATTTAAATTGTATATCTGTCTATTGTGAGTTCAATTTTTTGCACGTCCATTTCCGTTTTCATAATATCAGAAAAACGAATTACTTGAACTCTATTGTATCGTATTCTTATTTGGCATACACAATAGTTTAACCAATATGTTAAATATATATTTCGACTAAATTGTTGCATAAAAGTATTGGATATAGACCATTTTCTTAAGACATCTTGTCATGGCAAGTGCAAAATTTAGTGATAAGAGCTAGCGAGATAGCTGGGGTTCTCTGTTACTGGAAATTGGCAGAATTAAATTGATGCTGGCAACTTAGTGAGAGTTTGTCTATATGAAATATCTCTACTTGGTACAGGGTATATTGAAAGTCGGCAGGGACGACTTCCGGTTTCATTACTGTTAATTGCTAATATCATTTAATTCATCAGCAACAACACTTAAAACTTAGTGCACTTATTTAATTACGTAAAACGCCAAGTGAAGTTAATATAGCTCATTTGAAACAAACGAGAAGCAGAAATTTAGTTAATCTAGTTTGAGTCGCCGTGGTCATGTTATCGATAAAGAAATATTCCGTGTACTCTTGGATAAGCTACTTTCTTGCTTTCAATGGAAGTATCTCGTTTTATTTCAATTCGGAAACGGGTAATTTGGAAAAACTAAGGTTTCTCCAATTCTATAAAATTGTTCGGCATTTCTTAATGTATTTGCCTCTGATTTTTCTAAAACAAAACAAAATCTTCATTATATTTAATCAGATTTTGAAATTGGAAAAGCAGAACAACCAAAATGGTTACTTCGCATCGGAAGATCAGTAGCAACATCTGAAACGGTTGCTTTGGGTCAAAATTATTGCAAATTGTACGCGGGTAGTAAGCCATTTTCTTTTAAACATTTTGGTATCCCAATCTTATATGGCAATTTTTTGGCACATCGCCGTTTTCGGGATACATTCGATATATTTTGTGGTTTTCTGCTTAATGGGACTGATGTGTCAATGTTGCAGCTCACTTCAAACCAATTTAGAGGAAGTCCTTGAAAGGCCAGGTCTTATGCGAATGTCTGATCAACTTGAACGACTTTTGTGGATTCAGAGAAAACATCAGTTAATAATTAATATGACCAAACAGCTCTGCTCTATCTTTAATTTCGTTCTTCTTGGGCTTATTTTTTCAACAACTTGGAAGAACATTCTGTATTTATTTCTTTCAATTCGTGGTTTAAATGGACTACCTAAAATAATGAGCTTGATTATAACTATTGCGGAATACATCGATACGTTTGCTTTATACTTTATGTCGGATACCACGAACAACATGCTTCAACGCACCAGAACAATATTACGTGAATGCTCAAGACAGTCGGATAAAATCGAAAGAATTGTGAGTCTGAAATGATATTATTGAAATATAATTTCTTGTCAACATATTTATTTTATTTTGCAGAAGGAAATTTTTTCTATGGGTCTGAGTTTACAGAACACAGATGTCTGCATTTTCGGGGCCATTACTATAAACCATCGTTTAGCTTTTCAGACTACAGTATTGATTATTCTACATACTATATATATGATTCAATCCGACATGACTGGATCTAATCGGTTGCTTAAATAAATTAAATAGTCTACCTTTTACTCATAGACGAAAAGTGTACTTTAAATATCTCTTTATATTGTCATATTAACCAACTTTTTAAATATCTTATTACTTATCTTATTACTTATCATGTGTTACTTTTTGGAATTTAATTAAAAATTCCAAAATAAATAATCAAAATTAAATAAAAAACACGTTTTCTTTAAAAACTTATTTTAAAGCTTATGGTATTTAATATAATATACACTTTCAGTTCTATCCAATGTATAAAATAAATGAGAAGAATAGGTAAATAATAAATTTAACTAGGAAATATATAATAAAATATTGACTATATGTTCTAGCTATAGTATATGGCCAGCCGATTTTGTTGAAACTCAATAGAGATACTCAACATATACCAAACTAACGCTCCTTTCAATGGAAGCTATATGACAGAGTTACCCGATTCTGATAAGACCTAAAGGATTGCCAGAAAGTACAGAAACTTACTGTTTGAAATTAACGATGTATTTCTGAGCAAAGTAACTATCTGGCATCCTTATGTTTATTCGCCTTGTCTTACAACACTGTCTGTATCAACATAGCTTTAAGTTCGGTTCGCTGTGTAATGTCGCAAAGACAAGATCGTTCGCCTAAGAATAAAGAACTCTATATGTACAACTCTTACACCTAAAGTCTATTAATTGCCTAGCACAACTTCTTCTGGTCATTTGGACAAATCCCAACATTTTCAGACTGCATCAGTGATTATTCTTCATACTATATATATGATTCAATCCGATATGTCTGAAAAATTAACCTGGAACACACAAGAAATTGGAATCTTTTTATCTCTAAATCTCTTTATCATTTCATATCAGCCTTCAGATATTATATATATTTTAATAATTTGTATATTTCACAATTTCGATGTATTAAAATGAAAACTATGAATATAGTTATATGTGCTAACATTGGCCGTGCTAGTAAGATTTCCTTTCATATGGGAGCTATATGATATAGTAAACTGATTCTGATAAAGTCATTGATGTTAACTCTCGAGTGATCGTTTTATTCGGAGAAATATATATACTTTATATAGTCGGAGATGATTCCCGATTAAACAATTATAATAGCATATAAGTAGCTAAATGCAGTTAATTTGTCTTTATCCATGCAGAGGATATAATACAATTGGTCAGATGTTTGTAGCTGATACATATATAGGTATATTTGTTCCTGGCGTCTCAAGTATATATATTCCTAATCAGCATCAATAGACGAATCGGTTGAAATACGATATTTCATTTCAGAATACATCAATAACATAAATACCTAATCATCAGAATCAATTTACTTCAGCTAAAACAAGAGAAATGCTTACATTATATTAACATTGCGGGTGATGGCCAGTATTAGAGGTGCTCAAAACTATCTATTAGATCTAAGGTATTCATCTAACGACCAACAGAATCAACATGTGATAGTTTCGCAGGACGATGCATCTCAAATATGCGTATATACACAAGCATATATTGAGTCCTCTGCCTGGGTATAGAAATGAGAGGAGATTATGCAAGGAATTGAATTTTCGGATCACATGAAGTGCCGTTCAGTGTCAATTACGCTCTGTGTCTATTCTTACCTGACTGCGGATTTACATAAGGTT
Organism: Drosophila neocordata; assembly: GCA_018903615.1. Classification (NCBI taxonomy): domain Eukaryota; kingdom Metazoa; phylum Arthropoda; class Insecta; order Diptera; family Drosophilidae; genus Drosophila; species Drosophila neocordata. The sequence continues at coordinate 1,112,455 of JAEIGI010000010.1, read as the reverse complement.
TAAGTCGCGTCCTGTCTACGTAAAAAAAAATAACGAAATATTTAAAAATTTATAAAAAAGTTTTAAATTATTAATATGAGTCATTTTAATACGAAACTATGTACTTTTTTTCTAAGCTGATTCAATACAACTAATTATCCGAATTTTGGTAGATTACATTATCTTTAATGTCTCTCTGGAAATAAGGTGGCCCATTTCTGGTGTTTTACAAGATTTCTAACAGCTAAAATTCTTGAATATGAATACGACGACTTGGAACTCTTGATTTTCGGTCTTTCTTTATTTTCGACCACAAATTGACAAATAAATTTTCCTGCGAGTAGCAGGTTGCTATATCACCAAGGATTGTCTGATTGAGAATCTATTTATATGATAACTGCTTCCTGCTTCTACTTGCTTATGCTTGTATTGACTCATCCTCCATGTGACTTGTCCAGTTTTGACTGGGGTTTATATATTCGGATATCTTCCTCAGCAAGGTGTCGTTGGGGTAAGTACACACAATTTCCTTTAAACAGACACCTGATTTTAGTAATAACGCTTTGATGTAACAAACTTTACTAAGCTATAGGTATGGGTATTCCTCCAAACTGCATTTACCTATAGGAATATGTCTGTCGTTTGACGGTTGAACAGGCATGGTAAGACTTTTGCGGACACTTTGGCGGCAAAATTGCTATGCTACTTTTCTTATGCGAACGCCTAGCTAATGATTTGCCAGGGCCAAGGCTATGGAAATATAATAAGTTTTAGAAAACACCATTATATTATTAACAAAGTTACGGTCAGAACTCAAACATGATACTCTGTTGATTATGGTGATCTAACCTGATTTAACGACGGACGGACGATGTATTTTTTCCACAAAAAACACAATGTCCAAAAAACTTTTTGTTAATCTTTTTTTAACTGTTAAGTCCATCCACACTTCATTTAAAAAATGACGCCCAAAGCTGATAAATTAGACTAGAGGTGCTGCCACATCGTTAACAATGCTGCTAGTTGGTCACACTTGCTTTAAAATAACGTATTTTTGATTTGAACAAAATTGAACGTAGTCAACCGTTCATCATTAAAAATTTAAAATAAGTGAAAAAGAAAAATTGCAAAGTCGTATAACTGGCACAATCAATTGGTGCATAAATGGGCAGATCAATAGTAAAGTTTAACGTGGAAAAATATTGTCCTTAGGCCAATTGGATGAATTTCCGAAACTGTCCAGTTGCCAGAATCCAACACAAATATTAGACGCAAAGTTCTCAAGTATTATTAAGTGATGAATTTGTTTAATACAACCAAGCCATACAAATGCAATGGGAAAAATGTAAAATTATTTGTGTTTTATATACAACGCTAAGTTGGATTGTGGTCGAATATTAGAGTAAGTAGAGGCAGAAAGAGTTCAGTAGACGGGGTAACTATGCGCCTCTTCGAATAGCCCGATCCAGAGAAAAATTTCACATTTGGAATTCCTACATTCTAAAAGGTTAGAAATTATTTTTTAAAAACATTGCCAAATTCTGACGTTCAGAACTAAAAAAAAAGGACGAACGTCCTTAATATTATTAAAATAGATACCGCTCATGTCTAGAATATTATACATGTTATACTATAAATAAAAGTGGGTTAAAGAATGCACCTCTATGTGGGTAATTATAAGCAACCATTTATTGCAAATATCAATAAACTACATCAGCAATTACATTTAAGAACAGAGTGCACTTGTTCAATTAGATGAAGCACCAAGTGAAGTTCCTAAAGTTCATTTGTAACAAATTACACAATACTAACTAACTGTACTATAGTTAATCTAGTTTAAGATAGATAAAATACTATTTTTAATAACATTTGGCTTCACATCCTTGAATTACACCTATTGTGTATTCCTCTGGCACATCAAAACCTTCATTATGTTTCATCAGATCTTGAGATTAGAAAAGCACATCAACCAAAAGGTATATTTGAACTGCAAACAAATAAAAACATAAATTTTGTAAAATTAGTTATATTTAGTAATATGTGTTTATAAATTTGTTATGTTTTGTTTCCTTGTTTCTTTTCTAATTTCGTTGCGGTGTTTGACAACATTGGCAAGTGGGATCTGTAAACGGGTTAACAAGGAAAATCAATGAATCTACAAACTTATACATATGAGATCTTGTGAGTTCCATTGCGAAAAGACTTTAAAATCTTTGCGAAAGTGTTTACATATATTCTTGAGCAGGACGATGAGCTGAGTTAATATAAACGTGTCTGTCCTCCCATCCATCTGTCTGTATTAATACGATCCTAGGATCCACCAAGTTTTTTTCTAAATTGGGTGACTATATCATATAGATTCCATAGGAACACATTTGTCAGCTTTGTTTTAAGATAGAGAGCAAAACTATTATTATTTTGAGCATCTGAATTCCCTTGAAAGAAAGGTTGTTCTTCAGGTATGTAATTTTCCCTTAACCTGTAATCTTTTGAGTGTCTATCCCTTTTGCAGATAGTTGGAAAGCAATACCATCTAGTGGAAATCAGTAACTGAAAAAAAAACAGGATGGAAGTTACTGAAACGGCAAATTAAAAAACATTTTTCCAGCTTCAAAGTTCTTCTATTTTTAAATTATTTACATTACAAGCAGAAATGTTTTATTTTTCACTAAATTTTAAATAATAAACGATTATTAATGTTATATTAGAATTCAGAAAATGCAAATGAGAGAACATTTTATTTTCACAATAAACCGAATGAAAGCAAAGTAATTATTCATTGTAAATATCATTTAATTTATCAGCAATTACTTTTCAAAACTGGGTGCACTTTTTTAATTAGGTAAAGTACCAATTGAAGTTATTATAGCTCATTTAAAACAAACTAGAAACAGAAATTTAGTTAATCTAGTTTGAGTCGCCGTGGTCATGTTATCGATAAAGAGATATTCCGTGTACGCTTGGATAAGCTACTTTCTTGCTTTCAATGGAAGTATCTCATTTTATTTTAATTCGGAAACGGGTTATTTGAAAAAGAAAAGCTTTCTCCAAATTTTCAAAATTGTTCGCCATTTTTTAACGTATCTGGCTCATATTTATTATTTCGTATTTTTTCTACAAGAAAACGAACTGATTGCAAGTTTTTTCAAACTAAGACGTTTAGAGAAAATTATGTTGTTCATAACATTCGGTTTGACATCCCTGAGCTGCACCTGGTGTGTGTTTCGACGGCAAAACAAAATCTTTACTATGTTTAATCAGATTTTGAGATTGGAGAAGCAGAACAACCAAAACGGTTACTTCGCATCGGAAGATCAACAGCAACATCTGAAACGTTTGCTTTGCATCAAATTAATTGCACATTTTACACATATCTTAGGCCATTTTATTTTCAACTTCTTGATATCCCAACCATTTTTATTTATCATATGGTACATCGTTCTTTCCATGATAAATTCGTTACAATTTCTGGTTTTTTGCTTAATGGGATTAATGTGTCAATGTTGCGGATCACTTCAAACAAATTTAGAAGAAGTCCTTGAAAGGCCAGGTCTTATGCGAATTTCTGATCAACTTGAACGACTTTTGTGGATTCAAAGAAAACATCAGATAATAATTAATATGACCAAACGACTATGTTCCATCTTTAATTTCGTTCTTCTTGGATTTATTTTCACAACAATTTGGAATAATATTATATTTTCATTTATTTCAATTCGTGATTTAAAGGGATTTAATAAAATAATAGGCTTTGTAATAACTATGTCGGAATTCATCAATTTGTTTGTCTTATTCTCTATGTCGGATACAATGAACAACATGCTTCAGTGTACCAGAACAATATTACGTGAATCTTCAAGACATTCGGATAAAATTGAAAGAATTGTAAGTCTAAAATGATATTATTGAAATATAATTTCTCGTCAACATATTTATTTCAATTTACAGAAGGAAATTTTTTCTCTGGGTCTAAGTCTACAGAACACAGATGTCTGCATTTTCGGGGCCTTTACTATAAACCATCGTTTAGCTTTTCAGACTGCATCAGTGATTATTCTACATACTATATATATGATTCAATCCGATATCTCTAATTAATTGGAATAAGTTAAAGAAATAATTTAAATGTTTTACCCTGAACCCACGGAGAGTGTTTACTATTTTTATTTCTATATCTCTTTATCATGTCATATCAGCCGTCAGATATATATCTATAATTTAAACAATTAAAAAATTCGATGTATTATAATTCCTACATATTAAACATATTAAATGATTAATTTATAGCTTGCTTTTTAAAATAAAACTAGAAGGATAGGGGTTGACTTTAGCCTTGCTGAAGGTCGACTTTACCTTATATGGGAATTTAATAATGTAGTTAATAATAAAGTTCGATTGTTCCTATGGGAGGAATATATATACTTTGTATTGTATGTTACTTCTATCCGTTGCAAACATCTGACCAAATTTATAAATTCTTTTCCAAGGGTTTAATTAGTAAAGAATTAATTAAAATAATAGATAATATTTGTATGCGAAATTCAACAAAAAAAGTATAAAAAGTCGATAAAAATTGGCTTATAGGTTTTTTATACCTTTGCAAAAAAGGTATATTAATTTTGGTCAGAAAGTATATAAGTTCTTGATCAGGACGATAGGCTGAGTTGATATAGCCATGTCCGTCTGTCTGTCCCTCTGTCTGGATTAACGCAATCTTCTCCGAGACCCTTAAAGGTACAAAGCTTCTTTTTGCTGCAGGCATTGTATATCTCGGAATCATCCCGATCGGATGACTATATCACATAGCTCCCATAGGAACGATCGATTGTGAATAAGCTTTAACCTCAATAACTTTGTTGCTTTCCAATGAAATATCACAAAAGCCGGTATTTGTGAGTTCTATATACTTCCACCAAGTTTCATAAAAATTGGTTGACTATATCATAAAGCTCCCATAGGAACGATCGGCCAAAAATTAGTTTTAAATGAAAATCTTGGTTATTTTAACGGCGATTCTCTCGAAAATTGGTATATATAAGTTTGGTATATATAAAAATGTGTCTGTTGAGTTTCAACAGAATCGGCCGACTATATGATATAACTCCTATAGGAACAATCGGACCAAAAAAATTTTTTTATTCTAAAGTTTTTTTTTGGAGCCACCTGCATAATTTTGGTAATTTATATGTAATTGAAAAAGACAGTTTGCAAAGGTATTTGAACTTAGCCCACCCTTCTAGTTAATTTTGTATTAAATTTTATTATCTGTTTTATTTATAATTATCAGAATAATTACATTATATTTACGTTTCGTGATTGCCAGTATTAGAGGTGTTCCAAACTAGCTGTTAGATCTAGGTAATTCGCAACAAATAGGCAAGAAATTGAATTTTCGGACCACATGAATTGCAAAGTTAAAAATCTTAATATAAATACAAAATAAATTATACTGATTAAACGGATCCAATTATCTTAAGTTGATTCAATACAACTGATTAACTCGAACTCTGATAGATTACTATATCTTTGATGTCTCTTTGTATAAATGGTGGCCTATTCTTGGTGTTTTATAGACTTCTAGTTGGCATTTTTATACCCTGTACCCATAGGGTAAAAGGGTATATTAACGTCGCTAAAATGTATGTAACAGTTAGAAGGAAGCATTTTCGACCCCATAAAATTCATGATGAGCATCAACAGCCGAGTTGATTGAGACATGTCCGTCTGTCTGTCCGTCCGTATGAACACGTGGATCTCAGAGACTACAAGATCTAGAGCAACCAAATTTAGTGTAAGCATTCGCGTAGTGTCTACGCAGATAAAGTTTTTTTCAAATTTTTGCCACGCCCACTTTCGCATTTTAAAAAGGTTAAACGCAGATGACAGAACAACAGACACATGAAAACAGAACAATTTTATTATACCCTTACAGATGGCATTATAAAATTGCTCAGATGTCTGTCCGTCTGTCTGTTTTTTTTTTCGCAAGCAATAGACTCTTAATTTAAAGCTTTATGTTTGAAATTTAAGAGTTAAGCTAATCAGGCAGATAAAGTATGAAAATTAGTCGGTTCGGGCAACTATAAGATATAGTAAATTGACTTTAGCCGCCAAAAATACAACAAATATCAATAGGCAGTGTGCGAAATAGATAAACGAAGTTAACTTTATTAATTTTTTATATTAAATTAGTAAGATAGTAGTGTTTCGTTATGTATTTTCCACACTCATGTTGGTTTTAACAATATTACAATTAAAATTGGGATACTTAGGACGGGTTACCAGGTGAGATCTTTGAATATAGTAACCACCAAGTTTTTTCTAAATAAGTTGACTATATTATACAGCTGCCAGGAAACACAATTATTATAAAGAATTTAAGATTCCGTATCTCTGAAACAATTGTGTAGGTTACTAAAATGAAAATCTAGTGATTTCCTTTAAATTTAGCATAAAATAGTACTGTCCATCTTCATTGCACCAAATGACTTCATTTAAGAACAACTATTCTAGTTTGGAATGTTGGCCAAAAAATAACTTTAGCTAATTGTGCTCGCTTTTGTAGAACTTTGGGAAGGAAATCCAACCAAGAAAAAAGACGGAATAGAAATTAATATAATTTCAAATGAATCAAAACAGAAAATTTAAAAAACATTTTTACAGTCACAAATTCCTTCTATGTTCTAAAATTTTTGAATTACAAGTTAGGAGAAACGTTCTATTTTTCATTAAATTTTATTATTTTTCAATAAAATATGATATGGATTCATATAAATAATCTCTGGTAATATCTGATAAATAAAAGTGCCAAGGACCAAGTTGGTACAGGCATCCACTAGTACAGAATGGCGATGGAAAATTTATATGTCAAGTCTGATAAAACTTATAAGAGATGTGTGACAATCTTACTTTTTTTTTTGATTGATCGCTTCTATAGGATCTATAAGATATAATCATCCCGATAAGGGTGAAAGACTGGCCGATAAGTATTTAAAAAGTTATAAGTAGTTTCGTCATTCTATTTAAATACTATTGGAAAAAACATTTTTTAAAACTTATCAGCAGTAATAAATTGTTGAACAAATAACTATTACAACAAAATGGATACAAGAGTGAACGTTCTAGATTTTAAAAGCTGTCATTTTCTTTAGAAAGCACTTATAGAATTGGCCAAGTGAGTCATAAAATAGTATATATCAAATAATTATTATATTGATCATAATTATTGTATTGATCATAATTATTTTATTTTGTTAGAAACTTCAATGGAAAGAATACTTCATTTGCATAATGAAAAAAAAAAATGTAATTATTCATTTTAAATATCATTTAATTCATCAGCAATTGCACTTAAAAACTGAGTGCACTTTTTAATTAGGTAAAGTTCCTGTACCTCATTTGGAATAAACGAGAAACAGAACATTAGTTTATCTAGTTTGAGTTGCTTCGGTCATGTTATCGATAAAGAAATATTCCGTATACGCTTGGATAAGCTACTTTCTTGCTTTTAATGGAAGTATCTCCTTTTTTTTCAATTCGGAAACGGGTAATTTGGAAAAACGAAGGCTACTTCAATTCTACAAGGGTAAACGACAATGTTTAATAGTCTTACCTCTGACTATTCTGCTTTTAACTATTTTCCAAGAAAGTGATTGGACTCCCAACCTCATATTATTAAAGAAAATACTATTAACAACAACATTTGGTTTTACATGCTTAAGTTGCACTTGGTGTGTATGCCGCTGGCAAAATAAAATATTTATTATGTTTAATTAGATCTTAACATTGGAGAAGCAGAACAACCAAAATGGTTGGTTCGCATCGGAAGATCAGCAGCGACGTCTAAAACGGTTGCTTTGTATAAAAATTATTATGTATTTTTCGGGGCTATTCTGCCATTTATTTTTTTCTCATTTTGCAAACTATGGTCTTTTGATTTTCTCATGGTATATCTTCACATCAACTACATATTCTGTACAATTTGTGGTTTTCTGTTTAATGGGATTGATGTGTCAATGTTGTAGCTCACTTCAAGAGGGCTTAGAACAGATTCTCGAAGAGACATCTATCATGAGAATGTCAGATCAGCTTGATCGACTTTTGTGGATTCAGAGAAAACATCAACTACTTATTAAACTGACTACACAGCTCTGTTCCATCTTTCAATATGTTCTATTTGGTTTTATTATGAGCACTACTTGGAACAACATTCTGTTTATATTTGATGTAATTCGCGGTTTTGATGGATCAACTAAGCTTCTCGTAATAACTGGTATGGAAATCCTTGATTCGATCACCTTATACACTATGTCGGAAACAGTAAATTCAATGCTTCAGCGTACCAGAACAATATTACGTCGTTCCACAAGACAATCACCTAAAATTGAGAGAATTGTGAGAATAAAAGGATACTAATAATAGCGAATTTCAATTTCAATATTGCTTATCTTTTTCTTCCAGAAGGAATTTTTTGCCTTGGGTTTGACTTTGCAAAACACAGATGTCCGCATTTTTGGCGCCTTTACTATAAACCATCGTTTAGCTTTTAAGACTGCAGTTGTCATTGTTTTACATGTTCTATATATGATTCAATGCGACATGACTAAATGATTCAGCTGACTAAAGAAATTTGATTGACTTAACTTCGAAAACCTATAAATAAAAATTATATTAACCACGTTATTTAATGATGATCAAAAATTTTTGCTTTTAAATTATTTTATTCTTTCGCGATTTTGACCGACTGTTACAAAACTTGGTATTAAAAAGTTTGGTATATTTGATCAAAAACTTATATTATATAGCTGCTATACAAACAGCTGATAGAATTGCGTTCAGTGTGTAACACTAAATTTTGAGAACTTGGAGATTTTCTACACTGAATTACTCAAACAACAAATTTACAAATTTTTCTTTTGTTAAGCTTAGGAGCTTGGGTCTTGGACTTTTGTTGGACATTAAATTCAAACTAGGATAGTATAAAGTCCAATCCAATATTTATTAAATATACATATGTATGTTGTTTAGCGCATTCTCTTTTTCTTGCCCAGTTCTTTTAGCACATTTGCCACATTTCCACCGCGAAGCAAGCTTTAATTTGGGTAAGTGACAATTCTTCCAATTGGAAACTTATGGAACTGCTTTCATTGACTTAACTCGTAGCTGACCGAGTATCTTCTATAATGAACTTTCTTCTTCCTCATGTCATCTGAGTAGTGCACACATAATCGCTAACACTTTTTTTTCACTTTTTTCATTAATGTGAGCTCTGTTTCTCTCGCATTAAGACCTTATTACACATAAGTCGCACTAGACAAAGATCACTGACGGTTTCGTATTAATGGCAAAAAGGAAACAATGCGAAGAAGGACAGAACAAAGGAGAATAGAATGCAAGACGGCTCAAAGTCCATGCAGACGTTGGCTTTGAGTTAAAAAAGAATTTTTCTTTTTGTTACGATGGAATATTCATATACCGAATATTATAAAACTTATTAGAAATGTGTGCTAAACTTCATTTTTCTTGACTAATCGAATTTTTGCAATCCTTAAGGCACAGTGATGAACAGAATAAATGTGAAAGATTCTAAAAGGTCGGGCTCTGCTCGACGTTGCCGAAACAGAAATTTCAGTCATGTTGTATAAATACAATTGAAAAAATTATTTTTTCTAACGTAATAAATAAAAAAATAACAATTACAACAAACTGGATAAAAAGGTGAAACTTTTAGAATTTAAAATCTTTTGTTTAATAATCTAATTTCAAAATTAGGTACCATTACATAACATTTGTTTTATTTTTAGTAAGTATACTGTAAATAATAATTATAATGATTATAATTACTTTATTTTGTTAGAAACTGCAATAGGAAGAAAACTTCATTTGCATAATGAAATTAATGTAATTATTCATTGCAAATATCATTAAATTCATCAGCAATTACACTGGAAAACTGAGTGCACTTTTATAATTAGGTTAAATTAGGTGTACCAACTGAAGTTAGTATAGCTCATTAAAAAGAAACTAGAAACAGAAATTTAGTTAATCTAATTTGAGTCGCCGTGGTCATGTTATCGATAAAAAGATATTCCGTGTACTCTTGGATAAGCTACTTTCTTGCTTTCAATGGAAGTATCTCGTTTTATTTCAATTCGCGAACGGGTAATTTGGAAAAACTAAGGTTTCTTAAATATCTGATAATTATTCGTAATTCTTTAATGTATCTGCCTCTGTTTTTTTGTATTGTACTTTGGATACAATCTAAAGAACTGTTTCCAGTTTATCTTCATCTAAGACTATTAGAAAATATAATGTTTTTTATAACAATTGGTTTGACATCTCTGAGCTGCACCTGGTGTGTGTTACGACGGCAAAACAAAATCTTCATTATGTTTAATCAGATTTTGAGATTGGAAAGACAGAACAACCAAAATGGTTTTTTCGCATCGGAAGATCAACAGCAACATCTGAAACGTTTGCTTTGCATCAAATTAATTGCACATTTTACGCGGATTTTAAGCCATTTTATTTTCAACTTCTTGATATCCCAAACATTTATATCTATCACATGGTACATCACCAGTTCCGTAATAAATTCAATACAATTTCTGGTTTTCTGTTTAATGGGACTAATGTGTCAATGTTGCGGATCACTTCAAACAAATTTAGAGGAAGTCCTTGAAAGGCCAGGTCTTATGCGAATGTCTGATCAACTTGATCGACTTTTGTGGATTCAGAGAAAACATCAGTTATTAATTAATATGACCAAACGACTATGTTCCATCTTTAATTTCGTTCTTCTTGGAATTATTTTCACAACATTTTGGAATAACGTTCTGTTTTCATTTATCACAATACGCGGTTTAAAGGGATTAATTAAAATAATTGGGATTTTTATAAGTACTTCGGAGTTCATTGATTGCTTTGTCTTATTCTCTATGTCGGATACAACGAACAACATGCTTCAGCGTACCCGAATAATATTACGTGAATCCTCAAGACAGTCGGATAAAATTGAAAGAATTGTGAGTCTGAAATGATATTATTGAAATATAATTTCTTGTCAACATATTTACTTTATTTTGCAGAAGGAAATTTTTTCTATGGGTCTGAGTTTACAGAACACAGATGTCTGCATTTTTGGGGCCTTTACTATAAACCATCGTTTAGCTTTTCAGACTACAGCAGTTATAGTTCTGCATACCATATATATGATTCAATCCGACATGACTGGATCTAATCGGTTGCTTAAATAAATTAAATAGTCTACCTTTTACTCATAGAGGAAAAGCATACTTTAAATATCTCTTTATATTGCATATTAACCAACTTTTTAAATATCTTATTACTTATGTTATTACTTATCATGTATTACTTTTTAGATTTTGATTCAAAATTCAAAAATAAATAATCAAAATTAAATAAAAAACACGTTTTCCTTAATAATTTATTTTAAAGCTAATGGTATTTAATATGATAGACACTTTAAGTTCTATCCAATTTATAAAATAAATGAGAAGAATAGGTAAATAATAAATTTAACTAGGAAATATATAATAAAATATTGACTATATGTTCTAGCTATAGTATATGGCCAGCCGATTTTGTTGAAACTCAATAGAGATACTCAACCCAAACTAACGCTCCTTCCAATGGAAGCTATATGACAGAGTCAACCGATTCTGATAAGACCTAAAGTATATGCCAGCAAGTACAGAAACTTACTAACACCGATTTTTGTGATATTTGAACTTCAAAGTTGTTGTAGTTAAACCTTATTATCGAGCTATATGATGTAGTCATTGGATCGGGATGAATGCGATATATACAATGCCTGTAGTAAAAAGAAGCAAAAGCTCTTTAGACTCAAAAGTCTCGGGGGAAATTGCGTTGAACCAGAAAAACGGACGGACAAACAGCCAGACTGACGGACATGCAGACTGATGGACAAGTTAATATCAAATTAGCTTATCATGCTGATAAAGTAATTGTGTTCTTTAAACAGTCGAAGATGCTTCATTGTATGTCTGACCAAAATAAATACACCCTTTTTGCAAGGGTATACAAAGGATGTTTTTTAGAGAAAATCTTTTTGCTCTGAAACCACGGACATCAGAATTTGGCTTGCCTCCTAATTAAACATACATATGTATATAATAAGTTAGCAAAAGATATGAGATAAGTTTGAAGATTCGATTGAAGGCATTAAATGAATTTTAACTAAAAAGTATCTGTCATTAAATTTGCTTTGTCATGTGTCTGCATCATCACTTTGCTATCATATGTAATATATGTATATATACATACACATCAACATATGTACATATGTGTGTATATCAAGACTCACATAGATACATACATACACATTAAGCAAATATTTCTATTGTATAAATATCCTGTCTCCTTGCCATTTTGGTCGTCTGGCTTTTTACAATACTTTGCATTTTCCAGTTTTAGACCACGCGAATGCCGTGTCGTCTCTCTGTGTGTGTGTTTGTGCTTCCCTTAGTGTCTGTATGGTGTGTGTGTGGTATGTGTATGGCTGTGTGTGTGTGTGTGTGTGTGTGATAACAACCCAAGGATTATTTCGCATTACTTTATTTTACTCAACCGCTTGCAAGTTTTGCGGTACTTTGGCACGGCCTTCGTTGTGCCCGCCTTATAATTTACACGCTGATTGCGCAGTCGGGATTATATATAATTTCTCTTCGGTTTTTGCTACTCAATTCCCCTCATCACTGTGCCTTCCTCCTACCCTAATATAAAGCCGCTTCCCTCATCTATGCTCCCTTTATCTGATTTTTTTCGTTTTTCTTTTCTCATTTTTTTTTGTAATTTTTTTTTCTGTTATTCTTCCCTGCACGTTTTTATGAGCTTATGAAATTAATTGTGCATTAATGGTGTGTGTGTGTGAGTGTGAGTGTGTATATGTAGATGTGATGGATATAGCACATTTGATTATGTTTTTGGTTAAATAATGAAATTATCTGATAATAAAGCGTAATATATATTCCTGGGGAGTTGCAAAAATGAATTTTCTTAAGGTATTAACCGTGATTTTTGGCTTTGCCCCTGTTTATGAAGATGAATAGGAAAGAGGTGGAGAAGGGTGAGGACAAGGAAGGTTAGTAGGCAGGCAATAAGAAGGATTTTCATGAAAGCGCTGGGAAAGAAAAATCAATTAAGTTGATTAGGGTAGACCCTTTCATAAATCTTTTTTTTTCCTTTTTTTTTGTTCTACTGAATTTGTTGACATTTTTTTGACAATTTCTTTTAATTTTGCTAAAGGTAAATAAAAATGAAGCAAGCAAGTCGTCCCTGCCGACTTTGAGTATACCCTGTACCAAGTAGAGGAACTTTATTAAATCAAACTCCCTAAAATTTGCCATCAGTTCAAACTAAAATTCTCCTCACCAGCGGCAGCAACGAACGCATGCTATCTCGCTCACACTTACTACGCAATGTCGCACTGGGCATTTCAGTACAAAATGTATATGGATATATCTCCGATATTTCTTGTCCGATTTTAACAAAATTTGGTCAGCTGATACCTTTTGGCCATATTATTGGGTGTGCCAAATAAGAATACGCTACCTTTAATTTTACTCTAGTTATTTGTTTTCCTAAATTGCGGGGGCGGAAGTGGGCGTGGCAAAAATTTTAAACAAACTTGATCTGCGTAGACACTACACGAATGCTGACACCAAATTTAGTTGCTCTAGCTCTTGTAGTCTCTGAGATCCACGTGTTTATACGGACGGACGGACGGACAGACGGACAGACGGACGGACGGACGGACAGACGGACAGACGGACATGTCTCAATCGACTCGGCTGTTGATGCTGATCAAGAATATATATACTTTATGGGGTCGGAGATGCTTCCTTCTGCCTGTTACATACATTTTAGCGACTTTAATATACCCTTTTACCCTATGGGTACAGGGTATAAAAAGCAGACAAAGACTCTACGTCTTTAAGTGAAAGTCATCTCAGTATAAAACCACACTAGTAAAATATAAAATATAAAATATAATGAAGCAAGCAAGTCGTCCCTGCCGACTTTGACTATACCCTGTACCAAGTAGAGGAACTTTATTAAATCGAACTCCTTAAAATTTGCCATCAGGTCAAACTAAAATTCTCCTCACAAGCGGCAGCAACGAACGCATGCTATCTCGCTCACACTTACTACGCAATGTCGCACTGGGCGTTTCAGTACAAATTGTACATTGATATATCTTCGATATTTCTTGTCCGATTTTAACAAAATTTGGTCGGCTGATACCTTTTGGCCATATTATTGGGTGTGCCAAATAAGAATACGCCACCTTTAATATAACACTAGTTATTCGTTTTTCCTAACTTGCGAGGGCGGAAGTGGGCGTGGCAAAAATTGGAAACAAACTTGATCTGCGTAGACACTACACGAATGCTGATACCAAATTTGGTTGCTCTAGCTCTTGTAGTCTCTAAGATCCACGTGTTCATACGGACGGACGGACAGACGGACGGACAGACGGACGGACAGACGGACGGACGGACGGACAGACGGACAGACGGACATGTCTCAATCGACTCGGCTGTTGATGCTGATTAAGAATATATATATATTTATGGGGTCGGAAATGCTTTCTTCTGCCTGTTACATACATTTTAGCGACTTTAATATACCCTTTTACCCTATGGGTACAGGGTATAAAAATATAAAATTTTCCCACAATTTCGCAAATTTAGTGGCAGTGGGAACTGCTTTACCTTTTTTTTTTTTTTTTTTTTTTTTTTTAAATTTTTGCACACTCTTTCTACATATAAATAAGAATGAAAATCCAATTAATTTTTTAAATCTTTATTTTTTTTGTGTTATCTGATAATTAATACCTCATTTAAGTGACTATTTATATTAATCAGTTTTTTTTTTTTAAATTTTATAAGACAGCCAGTGTTTTTAAATATAATAATTTTTTTTTTAAAGTTAAAGGAAATAAATGATTTTATAATATTTAAATAGTATTATAATTTTAATTTACTTAGACTAATTTCTTTCCAGTTTCTTTAACTTAAAGATAAAGTAAAAAGGGAATAGAAAAAAAGGGAATTTTATAAGATTAGGAGAAAGAAAGAGATAAATAGACAGAAAGAGAGATAGAGAGAGAGAGAGAGAGAGAGAGATAGATAGAGAGAGAGAGAGAGAGAGGGAAATATATACAGTGAGGTAGACAGAGAAAGAGAGAGAGAGAGCACGAGAGATAGACAGAGAGAGAAAATTATAGCGAATAAACTATCCAGAAATAATAGACAGATGTAGCTTAACTAGTAATCTTATGTAGTTTAGGTAATTTAATATACGTATGTATATGATAATGTTATATATGTATATTCTTATATGACATTAATAGAAATATTTTAACATTTGGTTGAAAAATTTTAATGATGAGTCTAATAAGTGCACATTGAATTCTTCTTAGTATAATTTAGGGAACTGCAAAAATCCATTTAATGCATTGTAGGGATTATTTTGTATATAATAAACAATTATAGACATAACTTCAATGGCAAGCATCAGTTTACTAGAAATTGTGATTGTGATAGTATCCTGTAAGTTAAAGTACTTACTTGTTTATAAATTTACCCACAATTCAATAAATGTTTTATCCCAATTCTTTTGCTTGAAATCCAATACTTTTATAAGGGCATAGACCGTTTGCAGCTGTTTTTCCAAAAACAAAAATGAAAGAAAGAGATAGTACAACAAAACAAGGTGAAAGTCAGCCAAAGAGAGAAAATAGAATACCTAACTGACCATATTGACCTTACACAGTAACCACATTAGATGCCGCTCCCCTGGTACACTCAATGCATGGTGATATGTGACATTACCCTCTGATTGAACCATACCGATGACCTAGACCACCATGTAACAAATATTTGGAAAAACTCAAGAGTTGAAACATTATCAAGCCGAGCTCATTGTGATGTAATTAATGGGCAGCTAACCCAACTAGACATTAACGCAAACAACTGAAACATAATACAAATAATTAAAAATAGCCCCAAGAGGGACGAACAGAGACAATGACTCAAATGAATGTCGGCGCAAAAACAAAATATCAAAAAAGGAAAAGTGGAAAAATGAAATAGAGAGAAAAAAAGGTCTGTTGGATGGTCGAAAAACAATTGTGTCAATAGGTTCACCCGCATTTCTCTGTTATGCTTAGTCTTTGCCAGAGATAAACATAGACAGATATAATGGGCTCGTCTAACCAAACAGCTGCTGGCAACTGTCAACCGAATCCAACAGGCTGTTATTTTTATTCACAATTGATCGCATGCTAGTGAGTAGTAAAAGCGTAGGGGAGGGGGGGGAGTATAAGGGAAATTGTAAGACGACACCTACAGCCATTATTTGTTTACACAATATTGAATATATTGGGACAAAAAAAGGAAAGGAAAGGAAACAGGCATTAGCCAGAAATTTGTAAGGCACAACACGCACTCAAGACCGAAGCGACGATATATATACATACATACATATATACAAAGGAAAAAAAGGATCAACTAAAGGAAAATTTATGCAGGCGACAAATTTAAAACGCATGTTCCAATCTATATTGGAGAGGAAAAGGAAAATAAGACAACAACAAGATGAAAATATTCAATGGTTTATTTATTGTCTGTTGCTTGTTTGTTTTGTCTTTTGTCTGGGCAAGAGGGAAGGAGAGCGAAACGGATCAAGGACCAGACCACACAACTCAATCCAGTTACACTGAATCACAGTCAGTAGCTGTCCAAAATAGGTGTTCGGCAGGTGCCGAATTCTATTGTTAACCCATGTATAAGCCAAGACAACTTTATTTCAAGGATTTCAGGCTCATTTTACAGATTTCGCTATATCTATCTATATATAATTATTGTGAAATTTCAAGGCTGGTGGTCAGCTCATTTTACCATTTTCTATATTGAGTAAAAACCACACAAGTTGTGTTGGCTAATCCCCAGGATTCACAATGGTTAATGTGAGTTATTGAAAACTGCATAAAAGGTTTTTATAACCGGATAATTGGTATTGTTTGGGTTTTTGCCTTTATTGTGAGTCCATTTATCTAACAATTTCTCTCTGCTTATAACTTCTTAGTGGTTCAATTTGTTTTTAGGCAGTTTCTAAGCTAGGCACAATACACTTTTATGGCCGTATCCCTTGTCCCATAACGTGTCCTTATCCTAATAGAGCGCAAAGCCATGGTAACATGCATGAAAATCAAATGGGAAGTCATATTCAGCAATAGAGATGAGCATATCGAAAAGTTTAATCAGCGTGTCACGTGGAAATATCGACTTGGAAAAAGATTTATGAGAACATTAAATTATTTAAAAATGAAGTAAATTTGGGAAAAAGGATTAAAGGTTTACCAAATTTAATGAAATTCGAAAAGTGTTGAAAATATCTGCTTTTAGAGGTACTTAGATTTGAGAAAAAGTTTATATAATACCCTTGCTAAGGGTGTTACTAAAATTGTTAAGATATTTGTAACATATACAAATATCCGTTTCCGATCACTTAAGTTTATAGATATTTTTGAGCAGCATCAAAAGGCGAGTTGGTCTAGCAATGTTCGTCTGTTCGCCTGTCTGTCTGTTTCTTGGCGCATTTTAGAATTAAAATTTTATGTTACATATTCGAAACTTGGTAGATAAACTTTTTAGTTTTGTAGGTTTAGCAAGTATCAAAATTAATCGGATTGGAGTATCATAAGATACTTTTTAATATTTTAGAATATTATACACAGAAAAGTTAAAAAATTTGTGTCAAGTCTTTATTTATTTAATTTATTTGTTAATAATAACAAAAAAAAAAAAATAAATAAAATAGAAAAGAGACAAAGATAATAAGACTTTCTTTGTGTCTCTATTCGAAACTAGAATTAGTATCAATTTGGAATATTTTAAAATTCGTCATCTATATTCAAGTGTTAACAGCTGTAACACTTAAATATTTTGAAAATTAAATTGATATTTTTTAAATACTTAATATAGCTGTTAAAAATTGTAAAATAAATTTAAGTTGTGAAAACTATTTAATAGTGTTAAACAAAGTTTTAGGTTAAATATATCAGGCCTGGATTCGATAGTTTTGTATTATGTTAGTGACTATAATTACCTAATATTTTATTAATTAATATATATGTTTTTTATTTCTGACTTAGTTTTTTATATTGTTTGTGTCTATAAGGAAGTACTCTTATAGAATCATATAATAATTTAATATGAAATTAAGTGTGAATTTAAAGTGATAAAGTTTAAGATTATTTAAATCTAGAATTTTCTTCCTTCGGTATAAAAGTCTTCAGCAGTTATAGGAGCGATCTTGAATTAAATTTCTTCAATTTCTTATAAAGTATTTATAAAATTGTTAAAACGTTTACAGACTGAACTCTGTAACGTAGAAAAACAACTTTTAACTACAAATAAAATATAATAATAACATAGCTAATTATTTAAAGTCTCATTTTTCAATAAAAACTAACTTATAATACTGAATATTTATAAATTTTCGGTAGAAAAGAAAAAAAAACTTACACAGGCCTCTAAAAAATAGTAATCGCCGAGTTCAGAAAGTTATTCGTTTAATATTTTATTATATTGGTTAGGAAATAACCAAAAGTTATATATTCCACAAGACATGATATGGATAAAAATAATATTCAGGGACTTAGTATAACTTGTTTCAGAATCAATCCAAGGATCAAACACTTTTGATCCTTTCGTTTTCCCTGAGAAGTTCCATAATTAGTTAGAAAACTCAATTTAGAATTCAATATTTTTATATATTCTTCTGTATTTATAAAGATTTTCGATATTTTTCTAAACATAAAAATAGTTCTTTATATACTTTCGTATTTTTATAAAGTTTAAAAAATTTTTGTAAACATTAAAATAATTTTTATTACTTGTTCAGGGATTTTGATAAAAACTATAAATTAATAATTTTTTTAAAACTACTTTTTTAATTTTATAAATCATATATTAAGTATATATAATATATCTCTACATACATTTCTTTTTAAATTAATATCATATTAACCCACATCTAACCAAAAATCTGATGTGTGATTTTAGTTTATTATTTATTCAGGGTCATTCCGAGACACACACAAGAATAGCTATAGGCTCACATGTTGTTGGAAATCCGTTAAGGCATTCGTGCGTGTTGCGAAAATCTCATTTCGTGTCCAATACAAGGGACCAAAACCAGCTGCCATCTCGAATCCCCCCCGACTCCCCCCCACCAAAATGCCTAAAAACTGAGGCCAGATTGCGTTCAGTTTTCTGGAGCACTTGAGATAGCCGCAGATTTGAATGCGTCCTCGTGGTGGTGGCATTGGTGTCGATGGTGGTGGCAGTGCGAGGCGAATCAATTTTGGTTGTGGGTTTCTGACATTAATATGACATTTATTTGTCATAAGACATTTGTTGTGGCAAAGAAGGCGAACGCTTTGGATTTTCGATAGCCAGACCGACCCTGTATCCATAATCATACCGTTACCCGTATCCGGATCCGAAGCTTTGCAACCCCGTTAGTTATACCGGACAGACGCATAAATTTTAGTTGCCGTTAAGCACTTTGAGTGTTATCAATGGGTTAATAAACGTTATAAAATATGAGTTCATTATGCTTGAGTTATAAATTTATTTCTTTTCGTTTCATTTTCTTCAGTTTCTTCGGTCGCTTGTTGCACTCGACGCATTTTGTCGGCACTGCAGGGGCTATAAATTCGACTCGACTCCAACAGTGAGGCAAGAGTGACAGAGAGATTGGAGCTGGAGCAGGAGCAGAAGCAGAAGCAGGAGCGAGAGCAGGAGTTGGAGTTGGGACATGAGCTGGTGCAGCATATGGCACAGACTGAGCCGCTGGTCGCTTTTGTTGTACTTGTAATAAGAGATTATATTGCTTTATGGAGACTTTGGACGCGTGTG
Source organism: Drosophila neocordata (assembly GCA_018903615.1). Taxonomy (NCBI): domain Eukaryota; kingdom Metazoa; phylum Arthropoda; class Insecta; order Diptera; family Drosophilidae; genus Drosophila; species Drosophila neocordata. Next base: position 1,092,503 of record JAEIGI010000010.1, on the reverse strand, counting down.
TCCTTGTGTGTCGCTGTTTGCGGCATGTACTTAAGTTGATCCGGGTGCTTTTGCGCCTGAAATTATGCTTGGCAAGCAGGCAGGACAAAACAGAGTCAGAGATAAAAAAGATAAAGTGAAAGAAAGAGAGGTAAAGCAGTCCTTGAATGAAGGGAATTGAAATTGTATGGGGTTCACATGAGATCCTGGGGATATATGAATACTTAGATGGCAATCATAAATCAATTGTTGTGGTTAATAAGATTCGTTAATGGAACATCTAATGAATGCATTGAAAAGGGTGTGCTAGGACATAAATGAAGTGGAATGAGCATAGTGCATAATATAAAGGGATTAACTCAGACTAAGATGAATGTTTAACACTTCAATCCTCTTCGTTTCTTTCTTGAGTCTCATATTATCACATCTATGAGGTAAATATCTATAGAATACTTCATGTTTCTGTATTTTTCAGAAAGCAAATCGACCGAAATTTGTTTTAGTGACTACTATGGTCTACTGAGTCTCATCAAATGTTGATTAGTTATATCCTGATCAATTATCAGGTAAAAAACAAATCGATTGAAGTCCAAATGGTGTTATATGTGAAAGCTTTATATTGTTCTCATTAACTGAATAGGTTTGACCTTTGCATTGACTTAGAAATAATATTACATTTCAGCAAAGTAACCGATTAGGATAATATTAGTTTAGTTTTATAAAAATTCTTCGATTTGGGAGAGGTTTTCTTTATTTTGCTTAGATTGTTTTAACACTTACTATTATGTTCCATAGACAAATGAATCACATTTCAGAAATTACACTTCTACAAATTGCTTTATTAGTGCTATTAGTCCCAGATATTATTATTAGAAATGTGGTTTGCTAATTGTTTTATAGATGGTTGATATGCATTCTTTGGTATATCGTATATCTTTTTCATTCTTTATCATTCTATTCAATTGTTTAAGACTCCAAATATAGATTTCTATAGTTACCAATTACATTAACACATCTTGCCAATTTGAGAAATGAACCATAGAAAACTAGACGGATTTTGATGAAAAGTTCAAGGTTTTAAGCTTAAAGCTTTGGAGGATCTGTGTTTTTTATATTGCTGTAACTTATACTAAAACATATACAATTTACTAAATATTTCACTATAACTTTCTCTTTTCTCTCTACTTTCAATATTGCTCGACTTTACTCCAACTTTCGCCGACTCTAATCTTTCTAAATCTTCCTTCCACTTGCCCCTTTATCCTTCTTTATAATTTAATATTTATATTTAGTTTAAAATTAAATCAATAAGAGAAAAATCGAATATCGACAAGACAACTTTCAGTTAAATAAATTATGATTAAAAGGGTTTAAAGTAAAATTATCTTATAAATGGAGAAAATATAATACATACAAATCTAAATACTATCAAAATAGAGATTAAGACATTATGAGTGGGTAAAAGTTACTATAGGACAAAATAATTTGCTTTTTAGTATATTCTAAAAACACATTTTAGATACATTTAAATCAATTTGAATATGTCGGAAAATAAATCACTTTTTCCAACAACTTTAATCGCAGTTAAATCTCAGGACATTTCCCTTATTGCCACAAAATGTAGCAACCTTTTGTAACCCTTTCTACATTTTTGACATCTGCTAGCAGCTTCACACTTGCGTTTCGTTTCACTTTGAACATTTTACATTTAGCACATCCTGTCGTTGTCCTGCCTGCCCTCAGGCCGAACGCAACGCATCATGCTCATCTAGACAGAGTGCCACGTTGGCCGTTTCCGGTTTTACAATGTGTTGTGTGTGTGTGTGTGTGTATTTGTTTGCATTTGCCCAAGGCTCACACGCATAGTGGCTGCCCTTTTTGCGTAGCTGCTGTTGCCTCTGCTGCCGCACTTTCCCATTCCCTCCGTCAACCAATTTCTGGCCGCCGATGATCCGCCCGCAATCAAGCGTTACTTTTGTTTGCTTTACGGAACTCTGGTCCATTAAGTGCGAGACGCCGCTGGTACTAACTGACTTTTCGCACTCGATGCTATGTGCGATGCGATGTGAAACGATGGGATGCATTGCGACGGTCACGTGTCGCATTCTTTCCTTTCCTCCCATTGCTCGAGCTTGAGCACTGTAATTGTATCTATGAGATACAATTACAATTTTTCAATATTTCTTTTTTTTTTTTCTGTTTTGTGTGCGCACAGCATGCGTGGCCTTCGAGGGCGTTATTATTTATTTATAGTGACACTTTATTGCAGTGAAGCCGACGGCAGGACACGCACACAAGGACACAGGACATAGGAGAAGGTAGACGGGGCACGGGACACAGGACACGGTATATTGTAATTGCGGCGTCTTGGAGTCCTGGCGAATACTATATGTTGCATCATCATTGCTCCGTTGGCCTTAATGTCCTTTGAGCCAGTTGGCAGTCGACGGACGTCGCCTGCTTAATGTTGCGTTGCGCATTGCACACAGCGATGTGGAAAGACGAGGCAACTCAGGGAGTCCTTCGAGTCTTCCTTTCTTTCTTCTTTTTTTCCTCTCTCTCTCTCTCTTTTTTCTTTCATTCTTTTTGTTTAATTTAATGTGCCCACACAGTTGTCGTTGTTGTTGGTTGTATCCCCTCCTCTCCCGCCCCGCTCTCTCGAGGCATTATCATAATTTTTCAATTTATTAACAAAGTCAAAACAGTTTAGCTCCCACCGCTACCGCCAAGACATCATTTATTATCTATGCAAGGACCAAGGACCAGGCATATCCTGCAATGCCTCTGGGTAACAAGAAGCGTTAAACTGGCTTTAATTGTTTGCGTAGAATTTTCTCAATTATTTATGTTTCCGCTTTCCAACATTAAGGGTAACCGATTATTGAAAGTCTTCAATAACTTTCGATCTAGGGAAAAAATGGTAATAAAATTGATAACTTATTGTGTTTTTGTGGTTTTCTAAAAAAAAGGAAGGGAAATAGAAGAAAAAATTGTGGAGTGGCATCTGGAAAGATGGATAAATGAAACTAAAATGGGGATAAACTGACCATTATAAAAATATATATTTTTTTTATTTTGCTTATGAATCCTTAGTTTCAAGAATGAGCAACAATGATAAAACTTATAGGAATGTTTAGTTAAGTTTTTAAAAGTATAAATTAAATAAAAATAATCCAAAATATTTAATTTATAAATTTATGGTTTTAGTTTTTAGACGATGAAATACTTAAAAGAATATTACTAAAAAAAAATATATATATATATATTTATGTATGATAAAAAAAAGACCTAGAAATGTAATTTACTAAAACTAAAATATTTTATATTCTTGGCATTAAGTACTCTGTTTTCTCAAGATGGTAAATAATATAATGGTTAAATTTAATTTATTTAAAAATTTGTAATAATAATTTATTTTTTAGGAAAAGATTTCAAGAATAAGGAAAAAATCATTAAACAAATCATTATACCATAAAACTTTTTTTAAATAAAAATAGGTAAATTAGAAATACCTACCTAAAATATTTAAAAATTATTTTAAAAAATATTTAAGAATACATGGGCAAATTTACATTAGAACTAAACAACATTTTTTAATAATAATTTAAAAATTTGTATTTATTTTAGGACTTTTTTCTACCCGAAAGTGAAAAATATTAACAATTTTGCGTCACTTTGTCTTGATGGGCTTATTAATTTATTTATTTAAGCTCTATTAGATTGCAATGTGAAATGTGCAAAGACTAGTTAATAAATTATTCATATATATGAAGGAAAATTGCCAATACTATTTGATTACTATTTGACGGGCTTAGATTGTAAGATATCTATAAAAATGGTGACGATATATTTCCAATGAGTTAGCTGCTTTAACCGAGAGTCAAATGAAGAAATTATAAGTGCATAATATGAATGGTTATTAGTACAGCAGAATTATTTCATTACCTGATAATAAAATTTACAAAATGAAATTGAATTAACCATAATCAATTATTAAAAATCAAGAGCCCTCGAAATATTTAGTGTGCATTGCCTTCCCGGATTTTGTTTACATAAAAAAAAGTGTTGAAACAACAAGAGCAACGCTTTAAATTAAATTTAACCAGAAATTGGGCGTTAGCCATGTAGCAACAATTCGAAAGATTCATTGACAATGCTATTGGAATTTAATAGATTAAGGAGTGGCATAACCGGCTTCATGACGTCCGCAATGGAATGACGAAATGACCAGGTCATTGTTAAAGTGAATACTTGTACTATAATGGGCGACTGTCATGTGACTATATATAAAATTGCAGAAGAGGTAGACAAAAACATTTTTTCATAATGACCCATTATTTGGCTATAAAGTGAGTGACGTCAAAATGCTTCCTGAAATTTATTCATTCACATGTTTGTGGAACAAACAAAGTCCTGCCCATAAAAAGGCCGATTTTTCTCATGAAATGGCCCATACAAAATTTTATCAATAAAAATAACCTTAGAAAATTTCCTTGAAAGACTAGCATCAAAGATGGCACTTCTCAAAGGACTGTGCTAGTCTCTTGAAGAATAGCTTATTCAAAGATCAGATTCCTGAAAGAATTTTTGGGTCAACTGAAATTCAATGCATGTGCAAGATTACTTAGAAAATTTTTATAGAATATAAAAAGGAATCATCCCATGACTTGCACCTTTTGATTCGAATACCTGCAAATAAGAACAATGATATTAAAATGTGAAATGGCAAATGTAATTTAAACAGAAAATATTAAAGTAGCTAGTTTTGACTGTAAGAAAGTTCGTATACCCTGGTAGTTTTGGACTATTTAGTTTCCATTTTGAAATAAATGTAATCTAAATGCAAAAAAAAGAGCAAAAATAAAGTAAACTAGAATTAACCTTTTCTATACAAGGACTTTTAACTCGTGCCTTTCGTGTTTGTTATGCTGATTTCCTTGTATTTTTGTCCAATAAAAAATTATAGTAAATTACACTTCAATAACATTTAAGCTTCATGGATAAACTTCATAGTATATGTATAGGTAAAAACAGCAAAAAAAAATTATAGTTCTCTGATAATTTCGATAGTGACTATACCTTATAGCATTCTGATCTGTCTAATTCTTAAACATGTATAACGTATACATCAAAAAAACTTATTTACCAAGTTTCAGCCATATAGCTTAAAATTTAAGGTCTAAAAGAAGCAAAGAAACAGACAGACGGTCGTACTTACATGACTAGATTGACGCGGCTTTGTTGATCAACAGGAATTCTTTTACACTATGTAGTCGTAGACGTATTATCTGACAAAATTTCTTGTTCCTATGGCAAGGGTATTGAAATAGTCTATTATAACATTTTTTAAAACTATTTAAATAATTTAAAACTATTGAAAACCAGCCTTTTTATTTTATTGGGTCATTCTGGTTCTCATAATTTAAACAAAAAAAAGGAAAAAACTGATGAAGACAAATTTTTCAAAATTATATGATCATTTATTCTGACACTGAACCGAAATTATTCATTTCCTACCCTCTAAAAAAAAAACAAAAATTATTCAACAAAAACATTATTGCATTCTCTTTAAGGGGCCACTTCAGACAATTTGCTGTCACAGGCTTTTATTTAATTGATTAAGACCAACAATGAGTTAGAGTGGGGGTGTATGAGTGTTCACTTTAATTGACCTAAAAATACAATATTTTTTGAAATGATTTAAATTAAAGGCAAAATGAGCTTTCCCATACTTAGTCATAAGGAGGGAATGAGAGAGAGAGAAAAAAAAACTTAAACACTCAAAGTTCTACGACCAAAATCCAATTTGCAAGTTTTTCTCGAGTATGCACACACGCTAAAATTCTTGAGAATGGTAATGGTGTTTACTCAGGTTCTTGTCCACCCCAACCCACACCTACACACACATACACCCATACATACACCACATCACCCATTTTTCTTCCTTTGCTTCTGCTTAGACTCTGACAATCACGCACGATTTCAGGCAAATCTAATTTAAATACGACTACACGTCAGGCATTCTATGGGAAACCGAACGAAATAGATGTGAACAGGATGGGGCAACCTTTGATGGCTTTGCTAGCTCTTACCATATTCCCCATCCGAAACCATTCTACTTTAGTTCTTAGTTAGTTAACTGTTTATGAGCCAGGATGGTATTGAGGCAACTGGGCGTGGCTGGGCACTTTACACTTTTGTATGCTAGCTCTTCTAAAGTAATTAAGTGTTTTTCCACATGATGGCTTCATAGACGCCAAGGCGAAACTGCAAGGCAGGAAGTGTTGTCAAGGAAAACCCTTTACCTCAACCAAAGACCTGCCTGTCCCCCTACTCTGTACTATACCTTACGTTCCAAGCACCAGCAATACTTTTATAATTGGTTTAAAAAACAGTGAAAAGAAAGTGTTGGCTGTTTTGATAGTTTCAGATACTTTACCGTTCAACTTCTTCTTCTTCTTCTTCATCTTGGGGCCTCTCTTTAGAGCCGCTTACACTTATTATAAACTTCTTCCACCATCACTTCCTCCATTACCATCGCCAACAAGAAAAACAGCAACAACAAAATCATTAATAAACTATTAAGGTATTTCTTGTGCATCGAGTTAAAGTTAAAAGTTGGCAAAAACCAAAAAAAAAAAAAAAACAAAAAATAAATGGGCTAAGAGCAAAGGGGCTTACTTGCGTAAGTGGTTACGTCAACTTTTGCGGTGAAACAATGGAATTTTGATCTCAATGGAAGAAACCACAAAGTCTGATGCATTAAGAATGCAAATGGTATAAGACAGGTAAAGCCGAAGTCTTAAACTTAAACTAAGTAAAATAATCGCTAAACTAACGCATTAAATTCAAACTTTTGGATAACCAAAAATCGTTTTCTAAGCAATTTGCAAAAATATAAATGCCAGGAATTATCTTTTATTCTGTTTATACCTGTAATAGTTATAAATATAAAATTTTATTAGATTTGTAGCTTGGTTTTATGTTTTACACTGATTCTGACAAAATTTGCTAAGATTGTTAATAAGTTTTTACATTGTTGTTGCTGACAACTTGACTGACTTAGTTAAAACTTGAACAATTTATAAAGTAAAGCAGAAGCATTCTAAAAGAAAAAAATTCATTGTTTTTTTTTATATTAATGTCTTGGTTACAGAAAATGGTACTTATGTGTGAGGTATAAATAGTTTAAAACCAAAGACAATTGATTATATGCCTATATATAGGAGGAATGGAACTAAATGATGTTTAGTATAAAGCCAAGGACATTAGATTTATGTTTAACTAGTTGTATATAGATACTTTCTAGTTCTGCTAAATTATATACGTAAATTTCGTTTAGTTTTAATGGGACAGTTTGGATGGGTATTCAAACTTCGGCATGGGCCAAGTTAGCTTGTCCTTCTACTTTAGAGAGTTAATATTCTATATATGAAAACTGTTTGATATATAGTTAGTACTTATGATAAACAATTACCCTGATATGTAAAATTATTTTGTGGTAGATATCAGAATTAACTACTGGATCAATCAAAACGAAAAATAAAAATATATTCAATTAACTTCTATGTAGACGATTAAAGTATTTTAAAGAACGATTTTAGTAATCAAATAGTCTAAGTCAAAATATCTTCCTGATTGGAGTATCAATATTTATGAAATATTTTTAAGATAAATTTGTTATGCCCAAAAAGATGTTAAATTTTGACAGCGTTAGCTGACTAATTAAGTGTAGAAACTGTTTCAGAAATTTCTAAGAGGAATCGATTTAGTTTCAAGAAAAGTGTCGCTCGAATTCCATAAAACAATTTGCAATAGAATTGCATTAAAGCAAAAAACTTCTTAATTTTCAGTTTTTTTTTTTCAGAATAACGTATTTATAAAATATTTTTTCTAAAAAAGTTAATTTTTATATTTATATAATAATCTTTTCTACCCTAATGTGACTATTCACTCTTTTAAGGACATTAACATGTTTATTACAAGTTTACTTAACAGATAAAATGTAATGAAGATAAAGATAGCATTAAAACCGCATAGCTACAATTGGTTTCTGAACTCATCATTGCACCTTCTAGTTTATAAATCCAAGTAAAGACTAATTTCTTTTTCACATTGTTTCGTTAATTTTTTCTTTTCCCTTTTTTTTTTTGTTTGGTTTTTATTCGCACACGACATTGCCCTTATATCACTCAAGTAGAGACCCATATAAAGTACTCAACGAAATGTACAAATAACGTGTGCACATTGCCATGCCCATTATCGGTAACATCAGCGTCCATCAGAGAGAGAGAGAGAAAGAGGACCACGACACTCTTGGCCCTATATTCTATATGTATGTATGTATGTACTGCACCTCCTTTTGCACTCCTCTCGTTGCCATTTCGTTCACTTTATGTGTGTGCATCAGTGATGCAATCCACGTGCAAGTTTTTTATGTTTGTTGTTTCGTCTTCTCTTATTTTGTTTTTGCCTGCACCAAAGCATCTCATATTGAATGCGACAGGAAAATTATGTCCACACATTAAATTGACGCTGGTCGTTTTTGGTGAACACACAGAGATGACTGCGAGGGGTGAGAGAGAAGAGATTGACTAGTCGCACCATGGAGCGGAACTACGAGTACAACAAACACTCGCATGTCAACTTAATTTATGCTCGATTCCGAATGCAGGCAAGAAGCTGGCAGCCGACCACCACTACCACCACCTCAACCACCCATTCCCAAACTCAATTCCATTCCATGGTCTCTACATCTTTGGCTGGTTCTGCCGCATTTGGCAAAGACTGCTCAACTATGGAGCTAAAGCATCGATCTCGTCATCTCGTTGGTCCGGGCAACTTGTGGCGACATTTTTCATGTCTTCATGTGATCGAAGGCATAAATTATGCCAACGACTTCAACGACAACGAAGATCGTAGATCTTCAGCCCGTTTGTCAGTCCCACCCGCCCCCTCTGATCTGCCCTGCTCTGCTCTGCCAGGCATTCAATCTTTGTGTCAACAGAAATTATTTTTAACAGCAGCTACAACGGGGGAACAGGAATTGGAGTTGGACTCGGAATCGGAGACATGAAAATTGTTTGGGGAGTACGAGCAACATTGCTTGCATGAGATTAATTGGCCCCGATTACAAATATTTTGTACTATGTGTATATTGACTGTACAAGTATTGTACACACACTTGTACACACACACACTCATTATGGGTAGCCTAAGTGACTCTCGATTTGTATTGTTAAATATGCATTTGGATCCATTAAGGCTTAAATACGATAATGGCCAACATAAATAAAGATTTTTGTAAGTTGATTTCACTTTAAATTGTTTTAAATTTGCAATTCTAAAACTTAAATACCTACATACATTAGTAAGATCGATTTGGTTTTGAAAGTTGACAGACCACAATCATCGTTCGAAAGTTGATTGATGAGTCTTCTACGTGATCTGATTGAGTTATGTATATAAACGACACCTGCAAGGTAAGATTCCCTTTTATACTTTGATCATAAGAAAAAGGAACTTTTTATTGTTTGGCAATCTAAAAATAAATTCAAGAATTTCTAAAAGAAGATTCCTAAGGAATTTTGGGTACGTTCTTAGCTTAAAAACTTTTTAAAACTATTCTATAGAAATCTCTTTTCCCCTTTCCTTTACCCTAATAAATGTCTTATTTAAGTTCCTTATGTACAAATCCATTTGTTTTTCGTTTTTTTTTTTAAATAATATAAAATTCATTTTATTTGGTGTTAGTTCAAAAAATTTTGTCTCTAATTATTGTGACTTTTGGTAATATTTTAAAAATGCCAAGAAAAATGAAAAAGTCTTAAAAATAAATAGTAATTATATTAATATTATTTTGGCAATTTTTAATACTTTCCAAATCAAGTTAAACATACTTTATTCTGGCAACTTTGTTTTCCAGCTTTAAGGAAAGAATTTTGGTACAGAAATTGGATGAATAGTAATATAAATTTAATTGTAAAACTAACATAATAATTAAATTATATTATTATAGATTTTAGTTTGAAACAACACCAATGTTATTACTTTAAAGAGGTTACTTAGGAACAGTTTTCTTAAAGAGTTCTTAACAATGTTTTATACCAAATTAAAAGGATTTTCCCTCTATAGCAAGGGTGGGCAGCCAAACTTCGCAAGTGAGCCCGACAACAAATTTTACAACAAACAACATTCCGGGCAGAGAAAAAGGTCGCGATCGCGAGTCCGAGCAGAGGTCATAAATGTGCGAGTTTGTTGACAGAGGGACGCACAAGCAACTGAGGGACGCACATTTTACTGAGGGACGCACAAGCAAAGATCTCGAGCTCGAGGATGGGTCATAAATGTGCGAGTTTATTGACAGAGGGACGCACAAGCAAGTGCGGGAGGGGTAAGAAGAAAAAGGTCGCGATCGCGTGTTTGATGACAGAGGGACGCACAAGTAACTGCGGGACGCACATTTTACTGAGGGACGCACAAGCAAAGATCTCGAGCTCGAGGACGGGTCAAAAATGTGCGAATTCGTAGGTGGAAGGACGCACAAGCAAGTGCGGGAGGGGTAAGAAGAAAAAGGTCGCGATCTCGAGAATGGGTCATAAACGTGCGAATTCGTAGGTGGAGGGACGCACAAGTACTTGCGGGACGCACACTGAACTGAGGGACGCACAAGCAGAGAAAAAGGTCGCGATTGCGACTCGCACATCCTCGAGCTCGAGCTCGCGACATTTTTCCTTTTTCCCCTCCCTCAGTTGCTTGTGCGTCCCTCTGTCCAGAAACTCGCACATTTATGACCTCTGCTCAGAATCGCGATCGCGACCTTTTTCGCTGCTTGTGCGTCCCGCACTTAAATGTGCGTCCCGCATTTACTTGTGCGTCCCTCTACCAACGAACTCGCACATTTATGACCCGTCGCCGAGATCGCGACCCTTTTCTTCGTTCCCCTCCCGCAGTTGCTTGTGCGTCCCTTTACCAACGAACTCGCACTTTTATGACCTCTGCTCGGACTCGCGATCGCGACCTTTTTCGCTGCTTGTGCGTCCCGCACTTAAATTTGCGTCCCTCAGTTGCTTGTGCGTCCCTTTGTCCACGAACTCGCACATTTATGACCTCTGCCGCAAAAATAACGGAAAGAGCTCGGTGAGCCAAAAGAGCCACTACGTGCCCACCCTTGCTCTATAGCATAGGAAATACAAAAGACTATAGGAAAGTAGATGTATGTCGCTCTTGAGAAGTGATTTTAATTAACGATAATTATAAACACAAGTATATCTATGTGTATACTTAACAATATCGAAACTATTGCCATCTAGCTGACTTTACAATACCCTGCTAACAAGATAAACAAAATAAAATTTGGTATTAGATTAAAATCTTGATCTTTTTTAACGAGTTTTTACCCTTAAATATCATGGGGTATATACAATGATATATACATATACATAAGTCTATATAATAAAGATTTTAAAGAGGGCTTACCAACTTCCTGCTGATGACCTAAACATATTCTCATTTAAACTTCATCATTCTTTGCTTAACAACCTGCTCATTGTTCTCTTTTGACTTTCGAGCTTAAAAGGTTAGTTAATGAAGTCATTTTTAAGTTGCTGCTTCCGTTTAATTGTGGGTCGACTAACCTCTGTTCTCTCATTCTCTTTGCCTTTGTCTGCTGGCAACTGGAGACAAGGGAAAAGAACGACCCACGTTGCATGTCAATTGCTGATGAGCTTTTAATAATGTTCTTTTTTTGCGCCTTTGCCATCGTAATTCTTCTTTCCTTTCAGGCAGCAGTCAGACAGTAAGACAGTCGCGATTGTTGCACAGTGCCCTGGCACTTGCCGCATAATTCGATTATGGTGCGGCAACTTTCAAGCGAACGCTACATCCGTAGGACGTTGCTGCGTTGCAATTTAATTAAGTGAAGTGCAAGTTGCAAAAATTGAAAAGAAAGAAAAACAAAAGTGGAAAACCAAAAAGAAAAGGCCGCCGATCAGGCGCGATTATCAGCAAATTGTTGGTACACCCACACTATAGGATTGGATTGGATATGGGATGAGACATTGTGCACCGACACGTGCGGCTTTTTATGTTTGATGCAAGTGGAAGGTATATACATACATACGCACACTCTACCATTTTGGGAAGTCTTTTGCCGAGGCACGCCCATATAATTATCGCTGGGAATATCCATGAGATTGTTTATGACTACATCGACTCTGACACGCGTTCGCCCTGCCGGGTTTTTCCACGATGCTGGATGTATAAGCCGATAGATCGATGCTTGTCTAGGCAGTTTTCCTTTTTGCTTGTGCTTCATGCAAATAAAAGTTGTAGTTTATACTTTGGCTCTTTAATTGGTTTATCTAGTTTCAGTTGATTTTCATATTCACCTATATATGCATAAAACATAGGCGTAGGCAGTTTCTTTTTACTTAAAAATAGTATTTTTACTTGTTTTTTGTATATTTTATTATTCATTCTTAACAAGTTCTGTTTTCTCTAATCAAATGTGTCCAAAATGAGTCGGATATTTAGATTTTCTTTTCACTTTTAAATATTATTGATAATTTTCAATTAAACAGCTTTGAATAATTGCAAATGTAATTCTACTCTATGGTATGAATAATAAAAGTTTTTATTTAAAATAATTGGATATAAACTATAAAAAGTTGCTCTACCTGAACTGGATATACTCAAAGTCGGCTGGGACGACTTGCTTAGTTCTTTTCTTTAATTGTTACGTATAAAGAGAAAGAGGGTTTCGTTTAATTTTAGAAAAAATCTTATATCATATGTATGAACATCGTTTTACAATTTTGAATCAATTTAATTATTTTTATTTTTACAAGACAAATATAATAATATCAGTGTAAAGTTGATAAAAAACAAAGACGGCTTAGATGGATTAAACACAAAGTTTTTCGTTATTTACAATATTTATTTGTGTTTATTAGTGCATAAAACGGCGTTTTCAATTTGTATTAAATGTATTTGGAAATTGTAGTATATAGTTTTAAATAATATAATAAAATAATATTTGTTTTACTTATTTATTTATATAAAGTTCGGATTCAATTTAAAAGTTGAACATAAATGAAGAATATCAGCGAGGCAAAAGATTTATCCCTTGTTAATCCTATGTTATCCTTTGTCTTTCGTATGTATTTCATAGTTCGCTGCAAAAAAATAAATTATTTATATAAAGATTAGTATTTATTCATTTTATTTTGTATTTTTTTTATTATTTCAAGATTATTATGCCCTTGATTAAAAGCTTAAAGAATAGGGAACTAAATTATACAAATAATTTTTTGTTTTTGAAATGTTTTTATATTTAAAGAATTGTCCTATTACTATATCTATTTTTAGTTTTAATTTATTTAAACATATATACAACTATTTTATAATTTTTTTAAATAAAATACTATTCAATTATAATGTAATATTAATCGCAAAAAAGCACACAAGAGATTTATAAATAATTCTTCAATTATCTAATACAATTTATAGTGCCATGAGATATAAATTTATAATGAGCAACTCTTTCCATGTTGAATTTTTAAGGCTTTGTATACAGATTTTATTTAAAAGGCTTTTTCAGTCTTCAGCTTTAATTATAAGCAAACATTTTAAGTACACAAATATTATATAAAGAAATATATACACAAATATAATACAAATAAATATATAAAGAAATATTCCATGTATTCAAATTTAAATTAACCAAAGGTTCAAATATCCTGTTTCTTTTTAACTCAACAAATTTTCTTATAATAAAAGCTGGTTTTATTTAAGTTTATTTAATTAGATAACTAACAGGCAATTAAATTTTAAGGTAAAATTAATTTTTTTTGACATTATATATTTAATCATAGTTTATTTAGTGCAAAATAAGTAAAATGACTTTATAATCATTTTTAATGAAATATGTTTAAAAAATTATTATGTCAGTGTCAACTGATTATCCGTATTTATAGATCATTGATAGATTACACTATATTAACACAGCTTTTATCTTTTAAAGTAAATTAATAATATCTTGTAAAGTATATCTATTACTAATATTAAGCTTAGTATAAATATAAGTAGTGTGATAGTACCAGTTGTCGAAGTTTAAAAGATAGTTAACTTGAATTCTGTTATCAATTTTAAGATTAGTTAATATAACTACACAAGTTTTTTAATGATCTAGTCTACAGTTTTCAACTGAGGCATTGTTAATATAAAACAGTATTATATGATATAAAGCATATATATTATATAGTAAGTATATAGTATATAATGTAAAGTTGTACTTAACATGATTTGATAATTTATAAATAGTTTCATTCACTCATCAAAATAAATAACTAATTATTAAAAATGCTAATCAAATATTAGATGATTTACTAAATACAAATAATAATTGAGGAGCACATGTTTTTTTTTGTTTTTAAATTACGAATTCTCAAGATTCCTTAAAGTTCTTCTTCTAATAAAACAATTTAAAATAAGTATTTTATATCCAGATATTACATTTCTTATATCTAAATTGAACCTATTAAAAGTTTAACATGAAACTCTTTCTAAAAGCGCTTTAAATTTTAAAAGCTTAAAGCCTTTTCTTTTGTTTTGAAATTCAAGAATAATTGATAATACTGCTTTACGCTGTTTCTTAATGGAATGTGCAACACTGTTTCTGTTTTTTGTAGCCCCTCTTTTGGTACGACCTTGACAGTTTGCTTGTTTGTGTCTTGCTCTAATGGAGTTGTTATGTTTTCTACATGGACTACTTGGAACATAGTCAAATTCAATTATGCATGAGTTAGTTAGAGTAAGTAAAGTGAAGTGTGCATTCAATTCAACATGTGGGGGGAGGTGGGGTGGCAGACGTTTTCACTGCTTAGTTATTTTTAATCGTAACCTCAAGAGTTTGAATCATTTAAAATTGATTTCTTGATTTACGTTTCTCAGACCAATTTTAAAGCGCCAAATCACTTGACCTCCTCTTGAATGGGCCCTTTTGATGCCACTTTGCATTCTCAATTGGGGGGGAAATACACATTGAAGGGCGTTTTTGCCCTATTGACATTCCCATTGCGATTTGTTTTCAACTCACTTGACAGGTAATGGCAAAGCCGCGTCATTTTCTACGACAATGACAATGGAAGTAAAAACCCCTTTATGTCTCCCACCACCATCGACCACCAGTTTTTGCTTGACGACCGTGACAAATTTGCTTTAAAGACAAATGCGAGTGGAGGAGGAGGATGAGGAGTTGGAAGAACCATTTCACACAACTGCCATGAAACGTCAATCAGTGGTCCAGACGACGGCGACGGCGGCGATGATGATGACGACGACGCCCTAATCCCTCCTGCTGCGGAGCCATTGAATTGATTTGCACGACGACCTTGTTCGTCCACCAATGAATAAATTGAATGCGTTTTCAATTTTCAAAAATTTGTGTTTTTTTCATTCTTATTTGTGGATTTTAATAAAGCAAAAACTGTGCTGTGCACGCAAATGCAAAAGGCATCGTATTACGAGAAATCGAAAAACCGCATTGGACGCATGGGCTACTCGATGAATCGACGACAGCGACAACGACGACGTTAGCCCATTATCCTTGATTTATGTATGTACGAGTATTTGTATATCCTGCTGGTCCATCCATCCGCCCCTCTTTCATAAACAATTTCAGGCTCTGTTCGTTGTTTGTGCGCTCACAGGCTCTCTCACAGGCAGCTGTGCGGTTGGTTTTTCTCTTCTTTTTTTGGTCCCTTTTTACTCTTGGTTTTTTTTTTTTTTTTGCCTTCTTCTCTGTTGTGTCCTGGCCAAAGTCAATGTTGGTCCCCAGCCATCGCTCCTCACCACCTCAACAAAACCATCAACATCTATCTGGCAGGGCTTTTTGCATTTTAAAAGCAATTAGCAGCGAATTTTTTGGTCCTGCCTGCTTGTTTTTATTTTGTTTTTCTTTCCTCAACGATTTTCAATAATAAAAAAAATTTTTGTAAAAGAGAACAAAAAAAAAAAACAACAGAAAAGAAAGCAAACAATTTTTTGGCGCTCCAAAAATTTTTTGGTTGAAAAGTTTACAACAAAATGGCGTGGTCATGTATTGGAACCGTATCATCCCTTCCATTGTCCGTTATTACTCATCAACATCGTCCTCATAACCAAAGCCATGCTCTATCACCACTAGGATCATCAGAGGAAAATGAAAGCGATGCACTGAGTTGTTATTTTACATATCAATGCATTTTGTTTGTTGATTAGTTTACAAGCTTACAGCTGATTGGAGCCTTCGCTACTATGCAAAAGCTGTCAGCTGCAACACTCTAATTGGCATTGCCAGCACAAAATAAAGAAATATTGACTAGAAAACAAACATTTGCATAGTTATGTTTAATCAAAAATATGAAGTAAAAAGTTTTTTAAATGTTTTATATAAATGGAACGTTATTTTTAAAAACTGCTGAAACTTATATGAAGATAGTTTTTATTAATTTATTTAAGTGGCCTAGTAACTAAACGCAATGTGTGTGGTTTGAATGCATATTATGATTCCGTTTTAATTACAGTATAGCTAGAAAATCGATAAAAATTGAATTTTAATTTATAGAAAACTTTTCCTCTTACTAAGTTAGTTTTATGATGTATGGTAATAACCTCAACGTTTAGCTAAGATAAAGTATTTTGAAGTAAATGCCATAAAAGATTGTTTTTAGAACAATCAAATGTTAAAAGTTATGAAACATTTCCACAAAAAAGATTATGTTTTTTAGAGCAAATTAGCAGTCTGGCATCTTTGTGATAATGCGCCCTATTTTGCAACACTGTCTTTAAAGTAAGTTTAGTTTTACTGTATATCTGAAGACAATATCGTTATTTCTAACATTAACTGAAGTCTATCAATTATCTTAAACAACTGCTTTCTGTATGGTTGGGCAACTTTTAACAGATTCATAAGATAAAATATATTTTTTTAAAAATTACAGAAATCCATTGCATTCTGCGCTTGTCTAGTTGTATACAGTGCGATAGAATAGTTTGCTACATCTGAATCGGGAAATCAATAGCTGCCTATATTTATTACTTCCTTTTTTTCAATCCCGAGGAAAGGAATATATCTAATATCAAAATCGAAAGCGATTTGATATTTAATTTATTTTTGATTTGTCTCATTATTAATAAATTAAAACAAAGTTAAAGCAATTTTTTAATTTTCTCATTTTAAATAAATTAAAACAATTTGTAACAATTCAAAGACAAATAAGTTGTTTTATAAAATATGCAAAACAAATTTAAAAATTTTTCTTTTTAGCTTTTATATAATTTTTGTGGCCTTTTTATTGATGTTCATCGAGAACCGCAAAAAATCTAAATACTTTTAATAAATTTAAAATAGATTAATTAAATTTTTATACAAATTGAAACATTATTAAAAATACATTTCACAAAGTAAAGAATGCCATTGACAAATTGGAAAAATTTAAGCGAAATTTTAGTTAAAATTGCCTAGTAATTATTGGGCCATAATTAGTATTGATTGGTGGTAGGAGCTGAAAATATGTATCATGATTGAAATGCTTTCTCTTTACCATAAAAACCAGCGTCAGCTTGTTACACCAAAAACTTTTGTTTTGTTTCTACTTTTTGTTTTGTTGTACGTCCAAACAGGTGTTGCTGACTTTTTTCCACCTTCCATATTCGCTTCTGTATAGTCAGAGTAATGCAAACACAAACATCATTTCATTTCATTCCATTCTCTTCTCTCTGGTGTTGTGGTCCTTGATATTGTGCAAAAGGTGCCGTCAATTGAATGATTGATCGACTTGAAGGAAGATTTTAATCTACCCACAGACCGCATAAATAAAACAGAAAACCAGAAAATAGCGAAAACAACATGGTAAGCAGGGTAGCGTGGGGGTAAATCCGTCAATTAGTAGTCATTTTGATATGGCCACAGAAATTGAGTCGAAGACTCTGATAAGACATGACCAAATGATGTAGTAGCAGTAGTAGGTTGTATATAAATTTATGGTCGGAATACTTTTGTAAATAGATAATAAATTACAATGTTTGTAGGCAACCTATTTGGATTTTCGCCCCTGACTAGAGGAGGCAAGTGGCAAGTCAATTTTCGGACTTCCAGTTTGTTGGTTTCATCAATCAATCAACCAAATGGGGCAACTACAATGCATTCAAGTAGAGAAAATGTTAAATAGTTTTCCTCTCCCTGCAGTTCTATTGGGTTTTTTCTTCTTACAGAAAATATTTTGGTTGGGGCATCAATTATGCGGCTGTCTTAATATTTATGAAAATTGATTTCGGTTCGTCTAAACCGAAAAACCCTGAAATGTCAATGTCAATTAGAGATGTGGTCATGGTAAATAGGGAAAAATGAAACGGAGGGATTAATTGAAGTAAATGAAAAGACAACAAAAATTGCTGAAGGGATGACAAAAGGTTGAGATGGACCTTAGATACTGAGGACGGACTGAGGTTTCGTTTTTACAACTGTTTGACATTGACAATAAGTAATGAAAATCATTACAAAATACATACATTTTATATTTTGATTTTTTATATTAGATTAAAAAGGTAAATCTGCTTATAGTAAGTATCCTTATAACTTACTACAACATGGCAGTATATTATTTAGGATATATTTCTCAGCATTTACTCTTTATATTTATATATAAAACTTTTTGCTCAAACTTTGAATTATTAATAATGTTATATTGTTTAAGAAAAAATAAAATTATTGATTGCATTTCTTATTGAAAATTATAATTTCTAAGGAGCTGTAAGTCACTCTAAGTATGGAAGATATTTTTTAACTTTACAAATTTTTTAGATCAAATCTTCTATGCCAATTTGCTTACTGTGGTTCGAGAGCTAACAAAAAGTATTAATTAAAATTCTCACGAAATTTGGTATGTGTAAGGTACATATTTCCATATGTTTACTACTATAGCTCTTATAAGAATTGGACAAAAAAATTGAATATGATATTTGTATATATTCGAACTTCAGTACAGCTGAAGTAAACCCATTAAAATAGATTAATCCCAGCAAGCAGATAGTTTAGTTACATGGAATACTATGTTATATGATATTCAAAACAAAACAGTTCAGTGTAATTATGTTTTATTGGTATTATAATAAGAATTGTTATTTGAAATTTGCCTCGTCCAAAGAATTAACCAGTTTTTAAGATAAGTATACGGAGTATCGGATGTGAACCTGTAAATAAGCGATTTTATAATAATATTAAGAAATTTGTACAATTTAACTTGCCAGTGAGAAAGAGTTGAATTTTTAACCTGCACCTCCTTAATGTAGATTGGGATAGTCCAGCTAAAAAGAAGAACATTTTAGTTATCCCGGGTATGGAAAATATTCTTTTGAACTATTTACTGTTGAGTATTAAAATGTTTTTATCATCATCCGTCATCTAATTAGCTGGAAACGAAATTTAAATAGTCCTTTTAATTGGCGACTGATAAAATCGATCACTTACTCTTCAGTATAAACAAGTGTTGCTCTTGGTCCAGTGTCTTCTAGCCCTCTGAGTATTTAAGTGTCGCCTGTCCGCTTGTTGCCTTGAGTGACTATTTAGGGGAAGAGGAGGAGCGGGGGTTGCCAGCTGATGTATAAGGTTGTGTCTGATAATGTGTTAATAAAAAAATTCACTTTATACTTAAAATTAACTTTTTACAAAGGTTTTCAAAACTTTTTTGTAAGTTTCCATTTTTTTTTAAATTTTTTAAGTTTTATATTTTTTTTAATTTTTTAAGTTTTATATTTTTTTTAATTTTTTAAGTTTTTTATTTTTTTTTTTAATTTTCATTTTTTTTTTTTAATTTTTAATTTTTTTTTAATTTTACTTATTTTTCTTTTTAATTTTTTTTTTTTTTTGGTTTTACGGAGAACCGAACATTTTGAGTTCTAGACGTCGAATGACGTATTTGATACTTGCTCTAACCTCGTACATTTTGACGAGGAAAGACAAGGCACACTTGTAAAAAAAATTTTCGTATATTTTAATTTTGTTCGTAATATTGTGTAAATGAAGTAAGCAAGTTTTTCCTGCCGATTTTGAGTAAACAGTGCAAGAAATAGAGAAATCTAGCTCCCATGAAACGATCGGTGAAGAAAATAGTTTTTGATGAACAACTTCGTTTTTATAAGTGGGATTTTCGCGAAATTTGGTAAGTGTAAGTTTGGAATATATAGAAATGGATTTATTGAATTTCACGAGAATCAGCCGGCTATATGCTATAGCTCTCATAGGAACAGCTTCAAGTTTGGCTTCAAGTCCAACCCTAAGTCACGTTTATAACCAATATCTAAATACTTTCCTAAAAAAACTGTTCTTCATTTTGCCATCAACTCAAAAATTATAAAAAAAAACTCTTTTTTAGCCTTTCAGTCTTTGCTTTTCTGACCAAATAAAGTTGATTGTAAATTATCATGGTAAAATCAAAGGGAAAATTATCTCTTATATTGTTTTTTTTTTTTGCATATGTCAGACAATTGCATGTCAAACATCTTTAGATCTTTTGTTCACTCACTCAGTATCGAAAATCCCATTTGATGCATGACAAGTCAACAAAAGGGCCACAGAAATCCAGGTGTAAACACTTTTTGAATAGTTGAAAATCGTTTTAATTGATTTTTAAGCGCTCTATAATGCCCTGTACCTGAAATGCCGGTACCTCATTAACAGTACAAAGGGAAAGGTGTCGACTGACAAATCAAAGGTGACAATAGAATTGAAAATGCAATGAAAAATGTATTTCAAACAGTGCCGAGTTAGAAAGAGAGGGATAAATAAAGAGAGAAAGCGAGATTTTAATCCGTCGCGCATTTTCGAAAAAGGTGCAAAAAAAAAAAAAAAAAGTTGAAAAGAAAAATCCTTAGCACAATAGACCAAAGGGCAGAGAGCGAGAGAGAAAAGTGTGAAAATTCAATCAATGCGACAGCTTAGAAATGCGTTTGTCATAATTTCAAAGAATGATTGCAAAAATATTTCTCATTTCTCAATTTTTATAGAGCTGTTTCGTTTTGTATTGATTTCTTTTCGCTGTATTCAATTTTTTTCTTCTTCTTTTCTTCCAATTCCAAAAGGAAATGAAATGAATTTTTGAAATGCGATTTGCCAAAGGCGTGAACAAGAAGAGGAAGAGACGGAAAGAGAGAGAGAGGCTAAGAAGGAGATTCCTTGCTGACAGCAAGGACTTGGCAATTGTTGTTGGTTGGCTAGTGTTATTGACATACATTTGATGTTTTCCAGCACAGTGTAAAGTGTTTCCGTTAACGGTATAAATGCAATCAAATGTCTAGAATTTAGTTTATTTGGTGTTCACTGTACTAGCGGCTGCTACGTGCTGACAGTTGCGAAAATTCTTATAGATCATTGATTCTTGATAATAAAACTATCAGCAATGGACGACGTACCGCAATAGAATAGAATAAAAAAAAAAAAAAAAAAAAGAAAGCAACGAAGCGACGTATAAAAAACAATAAAAACTCAATAAAAGCAAATGCTCATGGCTTTTAAACGTCAGGATGAAGAAGGACGACGTCAGGAGATAGATAAAGTGCTAAACGTTCGCCAAGCGTCGGCTACTGCCATCCCATCGACCCTAAGACCAAATCCTAGACGTACTCATCGTACAACATAGCTGGCAAAATGACAATAGATTTGATTTTTCTCAACCAACCAAGGAACCAACATCAGTAGCAGTAGCA
Source organism: Drosophila neocordata (assembly GCA_018903615.1). NCBI lineage: Eukaryota > Metazoa > Arthropoda > Insecta > Diptera > Drosophilidae > Drosophila > Drosophila neocordata. The sequence continues at coordinate 1,070,780 of JAEIGI010000010.1, read as the reverse complement.
GGAAGCGGCCCTGGCAGCCCAAGACCAAGACACACACAAAGCAAACAATCAAAAAATAAAAAAAAAGTGTATAAAAGAAACGAAAATAAAATAAAGCGAAAGAAATATAACAAAAATTGAAGAAGGCAGCAGAAGCCAGGCAGGCAGCAGGCATCAGGCAAGCAAATAGTTCCACCAGACAAAAGAACGAGCCCTGCAGCAGGAGGCAGTCACAATAAGCGCACATTTAAAAGTGTCAAATATCCTTTTTATGCTCTTTGGCCCCGCACTACCCATTCCTAACTCCTCCTTTCAACCGAGTACAGATCTACAACAAAACACTTTATACTTTATATACCCTGGGAATTATAGAAAGGCGAGGGTAGTTGTTGTTCTTTAAAAAGTTTTTCTTTTCACAAATGTTAACTGTGGAAAGTTGTTGGAATAATTTAAAGTGGATTTTTAAAGAGTTTTAAAATTTGTTTAATTTATCTCTATGGCTAAAATTTTAATTGCTAAAAGGGTTTTTTAAAAGATTTTAAAGAGGATTTATATATAGTTTAATAAATTGCTTAAAAAATAATAATTTATTTTTAGTTTTAGGTGAGCTAACATTTAAATAAAATTTATAAATTAATTTTATTATTAAATAATATTAAATAATGTTAATTTTTTAAACTAATATATTAGGTTATGTTATGTTTTGTTTAATTTATAAATTAATATATTATGTTATTAGCTTGAGGTTCAACAAATATTTTAAACATTTATTTTTAATAATTTAACTATTTTTTTGTTAACCTAAACTTTTTATTAAAAATATATTTTCAGTAGTCTTTCATTTTTTTGTTTGCTTTGATGTTTTTAATCACATCAAAAACCACAAAAAACATTTGATATAACAAAAAAAATATATAATTTAAATTAATTAAAAATAATGAAATATATAAAATTAATATATTTTCTTAAACTGCACTAAGAAAAAACCAAAATCTATATTTTTAGTGATTATATCGAACAAAATAGAGGCAGAAGATATAGCTAAAGTAAGGGATGAGTACAAATTATAATTGCCTCATAATAAATATATAAATAATTAGAAGTAAATAAAGATTAAATAAGTAATAATAATAATAATAAATAGAAACAATTAATAACTTTTAAAAACAAAATTAGCTTTATTTTTAAGTTTTCATATTACTTAATTTTAGAAGTGAATTTTTGCAACAGAGTTTTATACTTTGAAGTTTAACATCATCAAATTAGCAAAGAAAACAATAAAATATATGATATAAAATTTAAATGGAAACACAATAAATATGCAAATTTTTATATGGGATTGTTATCAAATCATCAATTTTTTTTTATTATATAGATTTAGATTCATGTAAACCAAAACTTATCAGTTATCCTAATCTCTATATATAAGCCTTTTACTTAGTGGATTCTTAATTCAAATATAATTATTAATGCAGAATATGGTAACCCAAGTTGTTAGAGGCTGGCGTTTATTGAATTGGTGTGGCCAGATCAAAGTAAACACAAGTGGCAACGCAGTAGGAGTAAATTATCAAATGAAAGCCGTCAGAGATTTTAATCAAAGAAAATTAAGTAAGAAAAGTAGTTTGTAGTAAATTTTATATATGTATTAAATCAGTCGTTAACATTCAACCATACTGAATGTCACAAATATTGTATTAAATAATACATATAAATTATCTTAAAACATATTTATAGTCTATTTCCTACATTATAAAATAAACCTTATAACCTCCAAAATTAAAGAAAAACTTTTAATCCTATTTTACCTGTCTGGAAATAGTTTTTAAAACACTTCTTAAATTTCTGTTTTTTGTTATAAATGATTATTCCTAATGAAGAACTCACCATTTATTAACAAAAGATATATTATACCATAAGCAAATTCAATCAATTTTTATTTCCGAGGTATCACTAAGTTCATCTTTAACACAACGCGAAATTCATTTTATCTTTTTTTTATATTATTATTTTTTTTTATTGTCACGAAGCTGAGCAGAAAATTGTAAAGAAATGTTAATGCGATTTGATTTAAAGAATAGAATTTGAAAAAAAGAGAAGATGAAGGAGAAAAAGCAACGTGGACAACAACTTCCCCTACCCCTCCCTGACTTAATGCCTAAATAAAAAATATGTCAAAAAGAGAAAGAAAAAAAAAATAGGAGAAGAAGATATAATAACCCCTGGGGCAATCTACTACGACCCTGGGCATACATTTCCATATTTAAAAGGTTCTTTATGACTTCATTTCAGTGGCAGGTTCTTCTCTTTCGCCTACAAACAATTAAGCGTTAATATTGCAGAGTCACAGAAATCCCCTTTTTCCCCCACACCATCCACCATTCCCCCTGCTATCCTATCTTTCTCAAGGGAGCATAAGGACAAGGCCATTGTCCACTGGCTGTGACATTAATTTAATCCTTGAATGCATCTTTGACAGCATCATCGGTGGCAGGAGCATCACCAGCAGCGGCAGCAGCAGTAAAGCAGAATGACCAGCAGCAGGAGAATGGATCCCAGGGTCAACAATGGGAGGGGGGAAAGAAGTCGAGTTTAGAGCAACAACAACTTACTCAGCCTTCTGTCTAAGTCTTTGTCCCAGTTTCCACTACCTCCTCAGTAGCATCATACAACTTCTCCTTCCGCTCCTCAGTGTGTGGCATTGTCAAAGGAATTAGTTTTGTGTTTTTGATTTGCGGAAGGAGCTCAACTCGGAGGCAAAGAGCTCCAGCAGCGGTCTGTTGATTGCTTAAATAAATATGGGACCAGTTCTGGTGCGTGCATCAGACAATGCCTTTGAGTCTATGAAAAGTCTTTTGCATTTTACATTTCCAACTGAAAGAATAGAACACCAAAACTGTGAGAAGGAGATTGAAATAAACAGAGGGGGATAACAAACTAAAAGCAGGAGAAAGAGTAAGAGTGAGAGAGGGGAGCAAGGAAATGTTGGAGTGTAATTCAAGTTTTTGTCACTGACAGTTTTTGGGCACTTTATTAAAATATTTTGCAGCAACTCAGAAAGACCGGTAATAATTACGGACAGATGATGGTGAGAAAGATGAAGAGAGTGTTGGAGGGCGATTGTTATTAGTTTCTCTACAAAACTAGTTGACCAGCTGAAGGACAATAGAAGCTTGTTATGGTCGTAAATGGGTTTTGTAGAATGACAGAGTGCGTATGTTCTAGCCATAAACCAAAAAGTTATGTTCCTAATAGGTTGTAACTACCAAATATAAACTAACTAGATAAAATGTTGACTAGGGCAATAAGTTGCTCTTACTAGTGTAAAAAAAAAAAAAACAACCGCTGCATTTATTTATTGAACGAGTGTTTAATTGAGAGTGGGTGGTTTTTGTTAGAATTTTTCGTTTAATTGAAAAAAATATTTCTACACTAGAAATTAGACAATTTTAAGAATTTGAATTAAAACAAACAAATATTCAAAAAATATAAAATTGTTAAAATTAATTTATTTATTATATTTTTACTTAAATCATTTAGAAATGTTGTTGAACTTTGAAATTTCTACTTAATTTTACATTTATTTATATAAAAAGAAAACAAAACCAAGAATTTTACTGAAAAATATTTATGAAAATACCAATCATTTGCATTAAAGTTAAAAATTTCAAATGATTTTGAAATTAGCTATCACAGAAACAAGGCAAAAGCCAGATCTTACCAATAAAAATCTGATTGACCGAAAAAAAAGATATGGCAAAATATAACATATTAAAACTAGTGATAATAATACAGTAAAAACTCTCTTTTTTGCAGAGCGAACCTCGCAGATGTTTTATCCTTTGAAGAGAGATTTACGGTACAATTAATTATGAAATTAATACAACTTTTTGTACACATGTAAAAAAATTAATAGTTCTAAAAGAACTAACTGTCCACTTATAGAGGTGAAAAATCTTTCAAAAAATAAACAACAAAGGTCTCGAGAAAAATATTAAATTGAGAAAGCTTTTTGTCTACTGAAAAATGAATTTTATTGTTGCAGCGAAAACTTCCAAAATGGACCCTCAATGTGAAAATTAATTTTTGAAATATCAAACATATATTCAAAAAAACTTTAACTCCAAACTGCAAGTTCTGTATTAATATTTAAGATGGAATAACATTATTATACACCTGCACTTAGAATGCATTTAATTCTACAATATGGAATCCAAATTGTTCTCCAAATGAAATACTTTTGCATTACTTTCCAATCTCATAATAAAACAATATATCATCTATTATATTATATAATTTTAAAAGCAAATATACAAATCTCCATAAAAGAAGTTCTGTTTATTTCACAGTAATCCAAACAATATTTGAAAATGAAATGTATATAATAAATTCAGATACCAAATATAAAATAAATTAAAAATGAAAATAAAAATATATATATATAAATATATTTAATAAGTCTATAGGCTAATTCAATATATTTTTTTTATATGTATCAAACTTAAAAAAAACATAGAAATAGTTTAAGACCTATTTGATACAGCTTATAGTTTAAATGATGTATAAGAACTGATTGTAAATAAATAAATAAATTTAAATATTACAAATAATCAAGACTAGCTTAGATTATACATTTAGGAATTAATTCAATAAAAAATTATTAATAGAATTTTTTTTAAAATGTATTCTAATCAATAAAAACAAGCTAAATCATAGAACTATCCCATTTCAAAAAGGCCTTATGATATAGTTTCCATATAAAATTTTCGCTAACTTTAATCTAGTTATAATGGAAAACCAGTTTTTATGTTGTTTAACAAAATTAAGTGTTGGATGATAATGAAGAAATTTTGTATTTTCAACCACCAAATATAAAATTTAGCTCCTAGTTGGTAACTATAAAATAGAAATGAGTCATATGTGTGGGTAAGACCTGCCCATTTGGGTATATGAAAAATCACAGTGATATGGTTTTGTGTGTTAGACTTTCTCAACCCCAGCAAAAGCAAAAATTATTACGTTGTCATGAATGAAAACCAAACAAATGTCAGTTAACGCCTAACGCCTACCAGGAAAAAACAAGTCAGGATGTCTAAATAAATTTGCATTAGCGACATTTTCCAACTGTCACGGGGTTATTTGTCCTAGACCAAGGAAGGCCTTTCTCTATATACATATATATATGCATAAATTATGGATATATGTATATATCCATAGTATATATGAACAACATTTTCATTTGGCAACAGAATCAGACAAAGAAGAAGAGAAAAAAAAAATGAAATTTCCAAGAACTTGTTTATATTTAAATTAGTAGGCAATACAAACAGATGAGAGGCAAACAAGGATAACCAGAAAAGAAGGGTGACAAAATGTAGCACCACCACAGCCACCACCACCGTTACCAGCAACACCAATGCGAACCAAAGGAAAGGACCTTGAATTTTGCCATTGGATTTACTTTTTGGGTTAATGAGCATTTTATGAAGATGCCGCCGAAAACTGACAACTTAATTATGTTGCCATTGTTAAGAGTGAGAGTGGTGGGAGTGAAACGTTGTCGTTAACATTGGAGGAGAGGAGGGAGGGAGAGGAAAGGTTCAATGTCGATTTATAGAATATTGTACATTTCCTTGGCACATGTACAGATTTTCCCTACAATCAGAGTTCATTGTGATTGAATGTGACACCCACTCTCACATCAACCTTCTTCCTCCTTCTTTTGCATTGTGATCGATCGATCGCTTGGACCGCTGACTGTGCAACAAATTATTGCAATTTATTTAAGTGTTCGTTTATTAATTAATAACTGTGCGTTCAACAGAACTTGTTCCTTTGGAATTCTTTTAACCAATTTGTTGCTGTGTTGCAAACTCATTAGCGTGCAATTTAGTGTTAAATTGATTGTTAGCCAGCGACAGCAACAGCAACAATAACAACAACGACAGCTTTTATAATAACCGATCAATCAAAAACCAGTTGGAGGTGACTCCAATGGGTGTAACATCAGATTTACTTGCCAACGTGAGTTGCCTAAGAATGTTGCAGTGCAACCAAGCTACTTATCATAAATTTTTGAAACATGTTGTCAATGGCAAGGATTAGCATAAATGGAATATAATTTCATTGTTTTTCCAACAGTATTAGCATAATGCTTTAATGTCTATTATTATCAAATCAATAATATGAACAGTTAAGTTTGCTTAGTAGTTAAACTTTACCATATAGAGAAACCATATAGAGAAAATAAAAACTTTTAGTATTTACTTTTAGTGGTTTTCAATGCATTCTTTTTTATAGCTATTAACCTAAAGAAAACAATTTAATTAAATTTCAAATCTTTGAGATTTATCTGCTTAGCAGTTAAAATTAAGACAATTAGGAAAATTTTGTTATTTAAATTTTAACTATTTTTTGGTCAATTTTCCCTGGGGTTTTCTATTAATTGCTCTTTAATTAAGATAAGTTACCAATTCTTTTAATTTTGTATGGAAGTATAATACCTTTAGTAGGGAGGATGACATCAGGAACCAGTAAAGCACAACCAATTAATTGACGAAAATGTAAGATTTGCAAAATTTGATTGTTAAGATAAGATTATATTATGTTATATAATATATATAGTAAAACTAAGAAATACTCCGTAAAAACAATATGAGTTGTATCGGCAAATACCGGTAAAATACATATACTTCTAAAGACAGAATATCTATTATGAATAGACCAATACTGAAAATTCTCTTTGTTTTGATTTCTTTTTGAAATATATAGTTTTTTGTTATGGTCTTCCATATTGATGCTATTTATCAACACTTTTCTTACGAAAATAAATAAAAGTTTACTAAATCTTTATTCAAAAAACAATTTTCTACCTTTGCAAAAAAATACATTAATTTTGGTCATAATTTTGCAACACATAGAAGGAAGCTCCTCCGACTATATAAAGTATATATATTCTTGATCAGCACAGTCTTGATATAGCCTCGTCCGTCTGACCGTCTGTCTGGATCAACGCAATCTCCACCGAGACCCTTAAAGCTACAGAGCTTCTTTTTGCTGCAGGCATTGTATATCTCGGAATCATCTCGATCGGATGACTATATCATATAGCTCCCATAGAAACTATCGGCCAAAAAATTAACTTTAGATAAAAATCTAGGTTATTTTAACAGAGATTCTCTTGAAATTTGGTTTATGTAAGTTTGGTATATGTAAAAATGTGTCTGTTGAGTTTTAACAGAATCGGCCGACTATATGATATAGCTCCTATAGTTTTTGTTTTTTTTTTTTTTTTGAGCCATAATTTATATGTATTGGAAAAAAACTTAGCCCATCCTTCAAGTTTTCATTAATATAAGTTAAATATTTCATAATTTCATTAATAAAGTCAAATTTTTGAGAAACTTTATATTCATATATATTCCATAGCTGTTTGTTTGCTATAATAATTAATTAATAGAAAAAAAAGCAGTAGATTTTAATTAACTTTAATTACAAATTCAAATACAACGTACTACTACTTCTTATAGTCGTTTTATTGTAGTTGGTATAATGTTTGTTTGTTTTTAAATTTTCTTTTTCATCTTTCTGCACTTTTAATATACTTTGACCTACTTTTGGCCAAGACCACGTAATCGTTGCCAAAATAAACTCAAGGTTCCACTTAAATCCTTTCCATTTTGAAGTTACCTTATTTTCAAATTATTGGAGCATTAAAATTGCAATGATTATTGTGTGCAAAAGTAATGGAAGGGGATGGGAAGGGTAAGCCAAAAGGTGAAAGAAATTGAAGTTAAAAGCAAACAGGATGAAGCCAAGTGAAAGTGCTGAACAAAATAGAGAAAAATTACCCAACTGTAAGTGGGATGGGAGGTGGTTGGGTTGGCTATATATGTTCACACCTCTCTTCTCCATCCCCTAGTCTGACACTTTCTCTCTTACTTTCAATGACAGCCTCCCCCAAAATAAAATGTTCCTCTAGCGGCCTCGCAAGAAAATCGTGGTGCGAATATAAAGTAAATATAAATATATATATAAGAGAAAAAAAAAAACATAAAAAGCAAATTTCGCATTTGCAAATAAATCAGAGGAAAATCAGCCGCTGACAAGGGGAAGTATTTATGGGAACGGATGGACGCCGCAGGGCTTCACCCTCGCCCTTACCCATCATCTTTACCCTCGCTACTTGTCAGGCGAAATCGAAGTGCAAAGAACAAATTCGTAAAAATTAAGAAACAAATCGAAAATCAAGCATATATACAGAGAGCTAAGGAGAGGAGAGCAAATGCAGGGAAAAAGAGGAAATAAAAATATGAAAATCTCCTGCTTCAAGTAAGAGAAAATTGTATAAAGCTTGTTTGTCCAGCAGCCTTGTTACCCTAACCCTCACCCCTCTTTCATTGGCATCTCTGGCAATACTCTTGGGGTGGCACTTTTTCTATACCCTTCTTGGAAGTATTAGAGAATCGAAATGATTTTTGTAGTAAATAAAAAATATACAGATTTTTATATATTTTTGGTTAGTTTAAAATGAAAAAACAATTAATTTAATCTTATTTAGGAAAATTCTATATAAAATTGATTTAATAAATTAATAACTGCGTATCCTTTACAGGATTTCCATTCCTTTTGGATCTTTCTAAATATACTTTTCGATCTTAATAGGCTTTTGGATCAGTTTTACAAATGTTTTCAGAAAAAAAGAATATATAAAGTATATGTATATTGAATGAAATATATTAATATAATCAATGTATATATACTTATCTACATGTAAATTTACAAAACATATTTATGGTTCGATAGAATAGACAACAATTTATTATTCAGTTTAAAGTACATACAACGAAATTTTAAAATATATCAAAATATCAGGCTTACTATTTTTTAAGAAATTTTGATTAAATTGATAAAATTGACGGAACTTTTAAACTTTTTGTTCTTTTAAATGTCGTACACCAGTATTCTACATACATGTAACCGAAAATATAGATGTTTTTATTAAATTATTGTTAAATTCAGTTATTTTCACCTCTGAAACACTGGACCAAGATTTGCTATATATATAATCATATTCTATTATTTTTTATATATTTTATTTTATATATATTTGATTATTGAATATTTTTCAAGTACACGCCGATGAATTCAGAGCTAACTAGTCAACATTTGATAGCAACAATCAATATAAACTCGGTTGAAGAAAATTTTTTTGAGATTAAAAGAAATTTGCAAATATATATTAAAATTTTTTAATTTCAATTTATTAAAAATTTATAAATAATTTTTTTTTTTTTTAAATAAATATTTATATTAATATTAATTAATATATAATTCCATAGTGCTTAATTTATTTTATAATAAACAAAACCGCAAATTTCTCAAGGTTGCCAGAGTTTTCATATGATACAATTCTTTTCTACTAAAAGATAACTCAACAAAAAAAACCAATGCAAAATAATTTGTACCCCGTCTGCCTGGCATCTCCACCTTTTACTATTTACTGAACTTTAAAAACTATGTCAAGTGCTTTAAAATGGCTTACTTATTGTAGATCTTTAAGGGCATCTAAAATTCGGATTTTCAAAATCAACTTCCCATTTGTTTCTGCTTTTTGTTAAATTTTTTTTCTCTTTCCGTTGTATGCATTTTTATGGCACATTTTGAAATAAATTTGCCAAGAGATTAATTCGGCCCGTTTGGTAGCGTGTAAATAAAATTTTCATGAACTTCTGTCGTGGGTGGGTTTTCCTTTCTCTCATTTTTTTTTTCATTCTTTCCCTTTTTTTTTGTAGTTTCTTTTCGAGTCTAAAGTGAAAATCTCCGGCTTCAGCATCAGCTCTAGCCATGTTGCTGGCTCCGGGTCTAGTTCTGGTTACTGGGTTCCGGTAGATTTGGCAATGTGTTAAATGTTGTTGAAATTTTCGCAGTGGCTTCGTTTGGGGTCGCATGCTTCTTGGGTTTTCGAGTGGTGAATTGTGTGTTGGAGAGGAGAAGCAGATGAAAAGTATGGCAAAGTGGTTAATTAAGATGTCAAGGTTGATTTTTTTTTTTTTTTTTTTTTTTATGGGAGGATTCGTTAAAGGAGGCTTTATAAATTTTGTATTTTGCATAATTATATCTAACTTTATATGAATAATTATATTTAATATTTGTTTTAATAATTTATAAGGTTTTTTCTATTAATGAAAGTTTTTTTTATATAAATAAATATATTTAACAATTTTTTTAATAATTCATAAGGTTTCTTCTATTAATGAAAGTTATTTTATATAATAACTTAACAATTTTTTTTAACAATTTATTAGTTTTTTTCTATAATAAAAGTTTTTTTATGACAAGCTGCGTTTGCGTTTAAATCGGGCTAGACCCATAACTTTTAGCTCTTTTGATTCGAATTCTTCAGACTTAAATATATATAATACGAGTTTTTGTAAAAAGTTATTTGTTATTTATATAGAACAGTTTGATAAATTGCAAATTTGTTAAAAAATCGAAATAAAAACTCTATGAATCATATATGTATAATGCAAACTTTCATCTTTGAACCAATTTTCTTTGTTAGGAAACTTTTGTAAAGAACTGCACAAAATGTTTATTCAACTTGAATATAATCAGTTGATATAATTTATTACGTATTTATAGAATTTTTGTTGATCTACCATCTACGTGTATGTATAATTTATTCTCATTACCAAATTACATGAAATTGTCGATACATTCTCATTATACATTCAGAATTCAAAAACTTTTCAAGTAGTCTATTTTATGTGCAAATTTTCATTCGTAATTCCTCCTCCATGTTTCTCTCTCACACTACTTCTACGGAATCGTGCATTATCCATTAATGCAGGAATGGTTTTTTGGAGATAAACACACAATTCCAGAAATTCACACAAAAATAATGCGTCAAAATTATGAATTCAACATTTGGCAAATCAATGAAAATTAATTTCCCAAACAAAAACAACAGCACGGAAGAGCAAATACAACAGAGCACAACGAGATGATGTTGGCAAAAGGAGAGTGAGGAGGGGGGATGTTGGTAAAGGGTATGGAGTGAAATTACATTTTCATTATTTCGATTCGATGTGGTAGAGTGGTGTAGTGACCGGGGGACGGAGGAAAATGCCATGGAAAATGGGGAAACAATTATAGATGGGCATCAATTTATGTTAGTTTCCCATCAAAGCGAGGTGAATAAATAGAAGGAGCCCAATGAAAATCAAATGAGTTTTAAATTTTACGGCAAATAGGAAAAACTATGCAAAATACCAGCAAATAGCAAATAAACACAGTCGTGCAAATGTTGTCAGGTCGAGACAAACAAACTGAATACAAACAAATAAACGGACACATTTACAACTGCATTATACAATGGAAGGCCGAAAAACAGGATGGCAAAAGAGATGACAGTGGGTGCTAGGCGGAAAGGTGCCCAGATCGATATTGAATGGAGGGGAGGTGGGCCAACTGGTTGTCCTCCCACATTTTGTTGCACTTTGCGCATAATTATTTTTGCATATTTTACATGTTCTTTCCCTCTCTCCCTCTCTTTCTCTGCCTCTTTCTTCTCACTCTTTTAACAAATTGCGAGAAACACGACCATTTCGAAAGATAAAAATTGAGTTTGAATTATGGCAATAAATAAACAGGAGACCGAGTAAAAGAGAAAAATGTATAAAGATACAAGTATGAGGATGGCGCCACATGGAGCACTAGTTTGCTTTGTTCAGTGGCGTAGTCTAAAAATGGGTTAAAATGATAATAATGGGTAAAAATGGTTGAGAGCCTCCGCAAACAAATTGCAAATTGTTTATCCAAAACAGGAAATTTAACTAGCCGACTGTAAGCATAGATAGAATTTTCATTACGATTTGGTTTAGATAATATTTTTTTTGTTTACTGTGTTTTGTATTTAATCTGTCAATGCAGTTGAAAATCGATATTTCAATTGGCTTCCTCTGATTGAAAACCAGGAAACCTTCTGTAAATAAGATGATTCGGTGAATCTACCTGCATTAGGTAGGTTCTCATCCGAAAACTTGGAATAAATTAAAGTTCCGTTGAATCTCTATTAATAGTATATAATATAATAATAATTTTTGCAACTGTTGATAGTTCTTTCTTTAAATATTAAATATAACTGCTTTAAATGTTAATATAATAAAACATTCAAAAGTTCTTAAATTATTTAAGTAAAAACTCAATTAAGTTAGATGATCTTTTTAGGCCATTATAACTTACGACTTTGTTTAGCTGCGTGGAAGTCCTTGATAAAGAAGTTGTAGGCATAACATTATATGGAATTTTTTTTCCTTGAAGATTTTAGAATAACAAGCCAGGTCCACTGCTTCAATATCAACAAGTTTTAAAGGGCAGAAAGATGACTAGAGTTACAATCACAAGTTCATTGTTTCAATACTTTTCATAAATCTATAAAAAACAATACAAATTTGTAGTTTCATTGTAAAAAGTAGAATTAAAATAAATCTACATTAAGAATAAAAAACATAACTGGAAAGTAAAGGAATCTGCGTTTAATGGATCACAAAAAACCTTAAGTTAATTTGTAGGTTTAGTTTATTTGTAAGTTAAAAGGAAAAGTAATACAAAATTAAATAAAGATAACTTAGAAGTAAATAATAATTTTATTCAATAATAATAAAATTATTATAAGCTTTAAATTTTCAATGAATTTGCCTTTTGACCTTTTTTATTTTTAATAATATTTTTCCAGTCTCTTAACTATTTAACGACACTGAAAAAATTGCCCAATCTACCTCTACATTGTGAATTTAAATAGTTAGTCTTGTTAGAAGAAGTTTTGAAAATATATTTACAGTATGATTAATTCAATATAGATGAGCTTGAAAAGCAACTAAGTAACTACTACACATTCATCCAAGAGTACTGACTTTATTATGCTAGATATCATATCAAAAACCATGTAATGGATCCAAACCTATCGGCAGGCATTTGAGCTAGTTCTGCTTTATTAATTGTCCTTTCGATAATTAGTAACTGAAGTAACTAAGTAATTAACTTATCAGTAAATATTTCCAATTTCTATTTTTTTTAAGGATATATTAAGATTGGTCTTCCAAAGTTATCCTCAAATCCAGCTCTTAAATTTAAGCAAACATAGTTTAAATATTTAAATATTTTCTATTTGTGTAGTATAAAAATGCACCTTGTGTATAATATCTAGAAGCATTAATATATTGCAAAAGTTCATAGGATTTGTTATGCAGGATAGTGGTTTAGGACCTTCATATGTAGAAGCAGGCTTATCCGAAATAGACATCGGTGGTTCAATTTACCTTTCAATCGCAAAGAAATCTAAAAACAAGTTTCCTTATGGCAACATGTTTCAGGTTCATTTACATTACCGATTTCTTAAATTATTCCGCACCCTCTTTATAAAGTCACTTCTCATTGAAGCCTCTGCTGTTAATAGTAATTTATGTCAATTTCTTGCCAGTGGGTGGTGTTGGTCTTAAGGAGGCAGGGGTGAAGTAGTAGCTGGGGGTATATGTAGATATTGATGTTCTCTAATTGAGCGACACTGTTGGTGGTCGCTGTTGATATTAATTAGTTGAGATGGGACTCACTCTATGTATGTGTGTGTGTGTGTTAAGCTAAACTATATATAAATAGTATGGGACATAATCGGATACATAAAATTGTTACATTTATATGCGAAAATATGGGATATCAAAGTTCATGACATGCAAAAGTTATATGCAAAAAGTTTATAGACTCTTGCATATTTGGATTTAATGCACTTCCTGTTAAGGCAAGAAAAGCAACACAAAAAAAGAAAAGGGAGAAAAAATATTGGATTTTCAATTTTATTTGGTATATGAAGTTTTCCTCTGTGCTTGCGGTGCAGTGGTGCTGCTTCACCTTATTGAACTTAAAAAAGATTTATGACTAGCTACTCAATTTCGGTGTAAAACCAATGGCTGTAACGAAATGGAAATTTATGTACAGAATGTAAATGTGTAGTGTATAAGCTTTCAAAAGTGTTAGGCGAAGCCACTTTCACCGCGGTAAACCGGCAAAGTTTTCCACAGGAAACAAAATTTACGTATTTGTATAAGGGAAAATAAATAAATGCAGTTTTGTGGATAGAATTGCGGGATTCTGTCAGGTGGTATGCAACATTTGCATTTGCATTTTCTATTTTACATTTTCTTTTCGACGCCATGTTGTTACCTTTACCTAAAAATGGCGTTTGCGGCATGCCAACAAAATGGCGAAGGCGTCAACAGGAAGTTGCTTTTTCTCAACTCACACACACACACACAGAGACAGAGGAAGACTCACACATGAAATAAATTGCAAGTTATTTGGCCAAAAGGCTCAGGTTGTAACATGTATATGCACCTCCGCAGACCGCAGTGAAGACATCGTTTTGTTAGTTGGGAGTCGTAACCAAGAATGTTACGTGGACTGCATTCGACACTCACAACTGTGGCAGTGGCAAAGGCAATGGTAACGGTAACGGCACCTATTCGTACTACTTCAAGTTCCTTTGGCATTTTTGCAGTTGAAAATTTATGGCAACATTTATGTGTCGTGTCGCGTGCGCGGTAAATACCGGAAATGCCGGAAAGAAGTGCATAATAAATGACGTTATTAACCCACATGCTACACATAGACTATACCACGTCAAAGAAGAAGAAGAAGAAGCAGCGAGTCGAACAGTCAGACAGACAGTCAGTGTGCAGAGCACACGCCCGCATAAGAATATATAACTGAGACGAGCAATTCAAAAGATAAACTGGGGGCACTTCAGTTCGAACGATGCGAATGTGACCAACTGTGCAACGTGCAAACACAAAAATAAAAAATGTTTTTATCAAAGCAATAAACAAATAAATTGTCCATTTAATTATCGACTATTATATAAACGGTGAATATTCAATAATGCGCCAAATGCGACATCAAAATGTTCAAAGATAGTAAAGACTCTCATTTTTATAGTTTTTCAAATTTATAACATTTGAAAATAAAAAGTGTATCGAAATAAAGAATAACATGTTATTACCTCTAAGACTTCTTTTCTAGTTTTTTATATAGACTCTTTGTATAAGTTATAGCATATAGATGGATTTGAATTTTGAGTTTAAGTTTTGATGTTAAATTAAAAAATTAAGAAAAACAGCTGTTTAAAACCATTTTGAAAATCAAAACGAAAATTTGGAAATTAAAACACTTGTGTATATTTATATCTTTGCAGAGGGTATAATAAATTTGATCAGATATTTGTAATGGACAGAAATTTACGCTTTGGAGCCAATAAAGCATATATATTCTTGATCAGCATTGATAGCTGAGTTGATCTAACCATGTATTCTATCAGTCTGTCTGTTTCTTTGCCCTTTTTCAAGTTTAAATTTGAAGCTATGTGGTTGAAACTTGTTAAATAAGGTTTTAAGATTTGTAGGTTGTGCAAGTATACAAATTAATCGGTTCAGACTACTAAAAATATATAAAAAATGTTAAGTAAACTTTTACTTTGTTTTAAATTTTGTATTAAAGCCGATTTAATGGAACAATTTGTTAATTAGTCTGGAACTGTAATGGTAAGCAAACTTCAAAAAGGTCGAAGTTAACTTTTCTCCTTACTTAGTCCTATTTTACTGAAAAGTCCAATTGTAAGATATTCTCTTTTAGAGCACTTAATTTTTAGAGTTTTCCAAACTCAACAAACACTTTCCCACTTTTCATACAGAAAATATTTAAAGTTTGTTTTAATTCAGGTAATAAATTTAAAAGTTTAATTTAGTTTAGTAGCTTAGTTTAAATATTAAGTATTTTCAAGGCATTTATACTGGCAAGCGATTTACTTGAAATTTTTTTAATACATAACAAGTACAAGCTTTAGAATTCGGAACCTTCTTTACAAAACGTAAACTGCTTTGAAGATAATGTAGCAAGAAATTTTTAGAATATAAAAATTATAAATTAACCTCTAAAAGTAAAGGACAAGTTACTCCGAATTTAGTTGGCATTATGCTTGATTTTTTTGTTACTTAGTAGTTCATATAATATATCCATAAGTTAAGATGAATGTTTGCATAGCAGTATTCTAGTGGATAATCTTTGATAAATATACAACTTTATTAGAACCCTTTCTTGGGCTCTTCTTGAATAATGATTGATCTTTTGCCGGTCTTATTAAGAATTTCCAAGCAGGGTTGAATCGAGAATACAAAATGGCATTTCTAAGAGTATTTTCTTGTCGGTATAAATGATGATATTATTACTAAGAATAATCCACGATAAGATAATGATAAAATTATGCAATAGTGATCAAAAATGGTAAGCCTGAAAGTATTTTATCGTACTCAATCCTCAAGAAAATATTTTAATTTTTTTAAAATATATATTTGCTTTGAAGGACATTCTGTCAATAGAACCCCTTTAAACTTTTCAAGGCCTTTACATAATTAAGTTCAGTTAAAGCCAATTTGCGATAAAAATATTCTTGTTATTATTTATTCTAAAGACCATAGCTCCAGCTAATGACTAGATAACTCATATTTACTTTTAAATTTTCGAATTCTAGATAATTCATATTCTCCTTGCCATTTAAATCAAAGGATTCAAAGAAGTCATAATTATTTTAACCACTAAATTTTTTATTGCAAATTTCTTAACACCTTTTTCAACTTATAAGGATGTACGTTGGATTTGTATAAGTATGCCTTGAAGCTATATATAAGACAACGATGTATATCTAGCTACTATCTACATACACACACTAACTAATGCAGCACTTAAACTAAAATCAACTTTGGCTTTACATCTTCTCCTTCCTTTCATTTCCCCCCGTGGCTTTTCAGATGCCTGCAGCGTCGTCAGCTTTAATTAAATTTTTCCTACTTCCGTTTCTCTGCTCTCTGTTTCTCTTTACACCCGCCTAGACTAGGAACTCCCTTTGGATGGTCGGCTCCTTGTGTTGGCTTTCACTTTTCATTATAGCCACAGCAACTGTCTTAGCTTGTTTCCTCTTATATAGCTTTCTCTTTGTTTTGCTTTGAATATTTCTTACAATTTTTCTCTCAAGTGGCGCATAATGAGCGCCACGCGGCGTATGATTAATATATTTTGGGCATCTTTTTAATTCCTGCTGTATTATGATTACATATTACACATTATTATATACAATACATGGCACATGCTAAATACAGATATGTGTTGAGGACGAGATGTAGGCCGAGTTAAGTGCTTTAAAATGCAAATCACGTTTTTAGTCTAACATATGCCACGCCTCGCCCTACCACCACCAGGTCGACATGAACATTGGAACAGCCGCTGACATTGCTTATTTACTTTTGGCCGAAATTTGAGAGCAGCTGCCAAATACATTTCAATATTTACGTTATAGCACCGCCTCCGATCCCCCAACTCCTACAACAGTCATGGGTTTCAATATCTATCTATCTATCTATCCATCTATCTGTCTGTCTGTCTGACTGTATGTCCTGTCGTCTGGCGTGCAAAATGTGCAAATTACCTAAAAGAACCGCAGACGAACACAACGAGACCACAAAACAAATTTAAATAGACATATTTTTTCGCCGCTCGAATCCCTCGTTTGCTCTTTCCTCTTTTTTTATGATTTTCCCAGTTTGGTTGTTGGTTTTTTTTTTTTTTCTTCTGGGGTCCTTCGAAAATTTACAATATCCCAACGTAAAATGTTGGCTGCAGCTGCAAATTGGTGTGGTTTTCCTAATTTTTTGTTTCGCTCTTTTCCTTGGTTAGGGTATAGTATTTTATTTGTATTTTTAGCGCTAAAACAAATTGAGGTTCTCCCCTGCCCTCATGGGTCCATCCATTGTTATGTTTATGGGGCGTTGGGCTATATAACAATATGTGGGTATATAAATATTAATAAAGAATATACCAGAGATGCAAAAATATCAAAAAGAAGCTAGGCAATTAGCTAAAATATAGTTGAGTGTGAGATTGTATAGAGTATCGACACAGGGATTCCATGTAGGGAACTGAAAAAGTAAGAATTACTCTTAACTATTTAAAGGCAAAGAAGTTCCCAAATAGTAAATATATTAAGGAGTATATATCATTTACTTAGACGATCTAAAAATTAGTGATAGGGCATATATAGAATATCTTTTCCAGTATTATAGCAAAAAGTTTACATAGAGAAAGAAAAAGCTAATAAGACATGTAATATAATTTTGCATATAATATCAAGTAGATAATATTATAACTCGATTGTATGTATTTATATATACCTATATATATATTCAGACTTGTGATATATAAGAACTTGTTATAAATTTATGTAGTCATTTTAAGTTTAAATTAAACTTATATAGCATTCTAACTTAAAGCCATATTTAATTGAAACGTTCTTAAAAATTGAATAAAAAACTTTTTGAATGGAAAAAGAAGAACACTAAAAAATTTTTAATCTAAATTTTGTAAATATATCTGTCTTATTTTTTCAATAAGTTTTATGATTCAAAAAAATAATAATAATTTATATTGTATAGTCTGTAATAAATCTACATAAAATATATTATTTTTTATAAAGAGATAATTAATAAACTCATTTTTTAATTGATATTTTATTTGATTGATATTGCGTGAACCATTAGAATCAGAAATTTAGCTAAACGAATTAGATTTCTCCTGTTACCAGAATGAAATGAAAGACAACCGAGATTGGTAATCAAATATTAGTATATCCCAATAGAGAACTTTTCGTACCTTTCCTTAAATAAGCATACAGACCGTAACTTTAAATATGAAAGTCTTCAATTATGTACTCTTTCATTCCCATAATACTAATTCAGTAATCTAAGTAATCCCTCTTATAGTGGGTAGTTGGTTGGTGATTAATTCATTGAGCACTGCCTACGTAATGAAAGCTGGAGCTAAAATGGGCTTATATATATAAACGGTGTATAATTTATTGGGGAATCAGAATTCCAAATCTGTAAGCAAAGTGTCTTTGGCCACCAGTTACAATTAGAATTCTCATGTCGAAGTCCACCCAATTGAAGTGTTGTTTAACATAAATAAATAAAATAAAAAAGATTAGTAAATAAACAAAAATTTGAATTCCATAACGTAGTATTAAAGTGGCCATAATGTGTCAATCAGACAAAATATAAGGCATTTCTAACTTCACCCAAAGAATTATATAATAGATAAGTATCAATAGTGAAATCGGTTAATATATACATTTCTGTTGGTTCTTCTAACTACCTCGGATGCCCATTTTAAGTAGGGATTTGTTTTAAGGGTAAGGCAAAAACACACCTAACAATTTATACTGACAGTCAAAATTATAACACTGGCATTCTTTTGTACTTTATCTTTCTTTTAGTTGATTATAAAATCTTCAAAGTTCTTAAATAAAGTAACTTAGAATTACAAACTGGAGTTACCTGTTTTACATGTTAATGTAATCAAAATGAAAGTGAATCAGTTAAAATTATGGCTTACAGAGTCAGGAAACTACTTATAGTTGAATCTTTATCCATGATATATTATTTTCTTTTTCTTTTTAAAATATATTCAAGTTATATCAGTTATTAAAAAAACATAATAATATTAAGCATACTTAACCTACATTTACTTTTTTACTTCTCCACTTGAAAATTTCCTATTAACTTTCAATAAACTAAACCGCAAATCCCAACTCTTAATAATAACAACCATTTTAATAAAATTTAGATAAGAATTATCTCAATTACTTTTAGTTAGTAACATTAATTAACAAGTTTTCAATGCATCTTAAAATTTTACAAGAAACTTCTTGATCAAATTTCCAATCAAATGGAAGTTATAAAGAAATAAAACCAAAACTGAAAATATTTTATTTCACTCACTTTCTCATCTGGCATTTCCTTTTGGCTAGCTAGATTGGGAGAACACGAGTAGGTGGGGGAGAGAGGGAAAGCATTAGTCGTCCATTGTAGCGTATTGAAACTACATAAAAAAACACAAGAGAGAAACTACGTAAATACATATATATAGTATATATACAAAAAACACAACAGACTAGGATACAGGATGCAGGACAATTGTGTGTCCCTTTTTTTCAGTTGCCATTTGGTTGTTTTTGCTGTTGTTGTACTGTTGTATATCTATTCCGCTATACGGTGGCACTTGTACTTGTATTTTAGTTATTGTTTGGTTATTTAAGAGCGATTCAGCCATGTTTAGATATTGATAACAGCCATCCAATCCAGCCAACCCAAACGAGGATAACAACAATTTCAGTTGATGCAATTTTTGCCATATCTTTTAGTTAGTTTTGTTTTGTTTTGTTAGTTTTTGTTGCTTTATTTATTGCATCTAAGCTTTGGGAAATTGTTTTCAATTTTAAATAGAATAAACGTTGACGTATAAATTGTGTAAATGTTCAACCAACAATAAAATGGCTTCAACAAAATAATAGAAAAAAAACAAAAACAAAAATAGAAACAATTATTGCATGGTTGAGCAGACCAACAGTCAGTTGGAAAGTCAATTCTATATTTTTTTGTTGATCAAATTTAGGATATTTGATTAAGTCAACATTTTGTTTATTTAGATATAATATGATCCATGTTGATATGGTAATCCCTAAACTAAAACACTTAACAATTTTGAAGTGCTTCCACTGTATGGCTTCTCCTTTTGGCTGGGTTTCAATTTAAAAAACTAACTGACTGACTGACTGAAGGGTAAGGTGGAATTCCAAATATGTACGAATGTAACTTGAGATATCATAAATCAAGTTCAACACTCTAAAAGTCGTTGCTAAGCTCCTTTTGGACAATGCAGTCGATTAATTGATTGTCTAAATGCACTTGTAACCAACTCAACAAATCAATGAAGTGTAGAAAACATACTAAAGCTTCTCTACCAATAGAGGCACGCCCTCATCTCATCTTGACTCAACTTGCCTTACCCAGGTCTCGCCATTGGGACTGGGACTGTTACTGGGATGGGCCTTGCCTCACCTCGACTTGCCTTGTCTATCCCCTTTACGTGATGAACACCCAGACGACACATGAAGGAAAGACATAAAAAGAACAGAAGGGAGAGAATAAAAAAAAAAAGTGACGGTGGAGAGTGAGAAGAGGGGGGGCAAAGAAAAAAACTCTTGTCTGGGAATTGGATTTTGCGGTTTCACGTTTCAAATTACCATCGACAGCAGCTGACAGAATGTTCCGCCATGAGAGTTAGCCACGGTTAATTGTCACTATCGTTGTCTGGTCAGACAGCAACTCCTCCTATTTCTGCTACTTCTGCGCTGTCTCCTGTCTCCTTAATGTTATATTCCGGATTGCATTTCTAGTGGGTGGTTGTTAAGTATCCATCCATGATGATGTCTCAAATACCTTTGACGTTCATTCAGGTATTCATCTTCTATAAGTATTATGGTATCTTAGCCTGGATCACGCTTCGTTGGGTCCCGTGTAAATAAAATAAAAAAAAATGCCTCAAGTTCATCAAGTTTCTTAAATATTTCAAATATTTCTTACTCCACTCAACTCCGCTTTATCCTTTTTCTCATTGCATTTGCAATCTTTGCTTTGCAGCACTTTTTAATCATGTTAAACATTTTATGGACTCACTGAGACTTTTTGTTGGTGCACCCAAAAAAAAAAGGAAGAAGGAGAAGAAAAAAAAAAAAACCTTTTTGCGGTTGTCATAATTGTAATTTTTGGTCACTGCAGTGTACACTGGAGTATATAAATTTATGATGACTACTCGACCAACTACCAAAAGCTGTAAGAGTACCAGCAACAGCATCTGCATCAGCTACTCCTGACACAAATTCTGAAATGAATGTCACAAAGTGGTTTATATATATATATATATATATATATATAGATATATGTATATATTTCTATATATAAACTTGTAGAAGCCATATTTTGTATTTATGTGAAGTTTCCCCCCTTTCGAATAGTCAAAACATGGTAAGGGGGTAAAGGATGTGGTAAAGTGCAGTCGAAGCAAAGTTTCATTATTTTATTCCTTTCTTTTTTTTATATTTTTATGCTTGATTGAAAGCAAAAGTTTGTATTGCAAAAGTTAAGTGCTTGACCATATACTCAAAATCTGAAGTGTAAGTGTGATTTCTGAATGGAATATAAAATGGCTTCTTTCTACAAAAAAGTAAACATGTAAATATATATATATATATTTGTTTATAAGTTATTTATCATCGAACTGGTAATTAAAATCTTCGACTTAGAATGAAATGTGATATGATTTTCAATTGGAAGACAAAGCTTTTAGCTTTCACTTGAATTATGCATAATTTTTCAACTTCTGAACATAAGCCATATATATTTCTCTATATATATATATATATATATATATATATATATATATATATGTCTTGTCGTTGACAAACTAAAGTGCTATTGTTGTAGTCATTCCGTATTCGAAGTGTCATAAGTTTACTGGTTTAGTGGGTCTACTTGTAGTTGCCACTTATTCCTGCCGTCATTAGCTTGAGAGGTTCAGGGCATATGTCATAGGTTTTGAAAGTATTCGTGAATTTCTATGTTGCCCATAATGAGCAAAAAGGCATATCTATAGGAGCTATTCAAACTGATTAGATTGAATGAGCGAAACTGAAATACTAGCTAGACGTGGTTGCTAGTATTACTGAGTGGGAGCAGTGCCTACTTATGCCTTCAGATACACCTGGTCTGAAATTTGGGATAAAAAGGGCAGCACCACTCGCAAAAGAGTTGTGGTTTTCAAAATTAACAGCAAAGACTTTGGGTACTGGTTATACTAGAACAACCTAGCATACAATATTTTTGAATTTTATACCATTATAATAAGAACCCTAATAGCATTGTCTTTGTTGCAAGAACTTATTTAAAAACTACTGATTTAGGATATTTCGTTTTTCTTTCTAAATAGTACAATATGTCTACTAGGTATTCAGCAAATTTTAGGATCGGATCAGGTTATAATTTTGAAAATAAAGTTTTCGGGAAATAACTTTTAAGAAACAAAAACTTTTTCTCTGTTATAAAAAAAAAAATCAAAAACAGTATCCACTTTCAGAATTTTTGATTATTTTTAATTTCAGGTGAATCTATCGAAGAATGTCCTGGCATGATGTATGACCATCGAAAAAAGGTATTACAGAGTACTTTTTTTCGATCATTCAAATGTTTGCCCCTGTTATACTCAATTGTTGAAATAAAATATGAATAAAAATAAATATATACAAATAAAATATAACTGAAATATATAGGGAACAAAATCTTTTTGATTCTTCGAGATCACAAATAACACAACCAACGGGACCAATTTATCACCCCTCCTGCCCAACCGTGAAGCCGGGAAAATTTACAAAATATAGCCAAAATGCGATAACTAAAATAATGGCATAGAAGTTTTTATAAAGAAAAGAAAACTCTAAATTGATTAGATGGTAAAGTTAGTTAACAAAACGAGATAAACGTTTATCATATTTACTAGGACTACAATGAATTTTTAAATTTATTTTGTCAAACTGCTCGGGTGAGTCTATTCCACTATTCAGGAGCTTGTGCATAAATATTACTTTAAGCTCAAGTAAAAAATGTCTACTAGAATACGATGGCGAATGGCCATTCCAGATCAGACCACGTAGAGCAAAAAGCAAGAATTGTTTTTAAACTTATTATTTTTTAAATGTTTTAATTAGGCACTTAAAAAAAAAGTTTAAGCATTTTTATTAAACTTTTTTAACACCAGATTTCCTAAAATGTAGTAGAGTATTTTTCTGGCTTACAAAATTAAATTTAAAATATATATATTTTCTATAAGAAATAACTCAATCAATAACTTAATATTTGACTTTTAATTCATTATTTTCTTTTAAATTAAGCAAAGAGGGCTAGAAATTATTTCTCTTAAAAAATATAACAGAAAAAAAAGCCATAGCAAATTGATTACGCCTCTTTTAAGGGGCATGACTTTGAACATTGTGGGGACAACTGAGACTATGCAAAGCTAAAGTAGAATTGTAAATATTGAAAAGAGGAAAAAAAGAAAATGTTAAAAAGGGTAAAAAAGAATTAAAATGATAATAAAAATCAAAGCCCTCAGTTTTTTTATTTCAAATACAAAAAAAAAGAAGGATTTAGACACTGCTGAAAACATTAATGGAAAGCGCCTACTAAACACACTAACCCATAAATTTGGCATAGGAAAAATCTATAGAAATATGAGCTTTAAGGAAATATAAGGATACGAAAAGATAAGGAAATTTACAAAGAATATGCTTTTACGATTGTAAAAGTATTTTTGAAAGGGTACACAGAGTTGCCTATTAGATAATTTTATTTGACTCTGTGGTATCATGGACAAATCGCAACTATTTGATTTACAATCTGCAATTAATGTAAGGCCCTTCTGTTGTTTTAATCTGTCTGGGAATCGCAATCAAAGTCAAAACCAACACCAGTGCTATAACCATCATCATTTCGCATGTAAATCACTTTTATGTGTGTGCATTAAAACCCTTCGTTTCACTTTACGGTGCTCCATGGCGCTAAATACATTAAATGCAACATTTATTACTTCATCTAGGTACGAGCCGGTGGAAATTACACCTGCCGTGTGGAAAAAAAAGGAGAAAATATATATGTATGTACATACACATGCATATACAAAATGGATGGAAAAGTTTTTCAATTTTTTTTGTAGGTTTTGTTTGTCGAAACGCAACTGGTGGTAGGACTAGCGCCACCTAGCGTTGGCAACATATAACAAACACCATAAATGTTGAACGTCAATGGTACTCTCTCTGACTTTGTGCGAGTTGCCATTGAAACCACAGAAGCCATTTTGCATTTGGTAGCACATTTTATGGATACCCACCATTGTTGCCCAGACATATTTACCTTTTACCATTTCGGTCATGGGTAATGGTTACACGGCAAACTGACTCACACACACACACACACACACATTCTCTTACAAATTGTCGGTATATATGTACGATATGTATATAACTTTTTGCATTGCACAAATTTGCACCGAGCGAAAAAGTTTTGCACAATTCACTTAACTTTTTGGTGGGGCGCCGCCACAAGTTTTTACTCTGCCAAGTTGTCGTCGCTCTGGCATTGCCTTCTGTGCCACATTTATTGCGCATTCAGTTTTCCGTAAAGGTACAGATACGAGTAATATGTGGACTCTCCCCTCTCCCACTACACCTCTAGCACTCACACACACCCAAAAACTCTGCTATGGAATGCCACAATAGATCATTTTTGGCACGCAAAAAATAAAGAAAAAGTCATGGTATATATATCTATATATATATGTATGTATATAAAGTATACAAGTTCAGACAACTTGGGTACGACACGTCGCGACATCCAAATATTTTCAACTCGAATGAGTTTTTGGCTATTGTTGGCATTAAATTATTTACCATTTAGCCAACTTTAACCCATAAATATAAATATTAAACAGTTTTAAAACGGAATCCATGGAAATAAATAAAAATTAAAAGGTTTATTTATCTTGAAAAAGTTTTGTATGATGAAAGTGTATCTATCAAATGCATTTTTCATATGAATTAAAGAGGGAGAGAAAGAGAGAGGGGAGTTTAATGGATCTAATACTTTTTTATAATCTTCATACATATTTACGTATGTACATACTATATGTATGTATGTATATAGACAGATTTAGTGTTAAAAATCATTTGAATATATATTATGTGTATTATTTTTGCATACTTTTATGTATTTTAATCCTATTTTTATAGAGGTTTTAAGATGTCCTTTAGTAAATAAAGTTTTTTTGGAATAGACCCAAAAGCATTTCAATTATTAATCGAAATGATCTACATTAAAAATAGAAAAAAACTAGAAGGATGGGCTAACTTCGGACATGCCGAAGTTCAAATAACTTTGCAAACTTTTTAATAAAAATATATTGTTTGGTCCGATTGTTCCTATGGGAGCTATAGTATATAGTCGACCGATTCTAGTGAAACTCAGTTAACACAATTCTATGTAGACCAAACTCACACATACCAAATTTCATGAGAATCGCTCTTCAAATAATCTTATGTTATTCATCTAAACTATTTTTCTGGCCACTCGTTCCTATGAGAGCTATATGATATTTTAAACCGATTCTGATAAAACTTGACAAATATATTAGAAAGTATTTTAAATCCATAAATACCAAATTTAGTGATAATCGCTTTTAAAACAACCAAGTTATTGCTCGAAATCCATATTCATGACCGATCGTTCCTATAGGAGCTATATGATATAGTCAACCGATTTTTATGAAACTTAGTGGATATATTAAGAAGTATATACAACTCAAAAATGCCAAAGCTTTCGTTATATTTCGTTGGAAAACAGCAAAGTTATTGAGGTTAAAGCTTATTCACGACCGAACGTTCCCATGGGAGCTATATGATATAGTCATCCGATCGAGATGATTCCGAGTGCCTGAGACAATGCCTACTCAGTTGCAAGGCTGAAAAAAAAGTATTTATGGATATTTTTTCTAAAAAAAAAGAGTTTTTGTCTACAATTACAATTGATGGCAATTCAAATAAAACTGACAAATGGAGAAGAGAGCATATTGGTTAGGTCAGAATTTTACCCAGAGTCCCAACTATGACGATGGCCCAAAGAACGCAAAGGTATGGAACATCTAAACTTAAATTATTTCTCGATTTTTTTAAAGTATCGATATATGGAGGTAATAAAAGAAGTACCAAACAAAAAATTTATTTTAGAAGAACCGCCGACGAAGTACTAATATTTAAGAATATATTGTACCAAAATTTTCCCACTTAATTGGCAGAGAGAAGTAGTAATAAATTTTGAAAAGTTTTCTTCATCCTTCAAAAATTTAAAAATTTCAGATCAATTAATTGAACCATTTTCAACTTATCAACTTTGAAGACTCGTTCTTATGAAAAGGCATATAAAATCTCAGAATAAGGTAATACAAAGTGAATCTAGTCTTACAAATTCAGGTATGTAATTGGTAAATATTTATCGGATTAAATTCAAATTTTTAGAAAATAAAATTAAATATATGAATATAACGAATATGGATAAACATAAACATGTTTTAAAATTCAAACTGGCCATATGCAGTTTAAGAGAGTAAATAGATTCGCACAATGAACAAAGAAAAAATAGTTTATTTACGATACGAATTGAGTTTGACTTTGTTTATTTATTAATATTTATATTTTATATTATTTTATGCTATTTTTATTTTGAATTTGAAATTTCGATCATTTGGCATTAAACAAATTTTATATATTCTTTATAATAGAAGAAAATAGAATGAATGTTTCTAAACATATTTAGGAACCTTAAACGGAAAAGTAGATTTAGAATAGTTTTAATAAGGATTAAGGATAACTTTTGAAAAAACTTTACATTGAGTAAGTTTTGACAATAAAACACATATATTATTTTAGCCAAGTCAAAGAGATTTGAAGACTACTAATAGTTGTTTTTGATTTTTATACCTTTGCAGTGGTTATAACATAATTGGTTAGGTCTTTTAAGTATAACTTATAAGTGTTACGGATTCTGGTTTAAAAATTATGATTTAAATTTAAATAGACTAATTTTTCGACATGTGAACATTACTCGTAATATCTCTTGTAAATTTTATATCAGACTAAAAACCTTAAAAATTTACTAACTATTTTTTAAACAAATATTTAGAAAAATTCAAATTCCTCTTAGCTGCTAAATAAATGTACGTATATATAAGAAATTAACTTAACAGCATTAACTGAATTATGACAAATCATAAGCTCCATTAGTCCATACTTTCCGATTGTCTTCTCTTTTTGGCTTCATTTCAAATAATTAAACATACATTTCGACAAACGTTGCCAGCCACTTTTCTTTCGGCAGAGAAACAGAAAGAGAGAAAGGAAAACTTGTATTATTAATGCACATTTCCCGCTTCTGTCCAGCTATCCATTCCTCTCCCCCCTGCCAAGAGTGCATTTCTCGCATTATTTCAATTAAACTCATCAGTGACGGCCTCCGCTGCAATTAACCAAGTGAAGGCCTGCACTTGACTTTACATTTGGAGTGGGATAGTGTGCGGGTGTGGAGACATAAATATGATGTGTGGCTGCTTTATCTTTCTCCATCTCTTTCTCTCAATCATACTTTCTCCCTCCTTTGCCTCTCACACACTGTGATCTCTAATAATGCTGGCGGCATTTTACTAAGTGCACTTGAATGCATTGAACCCTCCTCCTACTCAATATTTATTTTGGAGGGGAAACGAAAAGAAAAAGTTGTTTTTTTTTTATAGTTGGACAAAAAAAGCTAAATATATTTATGTATATAATATTTGGATTCCCTTCGAGGGGGTAGAACAAAAGATTTTTATTATTAAATGAGAATTTATGACAAATTTATTTGTGAGTTCAGCTAAGTGAAACCTTTTAAGCAAAAACTTTAAGACAAATGCATAAATAAAATCTGCAGTTCTAAATGCAAGTAAAATTAGATGAGAAAAAATATGACCGGAAAACGTTTGCAAAGTTAAGCCGGAATTCCAAAAAAAACCGCTCCGGCCACAAAAGATTAGCCTGTAAAATATGTATTCCATATATTTTAAGCATGCTTTAAAAACTAACGCAGAGTTGGTGTTGAGTTGAGATGAGGCGAGTTGAGTGCAAAATCCAAATAGGAAAACTTTAAATTTTCAACGTGGTACAGTAGAGATTGAATAAGATAAAACTTAAAACAAAATAATATAATCATAATAATAATAATATGGATAATGTTTAAAAGATAATATGATTTATAGTTATTTTTTTTTTACCGATTATTGGACTTCTGGAAGATTTCTTGTTATCAATAAATTTGAAGAAACTCTAAGTAAAAATCAGAATTCTATAGAAACACAACTCTGCTGTAGCAAACAATTCTTTATAATACTTTTTGTACATTAAGTTTATCATAGTTACATCTCAGTTGGTTAGGGGAAAAATTTTAGAAAAAGACTATCTAAAAATAGGAATGAGAATTTCTTAGTTGGTTACTTTTATTCATAAACTTTCGGTACATTTGTAAGCACATCTTTAGTTCTTAGCAGGCTTGAGATCAGGTCTTTTGTGACAAGCGTTTTCATAGGAAAATACGCTGCATGAAGTTACAATTCCCAAATAGTTTTAGCGCTGAAGTAGTGAAATGTCATTGCAAATCCTAGGGTATTAAGCAAATTCTGCTGATTAAAGAAGAGAGGTTCTTGAAATACCGCCAAGGAGGCAACATGCGCATCTTGTGTGATATATCTGACCTTAAGCCATGCCTAGATTAATAAGAAAAAGAAAATTAAGAAAAATAATAACCAAAAAGTGGAAGAAATTCATGAGGTAAATTCATAAATGTTATAATGTAAATTATTAAATGCAGTAACCATAAAATCTAAATCATTTTAGACTAGTCAGCAAGCTAAAAATTTATGTTAAAATATGTGGATCGGTAGATCGAATACTCTATATATAATATTAACAAAAACCTTTCATTTGCTCCATCTCTAACACAAAACCTTTGAATCAGAATTATGCAACTTCACTATTAAAACTAAGTTAGTATTTAAAAAAGGAAAGTAACCTAATTATACATTAAACATTTGGTATTGTTATTAGATAATATAAATTTAAACAAAGCTTCGGCTTTCTATTTCCTCATCAAAAGTTAGTTTGAGTTTACAACTGAATAATTTGTATAATTTAGTACTTTAATGGCGAGTGTCTACTGTGGCACTCCTTTTGGCCTGTTTGTATGCCCCAGGCAACAATGCCAGGCGACAATACAGTCAACAATTACGTATATGAATTTTTGAAAGCGACATCAGCAACGTGCGATTCTCGTCTCGACGGACTTTAGACTCCCAAACCCCCCAGTGAGTTGGAGGGGGGGTAGGGATGGGCAGCTGGAGAATGGTCAATCCGCACAGCTGCTCCTGTCTCCTACTACTCCTTCTTGTGTGCCATTGCCACTGCGACTTCCGTTTCCGTGCAGTTTCCGCATTTTTTGCGTTTTCACAACTTTTTGTGTATTTTTTGCCCCGGCAACAGCTGCGTTGACTTTGAAGTGCAAAAAATATAAAAAAGAAGGGAAAAGGATTGCAACTATGAAGCGAATGGGATAGGTTGTGGTAGTAGACATTCGGCCCCAATGTCAATTGAGTGAAATTTACACAAAAACCAAAAAGAACATGAGAAAAATTCTTTGGACATTCTCTGAAAATGCTCTCTCGTTTGCCATTTGGTTGTCGGTCTCTAGGCCTTTTGGTGCGTGTGAAACTAAAATTTATGGCAAGTTTACGGCCTACATACAATGCTCCACTCCATACAGCACCATCATCAGCAGTATCCCAGTGAGACCCAGAGAGATACCAGGATACTAGTATTGAGTTCGTTCAACTTGTTTTTGGCTGCCGGCGGCAACCTACTTCCGTTTTGTTGTCTGTCCAAACTGTCCAATTCATCGTCGCCATTTTCTGTTTCAGTTTCTGTTTCAACTGATGCGAATTTTAAACAATAAATTTTATAATTAAATTGGCGCTCGAGCAAACATACACGCGAAAAACTGACCCAGGCTAAAGCCGAAAGTTAATTGAAACGTTGTGTAAATAAATATTTAATCTTTATTATGCAATAAATTTAAATACATTTATTGTTGGGTTACGAAAACGTGAAACGAGTCCCCATTCTTGTTATTGTTGTTGCTGCTGGTGACTTTTATTTATATTTACATTAAATAATTAATAATTACATCAACTCTTTTGTAATTGCTTATTACGCGCTCCCCCTTTTTTTTTTTTTTTTTGGGGTTTTTGCGTTTTTCGTTAATAAACGAGCAAATAATTACAATGATAAAATAATAAGAAGATTAAATGTGTGATCAAAATATTACGAATCCGATATGGAATTGGATTGGTAATCACATAGCAAAATTTATGTAAACTATTAATAAAATTTTTAACATAAAAGTTCTACCCCCAAAAAGTCACGACGCGGGGGACTGGTTAGGTATCAATTCTTTGGTTTAATTTACTAATAGAATACTGAAAAAAGGTAGGACGCTCCCTGCAATTCATACTTATGTAGTCTTGAAACGGTATTCCATATATACAGATATATAATTCTTTTTTTTTTTTTTTATAAAACTTTAAGATTTTAAAGAGACATTATAAACATTTAGCACAAAAGGTTTTTGTATACATTGATAAAAATATTTTTTACCTAAAGACATAGGAATAGAAGATTATTTGTGAAATTTAAATTTACATTAATATTATATTGGATTTATAACTATATGAATTTATATAAAGTATAAAAATGTTATTGTTTTGGTCAACTTTCATATTAAATGCATGAGAAATTTAATTTGTTTACTGTTTTTATTTACATTAAATGATTCTTTTTTCTTCACTGATATTCCAGAATCAATATCACTGACCGATAGTTGCTATGAGAGCTATATGATGTAGTCAACCAATGATTATAAAACTTGGTTGATATATTTAGAAGTATATCAAAACTCACAAATACCAATTTCCATCATATTCGATTGGTAAACTATAAAGTTATTAAAGTTAACTTCTATTCTCGATCAATCGTTCCGTGGGAGCTATATGATATAGTCATCCGATCGGGATGATTCCGAGATATTCAATGTCTGCAGCAAAAAGAAGCTTAAGCATAAGATGTATAAAAGTCTCGAAGGAGTTTGTATTGATAAAAACAGACTGAAAGTGCTATATCAACTAAGCTCAGAATGTTAATCAGAAATATAAATATATATACTTTATATAATCAAAGATGAATGAAACTATGCTTTGCTAAATTCTGACCTAAATAAAGAAATACTTTTTGTAAGGCTATAAAAACTTTCTTCATTGTTTTTGTTATTTGTAGTATGATTACTTTGGCTAATCCAAAG
This sequence comes from Drosophila neocordata, assembly GCA_018903615.1. Taxonomy (NCBI): domain Eukaryota; kingdom Metazoa; phylum Arthropoda; class Insecta; order Diptera; family Drosophilidae; genus Drosophila; species Drosophila neocordata. The sequence goes on along the minus strand of JAEIGI010000010.1, from coordinate 1,038,828 downwards.
TAATGTCATTTCAGGCTCACTTAGCATAAGGCTTATGAGTTATAATTGCTATAAAGTTATATAAACTGAATGTAAAAACAAACTCCAAAAGACTGTTAAAATATAATTTAAAGGATAATCAATGAAAAAATGTTGTCTGGTATCAATAAAGTAAATCATTTAATTATGAAGAAAATTATTTGAAAATTTATTTGTAACCATTTGAAATAAAGCTGCATTTAAAAGTATGATAAATTCAATTATTCATCTGTCCGTGTGGTTGGCTAACTATCTATATATGTTTGAGTTTTCAGACAAATTGGATGAAATTAAACAAATTAAGTATGAAACATTTTTACAAAAACAAAATGCCCTTTAAACTAAAAATAGGACAGAGCAAGTAAAAACCTAGGTAAGATGTCAAAGAGTCAAGTAAATTTTAAGCAAAACTAAGTGCAACAAAATTGAATTCTTTCCCCTTTAAAACTTATTTCAAAATGTTGGCATATTAAATGGTTTTCTTTTAATACATAAATACATATGTATGTATGTAAAGAGTTTATTTAGAGTCAAGATAAATAGGTAGCAAGGTAAGGTTTAGAAAATTGTTTTATAGACACTCGTAATTAACAAATTCATGCAACTACTTTTAAGTTTTATCCACGATCGACTGACTTTAACATTTATTTCTCAACGATTGCCACTCTGCTTCTTTGCTCGTTCTTGTTTCTCCACTGAGTTGCCAGACCACCCATGTTCCACCTTGCCACCTTATATGTGCATACCTATGAATGTGCGTATAAATTAAAACTGTTGCTTCTTGTACAAAAAGAAATTGGTTTGAATTTTAAATATCATTTACTCTTCACAAATATTATTTGGCTGAGAGAAAATTAGTTCTATTTTATATTTGGGTAGTGTAATACATTTTGCATATGTACATACATATATATATACATACATACATACATACCTATATACATATATATATAAATGTATTAGTCTAAAAAGGAAAAAAATTATATATTACTTTGCTTTCACAATTTCTTTATACATATAATGCTTTTCGTTTTATTCTCTCCCACGACACAGATTTAAAAAAAGCTTTTGGAGATAAATTGCGCAGAGATACATATGTATAATCCAAATGTACTATAATAATTAAAGAAAAGTATTTTCACTAATATGGTACAAGAGCTTCTATTCTGTTTTATGTTTTTAATTTAGTGTTATTAAAATTGCATATATCTCAAATTTCTAAGAAAAACAACAAGAGCTCTAAAATTAGATCTATTAGTATCTATGGATGGTAATTTTTATCTGGAAGTTTATTTGAACTCTTGCAGAAATAGATGAGATAATTTGCAAAATGGATGTTCATATAAACAATTAGTTTCACAAGTCTCAAATCTAGAACACACATGTATATAAAACAATTTGAGAACGCCTTTTAGTAACCTTGATTTTTATAATTATCTTAGTACTTTTAATAAAATGTAAAAAATAAAAACAAATATTTTCTACAAATGGAAAGTTAACATTTGCTACTAAAACTTATTATTCTTGTTATTTATTTAAAAATTTAAAATTTACTTGTTAGCCTATTTAAAATATTTTGTCAACCAACTGACTGGCTACCATTTTGTGTATCAATATTGCCACACTTAAGCTTCTTTTTCTCGTTACCGTCGCAACAAAAGCTGCAAAAAAAAGTAAATAAAAAAAAAAAAATAACGACTTTAAATAACAGACTTAGTTTGGATACCTGAAGCTCTGCTGATGACACTCATACGCACTGTTGCCCTTTCATTTTGAGCCACCGAATTTTTGCCTGTTGTTGACAACATTGTTTCATAGACATATGCCTGGGATTCTGTTATGAAATCTCCTGAATGGGTCTTGTCTGGTCTGGCCTGAATGACAATCTCATTTCCATAACGTAAACACGAACAGAGTAAGAGGATGAGAGGTAGATAGAGAGACAGAGAAAGAGAGAGAGAGAAGGTAAGTTGAAAATTCGAAACTTTCATTACGAAAGGATACGCTTTGGTGCAACCTCAGTTTGGCTTTGTCTCTTCTGTGTCTGGCAGGCGTCTGTGCTTGCCTAGATAATATGCCTAATACGTTTTTATGTGCAGAACCCGTACCCAGAAATTGTGAATCCAGATTTTGCTGGATATTTCATTGTTATTGCCAACAAAACTGCTATTGACTGGCATGCCTCGTGTGAAATCAAAAAATTTCCACCAAAATGACTTTCTGGTCGCACAAAACGAAAAAAAAAAAGCTTTTGTGTTTTCCCATGAATTATGCAAAGGGCTCTCCGCATATCGAAATGGGTCTATGTATGCAATGCTACCAAACTATTGACCCATTAACGGGTGTTATGTATGTATTTGACACTTGAGAGAGCGGCGCCCAAAAACTAATTAACATAACTCGCATTAAAGCGGCAAACACTTTTGGATTTATGTCAAGTGCTTCAACTGCGAATGGCATCAAAGGATTATGCCAAGTTGCCTCAAACTGATAAGTTGCTTGCTTGCTTTTTCTTTTTTCTTCTTCGACTTCTCTTTCTCCCTTTTCATTTTTTTTTTTTTTTTCCTTTTTATTATGTTTGTTGTTGTTGTTGTATGTTTTGTAATTGCATTTGCGTTGGAAGGCGCTTTGTTTGCGCTTTGACACGCGTTCCCAACACTCAAAACGGCGACTCAAAGTAACGACCATCATAATCATCATGATGATGATAAAGACGGAGATGGAGAGGCAGATGGAGATGATGATCCGCTGTCTCGACTTCTTCTTTTGACAGCAAACAACACGCCAACAACTCCTTTGACAGGGCAACACTTGAAGGCAACACCAACAACAACAACAACAGAAACACTAAAGGAAGATAGAGCCAGAGCCAAAGCCAGCTACCGCGTTGCATATTAAACACTCAAGAGGCGCCATGAAACTGCATCCAAGTAATACCATGTGAAACATATGAAGAATGTAGTATAGAGGATTTTGGATTTAAAGAAATTTCATATTATTAATTCGGTTAGATGATATGGAGAACATAGTTTTAAAAGTGGAGAAGGAGAGACAGACATGCACAGTAAACGCTGATCTTATTAATTTAAGTTGACTTGAAGCGATGGGACATTGGACCCAACAAAATTTCATTTAAAGTCACTCCATAAACTCATGTTGAAATCGAATCACTTGTCTATGAGTTTTAAGCAGAGACTTGAGTTTGCGTTGAAGTTGCTGCGCTTTAAAATCTTAAACTGGTTGGGAATTAGTAAATTAGGTAAAACTTTGAAATCTATTAAATCGAAAAACTTTCTTCTTATTTGAGATAATCGTTTCGTTTACTCGCTTTAAATAGTTTAAAATTATTAAATACTTTTTAGTAGAAATCTCATATGAAAGTCAAAAACTTATATCAGATCAAAGTTTTAAGCAGATTATAGGGTTAGCAGGTATATTTGAGGTTCAGTAATATTAAACAGTTGTTGTGCTTAAACTAGTTGAGAATCATTAAATATTTTAAAAACCTTTTTGTTTGCTTAACAAAATTATCTGAATTCTTTTAACAAATATTGTTAAATCTGGCTTTTATTGGAAATCCAATTTCTTTGTAAATGATAAACCACAGTTAATTGATTTCCCATTCTTCCATTAAATTTACTGGGTACTCCAATGCATATAGTACCAAAAATTGAAATCGATATTCGTTCTCCACTTACCAAATGTGGTATGGGTATAAGTATGAAAAGGTGCCAAACCAAATCCCAAAGTAAACCTAATTAGCGACAGATTAAATTGGATTAATTTTCATTTAACGCATGAATCAAAAACAGAGACCGACAGCAACTGCCAGGCGCAGGAATTGGTGCTGCTCCCCCCTCAAAACACACACACCCCCAAAAAGAAAAAAACGCCAAACCCAGCCCCAATTTACGCATTTCATTTCCATTTTTTCCTTGTTTTTCCTTGTTTTTTTTTTTTTGGTTCTTTCATCCTTATTTAACATCCCACAAAACAATGCAAAGGACCAAAACCTGTTGGCTCTGCAAACGTAATTCTCTTCGTTTGTCTGTGCCCCTTCCTATTGAAGGGACATTTGGAGTACTTTAAAAACATACACATGATGAAATATGCATGGCAAATTGAATTGAATTTTACGTGGCTTTTTCATGAATGTATTTTTGTTGTTATTTTGTTTGTTTCATTGAACGGTGTGAACAGAAAATTTGATTTATGCGCATTTGTCCGCAATTTGTTGTGCAAATAGAACAAGAGAAACGCAGACGAAGTAGAGGAAACTGAGAGGAAGTTTCAGCATTTTAATTAATTTTGTGGCCAAGTTTCTCCCTCCTTTTGTTAGATTGCCTTGTCCTCCAATTAAACGGCAACAAAAGAAAAAAAAATCAACACAACAAAAAATTGCAGCAATTTTCTATAGTTATTTGAGACGATGCCTGGTCCAGGCATGTTCCTCCATCTCCTTTCTACTTTCTTTTTGCGCTTCTTGGTCTCTTGGTCTCCCTAACTGTATTGACCAAACTAATTGCTAACAAAGTGTCAACAGTTGTGGTTAGCAAGCGGTAGTTGAAGTGCAGAAGCAGACGAAGAAAACGAACCACATAGTCAAGATGGAGCTCCTCCTTTTTGCACTAATTGCCGACATTTATGATTAAGTTAAAAAACAATTAGATGCAGTTCCTTGACAATTTCTTGGATACATTATTAGAATAGAGTCTAAAAATGTAATTTTGGAAGAAATGTAAATTCAAGTAATAATAGAAATCAGTGTTTTGGTATTTTAAACATTTAAATATTCTACCACACTTATTTTTAAAGCAGCAGAGTCATTGGGCTTGTTGTCACATCTATTAACAATAGGCAACTTGATGTTTGGCATAGAAATTTGCTGCCATTTTGTTTTTTTGCTAGCCAAATTAGTGTTTTGGTATTTTCGATAACAAAATATGCTGCCACACTTATTTTTAAAGCAGCAAAATAAGCTACTTTCGATTCATATATGGCGAAATCGGTAGGCTTATGTTCTTCATTATAAAATTTATCATGGAAGAATAATTGTTCGATATTAAAATTAAAAAATTAAGAAAAGATTTCGATTTGAAATTCAAACAAATTCAAATGCGTGTTGTTAATTGTAAAGAAAATTCTACCAATCTTTTTAGCATTTTCAAACGCTCTATTAAAATTCTATAACACAATTTATAGGCATATAATAACAGAAAATTCCAATTTTCTTTTCAGTTTAAAACCATCAATCTGGCATATACCTGACATAACCATTACCGCTGTAATTTCCCCAATCATTACCATATCCCTATCTACACATATCCCCTTAACACAACACACTATACACGCATCAATTCCTAATCCTTTGCATATGCAACAACTCGGAAAATGCATATTCAAAAATTGGTTTGTAGGCAGATGGGCGGAAAAGGGATCACACAATCCGGGCACAGCTTCAATTTGCCACAAAAACACATTGGCAACATTTTAATGAATGTTGTGCAAGTGTGTATGTGCATGTGTGTGGTGTGTATGTTTGTGTTTAGCAAGGAAAGAGTAAGAGCTAAAGCTGATGCTGAAAACAGCCGCATAGAGCCCTAAAAGACAAACAATGAAATGGCCTCCAACTCTACCAAAACTCCGACAAAATGCTCGGCAAACATTGGTCCCGACGATAAAAGTAAGTAAAAAGGATGTGGAAAAAGAAGAAGGCGCTTCTCTGTTTTCTCCGTGATTCTCTGCCCTTCTACTTTCGTTCTCCTTCTACCATCGCTCAGTGGATGCAATTTGTGCAAATATTGTGGCAGGTCCAGAGAACTGAAGTAGGCAACTGGAGGGCATCCCATCCCTGGTTTTTGGCATAGGCATTTTTGCATGCGGCTCATGGTTGCATTTTTTGGGTTTACCAAGAGGTATGGCAAAAGACAAGGAGGGGGGGGGGGAGAGACTTGCTGAGTCTGAGTCTACGGCATGATAAACGTGCTGCCAATAAATTACACTGCGTCAAGGCAAACTCTCTCCTGCTCCTAGACGATGCCTGAGTATGAGAGGGAACGAAAGAGAAAGAGAAATGAAGAGAGAGCGAGAGCAAGCAGAAGTGAAGCCGATGCACATTTTTGCTGCCGTGCCATTTAAAATTTACTACAATTTTCTTTTGGCTTTCACGTGCGCGCACCCCGCTTATACGGTAAACAATTTGAATGCTTTTACAGGCAAAACACGTAGCTGCAGCTGTAGCTGTAGCCGAAGCCATCCTCCAGCCAGAAGCCATCGAAGGAGCGATGGTAGTGCAGTTGTGTTAGTGTTGGACAAACCCAACTGAATGTCTCTGTTCCTCTAGTGCTCCAAATAAGATATAGGTGACGGTTTTGTGCTTTTATCGGTGCAGTGTCGTGACACGAAATATTTGAAATTTGTCCATAGAAGATGGGTGAAATGTGTAAAATGGGCTACCCAAAAGTTTTAGTCAATTGAAATTTTCAAAGTTATGCATATCAATCAATAAAGAATCGATTGTTTATTCAAAAAGCGGACAGTTAAATGTCTTTTTGGATGGGAAACGTCAAAGGCGATACTTAGGATTGTTGTTGCCACCGTAGATTTACATCAAGTTGAATACTGTCAGTTTAACTTTGCTTAGGGAACTGTAATTAATATCAAATCCATCATAGAATTATCTTCTTCATAATTAGATTGAAGTTTTCTGAAAGGTTTTTAGCAGACTTCTCCGAAAGTTGAAATTTTTCTATTTTTTTGGCTGCCCCAAAAAAGAGTAAACGTATGCGTGCGTTTTGGAAAGCTGTAAGTAAGCTGAAGTTAGGACAAGCAACGCAACCGACGAAGAACTGCAAAAGAAATTTAGAAGTAAGTTACCCTTTCTTCTTGTCAAGTCCCCTAGCAAAACGGAATAGCCCTGCTCATATCAAAATGCTGTTAGAAACTGATTTAATGTCTACGCTGTCAAGCATTGTCCGGGATCACTTCGGCAAGCGATCAACTTATGTATGTGAAATATGCCGTTTGTGCCTGGTTTATACCTTATGGTTTTAACTCTATTTTTTTGTGCTTTCTTTTCTTCCTTACTTGTTTTCCTTCCTTAGCGGGGTAAAGACAAAGTAACAATATCTATAAAGAGTTCCCAATTACCTAAAATAATATTAATTCATTACGCATTCTTTAAAAACATTATTTTATTTTAATATGTGTAGTTATTTCTTTCCCTGGAAAGGAAAGAAAAGAGCGTGAAAAGATATCGATAAAATTAATTTAGACCTGACTCTCCAATTACTACAGTGATCACTTGTTTTGCGATTTATAATCTTATCTTATCCATGTTTTGACAGACTCCTGCAACTTTAACGATGCTTTGGAATTTTCACTTCCTTGGCAGATTTTCAGACTTCTTAAAATGGGACCATATTTGGTTATTTTTTAATAAATTAAAACTAATCGCAAATATATCTTCTCCTATGCAAACACTCCGTTTTTTTCAAAGAAGTGAATGCTTAACATTTATGTTATGTGAAAAAATGACGGGATGTGGAGTGTTTAGTTGGTAGCAGCCGTAATCTTTTCGTGATTCGTCAACTTACTCAGAGGATCTAAGTTAGTTGCTCCTGGTCTTTTTCTTAGCGTGTTGCTTTCTTGGTTCCCAATTTTTCCATCTGACTTTGTTTTTTACTGCTCCCTCTTGGCGGAGACGACCATATATGGATACCGTTACTTTTCTCAGTTTGCAATGTGATGTCAGAATACTTTTGTCTACCATTTTAGTTCTCCAATTTAGTTCCCAGCAATTTGATATAAGTCTATGTTATTATCTGTCATGACTTTAATTTTCTACAATTTCTCTTTGGTTTGATATGTCGTTACATGTTAATCCTTACATTTCATATATATAATATATGAAACAATATTTGAGTCTCCGGCATATATTATTATTAAAACTCTTGAAATAAACTATAGTTATTTTAAAGTATATATTTTATACCTTTGTTTTAATGAACGTTGACCATGTAAGTATAAATATTTGAATATTCTTAATAATAATTGCATAAAATACATTGTAATTGACTAAGTTTTCTAAGGGAAACCGCTTATATTTAGTTATTTTTAACATGCTGTAAACATTATGTTATGTTAACAGTGGTAACAAAAAGACCAAAGATAATAATATTTAGAAATATAACATAATAAAACATTGATAAATTAATAATGTAATAATAATCAAAAAACCACATTTTTCAAAACATAAATAATATATTTATTTCATTTTGATTCCAAAAAATACATTTCTAACCAAATAATTGTGTCATCTCAATTTGAAAAGAGAAAGTGAAAACTTATTTAATAGATCAAAATTATGTGCATAAATTGAAATACTTAGTTAATCATCATTCCAAAACGTTGCAAAATTTCACCTCAACAATCTCATCTCTATCCTCTGTTTTAAAATCCTTTTTTTCTTTGTAGATTTCTTTTTACGTCGTGCTCTCTTTTGCCTAAGTGCAGCAACAGGACACTCGTAACATATAAAAAAAGTTTGTTCTTTGTTCCCTTCCTCTTGCCAATGCAACTCCTCTTCAACCACAGGTCTCATCATGATGTTCACCCACACTTAAACCAACTGAAATGCAAACACACTGCAAGGCAAAAGACGTATGTAGAAGCAGAAAGTGGGGTAGGGTATAGGGAGACTTTGGGGATTCCACTAAAAACGTTTGGTATTTTTTCTTTTCTTTTTTTTTTTTTAGTGGGCTCCATTTGAGCCAGGCACGCATCTTGCATTGTGTAATATGCTCTGCGATTTATGTTTGTTTGCCATAAGCTGGGGCGTATAAGGGGCGTGGCATATGCATGTAGCTCACATATTGAACAAACCAAACTAGGAAGGAAAAAAAAGCCAAGGAACGAACAAACATAAATTGAAATGTGTTTTGCAAAAGCAAAAAAGTAGAAATTGAAATCATATTTGGGACAAGTGAAGCAAACAGACTCACTGGAAGGACTCTTGACTCCAGACGGCACATTCCCGGCTCTCAAGTCGTCGCAATCAACAAACCAAGAAGCAAGGGTTTTTCGCTTTTTTTTTTGAATTGACTCGAGTTGAGTGAATACCCTTCAATGAAGTTTAACTGCACTCACTGTAAATATATACCGAATACCGACTATGGGATACGCTGTTCCAACTTCCAGTTAACTTATCAACAAAATATAATATATTTTTTTTATTTTTACAATGTTTTAATTTTTTATGCATTTTTTCAAGTTGAATAAAATTATATTTTGTTTGTTTTACCACCCCCTTGTTGCCACGCCCACTTTTGTAAAGTTGTCCAAAGTTCTAAAATGGGTCCAAATATACATTTTAAATTTCAGATCTATAGCTCAATTCGTTAAAAAGTTACATACTTTTTTCTGCAAATTTCTTAAGTCAGCATCAATTTAAAAAGAAAATACATGTTTCATCGAAAGACAAAAATTTTTATAAAATTTGTTGTAAAAAAATAAATTAGAATTAACCCCAAAGTGACTGAAAAATGTGTACCTTTTTTTAAAATACCTTAAATACGTGAAAAACCGCTAAAAAACCAAAACCCGCAAGTTTCATCCTTCTCAGCGCAGGCTAGGAAGTCATTTTAGGGACATAGTTTCTTCGTGAAATTTTCTTAGAATTCTTCGTAGAATCCGATTCTGGGGTACGTTTACCACGTTTTTTTCGCTCCATACAAATTGACCCGCCCTAATATATATACCTATATATAGATTTTTAGAAAAAAGTGTGACCAAATGAAATTTGCAGATTTTAAACAAAATGAGTTCAAACTCTTCTATAATTATTTGGATAAATATCAAAAAACAACAAAAATTATTATATATATGTAGAACAGGGTGCCTATTATAGGAAATAAGAACTTTTACTCCCATTTGTGTTTAGATATTTGATTAAGTTAATTTGATTTCAGATTAGTTATTAGTTTTTTAGGTATTATATTGTTTAAGTTAATCAATAATTGAACAATTTTTAGTATTTTCTCATACCCTCGCAAAAGGGGTATGTAAATTAAAATAATTAGTTTTGCACAAAGTCTTTTTTAATGCAAGCACTATATATATCGGAATCATCATGATCGAATGACTGAATCTTTTATAGGAACCATTGAAAATATGGTTTACCATTAATTACTTTGTTGTTTTGCAATGGAATATCACGAATCGCGGTGTTTGTGAGTTTTGTAAACTTTTTCACATATTTACCAAGTTTTATAAGAACCTTTTGTCTATATCTTAAAGCTCCCCTAATAACGATCGGTTAAGAATATAGTTTTAGGTTAATAACTTGGGCATTTTAAAACGATTTTCACGAAACATGGTATTGTTAAGTTTAGTATATAATTATATAAGCAAATTCAGATTTTTTACATGGCGACTTCTTGGTATTGGAAGAATCGCTTAAGCTTTTTTCTCAATCCTCGGAAAGTTTATATATTTTCTTTTCTAACAGTTATATTATATTTAAATCAAAGAGGCAGTTTTTAAGATCTTCGTTTTAGTTTTGAGTATTATAAAAAGTGGCCCTAAATAAATATTTTTGTATTTTCTTCTTGTCTTTGTGATGACCAAAGAAAGTATGAGAATTTTGTTAGAAAATATAAAAACATTTAAAAAATTTAGAAAATAGCAGACACTAAATGTTAATAACAGTTTGGTTATACAAATCTTTGAATTTTGATTATAAAATTGTTATATTTTTAATCCAAAAATTTAATGGACTTATGAAAATTTTTATTTTAAAAACAGAACGTTAATTTTTTCATCGTTTTTAAAACTATAATTTTACTTCATTTATACAACGCATTCTTCTTTTCAAAAATCATGTTTCAGTCTATTGAATTAAAATTTGAAATAAGGATGTATTTTTCAAAATCATTATACAACAACAAAAATTTTATTTTAAATTATAAAATATTGTAGGAGATCTAAACTTTATTTTTTATATGCAAGATTCTAAATTAAATTTAACCTAACTAAAGAAGATGCAATCTAGAGCTTAATTAAGTCATTGATTTTGAAAATATCATAAAAGAAAAGAAAACGCTTTCCTTGGAATTGGATTGAGTTTTTCCTTACTTTGTTTTTATCATTTCTTGAAAATGTTCAATGTTGCCGTCTGACTGCTCGTTTTAGGCGTATTATAAAGTCAATTGATTCTTTTTTTTTTTGTTGTTTTGTTTTTGTTGTCTTTTAGCCGCAAAATGAAATATTTTATGTACGCTTCGTTTTGCCGTTACCTCCCCCCTTTCTTCAGAATGGCCTTCATTTTATGGCTTAATACAATTTTTATGCGTGGCCATTTTGAAGAGTCAACAGCGGAACCGCCTTCACCGCCTCCATTCAGTCAATAATGAAGCAAGCAATTCGTCGCTGCCGACTTTGAGTATACCCTGTACCAAGTAGAGGAATTTTATTTAATCAAACTCCTTAAAATTTGCCATCAGTTCAAAGTAAAATTCTCCTCACAAGCGGCAGCAACGAACGCATGCTATCTCGCTCACACTTACTACGCAATGTCACACATGGCATTTCAGTGCAAATTTTACATAGATATATCTTTGATATTTTTTGTCCGATTTTAACTAAATTTGGTCAGCTGATACCTCTTGGCCATATTATTAGGTGTGCCAAATAAGAATACGCTACCTTCAATTTTACTCTAGTTATTCGATTTTCCTGAATTGCGGGGGCGGAAGTGGGCGTGGCAAAAATTTGAAACAAACTTGATCTGCGTAGACACTATACGAATGCTGACACCAAATTTCGTTGCTCTAGCTCTTATAGTCTCTGAGATCCACGTGTTCATACGGACGGACAGACGGACGGACAGACGGACAGACGGACATGTCTCAATCGACTCGGCTGTTGATGCTGATCAAGAATATATATACTTTATGGGGTCGGAGATGCTTCCTTCTGCCTGTTACATACATTTTAGCGACTTTAATATACCCTTTTACCCTATGGGTACAGGGTATAAAAATCCTAAAAAAAAAGCAAAAAATGTTTTTGGTGAACAACATCATGACTTTTCCCTCTCTCACCTGGAACATAAAATGGTTTTATGTGTGTGTGGTTGTTGTTTTGGAGGGGGAATTCTTGGCTGAGAGCAGTCATGTGATTGTGAGGGGGGGTGGTAGTGGTGGGGTGGGTGCAGCTTCTCTTGGGTAAGTTTAATGCTAATCGTCATCGTCATACTCGTAAGTGCTCATAAAAGAACATAAACTGCCAAGGCCAAGTGGTTGATATGTTCTTTTTTCTTCGTTTCTGGACCGATTCTTATGATTAGCTTAACTTAACGCTGTTTAAGAGAAAGAGAGAGAGAGAGACTAAAAAAGAAAACGATAGACTTGAGGCAAACTCATTTCAATAAAATCAAATTAGTTGTAAGCGATTTTCGATTATGTTTTTCTCTTCAGGAGATGCTATATGTTGTTAGGGCTATAAAAATGAGATCGCAGGAAGTATCAATTGTGTGTATCGTTGTATCGTTGTGTGTGTGTGTGTGAGGCATCAAGTTAAATGGGCAATTGAAAAAGAATGAAAAAACAGCAAAAGGGAGGTTAATTTGCAGTTATATGAATATATATATACATTGGATAAATAAAGTTGAAGTATTACATAAAAATTTCTTCTACTAAAAATAATTTTTGAGTCACCTAAAATAATTCCAATTTGTTAGCTTTTTTTAAATAAAGAAAGTAAAGTATAAAAGTATTTATTTTCGATTGTAACTTTGTTTTTTTGATTTAAAGCAAATTTGGAAAAATATTAAAGCAAATTTTCAATGGAAAGTACTAAAACTTTGTTTTGACCTAGGTATCGATCAGTTGAAACTATCGGCTTGTAGGTCTAAATTTCATTGTTTACAGGAGTCACGATTCTGGGTAGTTGACTCACTCTGAGATACGTCCTACAATTACCAAAAATATATATATGTATCTATGTATATTATATAGCTCTACTTGTATGTGCAAAACTTGCAAAACTTCAGTTAAAAATTATAAATTTGGTATACATGGAACTCAGTATTATCTAACAGAAGGAGACCGGAACTATCATAATAAATGAATATGGAATGTTTGGGGGACAATTGCTTAAATAAGATATATGGGACTTTAGTAACACAGAACAAGAAAAGCATTCAGCATTCATTCAGATTCAGAAAATCAACTGCTTTAGGTATTTTATTAATGCCAACAGGAATATGATTGGATATTCATATATGTATGTAGCCAGAATGCAGTTTCCATTAATTTCTATACGAAATGTATTTTACTATGTTCCCTTTAGGTAATTTCTGCAGAAAGCGATAAACTTGAAAAAAAAAAACTTGGTGAAACTGAAACTTGAAACTGAGTTCAATCTTTAAGTCAGAAATTGAAGTGTTAAGAATCGATGACGACTACAATCTAAGTATGGACTAAACGAATTTATTAGTTTTCAAATGATGCACTAAAGATTATAATTAAAAAAAACAGAAACCCTCCGAAAAAGCTTGATCAATGAAGAATCTAATGAAAAAAGAATTGGAATATAAAAAGTTGCCAGTTGTCAAAAACAAAAGCGAATGATCCAAAAGCATTTTATTTGTCAAAAATATTTACATTTATTTATTTATTTATACTATGATTAACAGGCAATTATTAAATTACCTTTAATCGGTGAATAAGCTATAACAACTGGGGTCTTAAACTTAAAATATTTACATAAATTTGATTATATTTCACAATGTTTCACACAAGAAAATGAAGGCTAAAATTTCGCAAATTATCATTATATATTCAAAAATTCGTTTTAAGGACTTTTATGGGTTAATATCAAACGTTTTAAATCAGTTGAAAAAATTGTTTATATTTTGGTCAAAAGTGCATTTGTTGATGGAGTTTGTACGAGAATACGTCAACAGATCTATTGTCGCCTTCTCTCTTTGGCTGTATATAGATGAAATTTATATCAAACTGTTATATTAAAACTTTCGATAAAATCAAAAAGTTTTGTGAATAAAGTTTTCAAATTTTGGACCTACAATGCACCATGAATAAAAATATAACGAATTCGTGTGTTGAGGCCCATGTTCAACAATTTATTTAGAATTTTATAATTGCATTATGAAATGACTTTTAAAGTGTCACCAATAATCAATACTTTTTTTTTTATCAATATACTGCGACTGCTTTGATATTTGGTTAGAATATTAAATAATTGCATTCGATGCATTCGTATAAATTTTAACAGGATTTTAAAAGGGCTGGATTGGAGGGTACAAAAATGTTTGTTTCCATATAACAATATTTGTTGCTTGTGTTTGAAATCAAACGAAAGATTAAATTTATTTCTTCTAAATAACTAGTATATTTGTTTTATTAAATTTGTTTAAAATAGAATTAATAGTTGGGCCGCGAAAAATGAAAAGCTACATTTAACAAGTTATCAGTTTAAAAATTGATCATAATCAAAACCAAGGTGTGTGATACATATAATCTAATCAAAACTTTGTTTTTGTTTTAGACGCACCTTTGGTATTTAATCCTGTCTATGCTCTTTACCCGTTTGATTGCAAAACCTATTTCTAGTGGCTTAATTAATTTAACTATAACTTGTAGTTATCGAAGGTTCTTGGAAGATTATGTGCTTTGTATGTTAATTAAATTTATAGTTGTAATATAATTTCTATGAGTCAGACAATTGGTATTTGATGCCTTTCCACTCTCCCTTAACCAATTTCCTTTACATTCCAGGCCACATATTGGCTTGGTCTGGACTCCTCATACTCTTTACTCACTCATAAATACCACAATACCAAATATTTATATATATATATGTATTCTGTCTATATATGTATATGTATTTACATATGTGTATATATTAATGCTGCTCCAATAACTTGGACATAAATATGCATAACATTTTGGCTGGCTGGCTGTCAGTTTTATAAATTGAATTTGTATGCTTAGCTAACTGCTGACTCTCCACTGACCACTCCCCACCCCCACGGGCACTAAATATTTTGCCCTTTGCCCGCTAATGCCGTTCCCTTTTGTTAATTTATGCTTTATGGATTGGAAAATAGTTAACACAACAGGAATGGCAGAAGCAACTTCGGGCCAGAAGCATATTCAAATGCACATTGTTGATCCAATGAATACGATTACGTATACGCCATGTTTAAATGGAAATCCTTTTGGAGTAATCTCTCCAATATCATAGTCTCCCTGCCCCTCAGTGATTAGGCAACAAGAAATATTAATGAACATTTAATGCCATAGAAACATTATATACACAGTAATTTCCTCAAGTCCTGCAGGCAATGCCACCTGACCCAACATTGCAAATATTATACTAATACAATTTAGTTAGTTATAAAGGATGCATAGATTTTAACCATAATTATCCATTGTATTTAGGCATTTTGTGCAATAATTTGAATATGCAGAATTATGGAATTTCAAATCTTATTTATATATACATTTACTATAGGGAGAGGGAAAGAGAAAGGGATTGCCATACAGGCAAATATTATTGTTAGCAATTAGACGGCAAAACAATAAATTTTCTACTTCGATCAATTTTAATTATTTCATACTTGTTCTACATATGTAATTAATGCATTTTGTATTATTATAAAATAGATAATTGAGATGAGAACTGAGTTTTAATTTAAAACTATGCAATTAAAATCCACAATGCAAATCTATTCCATTAATGGACTTGAAGCAATCCTATCAAGGAATGAAATTAAAAAATAATTAAGAAATAAA
The DNA here is from genome assembly GCA_018903615.1 of Drosophila neocordata. Taxonomy (NCBI): domain Eukaryota; kingdom Metazoa; phylum Arthropoda; class Insecta; order Diptera; family Drosophilidae; genus Drosophila; species Drosophila neocordata. Next base: position 1,022,992 of record JAEIGI010000010.1, on the reverse strand, counting down.
AACGGAAATCAGGATAACTTGCTAAATTACTGTCTGACAATAGTGCATTTGACTAAAAGGAAAAAGGAACTTTGGATGTAGGGAAGTTTCAATAACCTTGCCAACTGTCGTTTTGTCTTTACACTTAACACAGAGAACTGCACATCCCTTACATAGTAGCCATTGTTAATGAAATGGCTGAACAATACCAAGATAGGTTGCCAATAACCAAATAAATAAAAGCCTAAAAGACCCACATCCATCAGATGTTTTAAGGAGACAATGGAACCGTATACTTAATCACCGAATCCAGTTGACCTACATAATAATTAAATATATGATACTAATAAATTGTTAATTTCTTAATTTATTCTAAATGAAAAATAGGCTATATTAACTTAGCTAGTCATGCTTATCAAATATATATATATACTTTATATAGTCGGAGATAGTTCCTTCAAAGCATTGCACACTTCCATTTAAAGTCAACATTATTTATTTTTGCAAAGGTATACAAATAATTTTCTTTCTTTTTACTTTTAAATCGAAAAGCATAAGTCAATTCATTAGACATTGACATTAGATATTGACTTTCAAAATAATTTAAATTTTCTGTGTAGAACTTCAATGATGAGATAACTATTTGGTCAAAGGTGTCGGTTTTTGTTCTGGTACTTAGTGTTGGTAGCTGCTCGCAGTCATAATACATAACTAGAAAAGGTAAGCTAGCCATACGAAGTTTCCGATTTTTACAATTGGCTGTTAACTAATCATTTGCTCTATTAACAATATGTGCGAACTTTTATTTTCTCTGATTTCAGACTACAACCATTCAATTCACCATTAAGGTATTTTACAGAAGCTTTTTCATATTTTTGATTTAAAGCCACAGCCCCATATATATATAAATTATTTCATATGAAATATAAACAAATAATAAAGAACTTATTAGTTAGATTGGCTCTTCCTAACATTTTCTTAGATTGATTTGTGTGAAGACTCCCTTGGAAGATTTCCGAAGCACTGTTAAATATTAAGCAATGTATAACAATAATACAAATAATCTAAAGTAAGAATTTAATAAGCCTTTTAAGCCGAAACAATTTTACTTATTTATATTTATTTTTAAAATAATGGCAACGCGTACAATTGACTTACTAACATTGGATTTGAATAAGTTATCTACGAGTAACAGTTTATGTTAAGTTATGCATATCACTCTGTTAATGTTATGTTATGTTAAGCCTTTCGCAACTAATGCGCAGAAAAGTACGAAGGCGAAATAAAAATAATTATCATTAAATTATATTAATTATTTATTGTTGGTTTGTTGATAAATTAACTTTACCAGACGACATTTTTATATAAGTAACAACATTTGAATTTACAAACTAAATTTCTATACTTATGGTATAACAAATTTATATTCAGTGCATAATAAATGTCCTTTCTAACCTTGGCTTAATACAAGGCATGTGAACTATTACCAACTGACTGTGGAATTTTTTTAAGAGAAATATCATTTTGCTTGCTGATGATGAAATAAATGCTTCAAATTCCATTTCTCAAAGTAGAATCACAATTCTAAATGCTGCTATTACAAAACATAATGCCACTTGGTAAATAAACTCTTAAGCGGGTAAATATCAACACACACACACACACACAGTAACCACAAAAAAAAAAGCTAAAATGTAAATGGCCAAGTTGGAGAGCACAGTTAAAGGCCACTTCATTTTCAATATCAAATTTCCACCAAAAAATTGTATGCTGGCGTCAACACAGCCGCAAACACTTGAAAATTTTCCCAGCGCTCAATTAAAGGCCATTAGTAGCTAAACTGATGATACTGATATTGGGAAAAGCTTTGCCAGCTTTTCCAAAACCAAACCCTCCTTTCATTTACCCTCTTCTCATGGTAAAGCAAACCACTAAGCTGCTTCTCTTGAGTGAGCTACTATGTATGGCCAAGGGATATACACACGCACACACACACACACACATAGACTACACTATACATATTCGCATTGTGTTATGGAAAAGAAAAAAACATCCTTTCCGCATTACTCGACAAGAAGTGAATGTTGAATGTTCAAATTTGGTTGTTCATTCATAGTCATTCTAGTCCTGGTGGGAGTAATTAAAGTTTTGCACAAGTGTCGATAAATTATGCGGAAGACGTTTTTAGCTCCCCCTCCACCCTTCTCCACACTCTCTAAATGTATATATGTATGTATGCAAAGTGGTATAAGCGGGACAACAACAGTTTTGGACATTCTTTTAGCTTTGCCGAATGACAGGCACTTCATCATGATGTCCTTCGGCGAGTGTGTAATTCATCACGCGAACAACCGCATCAGCAGCAGCAGCAGCATCCAATCCAAGTAAAGTCTGGGCAAGCAGAAGTGACATGACATGTTGAGCCTGCATTTGAGATGAGCAAATGGGGTGGTGGCATTGGGCAGGAAATTACTGTCGCCTGTCTTCTATATATATACATATATACTACCTCTGTAGATATGTTTGTGCATATAGGCCAAGGCTTTAAGTTTTCGGTTTTGCCGCTTTTGCTGCTGCTGCTTATGGTGATGAGGCAAAAAGGAATGCTATTAAGCAAGTTGACATTAATCGCTTTGACTTTGAGAGGGACCAGAACCAGGAGTGAAGGCACTCGTAACCTACACGTGTATGTCTATGTGTGTGTGTGTGTGTGCTAATGAAGCTCCCTCTCTATATAATGGGAAAACAATTAAGTAGTATGTAAAATGTAAATGGGTTTCCCTCTCCTTGGGCTCTGGAAAAAGCTTGTCAAAATTGTTCATCATGCATATTGATAAGTCCCCAAGATGATAGAGCGGTATAAGTGGTTGGAACAAGAGTCTAGCAATTAGTTTCACATACTTGGCAAAGTTAACATGACAGCCAGTTGAAATGCAAAAGATTTTCCAAGAAAAATGTTATAAAAATAGATCATGTACCTATTAGATTGCCAAAGAATTTCTTATGAAATTTTCTATTAAATTCCTTTTGTAAATTTTGTAATAAAAGAACTTAACTTTTTAAATAAACATTAATTAAAAGTTATTTTATTTCGGCATACATTGTTACCTGAAATATATATTTAAGGCAAATTTTTCACAGGCATCCACTTATACCTAAAAAACTAAATACTGTATTAATTTAGTTATCTGCCATTTTTTATTCCCAATGATATTAATTGGAGAAGTTATTGGGCTCACTCTTATACGTAAAAACCGGTATATGTTGTGAATTTGGGCTACTCTTTCCGCTATATTTTTCTAATTATTTTAAATATAAATTTCTATAAAATAACTAACTCTTTCCTTAAACTCGTCAAACAATCAATGCTGAAATCTAAAAAGTGTAAAAAAAATTAGCTATATAAAAAATACCATTAAGGGACAACTGCAGAGCAAATATATTTGATATTAAGCTAGATTTTCCACATTTTTTCCATTTCAAATTAAAAAAAATATTTTAAATTTTACATTTATTCATATTTCTTATATCCTTTTACGTATATATCGTCCATAATAACTATAATTTTTAATTTGTATCCATTTATAATTATTTCTTTTTACACCTTGCATATTATATTTTTTTTCACCTTTCATTCAACTGCTTGAAAATTGATGTCCAACAATAAAATAAATTTTCCAATTTCAAGTTAAGCTTTTAAGTCCATCCCCTTTTTTGAGACTTAATCAAACCTTCACACAAATCCTTTTCCATCCTATTGTCATGGGAATTTCTTTGTAAACTGTTACAAAGAAGAGTTCATTCACTTTGTAATGAGATACGAATAAATATATATAATTATATATTAATACACAAAAAATGTTGTAAAATTTTTATAGTTGAGTACAAGTAACAAATGATTTTGAACAGAGATTTTTTTATTTATTTTTTTTCTCTTTCAGTTCCTAAAAAAATTAAATTGCAATAAATTGATTGGAATTTTGCATGATAAGTATGAAAGGTGCATAGATTTTAACAAAAAAGAATTTAGAAGGTTATATTTTTGCTGTTAGAAAGATGTCTTTTAAATTATATATATATATAAATTCCTTTCACATTCTATGTAGTGACTACAACGACCTTACTCTTTTAATTTCACCAAACCTTTTTGTTTTCTCTCTATGCACGAAACTCCAGCATTTTTTTTCGAACTTTCCAGAATCTTTCTTCGTCTTTTGCCCCTTGCTTATCAGATATAATTTAATTAATAATATTTAGTTTATTTGCAGAATATTAAATTAAAAGTTGTATTTTACCAATCCTCCCAGAAAGTAAGTCAAAGTAAGTAAATAAATATATGAAGATTATGAACAAACATAAGTTTTTTTTAAACTTTGTTGTTTTTCAGTTTCTAAAATATTCAATTTAAATTAATCGTACATTTAAAAATGTATTCTTTATTTATACATTTTCTATAAATAGATGCCCAATAAATTTAATGAATTAAATCACATCCCCAGTCATTCTTCATAAAAATAATTGATTGTATACTAACTACTGATAAATGTATTATATCACACTTTGTAAGAATGAAAGAGTTTTAAGAATTTAACTTTATTCACTCTTAGAAGTTTTTAAGTTAAAAAATATGTAAAATATGATTAACTTGTTTATTGATTATATGTCAAAAAACTCATAAATGCTATACGGATGTCGACTGGAGGTAAGTTTCTCACCGATTCACAATTTTTATTCATGTAACACTGACTAAGCATGAAACCTTCTGTAACTTAGAAGAGCACTTATAATTATAAAGGAATGGAGTATGCATGTCATCCAAATTAACTTAGCTTACCTACACTATTTTTTTACAATCTCTGAGATTCGATTTACTCATGGTTCCTATATGGATCTCTAACAATTGAAAGTAAAACTTCTTCCCTGTTTCCCTGCTTCCCTGCTCAGCACCCTACTGATCCTATGTATGTTGTCTCTTCCACTGCAGGTCATATCACAGGCATGACCACACATGATCACATCCAGTGTGACCATATTATACACTGCTCTTCAACAGGTAGGATTTCCTTTGTTTTGATTTTGGTTCAATTCTGTTCAGAACAGCAAAGCTAAAATATTTATTTTGTTGTTTTTTTTTTAATTTTTGTAAGTTCTAATGCTGGTACAACATAATTAGTTTTCATTACCATTTGGTAATATTTCCAAAATATTATTTGTTTTTAAAAAATCTTCGAAATAATGTTTTATATAGCTAACACTAACTTTTCTTTTCCCTATATTTTATATTTAAAAAATATTAAAAAATCCAATTATATTTAATGTCGAATAGTGTAGTATTATATAGTATTCTGTGATAAGAAGAATAAAAGCCTTTGATATGCGATTCGTATTTCTATAGTAATAAAACTAAGTATCTAATCTACATAGTAATTCCACTTAATATCTTATCAGAGTTTTAATAAGTATTTGCAGAAAAACTGGTCTAAGATATGCAAAAGGATATTAAATCGCCTTGCAATTATGTTCCCAACACAAATAGGGTATAAGCATGTCGGTTTAACAACTTAAAAAGTAGACTTTTTGCTGTCTTTCAGTGGCCAATTCTCAATTGTCCTGGCAAATGTCGATGGCTTATCATTTAATGAACTGCATACAAAACTATTCACACAATAAACTATTGTATGTGTGTGTGTGTGTAAGTGCGTATCTATGTATATAATCTATATAGAAGTATAAGTGTCTGTGTGTCTTTGTCAGAGTGTGTGTGTATTATAGTCATGTGGTTTTTTCATTATATTGCATAAAGACTCGCCTTTATGTTGTTATTTTTATTTAGGTCAACTTTATTATATGCACATAATTACAAAAGCCAACAAAACTGTCACCATTGTAGTTGTGTCTAAGTGTGTGTGTGTGTGTGTGTTGGCCAGAGATAAACCATTTATAGAGACAGACATGTGGGAATTGCGGCGAAATTGGACAGACTGACAGACAGACAGACTAAAGAGGAGTACACTCCATCTACTTAAACGCCTTTTGCTGCCTTTCTGTAACTCTCCCACCCCTCCCCCCTTTTTTCTTAGACACTTTCCGCTCTCATTTATTTTACGTTGTGTTGTTGCTTTCTTAATAATAAGAAATAATGTCATTTCGTGTCTATTCGTATATGGCCTATTGTCTATGTGGCATGTCCTTGGACCACGGCATATAAAGTCCTTAGCTTTTAAAAGACTGCCAACTAAAATATTTATGCGACAAAACGACAATTTTGGATTTATGTATGTGTGGCTAAACCAACCGGCAGAATACAGGACTCTGACTAGGACTAAAAGTAGCTGAGTTTCACTTTTTTTTCCCCATACATATACATATATACGTATATATACATATATATTTTTCGTGCTTTTCTACTTTTTTCTCTCTTTGCTTTCGTTTTTTTTTTTGTTTTGCTGAACAGGAACTGCTCCATAAATAGCACCGCCATGTCAGAGACTTTTGCTATGTGTGCGAATTTATGTGTGGATATGTGGACATGGGCAGGAAATTGTGTGGGCTGAAAAGGAAGACGGCAAAGGATGAGAGGAATGATGGGCTTGGTTATATGAGTCCTTCCGTTGCGGTCTGAAACTGGGACAGCAAATTAAAGTGCTCTACATTAATTGGAACTACGTTTTTGATGGATAGCAGCGTTTTCTTTTTTCTTTTATTTTCTTTTGTCTCTAAGAGACTTTATACAGATTCGAATGCGGTATTTAGTGTTCCTGTATGAATATCAATATATTTGAGTTCTTTATTTATTTATGAGTGAGTACAAATTTGATACCAAGTCAAATTTATAGCTTAATATATTAGGACCTTACTCAACAATTCAACATTCCCGGACAATTTATGCCATAAATAATTTTTATACAAATGGCCAAAAATATTTCGCATATGCTCACACACAATATTTATTCTTCCTTTCTCCATTTCATTCTGTCATTCATACGTACATACATATATCCTTGCACTCAGCATTTGTATGATTTTGCTTTTCTTTCGGGTTCTTGCTGAATATGCTTGAGCATTATTCGCCATTTAATGCGATGAATCATTTTGGGGTTGGCCATCATAAACAATCTTTGACTTCAGTTGCTTTACTCTCTGTGTGCGTGCTCATAAAACGTCATCCGAATGGCAAAAGCGGAAATTTATGGGGGCCATCTTCTTTTTTCTTTGCCACTTCCTGTTGATGCAGAAAATGGTGTGCGAAAACAAGAATGATAAGATAAAAATGTGTGGCAAAGGTCTTTCTGTTAGAGTTCCTAATCAAAAATGTCAATTCTAATAAGTAAGTAACGTAATATTCAGTTTTATTCACAGATGGTGACCCCGACGTTTGTCCCCACAACTTAACCAATTCAATTGATTACCCACTTAGTCCTTCCTTCACTGATTTGTTAATAACAATTTGTGCGATTTGAGAAATTTGAAAAGTAATACTCAACTAATCTACGAATAGTGATTCCGACATTTGGCCTAAAATTCTGAAGCATTTCAATTGGTTTCTCTCTGACAGTCTTTCTTGTCTTTTCATTCGTTTCTATTTTTTGTGTTTTTCTCAAAAAATTTGTCACTCAACTGTAAGTTCTTTGCATTTTTTGTGTCCTCAATTTTTTCCGCCTGCAGTTATTTTGCCTTTTGTCATTTAGTCATTTGACAAAAATGTGGCCAATTGAAAATTGCAGCAAAAAGAAAAAGAAGCGAAAAACGAACGACAGACAACGAAGACAAGATAATTGATTGTTTGATTCAATCGCAAAATCAAATGTTTCCCTCAAAGGAAAACGCATTCGAACATTGAAAATTGGTTACAAATTCTGATTAGAAGCGGCAATAAAAAAAACAAAAAGAAGGAAAAAAAAAATCAAAAAGAAAAACAACAAAAAATTGCCAAATGTTCAATGGAGAATGAGAAGAGACAAGAGAGGAGGTGGAGCAATGGGTGTGGCATCTGTACGACATACAAATTGAATTGTATTCCATTGCCAATCCTACTGTGGTATGGTATGAATGAGAAGACAAAGCAATCAGTCAATCAGGAGAAGAAATATCAGAACTGGCGAAAAACAGAGAAAGCAAAAATAAATGTTGGCAAGGCAACTTAGAAAATAATTGACAATTGAAAGAGTTTTTCCCCAGTTTTTCTTTCCGGTGCAAAAAAATGATGGATGAGATAATAAGTGTAAGGAATTCGACTTGTAAGCTAAATTAACTCAAATATAACTAATTAACAAGATTTTTGTTTTGGAATTTCTTTTTTCTTAGCTTGTTATTGACAAATTGAATGGTGGCTTTTAAAAATGATAAATGAATTAAAAATGGTAAATGTATAAAGGTAAATTTTTGAATATTTCTAATTCTATCATAGTATTCTATCTTAAACACAATAACCATTTTATAGTTCCATCTTGTTATATCTTCTTCCTTGTATTTTAAATACATTTGAAACATATACTTACATAAGTTTTTTTTGGTCAAATATATAAAAAATCATAATTCTAAGCAATCAAATTATCTATAGAATTTTTGCATGAAAATAAACTTAAAGTTTTATTTATTTGATAATCTAATTTAACTTATTGAAGAGTTCGTTTTTTTTTTTTTATTAACAACAATCAAGTTGAATTTAGTTAATATTATAAGTTAGCCTAATATAACCAATTTCTAAATATTTGTACTAAAACTAAGTTCCTTTGACTGGCGCCCTTCAGTCTTTAAGCTTTCAGTTAGTTTTAATTAAACTCCATCTAGTTATTTGTTTTGTTAATGTTTAATTTAGAACTTACTAGAATTGCTTTTCTGTTTATTACTTTTCCATATGAAGGACTCACTTTTTGGCAAAACTTTACTCGCTTTTCCACACGATAAAGCAAGGACAAAGCTGTTCCCGCCATATCATCATTCCCTCCACTCCTTTTCGTGTGATAATAGTATATGATGAGTGATGTGTATATACAGTGTTGCCCACATTTTACATTATACATTTCATCATTTTGCCAATTTTGGGTTTTTCAATCAATTTGGCCACAAGAGAAAAAGAAAAACTCAAACGAATTCATTCATTTGCAATTTTACATTTTTGCCAATTACAGCACAGCTGATTGGATTGTTGTCTCTCTATCCCGCTCTAGCTCATCTCTGTATCTTTCTTTCCCTCTCTCTTTCTCTCTTCCTCTCTTTGTGCCTTGCACATTCCATCAACTCAATTAAATCGAACTGCAATTCATATTCACCTGTTTTTCCCAGGTTTCCACATATTTCACATTGTTTTTTCTACGTTTTTTTTCTGTATTTACATGTGTATACGTGTGTGCAAGTGTGTGTGTGTGTGTGTGCGTGTGTACTTTCATTTTTTGATATTCATAATAAAAATATCTTTAAAATTCGAAATTCGGAATTCATATTACAGATTACAAATTCGCAGCATGTTTGTCATTCCAGCGATTTTATCTTCAGCCATTTTTAATTGCATTGTATTGTTGTTATTGTTGTTGCTGTTGTTGGTTTTTCTTGTAGCTACCCCCCTTTCCCACTCTTGTTACTTTTTCACTTTGTTTCTCCATTTCTCTATCACATTCTCATATACAGGATTCGTTATGTATATTTGGCATTGTCCTTTATTTGATTTCAGTTTCATTTCGAAAATTTGTAATGCTCGACATGTCCTTGCCTGTTCCTGTTCCGTTTCGTTGTCTGCCAACCTGTCTGTCTGTCTATCTGTCGGTCTGTCAGTCTGTATACGGTTGCCGCTGCTGCTGGTATTCTGCGAAGGATAATGAAACTATGCGCTGTCGTCATTTTGTTTGTTTTACACGCTTGTGCCATTCTTTTCCCCCTCCCCCACACAACTCTGTGGCCCTACCCATTCTCAGATCATCAGTCCTGACTATATAGTTGTTATTCTGCAATCATGTGTAAGCTTGACTTGGCGTTTGATTATGGCCAGGTTTGACTGTACCACTTTCCCATCCCTTTCAGATCCGAATGACTGTCATTGTGTTGCCATTACCAAAGGCAGACGATTTCTGTTTTACTGCGGTCTGCGGCATTTCAATTTCAATTTTAATGCTGGCTACGGAAAAGATACAAAACAAAATATACTATGAAAAGCAGCAAACGAATCGAAAATCTTTATTCTTCAATATTTACTTAAGATGACTGGCAGTCAGTGTTGGAAGAGGGGGAAGAAGCGGTGCGGGAATACAAAGGGAAGGTGTCAATAAGAAAAAGACAAACACAAGTCAGACAATCGATAGACTAACTAATTTTAAATTTTGTTCAGCAATTTGTTAGTAAAGATATTTCGTACAGTGGTTCATGATGTGCATAAAATAAGTTGAAAAATTTTAATTGCCTTTAGAAATTTCCATGCGAAAAGTTAACAGCTAAAATCTACAAATAACGATGATAAATATATATATTTTTATATATATAAAATAAGGCATTTTCTACTGAATCTTCTGACTTGCATTCTTCAGTTGCTTGGCTTGTTTCTTTTGTCAAACTGGAAGCTTTTACTATCCCACAAAAGAAAGTTTATTGATCTACAAATTTCTAAGAATCCTGGCATTAAAGAGTTTTGGTTCCAGCGGATTTTCTTCGTCAATATTCCCAAAGTATGTGTAATTAGACAAACGATAATAATCACAGAATCGATCAAAAGAATTAAAAGGGGCCCATTTTTCAAAATCTAAATTATTTTCTTTTTTTTCAAAAATGATTGAAGCGTTTTTTCGCCTTATACGTTATCATTTTTCATCTAAGTCAAAATTTAAAAAAAGGAAGTTAAATAGTTCGAAAATAAAATTATAGTAAAGAAAAGTTACGAAATAGAAATGATTTTTAAAACTGTTTTACTTTTTATTAAACATTCGTTGTTACACCCAATTACATATTTAAGACACTTGTGGAAAATCTTTTAAAACATCATAAAATGTATATTTGTATGGAACTAGGTTTTCTTTATATAACCCATTTTAAACAAATAAAGTCCTACTAAAGAAAGTTATTTTAAAATACAAGTAGACCGAGCCCTCCTAATTCTCTTTGAGTAACAATTAAGAAAGACAGATAAACATATATGCATAAACACATTTTGACGTATATTTCGATTATATCAACAAATTTCTATATCTCTTTTAAAATTTAATATATATATATTCCCGTATGAAGCCATTTAAGAGATTCTAAAATATTTGATCAATGGAAAAACACTCTCTTAATATATATAAAATCGCTGAAAGAGTTAAGATTTTCATTTGTAACAATAAAAAAAATACTTATTATTGTAAACTGTATAAATATAAATGTAGAAATATATATTTTTATGATAAAAATATATGTTTGTATCTCTAAAAATAAATCTGTCAATTTACAATTTTATTAATTAATTTATAAATTTAAAAAAATAATAGAAACAATTATTTCATTTAAAATAAAACCTAGATTGATAATTTGCTTAAGTAAACGTTATTAATGCACATTTTTAGATATCATTTCTTCTATTTATATAGTTTTATTAACTATATCTTTCAACAATGCTTTTGTTCCACTGTTCTCCAAAGCTTTCATTTGAAGCATTCGAACTTTTCATTAAGCTAAACACTTTGTCACGCCCCTTGAGACATTAATTCTTTGCCTCATTTAGAGAAAAAAAAAAATCAAAAAGAAATGAAAAATGTCACAACAAATTTTCATTTAGAGAACAGGGCGACACCCGACGACAGCCCCCATGGGGGGCGGGCAAAGGGCAATAGCCGGAAAATGCAATGAACCATTAGACAAGCGATCGCGAGACGATCTCAAGCTGTGCTATAGCTAAAGATATACAAATTAGAAATTTCTATGTTAAATGAGGCAAAAAGAAAAAAAAGAGTGAGAAAATGAAATTTTCATTCGAATATTTTTTAGAATTGTATTTAACTCTTTCTCTTGCTCTCTCTCTATGCTGCTTTCCCCTCTCATGGTTGAATTTACCATTTAATTTTAGTGTCAATTGCCAGTGTCAAAATCGTCTATATAATATTTAGCATACGCCGCATTGTCCAGCTATTGAGGGGAAAATTGTGAAATTGTCTGTGCTTGCTGACAATTCGATTAAGTTGAACAATTATCAGAATATTAAATCGTGTTGCTATCGTTCCTCAACTATCAGCGCATTAAAATGTCAATTATAGTGGATATAATATAACATCCTGTCATATCCGCCATCCCATTCCTCAGCTCAATGCTTCGGCCATCTAGATTAAACCGAATTTTGTGTGATTTATTTAAATTTTTATTATACCCTTTGAAAAAAGAAGCGTCCATTTACTTATAGAAGAAATGTTTGCTACTCTAAAAAGTAAAAGAATTTTGTAGAGTTGAACAATTGAAAGATCGTCTTAGATACACATATAATTATATTATACTTATAATAATATTAAATAAATATATCAAGGATTGGTACAACTCTTTGTTTCATATTGTCAATCAATGTTCAACCGATCAACAATATCAACTATACTTTTGTTCGAAAACATTTATTTAGTTTTAGTACGATGACGTCTATTTCACAACATATTCTTAAATCAAACAAAATACGGGCCTATAAATATAATTATAATAATACATTTTAAAGGATTTCATTAGGTGCCAATTCGATTGCTTCAAATTGCACTCTTATTGGCTATAACCAATTCCATATAGGTTCTTAATATAGTATTCCATTAATTTATAAATCCCTCCACGGATATGGAAACGCACTTCTATTCACTATCTAAGGAGGATTTTAATACATTTCTTTAAATATTATTGGTTCATGTGTATGACCATCTCCTGGCAGATGGCACAAAGTAATATTCTGCTTCATCTGGGATATCATTAGTTACTTTTTTAAACATTCTCTCAAAATAAATAGTTTCTACAATTTTAATTAATTAAACAAATGCTAGGGATTGGTAGAAACTGAACTCATATCTAATTTATATAAATTTTCTAATAAATAAAATGATTGTATACAAACTAATATGGAAGACATTTTTGCAACGAGTTCAAAAGCTAATTTTATATAAACTAAAAAGATAATATTGTACACTAAATTATTGTTATCAATTATTATGTTTCTTAATTATTGAATTTTCTGATAACTTAACTTCTAATAAGTACTACAAATTTAAAGTAAATAATCAGAAAATTTCGAATTAATTGATGCTTTCTTTGTGATTCATTTTAATTTTTAAGCTTGTTAATATTTTTTATAAAAAATTAATTGTAACAATATTTTGAAATTAAAAAAGAACACAACACATTTAAAGTAAATAAGAAAATTAAACTACTTATATAAAACATATATGTATAAAGATTTTTATAATAAGTATATGTATGCATATATCACTATATTTATATACTACATCTTTTCAATATATCAAGAACACGTGACCTAAATAACTAAACTCAACTCTTAACTAATTTTGTTATTTTTTTTTGTTAATCAACAGCCAAGTTATTTGATCCTAAAATCTTCTTCTACCTTGATCCTTATTGTTGATGGATCTCTTTGTTTGTTATCAGTTAATGATGATTTGAAATCCTTTGTAGAACTTTGCTTTAAAACTTTTACTGGCTGTGCCCCCTATCAATACTCCATAAATCCAGATAAATGGTTATATAGAAAAGCAATTTATGTATTAGATGATGGCAATAAGCCCTTCCATATGTTTTTTTTTTTTTTTGTTTTTTGCTGCTTGTCTGGTATTGCCTTGGTATTTAGGTATTTTGTATACTGACAAACGGACAGCTATTTCTTTATAAGGTAAAGGTTATGTGAAGAGATATTTCTGGATTTCAATATGTTCTCTTTTTAATAGCGAAGATGTCAACTTAGAAGAAGCTTCCCTTGGACAGCTGGATGGCAAGAAAGGGAGTGGCAACAGAATGTACGGCTTGATCCTCGGTTATATAAATATTCGTAATATAAATACTTTAAAATTTAAAGTTTAAATATTTAGAAAAAGAAAAATACGTTTTTCCATTGATTGTAAAAGAATCTTAATTTATCAGTTATTAAGGAAACTTGATATTTTTATTTTTATATCTATGAAATATCTTAAAAGTGTTTCGTTTAACTGGGATTTTTTAATTTTAATTAAACTTTTACTTGTCGTAGAGTACATCAAATGCGACTTGAACAATATTGGCCTGGTTTTTAGAATTTATTTTACTATTTTTTTATTCACAACATTTTGTTATTTATAATAGAAAATGTTGAGCTGGGCTTTGTTTTGCATGTGGCAAACAACAAATAAAAATTTAATGAAATTTTCACTAGATGACAATATCAAATAATTTGTTGCTCAAACAGAAATGGCAATTTAAAACTCATTTAAAATTTGCTATCCGAAGAAATAAACATACATATATGTATGTATATATAAACAACTATATATATCTGATATATATATTGTGACTGTGATTATATATTTTTGCAAAAATCAACAGCCATTGTGACTGACCGCAAAATCAATTTCAATTGTCAACAAAGTCAAAACAGGATGAGAAAAACCAAACAAAAAAAAAAATAACAGAAAAAAGAAAAAAAGAAATAAAAAGGAAAACCGAAAGCAAAAATCATAATAAAACTTTTTGCAACAAGAAAGTACAACAAAAACTTTTGGTACAGGAAAAACTTTTGCCACTTTTTTTTTCTTTTTTTTTTTTGTTATGTGACTTAAGAAGGAGTCCGGCAAGCTAGACCAAGTCAGTCAGGCAGCAGACTCTTGCTAGTGGTTTTGGATTTGGTCTTCTGGTTCTGGTGTTGGTGGTACTGTTGATCTAAGTATCGGTTGTTCCTTCTTCACCAGGAGTGGGCAGTGCGTGCCTTGAAGTTTTTGCGGTCCAGACAAAAAACATAGACAGAGCTGATGGAGACGATGACGATGTCGTGCTGGGCAACTAATGAAGCTGTTTCTTTGGGCTACACTAACCCGCAAAGTACACGACTAACACCTGAATCCCCTCATTCCACTTACACTCTCTTTCTCACCCTCACATGTCCATCAGTTGGTTTTTTGGTTCATTTTGAGAGCTTTAATTTAGACCACATTTTATTTAATGCGTCCATCAAATGACATTTTGATTCAATTTTATTTACCTTTTTTTGCCACTGTTAATTAAAACTAAAATAAATAACAATGAAATGGCTAATTCATAGATGAAATCCAATAAAAATATAGATACGTGATATATATATATATATATACACGTTTGTTGACTCTCGCTGAGGTTTATGTTAATTAAATTTAACTTTGGTTAATCAAGCAAAAACTCAAATTGATTGCTTCGAATTCGGAAGTGCAATATTTAATTGTTATTGTAATTGTAATATTGAAAAAAAAGTTACATAATATTTTTTTTTTATTTATTGATAATCATATAAAAAGAGTTTCGAAACTTTTGCAAAGCAAAAAAAAAAAACCTTTTAGTGTACAATAGAATAAATTTTTAATCTGCAGGCTAAAAAAATATTGAATTTGACCATAACAGCTTACATTTATTGTTATATATAAATTATTTAAGTTATAATAACTACAAATGAAAGTTTAACTTATAAAAAAATTTTATTACTTAACAAAAAAATGTTAATTTTTAAGTTGTTAATAAGTGTAGAAAAACTTTATAAATCATTAAAAAAAAATGTATATTATAAATATTTGTAAGCTCCTTTACAAGTTTTTAAAACGTAAGCTAAAAATCTTGTTTAAGAAGGAATTAAAAAATTGTAAATTTAAAAAAATTAATATTAAAATATTTATAAATTTTTAAACAAATTTTTTGTGCTTTTAACAAAACGCATTAAATAAATGTCAAATTTTCTTATACATAAAAGTAGTCGTAACAATGAAATTTCCTAAGTGGATGACATTTTCCTTAATTTTTTTTGATTTTGATTTAATAAAATATTGGAAAAACATTAATAAAACATTTAATGTAATTTCTAATATATTGAAACATTAAACTAACAATTTGCATTTAAATTATTTTGTTTTCTCTTTTAGTTTAGATTTTAAAGAGTCACAACTATTTTAGGCAGTGCTGGTTGAAATAAGCTGTAAGCCACTGTATATGTAAGCTGTGGAGTTGCCACACTGCTGAGATACTGCCCAGATTGCGTTCGATTTATTTATTAGGAAACAGCAGTATAAGTATGAGCGATGTGTTGCAACCTCTGGCAAATATGAATAAAAATCGTAAAAACTATTATGTTTACCTAACTCTGGAAACGAAGGATCTTCCACTCAATGGGATCTTTCAGATCCTTAGGCGTCAGCTTCTCTAAGCTGATTTCATGAGAAGTGTAGTAAATGGGCATTACTTGGTTGTAGTTCTTCAACCTATTTTAGTCCATTTTCTTGGTAACATTGCAGTGGTATCAGGCAACACCAGCAACCAAAGTATAAGAGAACGGTTTTTTTGGGAATTCGTTTTCAGAATTCCTGACAAAAATGGCTTTGCAGGTAGCCTAACGTGTGGTATCTTATCATCTTAAGGAAGTTCTGTTGGTAGCCTAGAAGGAAAAGGTAAATGGACGAGTGGGTAAATTAGACAGCTGAAAGGGGATTTAAAATATACATTAAGATTGGTTGTTAGAAAAATAGCTTCATTTTCGAATTTTTAACCCGACTTCGACTATATAAAGTACATATATTCTTGATTAGCACAACGATCTAAGTTCATATAAGGATGTATTTATGTTGGAACAATGTAATCCCCTCGAGACCCTTAAAGCTACAGAGCTAAAACTTTTCACGTTGTCACAAATTTAAGTTCTAGAGGGTGAGGGAGAATTTTATAAAGAAAGAATATAAAAAGTAATATCTGATAAAATACAATCCCTTACTATCGCTTTTTTGTTTATTTTTTTTAATCTGTAGAGTAAAGCATTAAATTTAAGTTAGATGATGTTGTTTACCTAGTCCTAGTCGCTGGTCCCTTCATAGATACTGACTGTGCTATGACTGAATAACAATAGACTCCCTATTCAAATAATGAATAATTATTGCATATTCCATTAAGAAAAGAGTTTGAGATATGGATTTAATATTCCATTGACTAAAATTGACAAATTATGAGAGAAAACAAAAATATTGTTTCCACTTTTGCTAGTTATAAATCAACAAAGAAATCAATTCATCAATAATTCAATATGTTGGCAAAATTAATTCCCTAAACACTTGAAAAACAATTGTTTCCCCCTTTAACTATATATAAAGTTTAAACATTTTGTAGTCTGTAAATTGATTATGGAATGGGATTGGGTTACTATTTTTTATATTTTTTTCTTTTAAAGGGGGAGGGTTGGGGTAACGAAATTGTGACCCAAACATCCGGTACAAAAATATTTATGTATTTGTGCAACAGGAAGAAAGTTGGGCCTCGGGAAGCCAGGACAAGGCAGTTTCTATAGCGGAAATTGATTTCGCTTTGAAGGCAACATAAGAAGTTTGTACATCTATATACATATGTATATGTATTTGTAAATGTATATGTATACGTACATTTGTTTGTAACTGTGCGAAAGCTGCACCTACCCAGGCTGGCGACGACGAGGACCAGTCAGGGACATAACGCACATTTCCTGCGACAAATTTGCCAGCCAAAAAGGATGTAAAAAGAAGCCCAAGAGCAGAGCGAGAGAGGTAAAGAGAGGCAGAGAGAGAGAGAGAGAGGAAGAGAAAAGAAGCTGGAAGCTGGGCATGAGAGGTACCTTTTAAACGAACTTTGACTTTTTGTTTGGCACTCAATTTATGGGTCTATCGAGTTTGCTCTTGGCGGCGAGAAAGTTAACTAAAAGTGCACATAAACAAGGCTTTCAAGTCAATTTTAATAGCAAACAATACAAGTTTGTTGTGTATATATTTCTTTTTATGGCTATCGATCGATCGCTTTGACATAAATACCATAATAAATTTCATTTTTATGAAAATAGAAATTTGATATAAAAAAATAAAGTTTAATCAACATTTTAATACCCAAAATGTAATAACCAAATAAATGAGTATAAACCTTTTAATCCATATTAAAAGCCATGTCTTTAGAGTAATAAGAAGAGCATCAAACTTAAAATATACTTTCTTATTAGGTCCAAATATTAAAGGGTATCTAAAAGTCGATCATTTCAGTGAAGACATGTCCTGATTTTTATTGTCATTTATGCTTTTTGCAATAGTGAAAACAGCATTTCATTTTGTATATTGAAATTTATGCGCAGGTCAAGTCCACACACACACACACTCACACCGATACACACATGCATATCTGGGTCTCATGTCCTGGTTGCCAGGTCCAGGACATGATGCTGTTTTTGCTGTCCAAATATTTATATTCATTGTGTCAGAGTGTTAAAGCGATAAAATGCAGTGTAAATACAAAAATCTCTCACACTTTGTCTTTGGCATATTGCCACCCCCCGCCCCCAAAAACTCCTTTTAGTATGTGATTAGTTGGAATGCCAAGAGGGCCATAGTGAGGTGTTGGATGTAAGGGGCTGGGTTGGGTATATTTTAGCTAGGTTTTGGCCTGTTGACCACAGCAACCATTGGAATTATTCATGCATTTAATTTTTGTGTAATTTGCAGCAAGCAGTAGAAATTTGGTTACAAATTGAAGCCAACCAGCAAACCAAAACGTTTTCATCCTTACAAGGATATTCTCAACATAGTGGCAGACCTTTTAGTTGCTTTTAGCCCAGGGTTACCGAACTTGAAGCTATACAATTTTCTTTCTATAGCTAACCCAACATACCTACATACAGATGCATAACATTGCTCCATCTTTGTGGGGCAGTGAAAGTGTTCAGGGAAATGGTTTGTAAATAAATACATATATATATATACATATGTATGGAGTACACATAAAAGGAATGAACTTGACAAGGATTTGAAAATCCTGTTTACTAGCTACACTAGTTTTAATTGGTGGTTAATTTTAGTCGGAAATATGAATAGAATTAAATTTAATTGAGATTTCTTTTAAAATTTGTTAGTGATAAAATATTTTAAAGTTAGTTTATATTAAATTTGCTAACTTGATTTTGGATGATGTACATGATATAGATAAAGTACATCTATGTAAATATTTTCTAACAGATTTGAGATTAAATTTTAGTTGAATTATTAAATCTATTATTGAATAAAATTTTATTAACTAAAAAAAGGTTTTTTCGCATTTTAGCTTCGTCTAGCTCAATAAATAATAAAGTACGTTTGTATATAGTTTCGTATATAATTATTTAAAAAAGAATCAGTCTTTTAATGTTGGATCTATATAGATAATACAATGAGTCTATAATTTGATTTAGAGTCTTTTTCTAACTCTAGTAAAACAAGTTACAAATTGACAAATTAACTTTTATTGAACTTTACAGATCAATAAAACATTTAAAGTTTATTTAAATGACATTCCAATAAGTGAAGATGAAAAGTAATTTTAATATATTTCAATTCTGCGCTTGACTTTCTGATTAATCAAAAGTTAATATCAGAATTATTCAATGTGGGTTGTGTTTTTTAAAACTGTTAAAATAAAAAAAATATATATTTTAATGTTTAAAAGATTGCCTTTAATAGATACACTAATAGAAAACGTGAAGAATGGGCTAACTTACCGAAGTTCCGATTCTATATTCTATATATTCTATATTCTATTTCTTTAAATAGCAACATTTTTTCTTAAACCCGCAAGAAACCAAGTTATTGATCATCCGATTGTTCCTATGGAACCTATATGATATGGTCATATCCGATTCGGGTAAAACTTCGTGGATATGTTAAGAAGTGTATAAAACTCACAGACGCGGTTTTTGGGATATTCGATTAAGAAACAACAAAGATTTTAAGGTTATTCGGCGGTTGTCTCGGCGAATCGTTTCTATGGAAGTTATAAGATACAGTTCTGCAATGCCTTTTGGAAAAAGAAGATTAAAGCAAACAGCTTTGAGGGATTTGCAGGAGTTTGTATTGATCCAGACAGACAGACAGACAAAGGTTTATCAACTCAACTCGTCGTTCTAATCAGACGGAGATGCTTCCTTCTAAAAGTTTCAAAATTCTGACCAAAATGAATAAATCCTTTTAGAAAAAAGAAGTTATCCCAGCCAAATACATACATACCTAAGAAGAAATTAAAGATATTTCACATAAACAAACTTTTTATCCTTTTTTTCATTTCTCTAATTCTTTTTCTTTCCTTAATTTACAATAAAGTATTTTATAGTAATGTGATGAGCTGATTCTGGATCCTGTTTGCACACTAAGGATAATAAACCATTTCTGAATTTTTATAAATATTAATCTGAAACAATTGATTTTTGTACCTGTTCACAGGAAGACGGATATAATAAGTGTCTGAATTAACCATTTTAATTCATTGTTCTGACTTAGAACATTTGGGAAAACAAACTTTATTTAATTTTAGAAACTTTTATCCGACTGTTAAATGATTCTTGCGTCTTTAATAAGCACTTTTACCTCGATGCAAGAAATATAAAATTTAATTAATGCCTCTCAGTAATAGAGAAAAGATGTTTCCCATCTCAATTCCCATGATATTTCTGTTTCTCCTCTACTGATGTAAAAATTTTCCCTTATTCTATTAATTATCAAAATTAAATCACATATGCAAATATTATAAATCCCTCAAACTATTTGCAATTAGGATTTATCACCTATGAGAAACTTTAATTTTTTTGCCTTTCACTGAACTCATTCTGCATGTTCTTCATTAATTAGTGAATTGAAAATTTCTTCAAATGAAACCAAACCAAACCAAAGTATAGCCCAAACGCAGTTTGTTTCTCACATTAATTATTTTTGCATCTTAAATATTGAGAACACAGCAGTTATGATAATTTTATACCAGTGCCGCCCCCTTTTGCCTCATTTTTGGGGAGGGGTCGAGCGACCAGTTGAGCTCAGCTGAGCCAAGTTTATTCACTCAGTACAGTAAAATGAATGTATGTGGTAGTAGCTGCTGTTAGTAGTCAACCAGCGGTAAGTACCTGCCGTATGCATTACAAGTAATTTCCTTAATGATGTTGCACCGATGTGGCATTATCTTGTTTGTGGGTCTCCTACTTCTACTCCGGCTCCTGCTCCGGTACTAACGCTGGTTGGTTTGCTATATGGCTCCGCCTGATGATAATTTATGCAAAATATATATGGCAGCAGCCAAACGAAGCTTCGCATATGCATGATATGCCAGAAGTCAGTACAGACAACCAGAAACAGAGTCGGAGTTAGAGTTGGAGTTGGAGTCAGAGTCAGTGTTGGGTCTTGGTCTCGGGTCTGGGGTCTCGGTCTCGGGTCTCTCAGTTGCATGCATGCAAAACTTTCACAGATTTCATTTGGCCTGCCTTGTTTGGGGTGTCTGTGTGGTCCAATTTACACGATTTCGCTCCTCGACTACCGACCACTTGCCGCTCCTCTTGTTTTTACCTGCTTGTAGACGTTGATTCTAATGTTGTACCCCCTAGTTGGCTGATTCACCTCTCCTCATTTATGGTTGGTTGGTTGGTTAGTTAGTTGTCTGTGCAGTGAATTAACTAATGACCAAGTTCGCAATGCGACCGACAGTCTACTAAACGGGACAGGGGATAGGGGGCATAGTGGGAGTGTGGACAGAAGGTACTGAGAATTGTGGCCTCGATTGCACTCGAGCGTGTTCAACACGAGTAGTATAGGTAATTAATTTGCTTAATTTATAGATTATGTTTGAAAAATTATCGCATTAGCCACTGATTAGAAGTGGAAACGTGATTAGGAATTACAATTACCATATAGTTGCAAACATGCAAACATTCTTTGTATATATATAGGTATATATATATATTAACATGAGAACATTTCGATCTTATAAGTAACCTTGCTGTTCCTTTTGTGCTGTAAAGAAAAATTTTCAAGGGATCGCAAGGTTTTAAATGGCTACTTGGATAAAATAAAGTTTCATCTTGGAATAAACATATATATTTCAATAACTTTTTATTAGTAAATGTAAAATCATTTAAAAAAGTTTGTAAAATATTATCCAAAAAGAAAATGCCTCTGATTCATCCCACACGTACATATATTAGGTTGTTCACTAAGTAATTTCGTTTTTTTTAGTGCAATTCAAACCCGTTTTTTTTATTTTATAAAACATTTTATGAAATTATGTATTCTCCATTTTGTTATAATACCTTTTGCCATCTTTCGGGCAATAGATTGATTCCATGCTCAAAAAATTTTTGATCCTTGCTGGCAAAAAACTGGTTCAAGTGGTTTTTGACGTCCTGATTTGAGGTGAAGGTTATACCATCCAAAAAATTTTGCAGAGACCGGAACAAGTAATAGTCCGAAGGTGCCAAGTCTGAAGAATATGGTGGGTGTGATAGCACATCCCATTCAAGCTGCAATAGCTTTTAGCGAGTTATCAAACTTGTATGGGGTCTCGCATTATCCTGGTGAAACACTACACCTTCTCTATTGACCAATTCTGGTCTCTTTTTTTTGAGTGCATCACTTAATTTGTTTAGTTGATTGCAATAAACTTCAGAATTAATTGTTCTGTTGTCCTGCAAAAGCTCAAAACAAACGACTCCTTGAAATCCCACCAAACGGACAACATAACCTTTTTTTAGTGAATATCGGGATTTGATGTGGTTTGAGCTGGTTCATCCTTTTTAGACCATGATCTCCTGCGCTTTACATTGTTGTAAACAACCCACTTTTTGTCGCCGGTAACAATGCGCTTCAAAAATGAATCGTTTCTTTGACGTCGAATAAGCGTGTCGCAGTCGTTAATGCGACGAAGCAAATTTCGTTCTGTAAAAACATGAGGAACCCATATGTTAAGCTTGGAAATTAATCCTAGAGGTTTCATGTGCTTGTGAACGGTCGCGTTTGACAGATTTAATCTTTCTGCAATCTCTCTAGTTGTTATTCGACGGTTTGCATCGACTAACGACTTTATTTTGTTCACATCGGCTTCAAGAGGCCTTCCAGGACGTGGTGCATCCTTAAGATTGAAATTGCCGGAACGAAATTTTGCAAACCAATTTTGGCATTGGCGTTCTGTCAATACATCTTCTCCGTACACATTGCATAATTTTTGCCTTGATTTAACTGCATTTTTGCCTTTCGATAGTAAAACAGGAAAATATGACGAAAATGTTGTTTTTCATCCTCCATCTTCAATAGGGCACCAAATGAAAACTACCTGACAAAACCCAACAAAATTTTTTACAAATAAGCTTCACTATATCAGCTATTGAAATTTATAACGGTAAAGCGGTTAAGCGCAAAGTTGGCTGCGAAAAAATTCAACAAGATCAGCTGATGTCATAAAACGAAATTACTTAGTGAACGACCCAATATAACAAAAGATAACCTATACCAATCAAATTTTTTTTGAGTTTCCTTTTTGTTCGAATACCGTATTACATTCCCAAATGAATTTTTATATCCTTGTGTGAGCTAAAATGAAATTAATAAAATGTTTGCATAGAACGTGTTCAACTAATTTTTATTTTATCTACGTTCCTAATTATCATTAACAGGCAAGCAGATATCCCTTGTCCGTTTTTATATCTGTTTATCTCTAAGCGTCTTTTTCATATTAGTTTTTTAGCTATGTAAATGAAATTCAGTATTTATGGTTATGAGGTAAGTAGGAAGCTTACGTTTGTAAATTTGTGAAGTAGGACAACTATATCATGTAACTACCATAGCAACGTTCGGTTAATTTTTTTGTTTTTTTAAGAAACTATTTTATTTCCAACCTTTTGCAGTTACACTTAATATCAGTCAACAGTAACTTTAATCTGTACCTCTTAAACTTAATTTGTTTAAAGCAAAAGCTGTACCAAATAGCTTAGAAATGAAAGTGACGTTCCAATAAGACAATTATTCAAAATGTTAACCAAATTTTGATAGTACCCATATTTCAATGTTTATTATAAAAGTTCCTATAGTTTTTGCTCTAAAAATTACCTCTTTTTCGAGTAGTGCTTTCAAATATATCCAAACTTTATACAAAGCCTGTCAAAAGGCATATGCAGTCACTTCTCTCTCATTCAGCAATACTAGGGACTATATTCAGCAACAACTATTATACATATAATTTTGACATCATATTCATCAGTTTTATTTAAAACATTAAATATTGTGGAATTGAATAGTTTAAGATAAATTAATTAGGGAACATTAAAAAAGGTTTCGAGTGAATTTTAAGCATTCGATAAATTTTAACAAAGGAAACAAATTAATTATATGTTTCATGTTAGAATAAAAGATTTAGTTTAATATTGTCTAATCAGTTTCCCACATACTTAGTTTTTTATAAAATTTTATAAATCGTCTTTTTACCATTAAAAGTCTTTAAACTTGCCTTAAACAAAAGAGCTTTCACTTGAATATTTATCTAATATTAATACCTTGTATATTGTTAGTTTACTCATACTTTATCTAGCAATTAGATAAAGCTTTTAAGCCAAAAGAGGCTATCGTTGGCTTTTGCTGATGACACTATCAATTACGTTCCATATTGCTTTCCTATGAAGGAAAAAGAGTCCTTTTTCGTATCCATTATCCCTGAGCGTTTTACAAGTGTTTAACGTCTAATTAAGTGCCTGAGCATAGAAGTACTTGTTCTAAGTTTATATATATAAATGAATGAGATTGTGTAAATGTGTGTATGGGTGTGTGTGTGTTAAGTAGAGTAGTCGAAGCAGTCGAAGTTTGTTTTCCTTTTAGCACTTTATACTTATCGCAGCTCAAGCAACGCGTTTTTAATTAAGTTTTTGACACTTGCAGTCTGCAACTTACATCAAGAGTTTCACTTTTGCTCTGATGGAACACACAAACTCCAACAGGATGGCTTAGTGGCTATGGCACAGGAAAGTCCATTCTCCATTTATTGTAAATGCAATTTGCCAATATGTAGTAGGAAATAAGTTGAATCGCTTTTTCCTTCAAGCAATTAGTATTAGAATTTTAAAATTTATTGATTGACGGAATGAAAATTTACATTAAATTAAATGCTTCACACTTTTAAAATTGTGTAAAAAAGGATTTCCCTTTAATTAAGAAATTTCCTTTTGAGATCTACCCAAAAGCACTTCCTCTACAAATTTCTATGCCTTTGTGTTTGAAAAACCTTTGACATCTTTCCGTAAGTTGCATAAAATAAATTAAAAACTGCAAAATAAGCAAAACACAAGAACAACAACAAAGAAGAATAAAAAAAAACAAACACCTTGCATTTTCATCATTTATGCTGTCACTTTCGTCTTTTTGGCTAAAACAAATGAGCGAACCAACCAAAAATTTATTGCAAAAAATGGCTAAGGCAAGTCGAAAATTTAATACTCTTTTTAATTGGGATTCTTAATTTTTTTGCTTATATCTTGTAAATATTTTTCCCCTAAGCACGGCAAAGGGAAAATTGTTTAATAATAAAACTAAGTACTGAATTATAAATTTTTTATATTAAAAATATTGCATTAGGGAATTCTAAGGGACGTGGAAGAGTTGCTGCACTTTAAAATCATTCATTTTTGAATACTAAATCGTTATTCAAAATTTTTAGAAAATTGGAACGCAATTGTATTAAAATTATATTTTTGGTCATTTACTAGTTCCTCTACTCTCCCTTTCTACTTTAGCTGGGAAGGTTTAGTTTTAAATTTTGTTTTCTTGAAATTCTTATTCAAAAATACCAATTATTTAAAAATAAATTTTCAAAAACATAAATTACTTAATTAACAGATTAGATATAAGAATAGACCTACAAATAATTGAATTTTATTATATAAAAAGAGTTTTGACCAAAAGTGAGGTTTAAAATTATTATTTTATAAAATGGTTTTAATTTCATTTTTTTTTTTTTATTTTTCTTATCTTTTTAATTTACAAAATTGTACAATTAAGTAATGGAACATAAATAATCAGGAACCGTTTTGTCAATTAAGACGTTGAATTGATGTGTACCTCTAAAAACCTTGTCTATTTTTAGAAAATTTTTGGTTATTATCACTAGAGTAAAGTCAAAACATTGAAACATTATCTTTTTTCAAAAAAAAGAAACAAAAATTATCATTGGCTTTCTTGTAAATATTAAAAAGGAAGAAGTTGAGTTCTTTTAGTTAAGAGTATAAAAAAGATTAAAAATTAAGATTAAGATTTAAAATTTAGTTAAATATTTAATCAAATAATTAGTATTAAATAAAATATTGAACCAGTTAAAGAAAAGATTTACAAATAAACGATTTTTATTAAAGAACGAGATTCAATAAAAATTTTATAAGCAGTCAGTTAATTTAAACGACTCGTTGACTATGTGGAAATCTATTGTTTTGAAATTCTTAAGAATGATTCTTCAGTTTAAAAGAAAACCCAATAAGAAGCTGACTACTTTCTAGTCTTTGGAGATTCTTTCTTATGAAGAACAAGGCAATGTAGCAGATTCAGTAGATGTCAATTCGTATATTGTTGATGGCTCTTTAGACAAACCCTTTTTGAAGGATAAAACAAATCCAAATCTTGTTATCATAAAGTTATCTAAATTACTATATTTTTATCTAGCTTAACCCCTTCTATGGTAAAAGTCACTTTTAGAGATATATTCCGATTCAGTAAGAATTAAATTAGAAACTTCAACTTTGAAAGTATTTTCTTGTCTACAAGGCCAAAAAAAAAATGAATATAACATTTTGTGGAAGGGTATACAAAGCACTTTTTGAGCTCAAGTGCTTTGGGAAATAGCCTTTGATGTGCAGTTGACAGAAGGAACAGCAGCAGGAGCTGAACAGCAATTGCTCGAGCAGAAGCTAAGGTCCTTTGGTACATATATATTATTATTTTTTTTTTTTTTTTTTGTCATCCCTTTAACGTTTTGTTCATAAACATAAACACATGACAGGTAAAAGGAGGCGTCAAAGTGAAGTCTGAAGTGGCGGTGTGTCAACAAAGGGTTAAAATATGCGGTTATACTTCCCTCACGTGGCCTGTCATTGGGTTTAATTTCCGGCAGACGGCAGCATTGACATATACATATATCTCATCCTCACTGGAGGCATCCCGCCTGGAAACTAAATTGAAAATTCTTTTGCCAAAAGGAAGAAAATATATATATATAAAAAAAATAAAATAAAAACTGGGTCACAATTGTCGAAAACTACTTACATATATGCAGTCAGATACAGATAGAAGAAGTGGGAGGAAATACTAGGCGAGATTCGTCTTCGATTTCTTCTTTTTTTTCTCTCTTTTTTTGATTATTTTATTTGACATTTTTACAGCACAGGCACATTTGGTTGCTCCTTAGGAGTATACTCCCCCATCCCCATCCCGATTGCGCCTTCATTGGCATATTCTTGGGCTTCCTGCCGCGAGGCCCTTCGATTCTCTTGACATTTTTATGTTTTATTGTTTTCTGCGTTTTTTCTCTCTGTCGTTTATTCGGCTCTCGAAATATTTGAATATTAAAGTGATTTACTGGCCAAGTTGAAAAATGGTGAAAAATCGTTCGTGGGGCACACACACACGTTTCCCCCTTGGCCCCATGTAATCCATAAAACGTTTTAATTAATGACAACAATATGTGGCGTTGTTTTTGATGTCACATGGCCCCAATGGAGGCGGAGGAGAGACAATTTTCGGTGTTGTATTTGACATTCGTCTCCGATTTGTGTGAAATGGGCTTAGGTAAGTTTTTTTTCCTCTACCTTTTTTTTGTTGGAAAATCATTCAAATGGAACACGAAACAGGCGTGTGTGTGTGTGAGGGTCGGTGTCGTCTTCATGTCAATGAGTTATGTTTTTTCTTCTTCGCTGACATTGTGTGGGTGTTGAAATGGAAAACCGAATTGTCGATAAAGGGAGAACTAGCTCAATTAAGATGTAAATTTCAAATTTTGTATATAGTTTTGAATGTCAAATTTTTATGATTCAAAATAAGAATTTGGCAGCGGAAATTGAATTTTCTTTGTTTCTTTGTTGTTTTGTAATGATAAGCCGATAAGTTAATACTTTCAAAATAATTGATCAATATATTTAAAGAACAAAAATAGCAACTTTTCTTGCTTTCTATAACCTGTACCCATAGAACGAAATAGTTGTATTGAAGTGCCCAATACTAAGGCCAAAAAGTAATATTTGACCAAGTTCCGAAATCGGACAATAAATATCGGAGATATATCTATGTAAAATTTGTACTGCAAAACCATTGCGGAGTAAAAGTGAGCGAGACGTTTGTCGCTGCGGCTTTTAGGACATTTCTTTTAATTTAATGGAAATTTTGAAGGAATTTGATTTTATAAAGTTCCTTTTCTTGGTCTCTACCCTCTGGTATACTCAAGATCGGCAGGGACGATTTGGTTGCTTTAATACATTTTTTTTTAAATTGCTTTTTCACCAAACTAAATTTATAAAATTGGCGTTAGTTCTTAGTAAAAAATAGATTTTTGTTTACTTTAACTATTTCTTGCTTTTATTGTACATGTTTATCTGTTTAATGATTGCCACTGTACAAGAAAATCAAATTTTGTAAAGTTCAAATTATTAAAATTTTCAAACAAGATTTCTTATTTTTGGGATTTTCTTTTCAAATCTTTCATTTTTATTAATTAAGTTATTCTATAAGAAAACTGACTTTATTTTTTCGTTATTTCGTTTTTTTTTTAAACAAATAATTTGCTAAAGTAAACTTTTTTTGAACGAAAAATTGACTCATTTGAATAAATATGTTTTTTAAATTTAATCATGTAGTTTTTTCTTTGTCTAACTTCTTTATTATCTTTGATTTCCCTATCTTTAATACCTGCTGTCTTTCAATAAACAGTCTTGGCGGCCTCTTCTCACCTCAACTCAACTGGTTTATCATTCGCAATAAAAACGCTTTTTTGTTAAAGAAGCGTAATGTGATGAAATCCTTCAGCACAGTGTCAAACCATTTGACAAGTGTTAGCTCTAACCGCTACAGCGGCATCATCCACAAAAAGACCCTTGCTGTTGTTCCTACTGGTGATAAGAAGGGGTACGAGTAGATTTCATGGCTTCAGCTCCAAGCACCGTAAAAATCTTATTCTCTTCATCAGGCCTGTACCTTTCTGCGTTCCTAGAATCCTCTCGTAGTACAGCCAGCTTAAAAACCAAAAGAAATTGCAATAATTGGAAACAATGGAACCGCTTTCTACTTGAGAATAAAAAAAAAATGTTAAAAACAGAAAAAAAACTGATTGAATTGACTCGTATGTCTTGCAATTTTCCCTAAACTTAATTTCTCTCAATTTAAACACATTTTTTTCAATCTTGTTTAAAGTTTTTAAGTTAACATTATTACAAGAAATCAATAAAAATAGAATAAGGAATTTAAATAACCCATTGGGAGATGTAAACTATTCAGAACTGGTCCTTTTCAATTTTCACATTCTTTAACTTAACAATTTTTTCTAATTTCAATAGAAAACTGTGACAAATTGACATATCGATTTGCCTGTTTGGCATACCATCGAGTCACTCAAATCAGCAAAGAGAGAAAGACCGATGATAGGGTGAGAATGAGAAGAAATCATCCTTCAACCCTTCCCTAACTGCCTGCCTGCCTGCCTGCCGTCAACTCCTTCTCAACTGTCCACATGAACAGGTTGGGTTGAGACAACCATCTATATACTTCTTCCTATCCATCTCTGTAGACTATGCTACTTCTCATCTTTCAATGCAAAACGATCAATTTCAATCAATCAATCAACTGCTCCCATATCAAAGTCACGCCCCATTCACTCCTTAAGGGCTGGTGGGGGAATTGGGTAGCCACTTAGGCATCACAATCCCTCTAAAAATAAAAAAAAAAAATGAAAAGAGAAAAGAAGATCTTTGGCCCAAGTTTACACAAATAATTTGTGTTTATTTTAACAGCTATAGGGACGAAGGAGCAGAGTAGAAAAACCAGTATGGAAGAGCTTTCAGCTGGCAGCTGTGACAATTCCCACGCACCACTTAATGTAGAAGAACACTGGACGACTCCGCCTGATTATGCAAAGAAACGTTGCGCGATTGAGTGCCCAAAGAGTGGGGAAAAGCTTCACTTGTAATGCGAGCCGTAGTCGCAGCGTTCGCTTAAAGCCTTAAATTCTCAATCCACACAAAAATGGCCAGCCAATTAGCAGCATTTTGAATGGGCATACCAACCAACTCGAGTGCTGGGTGGGTGGCTCCTAGTAAACATAATTTTGTGTTTAACCGCAGGCATTGCCCAGGCTGTCCAGGCAACGCTCTCCAACTTTCGGTTTGTGGTTGTCAGACTCACTGACAAACCTGCCAAGTATTTATATGCCAACCCATAGGCAGGACCATTCCATCCCATTCCAATCCTACTCCAACTCCTCTTCATCGATATCAAGTTATTAATGGCTAATGAAGAGAAAAGCAGGCAAAAACATCAACAAAACAAAAAAAAAGTTACCAACGGCTCAAGTGGCAACTTAATTTGTGAAACAATTTATACTTACAACTAGATGAGGAAGAGACATGGTAAATTCGACTTGGCATAATACACTACAAAAGTTTTTACAAGTATCAATTAATTTGTATTAAATTGTCTTACTATCAAATTAAAAACCAACTTTGTTCTAGTAAAAGTTAACAAAATGTAATTAACAATATTGTTTGTTAATATGTTAAAACATGGAATAAAGTAAGTAAATAATTAATTATTTTGCAAATTAAGATTAATAGTTAAATATATATATTAACTTATAAATTAATGTAAATTTTGTATTTTAGAAATTTATCAAATTTTGTGTTTGAGTAGTTTTAATTTAGTTTAACTAAAAAATTGCTTTAAATATATAATTTAAAAAAACTACTCAAAATTTAAAAAATTTTATAATACTCATCTATATAAGACTATATTTTAAAGATAAAAGTAAAAAAGAAAAGCAAAGAAAAAGTAATGGAGGATTTTGTAGAATTAAATTGAAGTAGAAATGAGATTTTAAAGTATATTTCTATATAGAGTTTTATAAACTGTTTTGAAAGAGTTAAAAAAATATAGGAGTCGATAAAAACTAAATTTAAATATAATTTCAGATAATATCAAAATAATTTTCTATTTTGAATTTCTTTATTTATATTTTATATACTAAGTGTCCAAAATAATATTTTAAGTGTATAATTAGCTATTGCTGAAGTCCAGAAAAGTATTTATGTATTTTATAATTTATTATTCTATAAGGGTAAAATATAAAATTTTTATTTTATAGTTAAAGAATATATAAATTTAAATAATATATTAATTTAACAATAAATTTTTCTATAGAAACTTAAAATCAATTGCCATAATTTAATAGTTTTATAAACTAATATTTTTTAAAACAGCAATTTTTTGTAAAATTAAACTTTAAAAAATCCTTTCTATTTCTATTTTATAATATATTATATATTTTATACAAAATATTATAATATTAATTTGACAACATATGTTGGTCAGTAAAATTTTTATATTTTTATATAATTATAAATATAAAATTAAAAGTCATTTATATATTGAAATTTTAAATATTAATTAAAATTAAAATACATACATATATTAAATATTTTAATTGTTGATTTAAATAAATTTAAAAAACTAAGCTGCATATATATTTAAAATTTTTTTAAAATTAATTTTAATATTAAACTACATACATTTTAATTTTAAACAGTAAAGCTTTTGCCGTCTCAATTTTACTTTTAGCCTTTTAATTGTTGTCTTAAAAGTCTTTTCAATATTATTAAAAATCATAGAATTTTTATCCAAGTCAAATTTATCATATGAATGTTTTAAAATATATAAGAAATTAAATTTATGAAAAATTACATTTTTATTTTCATGGTAATCAAATCATTTTTTTAGTCGATAGAATTAAAAATAAATAAATTTTATAGCTTCCTTAGTTTTTATTAATTTATACTTACAACTTTTTCTAAAGATTAAAAAATTTAGCTCAATTAGAGTTAATTTATTCCTCAAATAATTTAAATTTTGTAAAAAATGATTTCTTGTCTAATTAAAAAGTAAATTTTATAATTAAAAATAATAAATAGTACAGTTGGAATATATTTATATTATGATTTTATATATTCTCATTATTTTTATCAGTTCAAGGACAAAGTTCATATTTCGGAACTTCTATTAGTTGACTAACAAACCTTTTCAATTTCAATGGATCTTATTATCCTTTGGAAATGGATTTTGTTATTTCGGTATTCTGATAACTCTGATAACTGATATATATGTATACAAAATTCGATTTAAAATTCTTCTAATTCATTTTACTTTTGATTGTTTTCCTTGTTTAGTATCAATTTTCAATCAAAGGTTCATTTGTTTATCTATTTTTTTTAAAACATTTCCAATTCGAATTGTTGCTAAATAGAAAACAAACTTACTGGCAGATTAGATATACCCACTCTGCGAACATTAGAAAAGTTGCCAAAGGCAAAAGTTGCTGTACCAGTAGCTATCAAATCACCCAATGAGCCACCCAATGGTCCTCCAAACCATCTCGATTTACATCTTGTGCCCCAACTCCTACTCCCACCCTTCTCCTACTTCTGTTGTGACTCCAGCTTCACCGCCTGTTCCGTATCTTGAACGTCGTCGCTTTTCTGCTCGTTTTGTCACGGGATTTAAATGCAAATTTCTGTCGACATCCGACGCACTAAATGCGACTTGCAAATTAATGAAATGAACCTTTAACTTGAGTTTAACTTGGCGCCTTTTTAGCCAGAGAAAAGAGACTGATGGAGAGATGGTGGTAGAGGAAGGGTGGGGCATAGAGGGCGATAGAGATAAGGCGCCAGCACCAGGCCAAAGAGGATAACAGCAATTGGAGCATAAACAGCAACAGCAACAACTATGGAAAATGGCGCCCAAGTTTAAACAAAGTTGATTATGCATGCATTAGGTTTCCACAACAGTTGAGAATTTTTGGCAACGCTCATTTCATAGCCACGCCCCTACACCCTCCATCTCTCCCCTTCACACAGCTTGTAACGCCTCCTTTCCATGCCACCCCTCCCTTGAAATTTTTGACTTTTTGCATTTTGTT
Organism: Drosophila neocordata; assembly: GCA_018903615.1. Lineage (NCBI taxonomy): Eukaryota > Metazoa > Arthropoda > Insecta > Diptera > Drosophilidae > Drosophila > Drosophila neocordata. Next base: position 989,872 of record JAEIGI010000010.1, on the reverse strand, counting down.
GCGCAATTTTCAGGGCGAAAGTTCAACTTGTCTGGGGTTTTGTTTGTTGGTTTGTTACATTAGCAAGTAGTAGAACAGGCAGCAACACAACAGAAGAGCAAAAGTGGCAAGAGGCAAAAGGCTGTGGCGGTATGAGGCAAATGCTTTATGGTCATGAAGTGCGAAAGTGGAAAATATGAAAAGAAAAATGGTAAACGAAAACATGAAGTAAATGGCATAAGTTATGGACGATGGTCATTGGTTATGGCTATTTGCTAAAAATGTTTTACTATCCAACAAATTTGAAAGGAGGAGTCAGCAAAACAAAAAAAAAAACAGAAAAAAAGAAGATAAAATATTATAACAAAGTTTATTTAAATATTTATAAGCTTATAAATAGATAGATATAAGTAAATAATTGGCTTATACACAAAGAAGAAAATTAAGTTCTTTGGTATGACCAAAAATTTCCACTTCTTTTGCTTCATGACAAATTCCTCTGATTACTGGCCAATTACACTTTCAGTTGAGTGGATTTACTCGACCCACGGATATACTTAAAACCATCAAAAAAAAAAAAAACAAACAAACATCCAACAAAAAGCTCACTTGATTATTATTTAACCCCTCGGAAACGAGAAAATAAAAAAAAAAAAACATAACAAGAAAAAACCAACACAAAACAATTTTTCATCTTGTAATTGAATTTTACTTCGCTTGCTTTGCTTTTTGCAACTTTCATTTGTCGGTTCTATTCTTTTTCGTTTTGAACACAGCAAAAAAAAAAAAAAATATATATATATAGGCTAGTTGAAGACGACCTACTAGTACCCTATACCATTTGGATATTAAATTTTACATTTAAGTTTATTTTTTAAATTTCTTTTCCTTTTTAGTAATCGAAATAAATAATAAATATGTATTGCTATAAACTTTTTCAACAATTTTTTTATTTGTATTCTTATCGGATTTTCAAAATTAAGTCTCATGAAGAAATTTATTTTGTATTTGTTCTGTTTCTTTGTCCCTTAAGGTGTTAATAAATAATAATTAAATAAGAAACAAAAAATTAACTGGCAAATATCTTATATAAACCTTGATCCAACATTTGTTTTATTTATATATAAATTTCCTTTACTTCTAATACTAATCCTTCAAATTTTCTCCTATTTTCTTTCTTTCTTCTTGATCATTAATATTTTCCATATTTAATTATTTCACATTAATTTTTTAAACTTTTCCATGACCAGATCGATTCAGTTTTTAACTTATTCTATCTCAAGAAAAAGGGTATCAAAAAAGCTATAAATGCGTGGCAAACTTTTTAATTACTTTATATGCAATTGTTTTTGTTGTTGGCTCTCTGTTTATTTAAATAATTTTTCAATTGTGTTTTTTTGTTGTTGTTATTGCTTTTGCTTGTGTTGAATTATTATCATAAATTTTTGGTGAGCTTTTCTCGCATTTGTTTGGTTGTTTTTCATCCTAATTAGAAGTGGGTTTGCCCTCCGACCTCTCTTCTCTGCCCCTCTGCCAGCCTTGGCCTTGGTATTGTACGTGTCAGAGAAGTTTTTCCATAAACTTTTTCCTTTCCCTTACCACCCCCTTACATATTTCGTTGATTGCTTTGACACTTTTGAGAAATTTTTCTTTTTTGTGTTATTTATTTCTGTTTTATTCTGCAATTGAATTGTTTAATAAAATGAAACATGGATATGATTGTCAGGCATTGTTTTTTTTTTCTCCTTCCATTAATTTTTCATATTTTTGTTTGTGGGAGTAAACAAAGTTTTCTTATACCCTGTAACGCTAAGGCAAATGGGTATATAAAGATTATATTAATTATTCAGTGAATTTTAATCGATGATCATCAAAAGTTGAGCTGCATAAGTTTTTTTTATAACTGAAACTTGTAGTAAAGGAATAAAATATAATGTAGAAAATTTTTGTATTTATTTATTTTTATAAATTAAATTTATTTTTAATTAATTTTAAATTATAACTAAATGTTATACAAAAAAAATAAAGTAAGCTTTTCAGGCAAATATATTCATTTTTCTTCACAATATCCAATATAAAACCGAATTTTATTTTTATCTCTATTACAGGATATCTCTGAGTCTATACTTAGGTTTATTAAACAGTTTGGTTTTTTGTTGCTTAAATGCAAAAATAAAAAGAAGAAAAGAAAACATAACAAAATAGAATGATAACCTGAATAGGGGGAAAAATATAATAAAAATGAGATTTTTGTTTAAAAGTTCTTTCGGATTTTGTTGATGATAAAATGAGATTAACTTGGCTTTTATTTTTAGAATATTTTTTTGTACATTGTATTGCAGGTTTTATGGAATATAAAGGAATGCTGTGCAAATGACACAAAATAAATTCATAAATATTTGAAACATTGGTAATATTTAAATTTTAAACTATCTAAACCTCTTAAAACTAATATCAATGCAGTGACTATAGATTTATAAAACTAATCTATAAGTTGAAAAACTAAATATATAGTTATTGGTGAAGCTTAATTCGAATATAAAAGAGCAGTTTCAGATTCCTATCAGAAAACATTAAAAGATCTCTGAATTATATAGAAGAATAAGAATTATATTTAGCATTTCTCTCATAATATACCAGAGGATCTCTTTTCTTACAAAATATCTCCTTTAAAAATTTCAACATGAGTGGAAAGTAATCCGAAAAAATTGTACTATAGTTTACTATATTATACAACGGAATATATAATCAATTCTTAAATTTGAATGGTTATATGCTATATATACATATATATATATCCATTTATACCCAACAAACTTTGTAAGAGTAAATAAAATTTGTTTCCTAAAACTTATTCAACACAAGTTATAGTTGGTTAGACAATCTCTGTGATCAGTTTATCAAATTTAATATGAATGACTTTATATCACTGTATATCTCTCTTTATATATATATATATATATTTTTACTATATTCAAACAACAGTTGCAACTGTTAAAAAGTTTGCATTTCCAGCTCATTAATTGGCACAGAACTGTGAACATTTCTCTTATTCCTGGCAAACATTAGAAGCTTGACCTTCTAACATGAAACCAGCAATAACAACAAATACAAAGGGAAAAACTCTGGGGAAAAGACTAAAGGGAAAACCAGGCATTAAATAAGGGTTAGGACTGCCAACTTGCTGGTAAACTATTTTCCAAGCATTCCCCTACTTCAAAAAAGAAGGAGACACGCTTCTAAAAACTTTCTAAAAGTGCACACACATACAAAGGGAGATAGAGGGAAAACTTGCAGGGAAATTGATAAAATTTCTTAAAGTTGCCCAAGGGGAGACACATTCCTAAGAAGATCTCCACTAACCCAAAATCCATTTCCCAAAGACTTTAAAGATTCTACTAAAGCTAAAGCAAAGCGCATAATCATTTGCAAGTCTCATTTGTGCTAACTAGAGGGGGGCGTTAGTGAATGGGAGTGGCTGTGGTAGGAGACATACGCGAGCTGCAGATGCGAAATTTGCATTTAAAACTGTTGACGGCATTTTATTAAGTTGAAGATAAAACCAGAAAAGCCACAAACTAAAAGTAAAACACGAAACTTTTGCCAAAAGCTGCCGAGCGAAGCTGTGAAACGCCACCAAAACAAGCAATCGTCAAGGAGAGGAGAGTGCGGCTAGCGGACAGAATCCGCAAAATGTCGGAGCACAGTGGTTTGCAATTGTAAAAAAAAGATATGGTATATGAGAATTGAATTACTATTTCAATTCTTTCTAATTTAGTTTTTCTGTATTTTTGTTTATACTTTTGATAAAAGATATTTATATATATATATATATTTAATATTATTACAAAATTAATTATTAATTATACATATATGAAGAACAAAAATGGTTAAAGGAAACAATATTATAGGTTGTAATGTGATTTTCTTGTTTATCGTTATATTAAATTTTTTTTTAAATTGGGAAATAAAAAATCCAAAGCAAAGAAAAATAAATTAAATTAATTAAAATTACAATATTAATATAAATATTTAGATTTTTCTTTTTTTAAATCATAAACTAAATAAAGTTAAGTATAATAATTATATAATAACCTATTCTTTTTGTTAATTTTCTCAATTTATTTTTGTATTTTTTAACTCAAAGAATGTTATTTATATTACACAATTTTATTTGCCTTGATTTATATATTTATCACTTAATATATATCTTTATTTTCTTAGATATTTTACTAATACGCTGTTATTAAATTTTCTTTTCGTGGTAATTTCTTTCTTAAAATTCTTACTATACATTGAGAATATTAAGTAAGACTTTAGAATGAGTTTATTTATTGATTTATTCATTATCAATATACATCTCATTTTTCAGCATACTTGTAACCACTGTGCAGCAGTGCTTTGTGGTTCTGTTAGTGAGTTGTAGGTCCTGCTGCGCCCTTCTCGGCGGTCGTCGACGGTCGACTTTGTGTTGTAAAGGGATATGTAACTTGTGGGCTGCCTTACACATTTGCTTCCATCTCTTGTACCTCTGTATCCCACTTTACCTTCACCCTCACTATTACCAACAGCACCACCATTACCTACTCCTCCTCTACCTCCACCTCCTGTAGCTCCTACGAAAGGTCTCTGGTGATGTTTGTTGCTTCTGCTGCTGCTTTTGCTGCTGTTATTTTATTTTTTTGGTAGCAAAAAAAGTTATATGTAAACGAAAGTGTTTACAAAATGAAGTTGCCACTTGAACGAGTAAACAAATGAATGAATTCATTGCTTCCTGCTGAGAGAGAGAGAGAGAGAGGAATGGAGGCATCGTGTGCCCAGGCATCAGTTCCGGTCTGGGATTCATTTCTCTTGCCCGAGTGTCGGGTTATTTGCCTGTCGTAGGTGTCAAAAGTTAAAGCATCGAAGCGCAAAAGTTGCGCAAATTTTAAATGCTTTGGCATTTATACATTTGGCAAACAGAGGAACTTTTTTGGGTCAGAATGTGTTCGGGGTTAGGTTAAGTTAGCATTAGAAGGACTGGGAATGGGTGGCAAATGTAGGGAAATGCCAGTAGCCAACCAACGCGTGTGCCAAAGCAATTATTTTAGCTGGCAGCATTTTAAATTGAAGTAATAGAGATGGGCGATGGTAGGAAAGCTTAGTTCGGATCCTGGAGAGTAAAGCACCACAGTTACCATAAGGTATGAGCCTGATTAAGTTGGCTGGTTGAGTTTCGAGATGGAAGGCAAGTCTAATTTAGTTTGAGATTAAGTGGGGGGAAGTTTTTATGGGTTTCGAAATTAGATTTAATAGAACTGGGAAACAATGAGTTTTACTTACAGAAGAGAGACTTTCTCTAATCATCTATAAATCATGAATTTATATATATAATTTAAAAAATTCCCAAGAAGACGATCTCTTTAATACTGCTTAACTAGATTAGTAGAGCTTTAGCTTTAACTACTTAAAATTAAAAATATCTGCATATTTGGAAAACTTACAAACGCAGAATGTGTATATACAAATAAACTATAAATGGATGTTGTTACTTGTTAATAGCACTTGGTTTGAGTTGAAACTTCTCGGTCGAACTTTGGGTAAGTCAGAGATTGACCCACATTAAGCCATAACTAATAGTTAGATAAATAAGAATTTGATAAATGTTTTCTATTATCTTTATGAAATTGTATATCCTATATACATACATTTTTATATCTTTGTTAACGTTAAAATCAATCTGAAAGTGACATTTTCTTTTGGAACGACATCCTATTTAGGATCAAATGTACTTTTTGAGTTTAGGGAGATATAAGAATCATATACAAAGACTTCTCCTTCTGTGGAAAAAAAAATTCAAAAATTGTGAAAATTCATTTGGTTTTAACACTTTAATTTTTGCCCTTTGAAAAAAAGGATTTTTGTATGTGACATATTTTCATTGTAAATATAGTCCTTGCATTGATCAAATGCCCGCCTTTAGTGGTTTCACCACGAGTGTTTGCGTTAGACCTGAGGCTTGCTGACGTACACTATGCTTTTTCAGCAAACCTGGAAAAAGAAGTTTAGAGGGGATATTTTTTTTAAACAATAGCTGTTAGCCACTACACTTTAGGCATTACTCATGTTTTGGCAACACAGTTAGACAAGTATTTACAATGTATGTGCAGTGCCACTATTTTGGGACTTTGTTCCGGTTTCATGGTTTTAATGTTATTTAACTGATGTTTTAATAAAGCAAGTAAATAGGAATATTATATAGTCAATTCTATCTCAACTATGCTTACCTGCAGCAACAGCGAGCCCATGCTATCTCTCTCAATCCTAGCAATAAAAATCGAACTTGAAATCTCAGTAAAAAATTCTGAAAGTGAAATCTCCAGTTTTTATTATCCGTTATCGATCAAATATGGTTAGCTAGTACAAATTATATTACGTTACCATCAAAACAGAAAAATTTTTAACAAATTTCATCTGCGTTTACACTAGACCGCTATACAATCTAAATTTGCTTTCCTGCTCTTATAGTTCCCATTATCTTAACACTTACTTATTGATACCGATCAAAAATTTATATACTTCTTTGGGTTGCAGATGCTTCCTTCTGCCTACTATATATATTTTAGCGACTTTAGTAAATTATTTTAACCATTAAGTACGTAATAAAGCCAATCCATGTGTACTTAACGTTAGAAAAGATAACACAACCATTAAATTTAGCTTCAAATCATTTACTAGATAAAAGTCCAAGTAATAAAGCCTTAATTTTATAATTATCGGAATGCCTTTTTTGTACTTTTTGAATGTATTTAAAAGCAGATGAAATATAAGTTTTTGCATATACAAAATGTAACTTAACTTTTTGTTTAAAAACAAAAATCATTGATTTCATCCTTTCTTGTATTTGAATTTCTAATCAACTGAAAAAGGAAAACAAAACCAAACAAAATTCATTTAAATAAATAGCAATAAGTCAATATTTAAAGATTTTGATATGCATACAACTTTTATGCCTAATCCATTTGTTGGCCACCTGTGGACTCTATACACTCTTCGTTTTTCAAAGATTTCCACACTTAAATATAAAAAATTTTTCCTGGCTAGTAACTGTAAAGTTAATCTTTTGTAAGGATCGCATAAATTTTGAATGATACTTACTCAGGTATTTATCACAAACTAAATGCATTCAATATGAACTCTTGAGTTAAGGTATCCAAATATTAAATTGGTTAAACAAATAGTAATTTAGCATTTATTTGCAACTTTTAAATTAATTTGTTGTGCTAAGTTGACTTAGTAGATTGAATTTTAGAGATTTTTACATTGCATCTATAAGATGTTAATAATTTAAATTATTTTTTTCAGTAATTCTTTAACAAGAAGCATTTTAAGTCTTTAAAAGTTGCGGGTTTATTTCTTGGGGTACTTATCAAAATTTAGAAGGACTTGTACTTTCAAATGTATCAAGCATTTCAAAGTTCAATGAACTTTTCATAAAAATAATTAAGATAATATTAAATTATTTAAAAAATTTCTCTTTAAACTTTTTTTTTCTCATATTTTTGTTTAATTTAAAAGCCTACGAAAAAGAAATTTTTACAATACAGTACATTTTGCTGCTCTAAACTCTTTGACCAAGTTATTTACAAGCGAATTAACTTATTATCCATAAAGTAAACTCCGTTTAGAAAAAATTCTCTTTTATAGCTACTTCTTATATAAAATTTTACATTTTGTTGTTGTATTTCGTGGAATGCAACATGCAAAAAAAAAAGAAAAAAACCAGAAGAAAATAATGCTTTTGCCTCTTGCTTTGCTTTTCTTTACCTTTGCTTTGTTTGAGTTACTTGCAGATGTACAATGGAATAAACCTCAAACCTAGCCAGGACCTAGGACCAGCATCCAGCATCATCATTATTCCTAGGTCCCTGACAGTTAGAAGGAGAAGAGGAGGTGGTGGGCGGGTTGCAGCCAGCCAGGGTAGGAAAGAGGCAAAGTCAAGCCAAGCGGAAATGGCTGCTTTTAGCTCGTTTTTAGCTCGTTTTCAGTAGAAAATTTTCACATTGTTATTGTTGTTGTAGTTGTTGTTATTGTTTTTTTTTTTTTTTTTTTGTTGCTTTAGCAAAAGAGATTTTTGAACGACTAACACAGTTCCGCTTTTTATGTGCCATATTTTAGTTGTTGTTTTCTTTTGTTTGTTATTTTCTTTTGTTTTATAGATTCGTTAGCCAAGTTAAAACGAAAAGTAAAAAGACCAAAACCAGCATTGGCTAAATGCAAATGCTAATGTGAATGATATTTAAGTGTGCTTTTAGCGAGATTAAGCATATGAAGCTAATTGCAAAAAGAGGTTAATGAAGAAAACCGGATAAATTATGGTACAAAGCAAAGACTCTTTTACTCTCTATCTCTATATTCTCTTTATTCTATTTTTATCTATTCATTCATTTTCTGTTATTTTTTTTTTTTTGTTAGATGAAAACCCGCTTTTCAATTCATTTACATAACAAACGAATGCAAGTGCCTCATTCTAATTTGTATACCAAAAGCATAATTTAAAAGAATTTTCTTAAATTAATACATATGGTCGAGTTTTGGATACTCTTTAAGAAGGTAAACTTATTAGAACAACTTACCAAGTTAATCAAAGGTAAAAATCAACTGCAAACCAAATGGAAAGGATTTACAAATTGTTTGTTGATCTAATCGTAAAAGATGAACAAATGATTAACCTTAGACTTGGTTTCCTCTACCTGTTTTACAAATTAACTCAATCTATGTGTATACCTCTTTACCGTGTAGAGTATGAAAATTCAAATTGCAACTACATTAATGCATTTCGCGCTTAGTTAAAAGCAAAAACCCACTCAAAAAACCACCCAAAAACCTCCCATTTAACACAACTCAACCACTTTTCCAATGGAAAATTCCGCATAATTTGTTCAAATGTTTATTTATGAAATTTTGTCGCGACACCCAAAATACATTCATATAAAGATGAGAAATCATCCAAACGTTGGTTCTACCAACCACTAACCCACCGCCCGCAACTTTTATCAGGCCATTTTTGCCTATTAACAGTTAGAAACATTTCCAGGGTGTCCATATTCAAATTTTCTATCTCTTAGTAGAGGGGGTGGGTGGTATGTTGGCGGGTCTGTGAGGTGTCCTAGCTGAAAGCAAATGCAAATTAACAAAATGTTTAAATAGCAGATGCTCTCTGTGGTCTTTGTACTGCAAACGAGAATGAACTAATTGAATTTCATTTATCCAAAGTATATATATATATATATATTCATATATATATATTGAACCTATATTCAAATATTCCATGAAAATTGAGATAAATTTTACGAAAATTGTATAAAACGTTAAGTTTTATATTTAAAGCAAAAACTTGTTGCTAATTAATTGAATTATACATATTTGTCCCATTTCAATAATGCATAATATGCATAAAAATCAATGTAGCCAATAAACCTTCATTTGGTGATGAGACTGTGAGCTGTATAACAGATTAATAACAGCAAAAACTACAATGTATATGAATGTATATAGATAGGTATGATAGATAGGTGCGCAGCTAGAACTGTTTGAGAATTGTAAGAACACATTTTCTTTAACAATTGTATAATATGTTTTCAGGAACTGTCTTGTGTGGCTGACTGGCTCCCTTTTTACTCCCAACCAGTACAACCAATAGTCCACATCAACTTGGTAACGTTACCTTTAATAATCTTTTATAGTAATGATTAGCTAATATAGTTAGTCATAAATTAGTAAGATGTGCTTCTGTACTGTCTATTTTATATAACAAATCTGAACTTCATATCAATTGCAAAAGTCGGTAGAATGGTATTGGCCCCAGAGCTGAAGCCAACACAAATTTCGACCAAGCATGTCAAAAATTATATTCTGTTTTTATGTGTTATTTCTAAGGCAACAATAGTTTTTCAAAATTTTCTTCACATTTAAAATGTAGAGGTACAATTTTTAAAAATCGATTTACTTAAACCCCAAATATGTGTAGACTATATATGTTTGTACTTAACTAGAAAACAAAGTTAAATATGAAAGTTTCACCCAATATATTGTTACTATGTTTAGCTCGAAATATTTTTATATATTAGGATTTAAAGCTTGCAAATAACCGATAATTTTGTCTGCAAAAGTTTTTTCTCATGACACTTTGATTAAAAATCAGTGTAAACTGGAATCTTTTATTTATATTTATACTAATTGCAAGCATAGAAATATAACTATTTGGAAGTTGTAATAGATAATAGAATTACAATCGTTTATCGTTTATTACAAAGTATTAAATTTTCAACACCAACTAGCGAGGCTCGACTGTAATTTAATTTGATTTTTCTTTTTATGAAAAAAATATAAATATATTTTATGGCATTTGTTAACATAAAATTTGTATATAAATATCTTTTATTTTCAGATAAGCCTTTAATTTCAACATCATGGCAGAATGTTTAGTTTAAAATGTAACGATCATTGGTAACTTTCCTATGTACTCGTTGACTAACACTATTATTTAACATACAACTTAACATATAGCTTTTAACATAACTTTAGAATTTAACAGAAAACCAATAGCAGAGATAAAATAAGAGAAAAATTTTAAAAGCAATTATCAAGACAATATAAAAAAGAAAAACTATTAACAAAAAACCCATTAAACATTAAATAAATAGATACAAAATGTTTCCTCTAATTTCATATGCCATTGTATCAATATTTTTTTTAAATAAATTAAACTTTTACTAAAGGTTTATTTAAAGCTGTTAATAAGACTCTTTTTCATCAAATTTTGCCTTAAAATATAAATATAAATCATAAAATCCATTTATCATTTGATTTTTGTCTGAAAATATATATCTTGATAGAGTTTATCTATTATTAATTACAAAATTTCAAAAAATATTTAAAACATTTTTATTTATTGTCACCAGAGTAACTTTTGGCTGACATCGACTAATCTTTGGAGTTCTGAAAAAAGGAAAAACTCATCACGCTCCCATCACTAAATTATAAATATTTTATATTGTATTTGTTTTCGTATACGAAAAGTATTGAATGAAAAAAAAAAAAAATTGTTGCAATTAAATGACACTTTAATATTAAATTCATAAACGTAACTCTCCATCACTGTTGTGTTTATTTGTGTGTGTGTATGTGTTTGTCACATAAATTATTTAACATAAAATGCGGGACGAGCAGCTCAGGCAAAGTTTTGCAATTTGCATGCCACGCCTATCACACACACACACACGTATCGAAACACACACCACTAGTTCGCCCACATTTCTATAGATGCGCATAAATATAATGAAATTAAATTAAATGCATACGTTGCGCATACGCCACGTTAACTGTTGCTCCTCAGAGCATAGGCAGCGAGTTGTGAGGAGTGGTAAAGACTAGTAGAGTTGCGGAGTAGTGGTTAAAACGGGTGGAGCTGTGTACGGGGGGGAAAAGTGTTAACGACCTCCCCGGCAACAAAAAAAAAAAACTTGAAAAGTTTTCTGCCTGCCTTTTGCTCTTCGCACATTTCGGTTGCGTTGCAATTTTATAAAAATTAAATAGAAACACATTCTATGCCAGTGAGAAAGTGGGCGTTCGTCCGCTGTATGGGCGTGGTTGGGAAAATTATATACTTAATAACAGCCTCAACAACTTTGCTTTATGCCAAGGCATTTATGAAAATGCAAAAATAAAAAAAAAAAAAGAATACAAAAAAAAAGTCATCTTTTGTGTTGGAGGCACTTCAAAAGTAGCACTTACGAAAGGGGGAACACTGCGGTGCCAGGAACGAGGGTTAATGGATGGGGGTTAGAGCGGAAGAAGTTTGTGCATTATGTGTGGGTAAATGGCACATGGTATAACCTCGCTTTATGTATAACCAGAAGGCGAGACATTGACAAAGCAGCATCTTAACCGATATGGTCAATACCCTTACAAGCTAAAATTATAAAAAAATTTCGAATTTATACTTTTTTTAATAAAGCTTGAAAATTAAAAAAGAACAGTCTTAGGGTGAAAAGAAAAAATGGAATTAGTTTAATATACTTGTTTATTGGCCGAAAAGATAAGATTCAGATGCGAATCCACTTTGTTCCGATAAATTTAACTCGACTTTTTTTTTGACTGTCATTTTATTATTGGGTTACAAACTTTATATAAAAACTTGTGTACCCTTTTTACAAGCACTATATATGTGGTTCTCTTAGCTTTGTGTAGCTTAACTCCTTCAGTTTAAGTAAAATGGAAACATTTTATAACAAACAAATTTCAAACCTTTAGTTTTGATAAATGTAAATGTATAGTGTTGAAAAACTTATTTTTTAAATTTATGTAAAATAGAGCCGACTTGTTTGGAGGCTAAATTTATTGATTTCAAGTATTTAGTTTTTTATTTGTAAATTTAAATTTGATCACAAAATATTTCTTAGAATTTGAAAGATAAAAAAACCGTTTAAACTAATGTTAATATATTTTATTTTTATTATTCTCTGTAAACAAATAGAAGTAGAAATAATTATCGAAAGTAATTTAATTAAAATTTTTCACTTTTATTGTTTATTTGTAAATTCTAATAATATTTTCACTTAAGGTAAATTTACAGATGATTGAATTAGTGAAAAATTTCATCTTAAATTCGTAAAATAAAAAGGATAAAAATTGAAGCAATTTAACAATTTAATTTGCTTTGTATATTTGTTTTAGTTTGTGAAAGAAATTTACCTAAAACAATTATAAAATAAATATATTTAAAATTTATAAAAAAATATAAACTGTCGCACAAACAATATACAAGCCAAAATATAAGTTTAACTCTTTCTTATTTGGATAGTAAATTTTGGTTTTAAGATTTTTAACAAATCTTTTTTAGTTGTCTGGACAAAACTTAAAAGTTAATAATTGTATAACTAAAATTTGATTTAAAGAAAATTTAAATAGAAGTGTTTGATAATGTCAATACAACCAAACTACTTCACAGCTTCCTTGTCACACTATTTTATAATATTGTTCTTGCATTTGGAATTTACCATACCTTAGGTATCAGGTTATTCCGTGGAATCCCATGACAGAGCCCTTTACAATTGTTATCATATACCAACCGATTGTTATTCGATCGATCGCCATTTCTTTTTATATGTTTTGGGTAAATTAAATTCGAATACCCTTATTTGATGACTTTTTTTAATCTCTTAACAATTTTACCCATTAAAATTAATTCCAACAATATCTATTTATTTTTATACAAGCATAGTTTGAAATATGTGAATAATAAATATATTTCATTTTGGGAACTTAGATTTATGCAGAGTTAACTAAAACATTTGGTATCAATATATCTTTTTTTTGAGGATTTTAAATGGCCGCTTAGTAAAAAAGCTATTTGTAAGATTTGGTTGTTTCTAAAGGAATGAGATTTTAATTTTTTTTGGAAAATAGTAATTAAAAGAAAGAAGATCTTAATATATATAATTGTATGTGTAATCTGAGAATGTGACAGATCATCAATCATTCTATGTTTGTACGAAACATCAAGCAGGCATTTTATTATATTTTCATATATATAAGAAAAATATGAATATGGTCAAATGCCGTATGACTTTAAATGAAATATAAAGATGGCATAAAGCTTCCTTTTCTTGATATTAAGGTAAATACAAAAATAAAATAATAGAAATACATAGAAACAAAATAGACAGAAAATAAGAAAAATGTATTATTAGAATTCCAATTTAAACACTGACTAAAGTTTTTGATTTGTTTTAGGTTTATTTGTATCTTCCTCAAGTCGATTAACAAATCTTCTCATACATTTGTATATATATAAAGACATTCATTAGCATTAATTGATATCAGATTGTTGCACATAAATGCCAAGAAGTTCATACCAAATGACTTCCCCAGTGTTTAGTCCTTACTAATTCAGGACAATTCATTGGCCTAACTGCCTTCGTGCCAAACCCCACCAACTTTGCTCACGTCCTGGAACTCAATGAGCCGCAAACTCATTGGAAATTATTTTGGTACGTCAAACGATTAGTGAGGGAAAGGGAAACGAACTGTGTTCAACTCTATTCGATTGCTCAATTGTTCGATTGTTCAAACTGAAATGTGTTTGCCACATTAACTTGACTGGCCGCAAGCCAAATCTTCAATTGTTCTATAACCCTCACCCGTACTCCATACTCGTATCCTTACAAGTATTCAGGACTGGGCATAATTACGAAGCGTCTGACAGAATCGTGCAATCGGCTCAAATCAAAAATTGAGACAATTTCAGCTGCCATTCAACCCTTGCAAACCCTTCAATTTTTGTCTTAGACAAAATAGCAAAAAAAATAAATAAAAATAAAAATAAAATAGAAGCAACGTGAAAGCTGAAAAAGTCCAACGATTTCCTGCGGATTTCCTGCAGACAAATTCCGAGTTTGGTTCGTTGGTTTTTGGGTTTTTCCCCACAAAAGTTTTTCATTTATATAACTCTTTTTCTCTATATATCTCTCTCTCTTTCTGTCTGTCTGTTGGTCTTGGACTTATTTGGTCTCTCTCTCTCCCTCTCTGTCTTCCTTTTGGGTCTCTTTATATATCACTCAAGTGAAATTTCTTGTTTACTAGCAAATAGTTGTTGTTATTTTAAGTTTTATTTTGTTGTTCCAAGGACCATAAACTTTTTGGCCTCACACCAAAAGCGGAAATTAAGTTTTTTCCTTGTTGTTGTTATTGTTATTTTTATTTTTTGAGGGCTTTGTCTGCTTCTGTGCTGACTTTTGAATTGAAGCGATAAGTGCGATTTCTGACGATTTCTTGCGTTGCGTTGATGAAGAAGATAGTTGAAGGATGCTCTCTCTATATATGTATGAGTGTGTGTGTGTGTGTGTGTGTGTGGGTGTATTTATGAGTGTGAGAAGGGTGTGTACATGTTTTTCTATGAATTCTTGAGACCAATTGAAGTGTTAAAGTTTTCCACTGGTTTCGCTTTTTGTTTTTCCTCCACACAGTACTTTTTCTTCATTTCTGTTTAATGAGTCGAGCGCATTGCGGAATGAACTTGAAAGTTATTTTGTTTCTTATTTTCTATTCTCTCTCTCTCTCTCTCTCTCTCTCTAGCTGTTCAGTTGGACGAGACCAATAGAAATTGTAACTATAATAAGTAAATGAAAAACCATTGTCTACATCTAGACGATTTTAATCAACTTTAGTTTGTTTGAAAAGCTTTGAGTAGAGTTTGCGGTCATTTCTTTTAAAAGAACTTTACTTTATATATAAAATAAGAAATAAAAAACATTTCATTAAGTCCTTTTAAAGTATTTATTGATAGAGATCTTTTTGTCTATTAAACATAAAACTTAATATTTTGAATTTATATTTTATATACTTATATTTTAAGGTTGTTTTTGGCTATTCTAATAGAAACCTTATTTTGTATATTCCTTATTCCAGTTTTTAAAATAGGATGAGTTGGTTTTGGAGGTACTTATGAACCACAAGTTAAGTTTCAATCGTCACTTTTTTAGCTTAGTTATTTAAGATAGGATTTTTTTTGATACTGTCAAAATAATTTGTTGATCCTTATACTAAGAAACTCAATATCTTGCTGGCTTTTCATATTCTAGAGATTGGGTCATGCATTTTGTTATGTTGAGAACAAGAACTATTTGATCAAGTTTTAGGATAGTTTAACACTGTTTATGTAAAGAATCAGCGGTAAGAGTTTACAGAGTTCTGTTAATGAACATAATATTAGTGATGAGTATGTTATGATTGCTGAGTAATTAAAATAATGCAATACATTTGGTGATCTCAATATGGATCGCAAGAAATTTAAATTGAATCTGTGCAAAAACAATTACTGTTTTTTGCTCTTGTTGGCTCTAACTGGTATTTTCTTTTAACTATTCTTATCATAAACGTTTTCGGGTTCTCCTTACTAAATATAACAATCTTTAATCCTGTAATCAAATAAGAGTAACTTGTTGCTAAACCAAAAACTTTTGATCTTAATAATCGAACTGGTTATGCACTTCATCGAGAACAAAAAGTCAGAGTATTATCCACAACCTCCTATTAAAAAATGTAAGAGAGTTTTCTTTTAAACAAAATATAAATTGTAAAGCCTTTAAATATTGAGGAAACTCACCTATGTTAAGTAAAATATTTTGTTTCAATTAGCCATGAAAAAACTAACAAAGAATACTTTATTAATATTATCCTTATAATTTGAAGGATAACAAATTATGGTAAACTGAAAAAAAAGATCTTTTTAGTTATTCCATTCTTTAAAAGACTTTTTATAGCTTTTAGTGAATTTTTGCTATAGTAATTTAATTTATTAAATGTCTAAATAATAATATTGTAACGGCCTGGGTGATATCGCCGCACAAATAAGCACTGCCACCTCGCCCGCTAAGCTCCAGCCAACTTTACTTTACATTTCCGTTAGCAAGTAAAAAGATGTGTTTTGAAATTGAATTTAAATAAAAGAATTATTCAAGCCATCCGCCACTGAAACTGCCTGCTCAAGCTGCAAACTACAAACCCACAACACCGACCTTCCCCTTATAAAGCCACCGCTTGGCAATAAGCGACCAAGAGCAGCGATATTCAAGGGAATTTTCGTTACAATAAAATAATAATAATAATATCTATAATATGAATTTTAGTTGCAATGTAATAATGACAGAAGAAATATCATAAAACCACAGTTTGCAGTTATTTTGAAGAATTAGAAAAGAGCCAAGAGAAAAGACTCTAAAATCTATATATTTAAGCACACGTCTGATTAATTTGGATCAGCCAATTCCAAAGACTAAATAATTCATTATCCGACTCTAGTTTATTCTACTTATTTATTTATATATATATACTATAAGTATTTAGATGACTAATAATTATCTTTCAATGGGCAAAGTGTAGAGCTAAAAAAGAAAAGTTTTGTACAGTTCGTATTTATGTATGTGATGCTAACTACATACCTATATACCTTCTTAAATGTATTCCAAAAAACTTTAAATTAGTTCTAGAAGCTATGCTATGATGGAAAAAAAGAAATATTAGGGACATATTAAGACTAATACGTGGTATAGGAAATCTGTGTTGATGAATTCTGTTGAACTCAAAAAAAAAAAAAAATTAAGACAATAGTTTAAGCTCATATAGACTCATAATAACAGCAAAACTTATTAAACTTAAACAAGTTTCTTTAATTTTAAAAAAATATAGTAATTGGAATCGATCAAGCAGATTTTTTTGATAAACTTGTTTCTCATAGAATAAGCTATTTACATATTTAATAATTTTATTCCACCATCCATGAAAAAACCAATCTTTAAGCGGTATGGACACTGAACGGAATTTGAGTTTCAATTTTTGTTATTGTCTATCTATTCTAATTCAAAATTTTCCGCACATTTACTGTCACAAAATCGAATTATATGCGCACATTAAGCGCATTATAAATCCCGGCCAACAGGACCGGACCCGAAAGCCCACCTTACCGCACCCTATCTCAACCCAGTTCAGCCTCACCCATACCACTTTCAACTATTGGGCTCCTACAAAATGATAAACCAATTCAAACCATACAACATTCCTATGCAAAAAAAAAAAATGGTCGGTGCACCGCTTAAAAACCCGTCAAAGCAATGCAAAATAAAATCAAATCGAATTATTTTTTGGACCATATCCTCGGTCCCTTTGCCTGCTTTGTGTGTGCAATGAAAATTCGCAGAAAATAAATTCAATTTGAGTTTCGAGCGTTTAGAAAAAAATCACGCCCACTACCCACAGTCCGCAAGCCCCCAAAAACCAAATCCCAACACAACCCAACCCAACAGAACCCAATGCGATTCAAACCAAACAACGACAACATTTTGATATCACCGAAAAAGCAAATTGAATTTACTTCAACACAAGAGAGAGAAAAAAAAAGAAAGGAATAAAAAAAGGAATCCGTCATAGATGTGGTATTGTGGTTCCTTTCTACCTTTCTGCCTCAAAAATCACGGTAGTTCCTTGTGTCTGGACAATGTCTCACAGGCCCTCAAGGTTTTACTGAAAGCCAATTTTATGCAAAATTGCCTAAGAAATTGAAAAAAACAGCAAAATAGCGCAATTTCTCTCTCTCTCTCTCTCTCTCTCTCTCTCTCTCCTGTATCTGTGTTATTCTTCTTTGTTTTGGTTTCTTGGGTTTTATGCCACTTATATCATTATTTTCATCATCATGTTTCCTGTGGTTCAGCGATAAGAGTAAATAGAACAAAATAAACAAAACACGGCAATAGATACACACACACACACATACATACTCATACATACTTATACAAATATATATACTCGTAAAAAAAAGGAATCGTTGAGGTATATATATTTATATATATATAGTTTGGGCCGTACTGTGGAATGTGCGGTGGAGTCTGTTGCTATGGTGTCCCACTGTTTAATGCCCCATTTGGAAATTGGCTTCAATTTCTTGTTGAACGGGTTTTCCAATAAAATATATTTTTTATAAACATATGAATGAGATGGGAAGAAACGGGGAATTAGAAAAACTAAGTCAAGTTCAAATTGAACTATGTCAGTTGCGACTTTAAAATTTAATTTTTTAGGTTAAGGAACCATTTGGTTGCTGGTTCCAGAATCTAGATTCAAGAGGATGATACACACCACACAAAAGAGAAAGAGAGAGGAAAAAGTGGAATATTTTGATAGTTTGATCTGGTATATTGAAGCAACAAAATCCAGGCCGAAGTCCATAGTGCTTTAGTCATGAGTTAGTGATAATTTAATTTATATTTGACAATATTATAAATTAGTAAATTAATACTCGAACCATATGAACACGTGCCACAGGCAAAAAAAGAAATAAAACTTTAGTATGTGAACATTTTAAATCAAAGTGATAAATCCAAAAAAAAAACAATCTGTAGTTGAGGAAAATAGAAAACAAACGAAATTAAATATAATTCAATCTTAATCTATTTAATTCTATTTAATTATTTAATCTCCTTAATTTTAAAGTAATGAATCCCTCTTAAAATTGATTGATCATGCTTTTTGCTATATTTTAAATAGCCTATTTTTACGTATTCCTATTAGTATCATTTTTTTTTTTTAATACAATATTTCGTTTTAATAATTCTATGATAAAAAGTAGCAATTTATTTTAATAAAAACAACTTATAATAAAGTTTAAATTTAAAATTATTTTAAATAATTTTTTTTAATATATAGTTTTAGTGACTATAAAAGATAAAATAAGTATTTCTTTAGTTATAATTTTTACTAAACTTACAATATGAGATTCTTTGAGGGAAATTAGACAATATTTAAGACAATGTGAGACTAGCATTATTATTTTTTAAGAAATACATTTTACTGACTTAAAAAATTAACAATTAAATTTATAAAAATGCCTTTTTGATTGTATTTAATATTAATCTATAAGAAATACAATCTATTATAGTTCCAACATTCCCCAATAAAACCTGCGGATTTCCTTTAGATTTGTCTATGACTTTGAGCCATATCCAAAGTCCTACTGGGTAGGCCATACAGTGCTCTATCTCTCTCTCTCTCTTTCTTCCTTATATCCGACGCTAGCATCCGCAGTTAGCAGTAGGCAATTTCAGTTACGACGACAGTCAGCAAAATGAAATCATTTCTTGTCGTCGCCAACGCCATTGCCGTCGTCGTAGTCTGTGCCAGCTAAAGGAAGACTATCATAAAATACGTAACGAAGGACGATTTGACTGCCTACTTTTTTCGATTTTTTTTCCTTTTTCTGCTACTTCTTGCATATATGTCCTGGGCATGTTATGGTCCTGCTATTAGATCCTGGTAGCAATGCTTTTTGCATGCTCAGTCAGTTGCTGGCTGATAGAATTTTTGCTTTGTGCAAAACTTTTGGCATGTTTGCGTGTGGTGTGAGTGAGTATCTGTGTCTGTGTGTGTGCGTGTGTAGGCCGATTTTTTTTCTTAGTTTTTTTTTAACATTGGGCTCAGCGAAGCGCATAAATGGCGATGACAATGGTTGGTCAGGGGAGATGGGGGATTGGAGCAACACCATGAACTAGAAGCTGGACCAGTAGCAACGTCAGCTACAGTAGAGGAAATTCCATCTATCAACAAATCAGCTGCCAAATTCTTGTTGACGCGTGTAGCCATTGACAACGCCAGTTTTTCCCTTGGTTATGCAATTCTATATCTCTCTTTCTCGCTTGCTCTCTAACAATTTGCTGACAGTGCAACCAAATCAAATAAAAATTGTTAAATTGAATAAAAATCGGCATCTGGAATACGAATATATTCGTATATATATACATTGGAACATTTTAATGCAATTTGTAGTTCTCTCAGCTGCTCCCTTTGCCAGATGTCCCCCCTTTATTAAGGGGGTTGCAATGGTTGGAGATAATATTAAAGTAGCTGGAATTTTCTCCTTCACCGCTCCCAAAAAAAAGACACCAACCATCGAAACATTTGCGTAATTAATGGTCCATCCCAGGGAATCGTTTTAATGGACAGATGTTTGAAGGTTTTCGTTTCGCATTCTCATTGGCAACTCCATTAGCAGTATGCCCATTCGACTCGAGGGGATTCCCCATTAACCAAAATGACCATGCAAAAGAAATGAGTATAATTTCAAATTGAAGGGCATGAGATGAAGTAGCGCAAAATGATTTGAACATTTTTCATACCAAATACAATATACAGAATATATACATATACATATACTATATAGAGATTGCTTTATTTTGATTCATTGAGGCACACAATTTGCAGAAAATTGCCCATTTTTTATGAGTTTTTAAGTATTAATCAAGATATTTCTTAAAGCATTCTTAAAACAGTTTTAAAACAAGTATTTTCGGTTTTCCACTTAATTTTTTATATAGAAAATAAAGTTGTAAAGTATTTAATTGATCTTGACTTTGGATTCTGATTCAACAATTATCAAATGGAATCTTTTTTTAACCATTTGATTAAAGATTTTCTCTTCTGGACCCACAAGTAGAGTTGAATATCCATTTAATTTTCTAAATTACACCTTTTATAGCCGTATTAAGTATCTATATAAAACTTTAAATAACATTTTTTCATGTATTTGTTCTAAATCAATCCAACAAGTCATAAACACTTCATAGTCCCATCACATATCATTGGTTTGGTTTCAGTTCATTCCTTTTTTTTCGGAAACCCCTTTAATGGCCCATCAAAAATGTTTCGAAACATCTGCGCCTGTGACTTTGCCTGTTTCCTTCGTACCCCGCTGTAGTAAGTAGAACTGTAAAAATCTATTAGAAGTCCGAAAATATTATTTACGATTTGCCGTCGCACAATTTACGAGTCGTCTCAGTGAACTAAATGAACTAGAAGATACATTTTATGGCTTGCATTTCCAACTAAAAAAACGCAACTAATTGAAATATATATATTTCGGTGTATAGGTTTTTTATGGGCCACAAGCACGCCCAGCTCTAAACTAAACAGTATACATAAGGGTAATGGCAATGTGTCAACTAATTCAGGGGATGGGTGACTAACATTCAAGGAGCTTGTTATTTTGTTGGTATGTTTTTTGTTACCTAGCCATATGGTTGTTTTGACTTTAACGACGAATATTTGGTAGCTACTTTTCCAACCCTCTGGAACATAAAAAGTTATTTTAGAACACTTTCCTCTCTAATTTATGTGTGCGCGTCCTTGTCCAATTTGTAAGCAGACAAAGAGTGAAAAACCATCTCAAGTTTCGTCAAGTTTTCACTACAGTCAAATGGCTTCATTAGCAGGCAAAGAAAAAAATGCAAAAGGACGAGTGGAAGATGTGTGTAAGGATATGGTTAGAGTGTGCCTTTAGAGATGGTAAACAAGAATAAATATAAAAAAGATTTACAGAAATTTTAAAACTAAATATATGCAAATTTCTTTTGCTTAACAAAAGTAAATATTTAAAATTTTAACATTTTAGAAATTTATTTTGTACTGTAAATTCTTGATTTATTATATGACATTATAAGACCATTTCTTGATATATTAAAAGACATTTAGAAATTAATTTGATTTTGACTACTGAAAGAAAGGTTAACATTTTCCTTTTTTACCCTTGCAAAAGGTGTAAGAAAATTCATCAGATGTTTGTTACGCTTAGAAATGTACTTTTCAGAGTAGTATACATACATATATATCAGCATAGCCGATTTACTCTAGTCCTTTTATGCATCTGTCTATTTCTTTGCTCTTTTTAGACCTTAAATTTTAAGGTATTAGGTTGAAATTTGGCAGATACATTTTTTAGATGTATAGGTTTCGCAAGTTTAAGAACTAGTCGGATCGGACTACAACAAGTAAGTTTTTTAAGTCAAAGTGAACATAAAGTGTATGTTTTTTGTAATTTTCTTTATTCTTATTCGAGTATCGCTAGCAGAATTTGTAAAATATTTAAAACAGAAGATAGATTCTAGTTTTTAGAGCAATTTGAGATTGTTTCATAAAATATATTTATTGATAAGATATAGTAAGGTAAACATGAAATGTCTTTTATCTATATATATATATATATTCTCTATATAAATCTATATTACAGATAAATGAGTTGAACACAAAAGAAAGACAAATGTTTAAAATAAGCTTATTCCCTTCTTTAATTTTCAATAAATAAATACTTTATTAAACCAATTTATTTATATATTATAAATTTTTATTGGCTAACTTTCTTAAAAAATGTTTTAGTAGACCTCCCAATATTCACGTACGTCCTCTCTCTCTCTCATCTCTAATTTCGTAAACTTTCTCTTATTTATAAGCCTTTCTAACGTTTTGCGTATGAGACCCAAAGTTTTTCAAGTTTATGATTAGTTGGGCTGTCTTGTGCGCAAAGTCTCTGCCGTCATTTATTTCAAGAACCTTTTTTTTATTTTTGCTTCTGGTTTTCTTCTTCTTCTTTTTGCCATTGCCATTGCCGGTTTTTGGATGGGCTCCAGGACTTTTCATTTCTGGTGTCCCTAGTTAGTGGGTGGGCGGTGCCATTAATCAAATCTACGTCCATTTTATGATGCATTTTTAATTCAATTTGGCTGGCATAGAAAAGTGTCGAGTTCCCTCATCCTGTCCCCTAAACAGTGACTGCGAAGGGGAACAAAGCTTGCTAATGGTTTCACAATAATGCTGCGCCTTTACTAGGCGTGGTAAATTTAATCGAATTTACCAAGCAACAGAAGAAGAAGCTCTTTCTTGTTCTTACTTTGTGTCAATATTTGATTTAGCACGGCTCCCATTTTCATTCCCTCAAGGTGAAATTCAATTTCATTTCATTTTCATCAAGAAAAGTAAAAAATAAAATGTTCATATTTCCATCAAAATTGTTAAGAGAAAGTGTCCCCCAATGCTCATTTGTTTAGCACACACACACACACACTTAGTCCCAAACTCTCACACACATTCATAAAATTTTAAGCCAAAACTCAATTTATTTTGGTAATAAGACGAAATAATGAGGGTCATTTGGCATAAACGATACCATGGGGTAAAGTTGAAGGGGACTGGGACAACGGATGTGTGTGTGCGGGTGTGTGAATGTAAGTGTGGGTGTGTATATGAAGGTCCTTTAAGTTATTTATTTGCTTTGACAAATTTTGTCCACTTTTTTTTGTGTTTGGTTGCTAACAAAATTTGCTGTTTTATAAATTGCTAGAATAGGAATATATTTTTTTTCTTTCTTTCTTTTTGGTGTGACAAGCTAAAAGGGTTGCTCCTGAAACAAGAATTAATGATGTGATGGGGTTAAATGTTGCTAGATTTTAGTTTGCCGATAGAAAGACTTTACAAATTATCTTTAAAGAACTTTAAACAAATAAGTGTAAGACAAGTTAAGAATTGCTTTCAATTGTTATTTAAATAGATTACATAAATGTTTCAAAATTCCACAAGTATCGAGGAAAGAATTCAAATAAATAATAGTGGCTATTTTGGTAAATAACAATATATTTATATTAATGAATCACGTTCTATGCCTTACTTGTACATATGTATATGTATATTGGGACACATTCAACATTAACAATTTTCATGGCATAAGTAATTTATTTTAATATAAAATCTAAAAAATATTTTTAATCAGCATTAATTTAGCAATACTTTTGCTATTTCTTTCATTTTGCCTATTTATGTGGTTTTAATATATTTCAAGTTAACATTTTATTAAGGTCAAAACAAAGTAACATTCTGATATCCTTGTTTTAATTGGCTCTGTCCTAAATGTCCCAATCACTTAAGTTTATTAGTTTTCTTTGAATCTTACTGAAAACAAGATCGTTTCTTATAATAAAAACTTTAATTTGTACTCGTATAATACCAACATTAATCTAATTCCCTCATCTATTCTGATTTCTGTTAAGTTGGTCAATTCTTAACACTATGAACAACATACAACAATATCAGTAAAAACAGATAGTCAGAAAAATCAACAGTAAACAACTAAATTTTAATTAAAACTAAGTTTAATACCTTATGGAAAATTCCTAATATAATGTATTTTCGCTTATATTAAAAGAAATTTTCTAAAGGACAAACACCATAAACCTTTAATTTGATGCTTAAATACATTTAATAAAGATTTTATCTGTGATGCAGGACCTAAGCTACCTTACCTACTAAATAAAGGAAAATTATATGCTCTAGGCTCAGGTCAAATTAGTAGCTACTAAAAGACTCGCTAACAGGGTTCACTTAACTTGTAGTGACTCCTTAAAGCAAAAAAAAAATACATATATTGCCTTATAAAATAATTTAACTGCCCTCATTTATAATAAAATTGCATGTACTGCTAAAGGCGGACAAAGTTAAATAAAAAACAAATGGAAAATTTGCAAAAATATTTGTAATATAAAAAATATAATATATTTTACAATTTTTGTCATCCAGCAGGCATTTTTAATTATAAATAATATTTATAAAATCTTAGTTGATACTTGTTAACATTTGAAGATTATCTACAGCTATAAACATGAAATCATTAAACATTAAATCTTCATACTAAAAGCAATCTAAAAAATATTAGTCTTTTCTTTTTAGCACTCCCTTACTAATAATTTTAATAAGTATAATTTTCTCTTTAAATTCTCTTGCTTTAAGATTTTAAACTTTTCATTTGCAGAATTCACGATGTTATCTATTTACTCTTATCCTTATATCAAATTCGCATACATACTTATGTATATATATATTTTTTTTCTTCATTTTCGATACCCTCTCCAATCAGTTAAATTCCTTAAAGCTTAACAATGTTTGCCCTCCAAATATAATCAGCTACTTGAACAGATGCGCAGCCAAGCAAAATTCCTTCTTCTCCCCTCTCCATGACCCACCAGAGGGAGGTGGGGTAGAGTGGCTGAGCCACTCCACAATGTGCTCATTGAAAGGACCACCCATTTGCCCATTCCATGGCAATTTTTCATGGCTCCTGTAAAATATTACGCATACGCCACGCCCGCATTGCCACGCCCAATTTGTAGACAACGTCTATCATACAATTCACCAATTTTCATTCAAATAAAATCAACGTACGATACGAGAGAGAAGAAAAAAGAATACAAGAAATCAGAGAAAATGGTGAAAACGGGCGAAAATTTTTCCAACATCAATGGAAAATGCGCAATAAAAAGCGTCTATAAAAATCGGCTATGCACACACGATATGCAATATGGAACTGCGATGGATACCAAACAAAACCAGGAAAAAAGAAAAAGAGAAAAAAAAAACCGAACGCAAAGAGGAGAAATATAAAGTAAATGGCGCACTTCGTTTAATTTTTAATTCCGTTCAGCATTATCCTTGATTTATTTTATAGGCGGGCGGCGTCGTATTCAGCAATTATGACTTTCAATGCGGGTTGATGGGAGTAAGAGGGTGAAGGGGGAGATTGGTCTGACAGGGAGTGCAATCATTGAAGCATGCCAGCTGAGTCGCAAAAACAAAGTACACGTGTCTGCCCCAATGGAGGAGCAGCCGCCAATCGCCACATTGATGCGCTGTAGGCGCCTCCACATCGTTAGCCACTTTTTTTTATTTCCTCTCATTGGTTTTTGTTTTTGTTTGTTTATAGCGCATTTGTGGCCATGTCTGATTAACTGTAAATTACATTCTTTTTTTTTCGATACAAATTCAAATTTTAAAGACGAATACAAAATGCACTTAAAATTTGTGGTAAGAAAATATATATAAAAATTAAAATCAAAGCAACTTTAATGTTTTATATGAGTTGGGCTTGAATTTTTGAAATATTTCAATAAAAGGTATTACATTTAAGTATAGCAAGGCTAAAACAAAAAGTTTAAAACAAAACTAGAACTAATTTTTCCTGTTAAGAATTGCTAGTTTCTTCCATTGGCAGAGTAACCAAATTGACAAATATCCCTTCCCTACTGGAAATTTGTTCTTTGATAAGTAAATGGTTTATTTAATTTATTAGATTTTGAGTCTAAATCAGTTTATCTAAAAAATGTAAATCTTTTTAACTTCCTGGTTCAATTTCCTTTTGCGCTTTTGAAGAATTTTTAGGGAAATGATCTACATTATAATTATTATGTTTGAATATGTTCAAAATTCAGACAGATTAATAATATGTATACATATATGATTGAATATATATTTAGTTAGAAGAAACTTAAATTATATATTAAATTTACTACAGAATCATTAAATTTCTTACAAATTTAATTTGATAAAAAATTGAATTATATATAAATATATCTCATTTGTAATCCAAATCATTAAAAAATTTATTCAATTTTAAATTGAAGCTAATAAAGCTTGATATACCATTGAAAATATTTCAAGTTGATAAAGATAAACCTTTAAAATAAAAAATATGTACTACAATATTATTATATATGTTTCAGAATTTAACCACTGAAACTTGAATTTACATACCATATATGTATATATATATATCAAATTTTAGTTCAAAATCATAGAAAATGTTCCAAGTTGAGACAGGTGAAACTTCATATATGTTGCAGTTTCGTCTTCTTATAAATGTTTCAGTTTTATCTCTCTTAATTATCAAATTATATAAGATATATAAATATATTTATTAGAAAATATTGAAAATATATATCAACATATAAATATTTAAGTTCAACAATTCAATAATCTTGTAATAAAAATTTGAGTTTTCGTTTTATAATAAAAAGAAACAGAGCAAAATCATATATAAAAGTTCTTTTTGAAATAATATATACATTAGGTACTTACTTTAAGTTAAAAGAAAACAATTTTAACAATTAATCAATATTGTTTCTAACAAATTTAAAATAATAAAAAAAAAACTTTTTTTGCGACCATTTGATTACATTCCACCTTATATAAAATGATATTTTACTTTATACTTAAAAAAAGAGAATTACATTACATTTTTATATATTATTATTTTATTTATTTTTATATATTATATAAAATTATATTATACTTTATATTATTTTTTATATTTAATATATCATCATACAAAATACTATTTATTTTAAATAAAGAAAAATACAGGAGAATTAAAATTAAACCAACTGAGCCAATTAAAATCTTTTGTTAAATTTTTCTTCCTTATAAACAAATTTAAGTTGGCTCAAGAAAAATAAATTAAAAATTTATTTTGTGAGATTTTGTTAAAAATAAACTTTGCCAACTATTATTTTTATATATATATTTTTTATAAATTTCCTTATTATTTAATTCCTTTTTACTTGTTGCATAAATTTTGATTATTTGTTTTCTTTTTGTTATAAAAAGTCGAAAATTTCATTTTTAGGAGGTCAATAACCACATTTTGTTTTATAATTGTTTACTTAGTTTAAGTTACTTTTGTTATTAAGTATTTACCCTTTTGTAGAGTAATTAAATATATATAAATATTATTATTATACATATATATACTATATAAATATTACATTTTTTTATACTAGAATTAACCTATAACAGAAATAATTTTCTATTCTTCTTATATATATCTAAAAAAAAGAAATTATTTTTAGTTCAACTTCAAACAAAAACTTATAGAAAACAAAAATTTTCTTTCTCTTGTAATATAAGATTTATAAATGTATTATATCACATTTACTAGCAGAGATACCCTTAAATACATATAAAGGAAGGGCATAATGAAAAAGGCAAATAAGATTTGCAAATGTTGCCAATGGCAATGTGGATACCTTCTGTATATTGATGCCTCACTGGTTGAGGCTATGATGTGGACACACAGATAATTTGATTAAACATGTAAAAAAAAAAAATTTTCAAAATTAAAATTTCATTGAATTCAATAAAAATAAAATGTACGAAAATGTTATGGTAGAATTATCTGTACACAAACATTATACTTTAAGACATATCTAACCAGAAAACTTTCACCTCCATTAGAAAAATTCAATAAGTAGGCCAGAGATGATGCCCTTTCTCTAGACTTTTTCCAGTTCTCTCTATCAATTTTTATAGCAATTTTATCGATGCCAAAAACTGCCTCAAGGGTAACCTGACAACCAGGACTTGGCCCTGATAAGCAGGAGCTGGCGTGAATGTGGCCAAAAATAAAGATGGGAAAAGGGGAAATGAAAATGAAAATTGCACGTGTCGCTAAAGGCACTTTGAATTACTTTGCAAGCATAGATAAAAACAGACACTGAAAATGAGTCACTGGAAAATCAGAAAAGAAGCCAAAGTACTTCCATTTTCTACTCTTTAATAAAAGGAAAGCCAAAAAAGGAAAATCATGCCAAATTGCATTTTTAAATAAAAAGACAGCAAAAAATAAAAGAATAAAAAAAAATTATTCAATCATAATTAATGCAAGTTTGCAATTAAATGCGTTTGCATTCAAATTATGTTGATGATAATGATGCTGAGGGTCCACATTGCCAGGGAAAGAGGACGCGATATCCGGCCATTGTCCTGCCAGAATGAAAGCGCAACATAACTGAATAGACCCAGAGACGTACAGTTATAGAGGGTAAATAACAGCAAGTGACTAACTAAAAGCTGTAAGATTAAATATGAAACATTAATTTTAGTTTTATTAAACGTTTTTAAAACGTTAAATTTTGAGTTCATTTTATTGACTTACGGCAAAGGTTTATTTAGAAAGTTTTTCTATAATCATTTGAAGATAAATGTTATTTAAAACTGCATGAAAAGTAAATGAACTGAATTCATAAATATTATTTATAACTCAAAAGTTGATTTTTATTATTTTTAAATATAATTATTAAATGTTATGATTCTAGACAAAAGCTGCTAAACCGATCTTTCACTTTTGACTGCTTTTGGCTAACTTTTACTATGCTCCGGCAAATGCCTAAATGATTAATAAATTTTCTTAAATATTTCTAGAAATAGTTCTCTGTCAGTGATTTTTATTAGAATTTAACAGTAAAATAACGATAATTATCGCAAATTCGAGTTTAATCATAAAAACCATGCATTTCGATTTTTATTGTCTTGTTTCTCCAATTTGAATTGGCCATTACATTGATCTACCGTTTTTTTTATAGCTTTTGTCATTATTTTGGGTTTTTTAGTTTTTAGTAATTTTAAGTAGAAAATAAGTATTTAATCACCATAAATTTGCAGTAAATTAATAACAGTTTTAGTATATTTAGGATATATATTTAATATATTCATTAAATACTTTCATTCTGCAAAACAACAAAAGAATTTAATGATAAAATAATTTATTGGATGGATATTTTATATACATTTTTTTTAATTAAGTTGGCAATATATCCGTTTGATGGAAGAGCTCCCAAGTCTAGAAAACTATTATATAATTTAAAATAAAATTTGACTTAACATAAAATTATGTTTTTTTTTTTTTGATATATTAAATACATTAATTGTATATATAATATCATTGAAAATTTAATGATTTTATATAAGTGCAGATACAGGCATCTAGTAAACTTTATTCTGTAATGAGGATAAGGATGGCTGAAACTTAGAAAAAGACGGAAGAGCATCTGGTCAACTCTCTTATATAGTGTAGAGAAATCATAGCTGAGGCCTTTTAAAACGGGTTTCCAAATATCACGTTAAAAGACCATCTTCAACTATTTTCTTTAATGATGAGGAACCATAACCGAAACTTTAAAAAGTCTTTCCAATCCATGCTAGAAGATATCTACTTTGATATCTTCCACAGTGATAAGGAAACATAACAGGAGTCTTTAAAATGGTTTTCCTATCATCATGATAGAAGAAAATTGGGCCAACTATCTTTTAGAGAGATAGGGTTTTCCTATCATCATGATAGAAGAATATTGGGTCAACTATCTTTTAGAGAGATGGGAAACCAAAGCTAAGGCTTTACAAAAGGTATCAGAATAATCTTGCTGGAAGAAGATTTAGTTAACTATCTTCTCTAGTGATGAGAAACTAAAGCTAAACCTTTAAAAGAGATTTTCCAATCAACCATTCCAAAGGACACTTCGAAAGCATCTGGTCATCTATATTCTATAGCGTTGAGGTATCAATTCTTTCTGGTTTGCTTATTAGTTAGTTTTAAGTTGTCTTTATAACATTTTCCTATATATAGAGATTCAACATTATTTTACACTAGCATGTTTTAACCCTCCCCCCTTTGTAGCTATGCCACTGTTATTTCATTGCATTCTTTTACTATATTCTCTCTTACTCCCTGTTGCATTATTGGCCATGTGGCTGCCTTTTGTTCAACTCTATAACTACAATAAGGACAACAGCAACTACAGCAGCAGCAGCAACAGCAGCAACAGAAACAACAGCAACAATAATTGAAACAACAACAACTACGTACATTGCATTTGCTGAAGCAATGTGAGCCGACAGCATTTCCTTTTTATGACGGCCGCATTTTAATTGAAACTGTTTTTGCAAAATTTATGAAGCGCATAACTTTAAATGGCACTAAAGTTAATTTCAATGCGGTTTGCAATGCCCAGCACACACACACACACATACTGACTATATATACACTCGCAGGACACCACTCCATAAAAGGCATCAGGCAATGGTTGCCTATAGATAAAGCATTAAATGAAAGAACACAAAGAACAATCCACATAATTGAAAATGCAAAGCAAAGAGGCAAATATTGTTAAAAACAAAGAAAGAAAAAAACAAAAAGTAAATAAAGACAAAAACTATCAGCCAAGTGAGACCGCAAAAAACCTACCAAAAGGCAAAAGGCGTTACATTTGGAAAAGTAAATTGATATGACAAATGCCAATTAAAAGTCGACCATAAAACCAAATGAAGGGGAAAGATATAAATATATATGCATACATATACAAATATTTATAATTTATCAAGCTCTGATAATCAAGGAAACAAAATTTAAGAAATTATGTAAACAATATTTGCATATTTTAGATAAAGGAAATTTACACCCCAGTGGAAGTGACAGAAATGAAAAGGATTTTTACCTTTTTCCTACAAAATTTATCTGTAGATTTTATTAATTTTTTATATTATTCGATTATTTTTCTGCCATCATTTTCTTGACTTTTTCTCATCCTTTTCCATCTATTCAAAACTAAGCTATATGAAGACTACGTAAGGAATGAATATTTTCCTGTCAAAATTACCAACTTAAGTGACTCCAATCTGTATGTTCTACGTCGATACTGTACCATTATCATCTCATAAAAAAAAAACGTATCTTAAGGCAAATTTTGTCTTTAATATAAGAAACTTAAAGCTTAATTAGGTAATAACTATTAGATGTGGAACCTTAATTAAAAATTATAAAACTATTTATTTAATATAATGATATAAATTTGATAAAATAAATCAAGCAAAACCTTGTTTTAAGAGAAGTTCATGAACTTAAACATAATTGTAAATAGAAGGATGGGCTAACTTCGGCCACGCCGAAGTTCGGATACCTTTGCAAACTGTCTTTTTCAATTACATATAAATAACCAGAATCATAAGAAAGTATATAAAGCTAATCATGCCCGTGGCTCCAAGAAAAAAAATTGCAAGTAAAAAAATAATTTTTTTTTGGTCCGATTGTTCCTATAGGAGCTATATCATATAGTCGGCCGATTCTGTTAAAACTCAACAGACACATTTTTATATATACCAAACTTACAAATACCAAATTTCGACTGAATCGCTGTTAAAATATCAAAGATTTTTAACTAAAACCAATTTTTGGCCGATCGTTCCTATGGGAGCTATATGATATAGTGCCCCGATTCTGACAAAACTTGCCAGATATGATAGAAAGTATATAAAACTCATAAATACCAAATTTGGTGATAATCGCTTTTAAAACAACCAAGTTATTGCTCGAAATCCATATTCATGACCGATCGTTCCTATGGGAGCTATATGATATAGTCAACCGATTTTCATAAAAATTGGTGGATATATTAAGAAGTATATAAAACTTAGAAATACTTTCGTGATATTTCGTTGGAAAACAACAAAGTTATTGAGGTTAAAGCTTATTCACGACCGATCGTTCCTATGGGAGCTATATGATATAGTCATCCGATCGGAATGATTCCGAGATATACAATGCCTGCAGCAAAAAAAAGCCTAGGTGCAGAATTTCAGCTCTGTAGCTTTAAGGGTCTCGGAGGAGATTGCGTTGATCCAGACAGACGGACAGACGGACAGGGCTAAATGAACTCAGCTCATCGTGCTGATCAAGAATATATATACTTTATATAGTCGGAGATGCTTCCTTCTATGCGTTGCAAACTTCTGACCAAAATTAATATACCTTTTTTGCAAAGGTATAAAAATTGTAATGTAAGGTTTTTTGTTAATTCTTGTTTTGGTAAAGATATTATTTAAACAATTAATTTTAATCTATTTATATTTTTCTAAAGATCTTAAACTTGTTGTTTTATTTTATAACTTCTCTTTTGAACAAATGAACAAAAATCCAAATTTTTTGTTGGAACTAAAAGAACTTTTAAATATAAAAGAGTTATATAAAGGTTATCATGTCAAAGCTACAGCCAAACTTAACATAGTTTCCAGTGAATATATTCAATATTTTCATTGGAATTTTTTTTAATGTTTGGTTATATTATAACTAGAAATATATACAAATATAAATACTAAAGTATATTTTTATATGTATATATTTTTATAATGGATAGTTACTTAAAGAAGTCGATAAACTTGAGTAACAAAACGCAAAAGTACTTATTTAGTATTATGACCAAAGGACTTAAAATGTAATAAATCCTTATAAAATAAAAACAATGAAAACAGGACTTCATTTGGCTTGTGTGAGATTTTAAAAGAATTGGAAAAAAAATTCGACAAATGGTCTTCTTTGTATATTTAGAAAAACTCTTTCTAGTAAATATCAAAATGAAAAAATAAATGAGTTAAGTTAGTAAATAATAGATTGCAAAATTATCTTTGGGTTTTTGATTAAAACAAATTTTTTAAATATATAGTTTGTTAATTTGTTGGAAAATAAAAAGATTTCATAGGTGATTCAAGAATAAATTATAAAAAATGGTTATTTATTACATTTTACTGATAAAGCCAATTCTTTTATAAAAGAAATTCCTTCAGATAGTATGTGATTAAAATTTATTTCAAAGCTATGAAGAAACATAATAAATCTCGACTTCAAAGAACATCTTAAATATAGTTATCCTTTTAAATTTATAATTAGTTATATTTGAATATTAATGAGCTTCGTTGTGGAATTTGATTTAAATTGTTGATTAGGCCAAAAATAACAAAAGCCAAATCAATAACTAATACAAATTGATAAAAGGATATAACGCTCAATCCCACAAGTTATTTTTATGTAGAGTAAACTAAAATTAGAATTAATTTAAAAGGCTTAAAACGTGGTTAAACATGGCTTTGAGACTTTTAATTTTGCAGCACAAAAAAGGCCTATAAAATGATGTCAAAATTTATTCAATCACCTCAACCGACCGGTTCAATGATCTGTTCAATGCAATTAAATTGCAACAAAAAAAAAAAAAAAAAAAAAAAAACAAATTTATAAATGAAAGAAAAGCATAAATAATAATTGCCTGTAAATGTCAGTTGTTCAAAAATGAATTAAAGGATATTCAACAATAATGAACAATATAATCGAGGCCAGCGATAAAAATTAATGAATTTAAATGCCAATTTTATCGATGTAAAATTTCATAATTATGATGCCATTGTTAACGACCAACAATTCATGACAACAACATCAACTATAAATGCATGTAAATATATACATATGTATATATATGTATACATATATAAATTTATTTATAAAGTGTTCACAATGAGCAGAAATAATTGCAAAAGTGGAATTCGACACTCCATTCAGTATACGAAACTTCCAATTAATAAGCCCATTTATGGTCAATGAGCCCGATTGGTGTGCAACTGACAGTTGATAAGCCCAACTACTCGATATACGATACTTGGCCAAAGTACTCGATATTCTCTAACCCTCAAACACTTTCATAATAAATTGGCCTAATTCATAGCGAGAGAGGAGAGCCCCAAATCCAATGACAATATT
Source organism: Drosophila neocordata (assembly GCA_018903615.1). NCBI lineage: Eukaryota > Metazoa > Arthropoda > Insecta > Diptera > Drosophilidae > Drosophila > Drosophila neocordata. Next base: position 955,359 of record JAEIGI010000010.1, on the reverse strand, counting down.
GGAAAATTTCAAATGTCATATCACCGCAAAGCACTTTAGTTTGCCATGGTCAGTATTTGGGCTTCACATAAATTTTCATTTATCTATTTGTGTTCATAGACAATCCCGCCTACACCTCCTGTATATAGTATGCTTGTCTAATTACCGTAATGAGTTTTTGGATTTCTGTATTTGTAGAGAGTTCTTTATGCTATTTCCATTTTTTTCTCTCTCTGTCTCTCCCTCTCTCTTTCTTCTAATTTTTGCTTTTTGTTTACCAAAGTGCACGGCTAACTTATGTTCAAAAATTTCAAATTTATGAGCCAATGCCAGTAAAAGTTTTTCACTCGCCTAAAGTTGGCAAGTAGCATACAACAGGGGGGGAAGAAGTAGTAGAAGAAGGAGAGAGGGGTTTGAGTAAAAGAAGTACTCAAACTTTTACTTGATAAAAGTGGGGAAAGTGAATAATTTAAAGTTGTTTGTTCTATTTTGGCAATTAAGTAAAATTGGACCAGATTATCAAGCTATTAAAGGCAACTATAATGGGAATTTAAAATTCAACTTATGCCATTAGATATGATGTACAAGATAAAACCATAATCTCCCTCTCTATCTCTCTCTCTCTCTCTCTCTCTCTCTCTCTCTCACTCTTTCTATCTCTTACAGACAATTAAAGCACCTGCCGCCACTTTATCGCTTTAAGGTATTACTTCCTATCCTTAAATGATCCACTTAATCGATGCCCACCACATAATCAGCAAGCGGTCTAGATTTTGGGTCAAACTATTTTCCAATTATGCACAGCAACTGAAATAGGCTCCCTACACACACATACTTAACTTGATCCGATATCAAAGTACCGACATAAAGTTTGTAGGACATAGCTGGGTAAGCTTGAGTGTCAGCAGGGTGTCATTGACAGCAGCAGAAGCAGAAGCAGGCAAAGGCATCTCAATAGTATGCCAAATGATTAAGAGGGAGTGGCATGTGGTTAGAGGTTATTATGCGTGTTGATAATATTGACAGCGAATAATACTGATTGCGAACAGCAACAGCCAATTGATGTACCCAACTGACCTAACCACACCCACTAAATTGGTTTGGTCATCTAATTACTACTTAATGACAAAACTTGTATGCCATCTACCTGTTTATTATGTCATATCAGCAATGAATTGTTAAATTTATTCCAGTCTATATAGGTACATATGTAAATTGTGAAAAATTTAAGAATATTTATTAAATAGAAAATAAATAATTGGAAAAAAAAGTTACGTGAGTTTTGCAACTTTAATAATCTTTATTTTTAACAACATTTCAAATATGAATAGAAAAGTTTTAAAATTCTTAAAGTAAAAATAGTGAAATTATACTTAGGTTTTAAAAAATTCCCACATTCCGAATTACATCAAACAAAGAAAAAAAATTGATTATATATATAATTTTTAATTTTTTTACTTTTAAAATACTATTCTTTTTTTTTTTTTAATTTTTGCTTTTCTTATTGCATCTAAATAAATATTTTGGATACATTTCCAATATTATATTCAATACAAAGATGAGCAAAATCTCTGAAACTCTTTGAATAAAGTGGCTGAAAAATGAAAAGTATTATTTATCATATTTAAGAAATCAAATTTAATATACTTAAGTTTCACTTTACGTTTCAGCACTAAAATCATAAAACTTTTACTGTTTTATACTTTTATCAGTAAATGGCATAAAATGCATACATACTTTGACTGTTCATATATAGTCAATCAACTCTTTAAATAAGACATTATAAAAAATATTTTTATAGATCTATCTATTACTGAGGTATTACTTTCTGATGAGAATGGATAATTCGCAGTTTTATGGCATTAGTAAACTAAAATGAACTTAGTTTATATTAATAAGCCATATTTATAGATATTGTTACCTTTGGCATGTTTTGGTGAAAACAAATTTTAATTTAAATCATTTTATTGCAAATATAAGTTGGTTTTTTTATCGGTTTGTTTTTCCCCATTTTAATTCACTCCTTTTTTATGTATATATTTGTGGAATTTTGATAGATAAACCACAGAAATCATAATTGTTAGTGTTAAGTTACTTTGAATATTTATGAATAAGTCGACTTAGGTTAACAATTTTTAAATCACAAGTTTGATTTGATTTTTGGTCCGATTATTCCTATGGAAGCTATAGCATATAGTCGGGCGATTCTAGTGAAGCTCAATAAACACAATTCTATGTAGAACACACTCACACATACCAAATTTCGTGAGAAACGCTCTTAAAATAAGCAAGTTATTTATCTAAAACTATAATCCGACGATCGTTTTTATAGGAGCTATATGATATGGTAAACCGATTCTAATAAAACTTGGTAGATACCAGATCCCATGCCACATAAATGTAACAATTATTGTAAATATATGAGACAATGATTGCATGTTTATTATTTATATTAAATAAATGAATAGAGAAATTTAAAGGATTTGAAAGAGTGACACAGCTTTATCCACTTATTGTTCATCTTATCTGCTATCGTTGTCCTACTATATCTCTCTAGGTCTCTCCATTTGAAGTTGCCACCTAGTAAACATACACTTCTAGGATGTCACATTTTTTTACATACATATATTAAAATCGAATTGCATATTGGGTTTCAGAATTTCCTTCCTCAAAAAGCAGGAGCTATCAAATTTGGTATGAACATCTGTCTAGTCTCCAAGCAAATCGAGTTTTTTTCTCATTTCTGCCACTCCCAGTAATTCAGATAAAACATATAATTAACGTTACATTAAGATATCGTATTCTTATTAAACTACTTCATAACTTGGTATTCATATATATTTATTTCCGTATTTAAATTTGTAATATGAATAAAAATGAAAATGTATTCCTTCCTACTTGGCTTAGGGTATAATCAAAGTCGACAACTTGCTTGGTTCATTTAATATACAAAGTGTTGCAAATTTCTATTTATTGAATCTCTCCAATTTGATCAAGTTTTAATGATTTTCTTTCAGATTCAGCAGATTACATAAATTAGTAAACATAAATTGAAGATAATGAAAGCATTTTAAAGGATTGTTCCAGTGGAAGCTTAGCTTTATTAATCTCAAACTGATCTGGAAAGTACCATAATCAAACTGATGAGGAAAAATATTTATATATATATAAAATAATAAATATCTAATTACTAAATAAATTAAATGTATAAATTGTAGAATATAAAACATATGAAATTGCAATTGAGGAAACACCTTAATTCTAGCTTGGTTTAAAAATTATTAATTTTATATTATTTGTAGTATGGATATATCATTCATTAGATGTAAAAAGTAAAAAGAAAGGTAAAACAGTATTTAAATTTATCTAGTTGTTTGTGGGGGGGCAGAGATTTCTTAATATGCAAAAAGCTTTCAAATTCCAAATAGAATGAATTGAACGCGTAAACTTCGATTTAAAACAGCACAGGTTTATTAGCCGATAGAAAAGAAATTACAATATGGATATGGTGGCCAATCGATGTTGGCAGTACAACAATGTTTTAACTTGAAATATGGAATACTTGTCGAACGTGGGGGCGTGTGTACGATTTCAAGATGAAAATCGGACTAACTCCTCCTATGGAGCTTTCCATCCACCTCTCGTATTATCTTCAGTGTAGCCGTCCTCCTTCCAATTCGCCCCTCTGTTTCAACCGCGCTCCTCTTCCGCTGTTCACCCTTTTCTGGCGTGAACACTAGTAAATAAATATATATATATATATATACATATATATACCAAACCAATTTTGTTGCTTTTTTTGGATTACAAATATTTGATGATGGTCGAATATAAACAAATTTTTATTTGACCAAACTTTCTTAGATGCTGTCTATTATATTTTGTGTTGTGTTTTTCAATTTGCTATGCTTAATAGTAGTGCAAACAAAACAAAACATTTGCAACCTTGTTAAACAATGATGTTACAGTGTCTCTAAGTTATCTCTTCCAAGGATTAAGGTGTGTGTGTGTGTGTGTGTGTTTGTATATGGTATGTTTCGTTGCCTGTCTACAGTCATTTAGTTTTCTCTTATGCGTTTACTTTTATTTTTTCTTCAAATAAAAATGCACAGACATGAAATTAATCTCCTGTGGTTTTCGTCCAAAGTTCAACAGAGAGAAAGAGATAGGTACACACTGCGTATGTGTAATGCGTCTCATGTTAAACATTCTTTTTGTTTAGGATGGCAAAATACAAAAAAAAAATAACAAAAGAAAGAGAGAGAGAAAAAAGAAAAGCTAAATTAAATTTTAGCATTGTTGTACATTGTTGTTGGTGCTTGCTCTTTTTCTTCTTCTCCTCTTTGGCTCGAACATGAATCTGGTCTGTGCCGCTTTTCAGGTTTTTGGACCAAGCTAAGCCGCATTAAGCTGATTTGCAACATTGCGCATACGATACGTTGGCGAATTTATTTAACATTTTACATACCTTGCCGCAGCAGTTAATTTTGAATGCAACATTTTAATTAAGTGGCTAGCCATAGAAGGGCCAAGCGAATATAGAGAACAAGAGAGAAAGAGAGAGAGAGAGAGAGAGAGAGAGAGAGAGACAGAAAAGGATTTAGTGAGATGATGAAAACGAGGACTTACGGTTAAATTAAATTTCAGCCACAAAGTAAATGCTAAAACCAAAATTCTCTACTGCAAATTAATTTTTTGGTTAGTACAATAAAACATGAAATGTTCATTAAAATAGATTTGTATAATGAACAAAAACCAAAACTAGTAAACATTTTTCTTGTTCTCATGAATGCAAAAAAGAAAAAGAACATATTTGAAAATTTATATTTTTAATTGTTTATGTCAAGTTTATGTTTATGAATTGCTTACCCAAAAACCATATAAAATCTTCTCTGAAGAATCGTTTATCTATTTTGCCAATTTCTTCTACTCTTAAGTTTTTAAACCGAACATTTTGCATTTGTGGCTTTTTCTTTCCTTTTTATGCATTTGAAAATAAAATTTATTGATATTTGCGAAAGTTCAACAGATTGTATATATAGATTTAGTTTATTCAATAATAACCCATTTCAGACATGCCAAAGTTTGCCCTTGCAATTGACCAGCAAATCAGAAAGCATTGTTCAAATTGCTTTATTTTTAATATATTCTATAAATTTTATATAGATGCTCGACTCTAAGATACTGTGGAGAGATAAAGATTGGCATAAAGCAAATTCAACAAACTTTAATTTTAATTTATCAATCTTTCTTATATGAGATACAATATTCTTATACAGTTGGAACTGTAAATTTAGGTACCCTTTAATTTTTCTAAATTTAATTGAAAGACGAAAACAAAAACTATATAAGGTTTTTGTATCAAAATAGATATTTTCAGACAAACTTGGCACCATTTGTACCATTTGTCTTAAAGGTAAATATTATATGGATTTAAAAAAGCAAGCTACAATATTTAAAATAAAGTTATGCCATATTAGCTAAAAATCGTTTATAAAATGTTAAAAAAGAATTATTTTCTTAAAATATTACAGCTTAATTTATATAAATTATTACTGAATAAATTTGAAAACCTTACACTCACATATTTTTGGCGCTTAAAAACTGCAATATAGAGCATTTTTGTTTTATTTAAGCGAAATTTTTTGAACCTTTAACAGCAAAATAATATAAGATGTTTTTACCACCTTTTGGTTTAAGCCTTCAATCAAAGAAAAAGAAATTTGTTTAATGATAAATTTAAATACCAAACATTAAAGTTAACTTCTGTAAATTTTTGCTCAATATATAAATAATTGTTTTTATTTCATTGCTAGGATTTTAATATCAGTCAAAGTAAGGTCCTTTCATGTAGCCATTAAAGACAAAGTTAATGAAGTGTCCCTAAAAAAATTGCCTTAGGTTATTATCTAAATTATAAGTTACTTAATTCAACTATACATTTCTCTTTAAATCATCATTGGATTAACTATTGTTAGTCACTAGAGTTAGCTTATTCCTTATATCAATGCTTAAAATTAGAATATAAATCAAGTTGAATATGTAAGTTAAAAGTTCACTTACAAAGTTCTCATTTGTTATTTGATGGATTACCCAAATTTAATACCTACTTGATCTTTAGTTGGCCAACAAAAGAGATTTCCCTTCGATGGCATGCCAAAGGGAAAAAATCTATTAACTCTTTTGAAAGTTATATATTAGCTATTATGCATAGCATGCCAAGCAATTCAGAAACTTATTAAAACTTTTTTTTTCACTTTCTTGTTCTCCTTTGAACCGACACCAATACAAATCAATATATATATATATATATTGTAAATATATATATATATTTAGAGTATATCCATGCTGAAGTATGGTTCATTGCCTTGAATAAAACTACAAAAGTCACACAACATTAACTTGAACTATGGCAAACTTTTGACTTTTTGACAAGTAGTAGATGCCAAGCACCCAAGCAGCAATCTTTCAGATATCGCAAAAAGGGAATAGACAGACAGCAAGGAGGGGGGCGTAAAGGTTGTAGGGTTCATGGGGGAATTTTGTAGTCAAAGTTTTTCTACCAAAAGGCTATTTTTGACTGCGGTCAACTAAACATACAAAGACACACACACACACACACACATACTAACAACACACAAAGTAAAGCAAACAGAAAACTGTCACCAAAGACGTTGGAATGACTGACATTCAAGACGAATACGATGAAGACAAACTTTATCATCTTGATGCGGTGGGATTCAATTAGAGTCTGCCAGACCGAAACCGTAACCGAACCCGAAAACTCCAACTCAAAAGATGGCTAAAAAAGTTTAAAGTTGAAGGCAACCGTTTAGATATTGGTCAGTTGCAGGTTCTAAAGTCTAAATTACATCCTGCAACTTGCGGCAATACTATATGTACTGACTTGTACTTATTGTTGTTGTTGTTGTTGTTGTGGTGTAAGGGGTAAGGGAGCGGTCACTGTGCATTTTGCATTTCCGACACAAAATCCTACAAACAGCCGCAGGGTCTCGTCATCGTCGTTGACGTGGCGCATTATTAAAGATGCATAGTTTGAAATATTCAATCAAGTTCGTGTCCAGGACGTAGCCGGACAAAATTGGCAGCAGCACCACCAACAACAACAACAACAAGAACAATAATAACAACAAAAGCAATGTTGCGCCTTTCCATCGGTGTGTTGTTGATTTATGCAACATTCGACATTTGCCTTGCCTTAGCTTTGCCTTGCAACCAGGCAAAGTCACAAATATTTTGTGGCTATTGCCATAGTTGCTGCCTGGCTGGATGGCTGACTGGCTTACTATGCAGTGTATATACATATAATATATAGAGTATGTGCATGTGTATGAGTGTGTGTGTATATCCTGCAGGCATTCAATTATGTTGTATGTGGCCAAAGTCGAAGCCCCACGACGACTACAACGACTCGACGTCGACTGAATGGCAATTTCAAATCTCACGCTACTTGCAGCAAAACCTACTGCAAATGTCACAGAATACATGTGTGTGAGAGTGTGTGTGTGTGTGTGTATGCGAGTTAATTTGTTATTCAAATTTGTATGTTATATATTGTTATTACTTTGAAAATTGTTGTCGTTGAGCTTCTCTGGTTTCTGGTCTAAGGAAACACTTTGCCCTCTAGCCATACGCTTTTGTGGCTAGCTGTAGGAAAAGATGATGTGACCAAAGCTATACAACTAAGAGGCTGCCATTTAAATGGGCGTTACCCAATTTCAACATTTACGAAGAAGAAAAAACTAATGCACACCATATAATTTATAATGACAATAAAACGTAATCAAAAAACTAGGAACAAAAACTTTTTCAAAAGTTTAAGCTCCCAAGAACATTTTTGTATGCTTTTGAGTTATAATTTTGTATTTAAAGGACTTCTTACAAATTCTTTTTTAGTAAAAATAAATAGAATTATAAATATCCTTTTTATGTGTAATGCAAATATACTTGCATATTTCTTTCACAATTTTTATTAAAAAGATTAAAAATTATTAAAAATGATTATTTCTCGGAAAACATTCTAGCATTATTGTTGGGATTTGGCCCAACTAACCAGAAAGAAGTTGTGCTAGATAAGTAATAGACTTTAGGTGATATTAGACTTCTACATATATAGTTTTTTATTACTTCTTAGGCAAACGATCTTGTCTCTGCGACATTACACAGCGAACTAACTTAATGCTACAGACAGTGTTGCAAGATAAAGCGAATAAATACAAGGATGCCAGATAGTTACTTTGCTTTAGCAGGATACATTGTTAATTTCAAACACTTATTTTTATATAAATATGTAAAAACAAAGAAACGCACGTAGGAGAGAAAATCTGAATTGATGTTAATCAATTTTTAGCTAAGTTTAATTGTTGAATTCTCCATTTGTACACAATCCAAAAAAATGGAAAATATTGTTAAAAAAAAAGTTTCCATAACCAAAAAATTTTAATTATTATTAACTAATTAATATATATTTTTTTCCATTTTTTTTAATCATTTTTATACCCTTGCAATTAGGTTATATTAATTTTGGTCAGAAGCTAGCAACGTCTAAAAAAAAGTATCACCGACTCTATATATATTCGATATTCTATATATATATATATTCTTGATCTGAAAGCTTAGCTGAGTTAATATATAGCTGGCAGAAAAAATTTATAAACCCAAAAAATAAAAATATAATGCAAAATTTTGTGCCTAAAAAACGTTCTTGACCATAAAGAAAATCAGCCAAGAATCCGAATCTGAAAATCAGATAGAACTAACAATTAAGTTTTAGTCTCATTTTGCCGAACTTAAAAACATTTTTGAACAAAATGAGTATCCGTCATCTTTTAATTTTTCTGGTAAGCTTTCACTGTAGATTATAAATGTATTTAAAAAGTAATGTAAATGCAACCAAACCAAAAAGAATTCGCTTTTTATGTTTATAAAATTTCTATTTATGTAAAGATTAGCAGAAAGAATTTTGAAAGAATATTGTAAAGTCCCGTGATTAAATTACCAATAAATTCTCTTAAATTTAATCTAATTTTTTTTAAACTATTCCAAACTTGATCAAAATCTTACTTCTTAATACCGTTATTAATTGAAACCCTTATCACTTTCAGAAAATGTTCGCTGAGCAATCGAATCTCATTAATTAGCTTAAGCTCGATTGTAGATTGTCCTATTCATTCATTTATTCATTCACTCACTCATTCACCTTGACAACTGCAAATAAAAAACGAAACCCTAGAAAACTTTGCACCCCTCCCTCACTCCCAATTGCCGACAATAACTACATATTTAAGGATTAAGGCTTAACTGTCTGGTCATGTGTCTATGGGGGTCTTCTGATTCACTCTTTTTTTTCTTTTCCTTTCTTTTTTTTTCTTGTTTATGTCGCCGCATTGGTCTGGATCTGGGTCTGGCAGTTGTCTAGTCTAAAGTCTGAGGGCAAACCCTTGAGGGAGTGAATGCCACTAGCTAAGCGGATTAATTTGTTGACGTGTTCGTTCTATAGATGATAGTAAGAGGGGAGTGTGTGTGTATGTGTGTGAAAAACAAGAGGAAGAGCAAATGAAGAAAATTGAAAATACAAAAAAAAAAACCAGTAGTCAAACTTAACTCTACGACGAAATCCAATCATAATTATGGATGGCTGCGATGCCACTCCAAACTCGAAAGCAAACTTCAATGTTGGAAATTTACACAACAAAAGGTGGCCGCGACATTTTCAGCTGTCAGCATTAATTAAAATGTTTTCACAGACGGCAGACTTCTAACACCTACTTCTTCTAGCTCTTTCACCTTCTCCTGCTCCTCCAACAAATATCTCGCTATATATCTACAAATGAAAAACCGTGCAGGAAATGTTTTCAAGAAAATGTGAATCAAAACACGACCAGAAATGTTAAAGACATGGGCATAAAAATGTCATGGCAAAGAAAGAGTTGTGGATCCGATTGGACTAAGGTGGGGAAGGGACACATTGAAAACTTTTCATATTGAAATTTCAAATTTATTTTTATCTGCGGGCTAATTTTTCAATCAATCTCGGTATGAGTTGGGTCAGAGTAAAAATCACATTACAATTATTTTAAATCTTTCCGTTTAAATACTACAACAACAAAGCAACCAAAAAAAAAAAAACACTAAAAACAACACCTAAAATGACTTTTACGCATAATTAAAATACAATTTAATTGCCAGTTTATATTGCATTTAAATAAAATTTTATGTTTATAATAAATGTAATACAAAAACCGCAAACAGCAAAAAGTAACTATGAAAATTTGGTTTTAAAATAAAAGTTATCGACTAGAAATTTCCATGTGAGGAATCTACAGATATATATGTATTATAAATAATATATAAATAATATATAAATAATATATAAATAATATATAAATAATATATGTGGAAATTAAAGTGAAATCTTTGTACTTTAAAGTACTTCTGACTAAATTATCTAAAAATCTATCTGTCTATATCAATTATATCAAATCCAGAACGTTGCAAAACAATAAGGTAGAATCTAAAAATATTTTAAGACGACTTAAGTTTGATATATATATGGATAAAGGTATATGTATAATTAAACATTTCAATTTATTTTATTTTATTTGTATTTTTGTCTGTTCACTCCAATTTTAGACGTATGGTTATATGTGGTTTATATATGATCTTTATATTCATTATCCCTTAATATAACATTTTGATCAATTTTAAAAAAAAATTTCTTTAATTTGAATAAGTTTAAGACAGAATAATTAGTCCTTTTTTTCTTATGGAAACTAAACATTTTAGTCTTATAAACTTCCATTTTTTTATTTATTGAAATGATAATGGAAAAATGAAATTGGAACTTTGATTTACTTGTCCATTTTTCTAAAAGACCACAAAAAAAATTGAAAAAAAAATTATACAGGACAAGTTTTTTTTATCTATCAGTTCGCAATATAATAATGGAAGACTATATTATTATATTATATTAACCATTCAGACCACTTTCTAAGCTCTAACCTAGTCTTAAATTGAATTAAACTCGAATTCAAGACCTTTTTGAGACTACTTATATTTAGATAATTTGGTTTTTATTGAAAATTTTTTTAATTTAAAATAGAATTGTATTTGCCGTCTTCAGATTCAGAACTAAAACTAAGACTGTACAATAATTAAAATGATCCTAAAATTATGTTAGTTGTTGTTTTGTTTACCGATAGCCTATGTAATAACAACATGTGGTTAAACATAGAGCTTTTGAATATTACAGGATACCATTAGGTAGATTGGTTTTATATAATTGTAAGTCAAATATGTAACTATATATATATATATATATATATATATATATATATATATATATATATATATATATATATATGTAATTGGAATCTTTAATAAAATAATAATAGCAAATCCTATTAGCGGCTCTTGTCTCTATACTTGTCCTAATTATTTGATTTATAGGTTTTCTTCTTTATTTAAAATCGGTCTCAGGAAGAAATTTTTAATCTTGTATAATTTGTTTGGCTGATTGTTACTTAACAGTAAAATTAAGAATATTATGTGTCACATTTAAAGCCAAACAAAAAGACGAGATCATAAAGCTTAATACTATAGTTCGAAAGGATAAGGTTAGGCAACGTATCCGCCGTAGTCTTGCTGGAATAGTTAAAAACCAAGTTTTTTGACTTATTAAAAACATATTTTAATATATTTGATATTTATTTCTAGGCGATGTCCTTAAAACTTAATTCCTCATAAATAGCTTGACTTCTTATAAAGTAATCAAAATCTAACAAAACAGAGGACTTCAAATTACACTTACTCTTAACCCATTTAAATTATAATGCTTTCTTACATTTAACTATAAATTAATCACTGCTTTAGTATACACACTATTAGATATAAATAAGTCATCCAACTAATTGCAATTTGTCTTATTCTCCTTTCGTATGAAAAACCATTTTAATGGAAATTAAGTTTTATTAACTCTCGGACGACTAGCCATTAATTAACCACTAAACGGCATTTCCACTATTAGGTGTAATATATAATATAATTAAGTAGATTATCCATCGTAAGCGCTTCAATTAGTGACAATTTATATATTATATAGTGTATTTGAAATGATAATTTATACAATTGTCTCAACGAATTAAACATTCGTTGGCTAAAGTATTAAGTTTCGGCAGAAGGATTCTGATATAAGAACCAAGACATCATTGCCGAAATTCTGGAAATTTAAGGATTATTTTCCCAAGAGTTAGTTATTTGGGAAATAAAAGAGTTATAAATTAGTTTTAATATAGGATATTTATATAGAATAAATATATTATATGAACCTAAGCTCTTATACACTTATCTACCTATATCTACGCCAAAAGTTGATATCACAGCATTCTACACTATAAACAACCAATATATGGTTTAATCTAACTATTAAAGTAAATGGGAATAAATAAGAGAAATTAATCACATCAATTATTCAGTTTTTGAAATATATTAAAATTGCTTTCGCTGCGAATTAATATCAAAAATTCTTAAAATATGTGTTCTTACATTGTTGTAGTAATATGCCATAGTAATATTTAAGCATTGGATTCTATTTTATAAGTATTGTAAAAGAATTGGATTATATATGATAAGAATCCGTGACACATTGTTGTAGTGCTTAAAGCTCGCCTGAACTTACCTATGGAAAAGCGAAGTTTACAATATACATATATTATTTTATTTTATTTCATATAAACTCACTAAAATTAAAAGTTATTATAGTCAGGATACGAAACTCAACAAGATATCTGCATACAATTGGCATTACACTTAAGAAACTAAACTGGGTTCTCTTTTTTCTATGATCACTATGAAGCTCTCACGAGAGCGGGAGAGTAAATTCTTAGTTCGCTCTTGCCAATCTCTTACAGTGTAACTAATGCACTTACGTACATACTACTTAGTATTACAACATATCTATATAATTTATGGTTCCAAAAAGATCAGAATATTTCAGTACAGATAGTTCCAATTCTTGACAATATAATACCAATACCAAAACACTTTGTCAGATAAATCGTATTTAAACTAAACTTTACAGTGGATAGTCACTTTACAGTTATAACCATACTCAAGGGACTAGCAATATTATAATATTTTAACGGATATTCGTACTAAATAGTTCTAAAGAAATAAATATATTATCTTTAAATTTATTGTTTCTAATTTTATTTCAATTATTCTAAACATATACATTTATATTTCATTCATCAAAGATCCTTTAAAAAAAAAAAACTTTAATTCTAGAATTTCTTAAGAGATTTTTGAACAGCTTATTCCAAATGAAACATTATAGTATTGAAACAAAAACAAATCACACACATGTGCTGAGCAGTTTCTAAACTGATTACAAACAATATTTGACATTGTCTTTGAGATTTCATCCTTGTAATATATAAATATATTATGACCAATATCATTGTAGGCTTCATTTACTGTAATTCAATATCTGATTTTACTTTCTCAAGATTATTAAATGTTTGCTAATTATTTTCATTATTCCTAAATTGAGTTACCCTCTTCAATCGCTTAATTAAAATAAAGGGTATCCAAAATGTCATAATTTATTTAAATAGTCTAAATTATGTGGAACATTAAAGTTCCATGGAAACAAAAGTGTTAAGCTGCCAACTTTCTGGTGTAAACTTTTTGTGTTTTTTAGAGAGAATAACGGACAGAGAGAGAGGGGGCAGGAAACGGCCTATGTCAATCGGTCGGTCGACAGGTTAAACGGCGTAAAGTAGACTCCTGTCAATGAATAATTGAAAATCAAAGCGAGAGAGAGAGGGGGGCAAGCACTTTGGTTCGATATTTTTCGGTGGTAATTAAAAAACTTTTTCAATATGGCCCAGGCCAAGTGTCACGATGTGCAATTGACAATGGTTCTATCGTATCTGCTTTGCTTTTCTTTCCCTTTTTACAGTTTTCCTTTTTTTTTTTTGTTTTTTTTAGCTATCTTTGCTAATTGTTGACGTAATTAAAAAGCCGTCAAGCGGCGAAGTAATGTACAATTGATGCAATGAGAGAGTGAGAGATAAAAAGACATGGCAAGAGTAGAAGAGAAAGAGGTAGACAGTGAGGCCGTTAAGTGCACTCCTTTGCTAGAGAATTCTTTCACTCTGTCTGCAGCTTTTCTAATTAAATAAGCTAACGTCGCATTTGTCTTGCAAGTGTCCGGACAATTTTGTGACTTATGATGACTGCAGCGGACAGTGAGCGACAAAAGCTCTTGGCACTGGAATTGAAATTGTGTGAGAGAAATGTTGAAATGGCTGAAGAAATGCTATAACAAAAGCACCAAAGATTTATGAGGTAAAAGCAATTAGAAAGTGGCATTAACAAGCGAATGCAGTGAAGAACAATTAATAACAGAAACAGATTTAAGCAAAAAAAAAAACGAATGAAGTGGAAATTTGTAAGCATCTCAACTGTATATATATTAGGTGCTATTCTATAACGAACGCCATATTATCTAATGATAAATATCACACATAAGATAAAGAGATATGTGGGACAGGATGCCCAGTATAAGAAATACGAACTCGTAGTCCCGATTGTATTTAGATATGTGTCTAGATTTGTTTAATTTTAAAAAAGTTATTTGTTATTTTAGTATAATATTAATTAAGTTTAAATGCCTTTGGTAGGCGTTAACGTCTTTTCTCTTTTATGGAGAGAGTGTCGTTCCTTTGTCTCACATTGCTCGTCTTTGTCCTTTGACTCAAATTAAACTGCTTTGCTTGCCCCCTCGTTAACTGCTTGAACCAGGGCTGGCCATCTAGCGTTGCCATACCTTCCAACAGCTGTACAAAAGTAAAAATCAATATTCAATATTTCATAAATACTTGCTAAGTGACTTGTATTAATTCTGTTACCTTTGTGTGAACTATTTAACTCTTTCAAAAACTTTATTACAGAGATCAGAGAATAAAAAAAAAATATTCAATTTAAAATTTAACTATCTATATACATACTATGAATTCTATCAAATAAAGATTAGAAAAGTGAACCCCTAAATCTGCATTAAAAGTAGAATTTTCAAAAGAAAAAAAAATAATAGTAATATAAATCCCTAATAGTTCTTTACCTATAACCTTGCAAAATTATTAAAAACAAACAGTAAAATTGATTAGAGTTTTATAGCGCTTAGATAAATTCTTGATTAGCATCAATATCGATCTGCCTGCTCGTCAGTTCCTCTGTCTGTTTCTTTACACTTTTCAGACCTTAAATATAGAGCTATGTGGTTAAATCTTGATAGATAAGCTTTTTAGACTTTTAAGTTAGCCAAGTATAGAAATAAGTCGGATCGGACTACTGAAGGATATAAAAACAAACACCAAGTTTCAATCATGATGTATAATTATTATTTCCATTTGATCCTTTTATTAATTTAAATATTACTCTAAAACCAATGTGACAGTTGGTCTAGATCTGACAAGAGTATACAAACTTCGGCAAGACCAAAAGATAACTTCTTTTCATTTAAAACTGCTTCAATACTTCAATTTCTAAAACATTTTTAATTATTTATAAGTAAATATTCTTTTGTTAATCTTATAATAATAATGTGTCGTATTTTGTTGTAAACTAAAAATAAAATACATTCATAATTTAGCATCCAACATCGTCCTGGAGTGTCTTTGTGCGTGATTTGCCTAATTTTTGTTCCTCCTCTTCATATTCTTTCATTAAAGCATTTAATACCTCAATTTCCGATTTAATATAATCCAATTGTAATTCCACTTGAGAACGATAATAAATTGGCATTGTATCTGAAAACATGCATTATTCGCGCAGAGTTAAAAAAAAATTTCAAACTATTAAAATTATTATTACCTCTCCTTTGACATAAAACGCGATACAGGGTGCTTATACCATCTAATGTTCTTTCTTTATCCATGGAAGTTTGGGATATAGTATCCTTGGCATTGCTCAAAATTTTCTCCCATTTGAGGCATAACACACGGGATTGGTTATAAGATCGTTCCAAACGTGATAAATCGTTCTTAAGTCCCAATACAGTGAGTGCTGCCTCATTTGTAACTTTGACCATTTGTTGACGCATATTTTCAATTTCCCGAAGTTTCTTTTCCTCTAATTCAGAAATTTCCATCTGCGCCAACACTACAAGCAAACTTATAGACTTATAAATTTTAAGAATCAAAGAACTTAACTTACTTAAAGCATCACAACGATCCATGCAGTCTTTGGGTGATACAAAAATATCGGAAACCTTTACAACATCATCCAAAACTTTCTCATATGGCTCAAACTCCTCAACAGTTGACTTCAAAGCATCCCGAAATGTGTTAAGTTCAGCAATAGAAGTCTTAAATTGTTCAATACTCTCGGTTAGCTCCACATGCAATACCCTCTCCTCGTCAATTGTCTTCTCGGCTTTACGTTTCTTATCCACACAATCCTTTATAAAGCTATTTACCGAAATGAAACGTTTTCGCAATCGATCCTGAATCTTGTACATCTTTCGAACTCTGGCCGAATTCGTTTCACTTTGATGTTTGGCACTAGCCAACATTTCACTCTGCAAAGCAACCATGGCATTATGTTCCCGAGTATGATGTATAAACAAGAGATCGATGGAATCGCCAGCTGAATCGGCCTTTGGTGGTTTTCTACATTTTCAAATATATTTCTAAAATGGTTATAAAATTTAAAAAAAAAAACTACTTACACAAAGAAACGGTCCTGCGCTTTTGAAACGAAGAAATCATTTATAGCCTCTTCGGGACGTAAATCCAAATTCCCAATGACATCGAGTCTCTTTGTGGGCTTTACACGCGGCATGTTGAAAGTCTTGAATGGTAACTGCAACGTCTAACGGAACAAAAAGAAAGCAACGAAAGTGTACGTGAGTTATGTGTGTGCGTGTGTATCTGTGTGTGGCTTGTGTGGTCGTTTAATATCTGTTTAACAAATAATAACAAAATTAACAAAACCTACTGGAAGCATGATAACTTTTTCTTAAGGAAAACCCAAGTTAAATTAAAGGAAAAACTAACGGTTGTCTTGGTAATATATCACCAAGGTTATGACTGACCTGGTAAAGGTTGTTAAACGCTTAAATTAGCCTTAGCAACCTTAAAAGCTTTTCGATGATTTAGTGGTCAAAGCTTTAATTTTAGTAACTTTTTCACTAGGAAGAGCTTTTAAATTATATTTTCCAATTTTATACAATCTAAAATTGTTTTTTCTGCCATTTAAGCAGTGATCTAGTACTTGATATTGTCTTTCCATTTGTAATTTTCAAAGTTTCCTTTTAATTATTAAGTTTGGTTAACAAAGTTTTGTACCAAGCTGGAATCACAACTAAAGAATCCTTCTCTGTGATTCTAAAATATAATGAAACAATGAAGTAAGGAAAACGAGAGTAAATCATATACGTCTTATCTACTTGATATTAGAGAGATATTTTTTCTATAGAAAGGAAATCTTTAAGTTTCTAGTAAGCGAAAGAAGATGTGTATCTTTCAGCTATACTTAAGAACGCATCAAAGTTTAACAATAAGGACCAAAAATAGTAAAGCGTCGTCATCCCATATAAAGGTATTAATAAGTTAAATGTTTTACAAGTTTTCTAAGTTTTTAAAAGAGCAACTTAATGGGCAAACATATGGGTTTTCTATGTATAAGATTTAGTTAACCCTTCAGTAAGGACACACCAGGATTTCTTTAAGCTTTATAGTGGAGATTTTGAATAGAAATCGAGGACAGTATTATCATCAAAAAGTATCATGAAATATTTTTTAACGATTTTTTTTTTTTTTTGTCAAATTAAGATTAATTCGTAAACTCTTTAAAATAATTCCGGAAAAAATGTTTTATTACAAGTTGTTTGAGGAATTTCAAGTTTAGTTCCTAAACTCTTTCAAATAATTCCGGAAATAGTTCCTCAAAGTACTCTGAATGGAATTTCCTCAAGAAGTTTCGAAAGGATTTCCTTTTTTTAAATCGGAGTCCAATTCGTGTACCTTGGACTTGCTACTATACTACAAGAAGTTCAACACTAAACTTTAAATGTTTTTCTTTTAAGAACTCGGTTGAATACAAAACCAGGTAAAGTCATTTTTAAAAAAACTCTTTAAATTTTTGAAATGTACGTTTCAATGCCGTATTGGAGCGTACTTTATCAAATAAAGTTATTTTTTAAAAACTCTCTCAACTAATACAACCCACATAAGACCTATATACCTGTCGGCACAATCATCATTTTACTTAATTTCATACTGCCCTTTTTTATAAATTTCAAATTAAATCAATATTCCAAAGAATTTACTGACAGTTTTTAGTTTAATTTTATTTTAACAATTAAAACTCATTAGAATCTCGGTTACACATTGTAAACAATTTATATTACAAATATTTATATTTATTAAACAAATACCAAAATGCCGCGTCGTAAGCCTACCACAAAAACCGATGTTATTGGTAGTTTGGATCTTAATCCCGAAGATGGAGTCGGAGACTATCGCCTCTCCCTCCAGCAGGAGCAGTTCTTTGTGTAAGTAAAATGCATTTATTCTGCTTTCTCAATTTCATGGTTGAGTGATGATGCACAGTAAGCCGCCCAATTGGGATTCTGCTGGAGATTCGATTGAGATGCTTTACATAGCCAATGTACGCGAAAATGAGTCCATGTGTCAACTGCAAAGACAGTTGCTGCGCGATGCGAAGCGTCAGACTGCACTCAATTATCAGCGTACTCGGAAGATGTACAAGATACAGGAACGCTTGCGCAAACGTTTCATTGAGGTGAATGGGTTTATTAAGGACTGTGCGGATAAAAAGCGATCTGCTGATAAGGCCGTACACGACGAGACGGCTCTGCATGAAGAGTTAATGAAGGATATTAATGAATTCAAAAATTCTATTTCACTATTGAAGACATTCCGTCAAGCTTTGAAAGGAACAGTGCGTGAATTTGAGCCATATGAGCGCGTATTGAATGATGTTGTTGCTATGTCAGATATTTTTGTGTCCCCTCAAGATTGTATTGATCGTTGTGATGCCTTAAGTAAGATTTCTTTGAACTTATTCATTTGGGTTTACTTTTATAAGCTTCTTGCAGTGCTTGCACAGGTTGAGATCAATGATTTGGGTAATAAAAAGCTTTTGGAAATTGAAGAGATGCGTCAACGCATGGTTAAGATTACCAATGAGGCTGCTCTTGCCGTTTTGGGACTTAAAAATGATTTAGCCCAGCTGGAACGATCCTATAATGAATCACGCACATTGTGTTTAAAATGGGAAAAGATTTTAAGTACTTGCAAGGATGCCATTATAGGTTACGATTTAGATAAGGATCGTACTTTGGATGGCATACAAATAATATATCGTATATTGTGCAAACGACGCGGTGAGAACTAACAAAAATTACCTTGAAATTTTTCAAAAACTGCATTTTTAATATCTTTAGATATATCTGCAAAATATCCTCGAAGTGCCATTGAGCCAACTATGGATTTCATAAAGCGTGAGATTGAACTTCTAAATGCCGTTTTACGTGAAATGTCAACTTCGGCTGGAAACAACAAAACTGAAAAAATGAATGCAAATGAAAGTGTTTATTATTGTTAATAGAGAATCTTGAAAGTTTTTATGAATTAAATGTTTAAAACTTGATGAGCGTATAAAAAAAAAAAAAACAGCAACAATCTCTTCCTTTGATAAACTGAGGATTGTATGCCTGAGTGGTTTAAGCGATGTCTTCGTGAGTTATAACAGCTATTACATAGCTATCTCTTTATCGCTCACCCTCACAGTAATCCCCCAATCGTTGCTTCCTCTCCCCCATCTTCTTTTTCACATGCCTGCCATACGATTTATCTAACCCTAACCTCATGTGAAGACCTGCCCATCCCTTTGGAACATATGCTCACATCACACAAAAGGCGTACAAATTTTTGCTTAAGCCGAAAGCAAATCAAATGAAATTCGATAAAAAGAAACATAGAGCCAAAAGGATAAAACATATACAGTTGAAAGGAAATGTGAGTAAGAGAGCAATAGTGAGAGAGAGAGAGAGAGAGAGAACTTGGGCAACTTTTCAAGTGGTACTCGGAGTGGAACTAGAACTTCAAATCAAGTTTATTGGGGGAAGGGAAATAAAAATAAATTTTACATTGGCAAATGTAAGCTATCCCTCTCTCTTTCTCTCTCTCTGTGTTGCTGTTCTTCTTTCTCTTGGTCCAACATCTTTCCATGCAATTGGCAATTGGATTCTATGGCCATGGGATAATCTAACTTAAGCACAGATAATTCTTTTATGCGAACATTTGTGATTTCTGTCCTCGCATTTACAACGGAAGCAGGAGAACTTCTTTTTTGTCTACTACTAGCAACTAATTTCATCCACGCCCATTTCAACTTCATCGATACCATAGGAGGCGTGGCATTTGTCCTTATTCAATTTACTTTATTTGATTTGCGATTTATTTTGATTTTATTTTGCTGATTTCAGTTGGAAATCGAAGAATAGTCGTAGGCTAAAAATCAAATAGAATTTGCTAGAAATCGGATGCAAACAAGACACAAAAAAAAAAAGGAGCAAAAAAGCAAAAGGAAAAACTAGTTGACAAAGTCAACAATTTGGTTTATTTAAATGGTCTCACAACTTACAAGTTCTTGGCTGCCTGCCGCCCCCCCTCCAGGAGAGACAAAATTTTCCTGTTTTCCTGTTTTCTTTTTTTCCCTCTGTGGTTGTTGCTGTTTGGTTCGATTGGGTGGTTCTTGGGTGGGTGAGAGTGGGCAGCAACAGCAATTACATTAGGACTTCGTTTCTTCTGAAAATTGTTATCCTGGTTACGCTTTTAGGCAAATAGTGAAAACACTTAAGATTTGTGGCCCTGTCATTTAAATAATTGAAAATGCAGTCAGTTTTTAGTATTTTTTCTTTTCTATTGTGTTGTGTGTGACCAAATTGAAGTGCTTCTTCAAACTTCTAAAGAATTCAAGGAAAAATGTTTGTCGCTTTCTTCTGACCCCGCAATTCCCTCTTTGCCGCAAATTCGCCACTATGATGACATGAATAAAGCCTAATGGCATTCTCATTTAATCCTTTAATTGCATTACAATTTACCGTCTGTGAATTAAATAATAAGCTAGGCGAAATGAGACAATGAAATGGATCCGCTGTAAATTGTTCTGCACGGGTTGCTACCAAACTTTCGTAAGGTTTGTCTGAAAAACACAAAGATACAATTTAATTTAATTGTTAAGGAACTTTTTAGAAATTGAATTTATCTCAATGTTACCTTGGTTCAAGGTAACTTAATAAATGTTGTTGTAGCTCTTTGATCTAAGGAAAAGATAAGAAAAGTACTTAAAGCTCTTAACAATCTTTCTTAGAATTTATTCACCAAATGAGTTTTCCTTTTTGCAGGTGGCTCCGACATTTATGCTTATGTTGTTCTCTTCTCCAAAACTGTTTGAGAATTATTATTGTTTGTTATATGTACATGTATTACATATGGATAATCATATATATACCTATATATACGTTTTAAATAAATGTATATTTGTTTTAAGACTGACCAAATTTAACTGGTTCCTGTAGGGCAAAGAAAACAAACTAAATTGGTTAATTATTTAATTTTTTCAATGTAATTCTGTTACTAGTTTAATTCAGGAAGGTAATTTGACTAAGGCATCCAAGACTATCAAATTTTAGTTATTTTCGTTTGAGTGAAAGAGTTAACTTATAAACTATATATGTACAAACATATGTAGGTATACTTTGCTTAGAAAAAACTAAAATTTAAGCCAATTGTTCTTAATTAAAATATTTTATATTATCGTCAATCGGTCGGAAATACAATAATTTACTACTATTAAAATGGCATTGTTTTTATTTAACTCTCGGTGGGATAATATAAGTTTCTCTAAGATTTCAATAAATGAAAAGAATACGTTGTATTTATTATTCATTTTATAGCACGTAAACCTTAGAAAACTTAATTACATTAACAGGAAAAATTAAACATAATTATATTAAATATTAAATACAAAAATATAAAATATTTAATATATATTTTTTTATACTTTTTTATTGGATACGCCGCTTTTAATTTTGAGGGGTTTCCTTCGAAGATCTTGTAAGAGTTTATTATTGAAATTTAAAGATCTTTTAAGGGATGAATAAATATACAAATTGAATAAATGTAAATTAAAAATATATTGTAATTTTTTAATTAAATAATAAAATTTTGAGAAATAAGATAGTAAGTATAAGTATCAAACAGTTTTTAAAAGACTC
Organism: Drosophila neocordata; assembly: GCA_018903615.1. NCBI lineage: Eukaryota > Metazoa > Arthropoda > Insecta > Diptera > Drosophilidae > Drosophila > Drosophila neocordata. The sequence continues at coordinate 933,047 of JAEIGI010000010.1, read as the reverse complement.
TTAAGAGATAAATAAATGCAATAATTGTATATAAAAATATTTAATAAAATTTTGGTTTTGGATAATAATATTACAAAATAAAAAGTAAATGTAAATAACAAACCTTCTTCAGTTGTCTTTCAGAATTTATTTTTTGTATATCAAAATTTTTTGCAAAATTATCTTAACAACTAATTAATAATTTTTTTATATTAATAATATTTCGTAACAGTTTAGCGTATTTTAACAATTGGTTTTGTCTTTTTTTCTTAGTATATTTATTAATATTATATATTCTTAAGGTAAATGTCAAAAATAACTTAAATTATTTTTATTTTGATGATAAGTAAGATTACATAACAATTTACTATATTTTAAAAATTCTTTTAAGGTTTTTTTTTTTTTTGCTTAATAACTTAAAATCGTATAGATTTTTTTTACAATCAAGTTATATAATAATTAGCCATATCTTAAAAATTTTCGTAAGTTTTTTTTTTTTTAAATGTGTATTTATTTAAATTTAAATATATTTGTTTAGATAGAACAATAACAAGAATTTTATAACATTTAAAATATATTTAATAATAACGTGTGTAATTGTACTTCAGAATATATATGCGTATATATCAACATCATAGATTAAATAAAAGGCAAGAAAGTTGTCGTTATTAAATTTACTTTAATTGAATTTTGATTTTATTATTCGTTGTACCTTTTTTTGAATAATTTTATTTTATAATATATATTTCAGAAATAATTATTTTGGGAAAATTTAAAAAAAAAATATGCATGAATTATTTCTGTTTGTGTTCGTTAAATAAATAACTATGTTATTTAAGTATTTTTGAAAAAACAAATCATATTTAAAAACTGAAAAGATCTTTAATATATATATTCATATATGTACATATATTGCACTTTCTAGGATTTTAACAAATATTTTGTATTTTTATCTCCTTTTATTTCAACAATTTGACATTTCTTGTTGCAGAAGTTTCATCTATCTATTTATTTGTCTTCCGCAAATTTCGCAACTTTTCTGACCACACACGTAAGTTTTTGCAGTTGTCTCGTTTTGCAATTTTCCTTTCTTCTATTTTTTTGTGCTTAGTAGGCGAAACACTTAATTTAACTTTACAAGTTCTTAATGTGATGGCCAGACAAGAAAAGTGTGAGTGGCAAAATGGAGTTGCAAAGACATTGTAGCAACAAATAGCAATTAGAGAAGACACTGAAAGTAAGAGAGAGATAGAGACAGAGAACAATAGTTAAAAGAGCAAGGGAAAGTCTTAAGTACCCGAAACGAGTTGTGCAATTAAAGGACACTTTTGTATGAGTCAACTGAATGTAAACTAAATGTTGAAATTGCTTTAAAGTTCAAACTGCAATAAATGTCAAGCGATTACCGCAACAGATCCTGAATGTATACCAAATGGAGCAACAAGAAGACGACAGCAGGCAAGTTGATTAATACTATAACACATGATTTATTATGCCTGTCAATTGACGGAAGGGAAGCCCATTATGAAAGCTTGCCTTATGCTCAGTCAGAGATTGAAATCAGAATCGTGCGACTATTCCCACTCCTTCGTCACTCTTCCTGTCTCTGTATATCTTTAAGTTGCTTTGCTCTGTCTCATACTCATTGGGGGCCTGTGATAAGATGGCAAATCGGCTTATGCCCTGGGACAAGCCAACAACACAATCGTCATCATCAATTCAGTTGGCGACATTAATATCCTACCCAAAGCTGTCGTCTGACATTTGTGACACCTGCATTGATTTGTCTTCCTTTTTTTTTTGCAGTTGTTGTAGTATTTGTATTGAGGAGTGGAGCGGAGAAAAAGAATAGGGAATAAGGGCACCCATATTACCAGCACAAGGACTATAGTCCTATGTACCTGCCCTGTCTCTCTCTCTCCCTCCTCCTTTTACCTCAAATGACTGAGTGCCTTTCATGTCTTACAAATGCCTTTTTTATGCGCTAATGTTGGCTGTGGCTTCTCTTTAGTTCAGGGTTTAAGGGGGGAATGTAAAGCAAAATGGGGGCGACGGCGCAAAAGTGGCGCCCTAACCAAAAGCCAACTCCCCCACGACTACTTACAAGTACATACATACATATATTCCAACCATATATATATACATATATATATAGTATGTACAAGTCGGCCCATTAGTGTGCCCGGACTTTTAATGGCCTAGACGACAAGGCAACTGCAATTACTACGACCCCATCAGGCCATCATCATACAAAAGGCTAACTCCTTTGTTGCTACCTCGAATGTGTATTGTACATAGTTGATAATTTATTCATTTGCCAAGCAACACACACACACACAGACACACACCCTCTTGTATACATTTATGGACCCAACAAGTTGCTTTTACTTGCCAAAAGTTAACCGCACAAATGCAGATAAGGAGTAAAACAAAGTAGGAGAAAACCGAGCACTGGGGAGATCTAAGAACTACCCTTAATGACTTCATTAGAGATTAGATCCCAACCCCTTTAAGCCTACAACAATAAAAAAGGCAAAAGGAATTGCTTAATTTCCAACTTCATTCATTTGCCTTCAATTGACAGTAAAACATCTGCGTTTCTCTTTACAATTTTACAATTTTAAATCCCTCAACTATTTGTATGGAAACTTTACAATATTTTTTCCTCTAAAGAAGGACTTAACACACAACTGTTAAAAATTGGAATTGTAAATTTTATACACTTATCATTTGTTCAAATTTTATTGTATCGAATTGGCCAACATATGTATTGGAAGGATTGATGTATCGCATCGTAACTATGCCTTTTGCGCTTTTGTTGATTACAATTTGCATAAATATATCGTTTGAGATTCGAAAGTGGAGAACACGGAAAATTATGCTCACATTTTATGGCCTTTTGTTAAAGGAAGTGAAATGTTAATGTCATTTATGCGCTTTTCTTTTGAAAGGGATTACAAAGGATGGTTTTGAGATAAATGACAAGATGGAATTTATTACCTCAAATGATTGACCCTTTTTTTCTCATTCCTTCCTGTTGGTGCATCCCAAAAGAAAAATATCCAGAAACATTTGTAACTACAAAGGATATTTTTTAAATATATATATAGGCCAAAGAGATAAAGTAGGCTTTTCCTTAAAGAGTTATCAGCTGGGATGTGCCAAAAATGAAGAAGGGTTGGTATATTTTTGGCTTTCTTTAGACAATGTAGTTAATAACCATGTTTCAAGAATAAAATATTGTTGTTAAAAGTTTTTAAACTAGAAAATTACTTTCTATGGCATCTATTTTTCAATACTTTTATTATATAATTGGTTTTAATTGTAATTCATGTAATTCGAATGTAAGGTTGATGTTAAGAAACTGTGTTCAATGTCAGTTTATTTTTTTTATTTATTAATTTTATTATTTGTTACAATGTCCCGCATATGTAAAATGCATCTTTCTAGACTTTTCGAATATTATCAAATGTTATTATATATATTTTACGATTTTAAATATTGTTATATCATTTTGAATTTCAAAAGCAATTTTCAGGTTATAGAATGATTTAAAAAATTTTAAAAAATTTACTTCATTACTTTGATTATTAAAGGAAGTTTTGCTGCTGTAAAATATATGTTTAAAAAATTAATATCACAAATATAATTATAACATAAAAAATTTATAAAATCTAATCATGAGATACATAAATTAATGATTAAATATAAACATTATGTTTTGTTTCCGCGTTCGTTTTCTTCTGTTCATTAGCTGTGAACGCTTAACTAACATGTCATGTACAGAGTTATGTTTATAACTTAACATAAACTGTTACTCGTAGGTTACTTATTTAAAAGCTATGTAAATCATTTGTTCGCCTTGGCCTTATTCATATATTAAACACATAATAATATAAATATCTTACCCATGGCAAAAACAAATGTTTGCTACAAATATTTTATGAGACTGTTAACTGGTCCAATTTCTATCTAACAACACTAACAACTAATTTAATAATCAACAACACTCTTATTCGTTTAATATTATAAAAAGGTAATAAACTGACTCAAGGAGAGAGTTAATGAGAAAATTTAAATTGAATCCAGGAAACCCATAAAGTTAAACCTTAACTCGTAACTAATTAAGACGGAATGTTCAAATTATCATTTTTTTATAAAGCAAAACTATTCTTTAAACTAATTTAATTTTAGTTATCTTCAATAAATTCATATAACTGAAAATAAATCATTTAAAGGATAATTTTCTTTTATAAAACTTAAGTAAAAATTTTTTTAAACAAATCTTAAAATAAACCACCCAAAAAGAAATATTTATTCCCCTAGGTTTTGCCTAAAAAACTTATAAGACTTTTATTATAATGAGTGAACTAATCTTTGTGATATCGGGCAATTTGAAGACCTGATTTTTTGAATTTAGCTACTTTACTGATTTACAAATACAAAAAAATGCCATCTAAATGTTTAAAATAATTTATCAAAATTTTTTTGTAATAAAAGTTTCAACAAATTTGTTTTAAGACTATCACATTTAGTTTATCATTTATTAAAAACAAAATAACATTGCCCCTTAATAAGAGTAAAGTTATTATTGTATTATATTTTATATGTTTAAAAGACCCATTTGGTATTGTTTGAGATAAGATCCTAATACCGTTCCCTGTCTATCAGGTATCACATGTCAACTAAACCTATCAAAGACTTAGCTATTACTTAACAATTGAGCTAGGTCCTGTCACTGAGTACAATTCCGTCGAAGTCACTTGCTAGGACCGACTACATACACATAGTGTTTTGTACTTACGAAAACGCCACTCAAAAACCACCCTCGTGTGGGCGTGTAAATATTTATAAATATTGACAGCTTAAAGTGAAGTTTTCCAAGTGACACGGAACTGGCACTTACATAGACACCGTCAGCCCTCCTTCCATAGGAAAATGGAAGCTTTTTAGGCAACAGCAACACCAACAACAACAACAACAACACCAACACTTGTGGTCAAACTTGAAAGGCTCTTTGATGGTTTGGCTCACACCCCAACTGAACCCAGCCCAACCCAACCCCGACCGAGAAAAACCAATGTAGAGTTTGGGTAATGAAGTTCGCTACTTGAAACTGTCAGAAGTGGAGCAAAAACGTAGACGGGAAATACAAAAGTGATGGAGGGGGGTAGGGGGGATGACTTGGTGAAAATATTGACAAAGCAATTTGCTTGTCAGACAATTAAGTGCTTAATTGTATAAATGTATGGCCTACGGGATAGATAGATAGATAGCTAGAAAGATAGATAGATAGGATAGAATAGATGTATAAATAAATACATAGATAGATGGAGAGAAAGAGACGAACGAATCTGCGAGAGGGAACACTGGGAGTTTTAAATAAAGGCCGGAAGTTATTTAGCTTTAAATCGTCTAACGAACCGGCTTGTGGGATTTATAAGAGACAAATTCCTGAATATCTCTCTTCAGACAAGTGAAGCAATAATCACAGAGTCATAAATTTCAAGTGGTCTTCTTTACCATTTCCCCACATTTACTTCAGTTCTCTGTTGCTGTCACTCTACTCTATGTTGGAGGCGGTAATTTTTAATATAATTCAAAAAGATATGCGAGAATGTCAGACACTTCTGTCCTTCTGACACTTTGTCACAAATGGAAGCAACGTTGAGAGTTAGAGAATGCAAAAATATATTTCAAGTACATTATGACAGGAAAAAGAAGGCAAATGGAATTCTGGTACTAGCAATGTCCACAGCTGCTCTAACCAACTGCCTTTTCCTCTCTTTCGCTTTTTTCTCCCTGCCAAGGACTAAATAAAAACGGCCAGTACAAAGATTTCCATGCAAGATTCAAAAGGGGAAGGGGAGAAATTTGTAGTCAAGAGATAAGTGAAATGTACCTAGAGTTGAGGCGAGTGAAAGTTTTAAGAAGAGAGTGAGAAAGAATGGGGGCCAGCACTCAGCTTAACTGGCACTAAGTGGACTGCATCGCGTTGCCAGATAGCTGCATTAGAAGCTATCAAAACGCCATTCAACTGGCATAGAAAAAACTGTAATCAAGTCCAATCCAACTACCCAACCACCTTATCCATCGCCCCTTCTCTTTTCTTTCTTTCTTTAAAAAAGTGGGTCAAGCAAATAAAAAATGGGCGCAATGCATTGGGTGGAGAGGGGAAGTTTCTTAACATGTATGGAAAAGTATTTGCAAAAGTTTCCATTCATGTAAACGGGGTTCTTTTTACTTTATTTTTTTTTTTTTCTTTTACATTTTCCGTTTTTACAAATTGTCGCCATTTGCTGACGATACGAAGACGAAGATGACGATGGCATTTCCAGGGTTTTTGCAGTTACTTTGATCAAAAAAAAAAAAAAATAGATATATATATCTAAATGAGGTGAGGGAGAGGGATGTAGAGAGGTGAAAGGGTTGGCATTTCAAAGCTATTCGCATTTACATTTCTCAATTCAACTAGTTTGTGATTTATATACTGCAATTGACATGAGATTTTTTGGTTGTCAATGTGATGATGAGCTGACAAACACACACTGAGACACACACACACATATACCTACACTCTAAATTTAACTTTAATCCTAAGCCACTTTAAGCTAGTTTGTTACTTTAAGGCCAGATGCCAACACTACGTCACACCAGTAACACCTTTGAAATGGTTAGGAATAAAAACCACAAACCACATAAACCACACACACAAGGCAGCTATGCATATGGCACATCGTATATATATATACTATATATATATATGTATATATTGCTTCCAAAACTTAATTACCGCCTGGTCAGCTACTTATTGAGTGGAGATTGGCCCCTTCACACTTCATAAAGACGAAATGGCAAAGTGACCACAATAATAAACGCAATTTTAGCAGAAATCCAATTAAATGCCAAGACGCATTTGAGCCAAGAAACGTTCAAGGCAAAAGTTTTATCACAAGACATGAAAGACATAAGGATAAGAAGTAGTCAATGAATGATTCAAAAGAAGGTGTAGTGGTCCTTCAAATACCCTAACAATGTCTTGAAATAGTAACAGAAAAAGGAGAAGAAAGATTTTAAATTTAAAGCTTAAAGATATTTTAGTTTTTGGTTTTGTTTTATAAAAAAAACAACTTGTTTTTTATGTCTGCATATTATTGGGAATATATATTAATATATATTTATTTTGTTCTTTCAATCATTACGCCTAGCACTTAGGAATTCAAAAAATAATATAAATAAGAAAATTGTAATTTACATTTAATTTATTTTTAATGCTAAAATCGGTTTACAGATCTCAGGTACTGCAAAAAACAATACTTTAAATAATTATTCGGAATAAAGACCTCTTTAAGATCTGACATAATTCGAAATTCAAAATATAAGTTCAAACAAACGAACCATGATAGAATATATATAAACCAAGTATATTTAGATATAACATAAATTTAGGATCATGTTATATCTAAATATACTTGGTTTTTCTTTTGGGCAAACGAAGGTCTGATATCTCAATGCTAACTTTTAGAGCAATGTTAGTCTTTTTTTATATTTTATAAATTTTTACAAAACCAATAAACTGAATTTGGTAATAAATATTTATGATATATACTCCCTTTAAGCAAAATAAATTGGCGCTCAGGATATATATAGATACAGATACATATACATAGAGATCCACGATAGTCTTGGCTACTTTACCCTAAATATTATTTTCTACTGATTTTTTATTGGTAAGTCCACTAGTCCCAGGGCGATTTACATTTAATCCTTTTTCTATTGACTCTTTATTTAGATAGTAACAAATTATATAGAAAAGCTGCTTTAATCTTAATTTATCACGTGTAATTTCTGAATTTAGTAATTTTTTTCCTTTACCGATGTTTTTTCAATTCTATTTTAATAATTAAAACTAATTCGAATAATGGATAGGACATATATATATTAAGCAAAAAAAGTGTCTTTTTTAAGTTTTGCTGTTTAAAATCATAACGTAGAAATATATTTTGCTGCTTCTTAAAAATATTTTATATTTATTAAATAATATTTAAATTTCACAATTTAACTACGAAATGTTTACTCTTAGATAAAAATATTTTACTGTTTCTCTATAAATGAAAGATAGAAAGAAACAAAGAAATTGGTTGCCATAATTTCATTTGTTTCTTTCTTCTCATTATCGATTGTTTTTTAAAGTAAGCAAGGATTAAATGATTCTACTATTTTATAAATTTTGTAAGAATAAAGTTTCTCAATAATTTTAATTTAAAATTTATTAATTTTGTTATGGAATCTTTAAGGCTCATAAGTAATAATTTTTGCTTGGCAAACCTTAATAATATTTACCAATGCCTTCCTATCATAGAGTATTGCCAGACAACTTTCGCCAAAATGACAACATCATCGATGTTGTCTTCTGGTCACTGGTCATGACGATAAGTATTATAACCGGCCAGTGAGATGTGGATAGTTTGGACTACACTTTTTGGTATAGGTTTCTGCTTTGTCCCTCACTCTTACACTTCCACTTCCACTCCCATTCTCAGGCCTGACGTTTATTGCGTTCCATGATAAAAATTGCAATTATTTAGCCAGTGGACACAACATGATGACAAAGTCGTCTGTAATTTATTTCCACTTGGACTCTGTTGATTTAGCCCGGGACGAGACAAAGCAAACAGGACATCACCAAAGGCACAACAACTTGCAATTTCTTTTTTCCCCTTTTCGTCTTTTTTTTGGGTTTGTTTTTGCTTTTTTTTTTTGGATTGTCATTGATGTGGCAGGATGCGATGAGAGTTGAGAATAGAATCGTTGAATTTGCCACCTTGTGGGCGTTGAATGTTGCGGCTAATGAAGTGTATGCAAAATCTTTCAACCTTTTTTGAGTGGGCAAGGCTTTTGGTAGATACACTCAACTCTAATGAGTTCAAGTTTTGTTAGAGGTTTTCGGTCTGGCTTGAAGGTGTGACGACTGACGACTGTTCAAGTCTTCTTTTACAGATTTTACTCCTACTCCATTATGCAATTGCTGTGAGGACATGACTGTGAGTCTGCTGCAGTTAAACTTTCAAGAGGCATCCACTTGATGTGGCCAATGTGCTGCCGTTTGCCGTTTTTGATGTTGATAAATGATGTTGCATTTTCATTTAGAAAATTTGTTGGCCAAAGAAAAGTCACTGATTGACTAACACGATGACGATGACGACAACGACAACGAGTAGCTGCAACAACAGCAGCAGCAACAGCAACAACGACAACATGAGACTGACTGCTGCAACTGTAGCTGGTTGGGGTAAGAGTGGCATGGACGGACAAGTGGCTGCTTGTCAGCAAAACGTTTAGTGGCAAAATACACATAGGGAGAGACACTCGAACACCAGCATCAACCGGGCAGTGGTTAGCGAATCAATTATGCCACAGACACCAGTTGCAAGCTTTATATGCACCAAGTGGTGGAGACTTGCCAGCCAGGAGTAGGGGCAAAGCAACTGGGGGAAATGAGGTATGATGTAGATAGACTGGAAGCAGCTGCTTCTTTTGCTAATGCAAAAAGTTTCTACCATCCAGCTTTCAGGTTGGCTTACAAACCAGTAAGTCAATGGGGAGGTAAACTAAAGCCAAGTTAAACTAAATTTCTCATGGGTAATATGGTCTTTAAGTTTCATTTGGATATCTTTTACAATCTTTTTAAGAAATAATTAAACTTTGATATTTGCACGAAACGAGTAGTTTTTGTTAATAAATCGTTAGGCGAAACGTGTATTGCAATATTCTTTTGTGGGTTGGCTGTTTTAACAAGAAACATCGGATTTGGTTACTAAACCTTATTCTTATTTTACAAAATAACTTTATGTGAATAGCAGAAGCATTTGAAAACTAATTTCTTTTAACTTTAAAAAAGTATTAGGAAAAATAAAACAAAGTTTTTGGGTCTCCTAGAATTAATTTGAAAATTATAAAGAGTCTTTATTAAAAGTTTGGTTAGTTAACTAAAAACTTTTTAACCAATTTAAAAAATATTTAAGATCAAACCTTTTTTAAAACTTTGTGGCCTCGTTTCAAGAATGCTTTTTGTCGCCAAAATCATTTTGAAAACAATTTTGAAAAACCTTTTTACTTATGCGCCTTGTAAAATCAAAATTCTAAAAGACACTTGCATATGCAGCTTCAATAAATTTTCCTAAATTTGTAGAATTTCGATAAACAAATAAAAAGGGAAGAAAGTTAACTTTCAAATTCAAATATCTATTATATTGCAATTGTTAAGAATAATTGCAAGCAAATTTCAAAGCTACAATAATAATATTCGGAGTTAAGGAAAAAAATTAACCAAGATTTATATATTTTTATAAAATAAATCGACTTTCATTCGACTTCTCCAAAATGAATATATGATCATTTTCTGAATCAACACAATTAATAGGCGTCTGGAAAACATGAATTGGATTTGAAATACAACAACGAATTATTTAGTTTGTTCTAGTTTCTGAATCGTTTTAAAAGTAAATCGAAGTAAAATTCAAATCGTTTTGGAATTAAAATAATAAGACAAAAATGACTGAATCGAATCCTTCCACTTAAGCTTACAATTCTCCTCAACATATGAGATATTGTTAGAAAAATATTGAGAACATGAAACGTTTATGTATTTATGTGAAAATTGTGAATATCATTTCACTGATTAAAAGGCAAATGATTTGAAATCAAATCATTTAACTCGAAATCGAAAAAGGTTTCAATTCCAAGTACGACAAATTATTCGGAATGAGAAACTCAGACAGATCAGATCTATATAGAGAATAGAAATTTTTTTTTTATTCCTTTTTGGAATTTGTGTTCCCAATAATAATAACAAAATCAACAAAGTGGTTAACAATCTCGCATTAAAATATTGAAAATACGCAAATATTTTTTGAAATTAACACAATATAAATTATTTATAATTTTAACTATTACTTAATTATCATTTATTATATTAGTGTACTTTTTATAAATTTTCCAAGTATCGATTAGTTTTGTCTTTTGTAATTCAAGTTTTTGTCACTTTGTAGTTTTATCTCTTAATAGACGACTCTATTCTATATCTGACAAGGGCAAATTATTTGTGGTTAAGCCTTGAAGCTATTGAAGAATGGCTGGCTAAAGCAAACACTTTAGAAAACCATCATCTCTGTTGGAGCAAATCTCTTAAATTACTGATGTCAGTTGGTTGGGCAAGGACAAGGCCAGGCACCCATTCAGTGGGACAATGCATCTGCGTTGCCCCTAACTGACATTGCAATTCCACTGCCATTCCATCGTGTTCTTCTTGTATTTTTGCAAAAATGTTTCAAGCACTTTTATAGCACACACACACACACACACCCTCCTCACCCTTGCTTTACACAGAATACTTCCTAAAGCCTTGGGGGCACACACCCACTTGTAAAACGTCCCGCCCCATTGTCAGTGCAACTTTTGTTGCAAGGCGCAAATGCTTTAATCTTAAACATGCCAGAGAGCGGAACACTTGAGCGTTGTCAAGTGGCTGCTGCCACTGCCAGCTGCCAGCACCCAGAACCCAGCATCAAGCACAGAGAATACACAGGGATTCGCCCTCAACTCAGCGACAACGAGCACAAGAACGACAGTTGTCCTGGGCACACGCAAAGTAGACAGTTGACTTGCAATCTTGAGTGGGTGCAGCCTTGACTTGTCTTGGCGCTTTCGCTTTGGGTATTTTCCGATTTTTTTTAAAGCTTTTCCTTAATTTCCATTTCAGGTTACGCCCCAAAGCCAAAAAAAAAACTAGAAGGATGGGCTAACTTCGGCCACGCCGAAGTTCGGATACCTTTGCAAACTGTCTTTTTCAATTACATATAAATAACCAGAATCATAAGAAAGTATATAAAGCTAATCATGCCCGTGACTCCAAGAAAAAAACTTACAAGTAAAAAAAAATTTTTTTTTGGTCCGATTGTTCCTATAGGAGCTATATCATATAGTCGGCCGATTCTGTTAAAACTCAACAGACACATTTTTATATATACCAAACTTACATATACCAAATTTCGAGAGCATCGCTGTTAAAATAACCAAGATTTTCGTCTAAAACTAATTTTTTGGCCGATCGTTCCTATGGGAGCTATATGATATAGTGCCCCGATTCTGATAAAACTTGCCAGATATGTTAGAAAGTAAATAAAACTCATAAATACCAAATTTGGTGATAATCGCTTTTAAAACAACCAAGTTATAGCACGAAATCCATTTTCAAGACCGATCGTTCCTATGGAAGCTATATGATATAGTCAACCGATTTTCATAAAACTTGATGGATATGTTAAGAAGTATATGAAACTCAGAAATACCGGCTTTCGTAATATTTCGTTGGAAAACAACAAAGTTATTGAGGTTAAAGCTTATTCACGACCGATCGTTCCTATGGGAGCTATATGATATAGTCATCCGATCGGGATGATTCCGAGATATACAATGCCTGCAGCCAAAAGAAGCCTAGGTGCAAAATTTCAGCTCTGTAGCTTTAAGGGTCTCGGAGGAGATTGCGTTGATCCAGACAGACGGACATTCGGACAGACGGACAGACGGACAGACGGACATACGGACAGACGGACAGGGCTAAATGAACTCAGCTCATCGTCCTGATCAAGAATATATATACTTTATATAGTCGGAGATGCTTCCTTCTATGCGTTGCAAACTTCTGACCAAAATTAATATACCTTTTTTGCAAAGGTATAAAAACGAAAAAAAACGAAAGATTCTAAAATCCCTTTTTTTGTTTGCCATTTTGAAGTGTTTATCTATATCGCTTACGGTAGTAAAAGTGGATGTGGATGGAATCTAGGGACAGGGATAGGGATACGGAGAGGGAGGGAAACCCAATGGAAATCCTCTTCTCAATTTGTTTTCGGTTTTCAGTCTTTGGTGGCGTTAGCTTCGCATTTGTTGTCGTATTTTTTTTTTTTTTTTTTTTGGCATGTGCGCATTTAATTGAAAATTTTCAACCACGCCCATTTGTTGCCTTCCGTTTACGCACTACAGTTTGCGTCTTGGACGAAAATTTTAATTAAAATTTTCGTAACTGGATTTTTCCTTTACTTTTTTTTTTGGTTGCCTTAAAGTGTGAAGTTCCGAGACAATTTTCCGGTTACTAGGTGGATAGGTTAGCCCGCTTTTGCCACACCCACTTTCACTGTAGCTGCTCCTCCTCCTCCTTCTCCTTTGAGTTGGTAAAATATTTAACATGCAAATGAGTTTGGCTCTGCATAAAGTTTCCCTTTAAATGTGTTTATTTTAGTTACCACGCCCTTTCAACCCTTTCCCCCCCAATACGTTATGCCAACCTCAGTGCCTCCCACGCATCATGACTCGTTAAAAAAGAGAAGAGAAAAAAAGAGTTACAAAGTTAGTGAATATTTTAACACTTCTTCGTTGCGTTTAACATTTATTTAGTCGGTCTACTTTTTATACCATGGGGCGTATTCGCTTTAGGATTTGCTGTTTTCCCTTTTCTCCTGATCCTTCGCTTCCTACATTTTAATGAGGTTTTTAAATTTTATTGAAAGCCAAAGGGAAACCTCTTTCTCTGGCACTTCATTAAATGAAAACTCTTTTCTTTTTTTTTTTTTTTTTTTTGTTCACTTGTCAATTCAGCACTAATCAACAAGAAAAACATAAAGCCACCGTTGGTCACATACTCTCCTCTCCCTCCCTTTTCATTGCCATCATTCCCACTCTCAGCATCATCATCATCATCACCAATTCACATTTCGGGCAAATCTTTGGCACGTTTCAATTCATTAGCTTCGTGACATTTGTCGTTTGATTTCACTGGGGCAATAACTTTGTCCCGTTCTCTCTCTCTCTCTCTTTCTGTCTTTTTCAAATGCATTCATGCATTCATTCACCATTCACACGCACATCAACTTCCCCTCACTGTCACCTTCTCCACTCCTATATCTTTTTCTTTCTTTCTCTTTCACTCTTTCTTTTTGGAATTGCTATGAAAACGCATTGTGGTCGAAATTGTTAACAAAATGTCAAACGGAAACAACGGCAACAACAACAACAACGACGACGATGAGAATGAGGAGAATGAAGAGGATGATGATGACAACGTTGGCTGCATCGGTGCCCAATAAAACTTCAATAGGTTGCCGAGTGATTTTTATCCATTGGAGCCAGCTAGGGTTAAGCAATAGCGGTATAGGGGAAGACCTGATTGTGCGGTTGGAGTTACAATTGTTTCTGTTGTTGTTATTGTTACTGTTGTTGTTGTTGTTGTTAACGCTAGCACGTGATGAGTGCAATAATGTACATGCTCTAGTGTTGAGAGAAAATAACGGTGATTTCTCAATTAGAGTGATAAGTCAGAAAATGAATGGAACCGGAACTAGAACCATTTAGAAAGTGACAACCATTGTAATGAAGAAAATTAAAGGAAATGGAAAGGCTAAAGTTAAAATCTTGAAAAATAATACAAAATATTTGAAATAGAAATTGTATGCCCTATATTGGTACTAAAGCTTACAGAAATTGAATGAACTTTAGAATCAGAAAATAGATAGAAAAAATATCAATATTTTTAAAAAAATTAAAATGAATGAATTTATTTATAATTGATTAAATAAACTAAATTACAAACAGTATAATTTAAATATATATTTTATTAAAAGAAATATTATGCATCTGACCAATTTAATTATACCCTCAGCAAAAGAGTTTTCTTAATGAAAAATTTTTTTAAAATCCAAGGACATATTTCAATAAACAACTGAATATATTTATTACCCATTTTTTCAAATAAATTTCATGAAAAAGGTGTTAACTTACAATTTTTCTCTGAATTATAAAGTATAACTTTTATATTGAGCCAAAAATCAGTAAAATATATATAATAAGTCAGCTGATCCCAAACTGTTTTTGTCGTTTAGCGATATTAATTAAAAATCAAATCAAACTTAAAAGTCCAAAGCAAACAGTTCAACTAGTTAAATAAAATTAGGATAGACTTATCTTCTTTTTGAGATATTAACTTCTAAAAAAATAGCTTTTTTTCTCAATAAACGTATGTACTTATATAGGAAAATAGAAGGTTATTGGGAACACTTCTTACTATGGTTCAGTGAAACTATCATAATATCTCCTTTTGTCTTTTTAATTCTATAATTCAATAAAGTTGTAATCATGTAAGTGTTTAGGTCTTATTTCATTTAAAATTAGTAAATTTACTTAAATTTTCTCATAAAAGTTTTTTGAAAATTACCCAAAAATATGCATACACATATAGATAGACAGAATCAGGATATTATTAATCGATTCGTCCCTTTATGTATTTGGCTATGATTTTATAAATTTTAAATATTTTTGCGTATCCCGACCTTAACTTTGGAATGCAAAAACCTTTTAACGTCTTTTAAAAACACATCCATGTTAAACCAGCTTCTAAGAAGAATTTAAAAGAATTGATTAAAAAATATATATATTTTGTTTAATTTTTCATGCTTCTTTAAAAAAATGTTTATGCTTTTGTAAAATTATTTATTAAATAATTTATTATAATTTATTTATTATTTATAATTTATTAATGTAGTGTAAAAGCAGAAGGTTTCTATTTTACCCTTTTAATTTTATCATAACATATGAAATTACCAAAATCAATTGCTAAATTTAATAAATCAATATAGTGCAGTTTGTAAACTGTGATTTCATCTATCTAAAAGTCACTGTATACCGTTATTTTCTAGTCAGACCTTAACCCATTGAAGCACATGCGTGTGTATCTATGAGACTTTGTATTCAACTATGCAACACCTCAACACAAACTGTATGGTGGAGTAGCTCATTTCGGGATGAAATAATGCACGGTGTTGCCCTTCATTATTGTTGTTGTTGTTGCTACTACTGTTGTAGTTGTTGTTGTCACTGCTGTTGCATTTGCTCTTAATTTCGGGTTTCGGTGCCAGTCACGTAGATGCTCCATCGAGCTCCAATGTAATTATGGAGCGCACATGTGTTTGCCTGATTAGGCTATAGGTGTAGGAGCGTTTGGTCGGGGTCGTTGTGGATTGCGGGCACTACCATCGACATTGCTGCAATTTTGTATTCATCGCCATGTATGGATGTGAAGGAAGAAGTGAGGAGAATGAGCGGTGACATTTCTTTTTTTTTCCAGTGTCATCGTGCGTGACCGGGAGTTGTTGCGATGTTTGACTTACAATTAAAACCGAATATATATACAACTCATTATCAAATTTGTCGCGAATTTGTAGTTGTGTAGCATTTGGTGTAGATATCCGAGTAACTAGTTGTAAGGGTGCACTGGCATGAGATGCGGGGGTGGGGGTGTATGTGTGTGAAAAGTTTAGTTGTTGTGGTCAGGTGCGAAACTGTTGTTCAACGTACATTATAAAGTTATACCCAGATCTCGGGTAAAGGATGAGGTTTAGTGTGGAACTTTACAAATAGATTCTAATTGGAGTAGAGATAATGGTAGCATGTTTAGACAGTTCAAGGAATGAAATAAATAATTAAAACAGCGGTTAAGCTATATCAACAGACACCAAAAGCCTGTCATTTTATATGGAATGTGATGGAGTACTTAAGCATTGACAGTTGAGATTAAAATTAACGATTAAAATTCTATTTAAATACTTAAAAACATTATTCAGCTAATTGTGTTTAAAAAATATTACAAATATAAATTTCCTCGTTTATTGTGTAAAAGAGAATAACAAAATAAAGGAACTACTCTTATGCTAACGGATTTGAATATCCGTCTAAGTGTAGGGGACTAGTTTCCTTCCTCCTCTTATCGATAGATAGCCTTCTTCCCTTTTCTTATAACACGAGAAACTAGTACTGAATGATGACCAACATAATGATGTTAAGATTTATTAACTCTAGTCCTCTCCCGGACGCCGGCCTCCTGGTATCACCCTACTTTGTAGATAACCACATATTAATAGCGTCAAATCTTCCAAACGGCTGATGTTAAGGGAAGGACGTTCCTTCAACTAACTTTATAAGTAACGCACTAACTAGAATGGTCCATGACAAATACCGACCCTTTAATAGCGGACCACCCTATCTTCTGATCCTGAACCCAACCCCTGTCGATTTGCTGTTCGAGTCAAGATATTCTGGGCAACCACCATACTCTTCGGTATATACATACCTATTATAGTTAAATATTTTACATATATTTAAAAAAAATCGGAATCGAATAATTGCATTGATAATTTCGGATTTTAAGGGAGAACATTATTCACCTTTGCTGCAACAGGTCTGTGTTTCATTGCTTCGAAGCATTTCCAAAATTTTAGGGAACTGCTGCGCTAAGATGGCACTTAACACGCTTTGTAAGTGTTGCAAAGTGTATTTCATATAAAGTTATCGCAATTAACAGTTCAAGATTTATTAATGCACTCAATGTCAGTGTTGCAAAGGCTCGTTGGATTAACCTCTAATAATCGAGAATCAATTAAAAGTTCCTCAAGAGTTTTACGTTTTTAATTTATTGATTATTATGGAAACTAATACCTTGAAAAAACCTTTCTTGTATTGCTTAAATATTAAATTTCTATTAACAAACTAAAACTGAAATTTTATCATTTTTCCAACAAATAAAAATATAATTAATTTCCAAAAACATAACTCTAAATCTTAATTTCTTAAGAACAAAAAAGAAGACTTTTCTTTCGACTAATTAAACTTTGTCTTAGACAAAATCCTTCTCTTATCTGCGTTTTTATATTTATTCTCAGTGGAGAAAAAAAAAAAACAAATCGCAAGCAACAGCACTTTCACCCAAGGCCATCATTTATATCCCCAATGTAGATGGAACATCTTTTTACTACCCTCGACTTTAGCTGTTCAGTTTTGGGGTAAGATTTATTTGCTGAGATTTTTGAAAGAGTTGCCTTGGACTGAGAGCCGCCGCTACCGCCGCCGCGTGATTATCCAGTGCATTGAACGCGTCCAGCCATTAATTACAAGCAGCTGTTCTTAACATTTGTTCAGTTCCCTTTTCCTCCCTTTCTGGGGTTTTGGTTGTGCAGCCAATTCCCAACGTAAAACCGCATATTTGCCTATTTATGAAAAATTATTTCAAGAAAGGAATTTCCGTGTCATAATTTTTATATATTTTTCCTCTTTCCCTTTTCCCTATTGAGGTTTGCGTAGGTGCTCCTCGGATTTCCATAATTGTCTTTGGCTTAGTTTTTACTCTACAGAGAGACAAAAAAAAAGGAATATCATTTTTTTTTTCCTTTTTATTTTTTTTTTAGGTGCTGATGTCGTTGTGGCATGTTTTGCTTTACTCGTTGCCGTTTATGATGCTGGCGGTTTTTATGGTGCTAAAGACATTAAAACTGTCATAGCAGCGGACACTTAATTTGATATTCGAGCGAGGGATAATTGGTACAGACTGTGTAGACATGTGTAGAAATGGGATACGGAATTCTACTGTTCCGAGTTGTATGTACGATGTGGAAATCACATTTGACATGTACTGCTAGATGGGGCTGGAGTTGGGGTTGGGGTTGGGGTGGCCCACACACACAGCCAGATAAACTCAGACAGTGGGTAGAGGGGGAAGGTTGGTGGGTAGGTGGGTAAGTTGGATGGGGGAAGTTGGCGTGGGAGTTGTGTTTTTGTATAAGGCCTGAGGTGGTACAATACATGCTCTATTTTAGTTTCATGTGGTTTTGTTTTCGAGTTTTAGTTGCATAAACATTGAGCTTACAAGATGTTCTGAGATGAAATATTAATGGACTTGGAAATAAACCCAAAAATATATCTAAAGTGTAACTGCAAAGTGTTGTTACCGGATTCGAATTAGTGGATTGTGTATATCTCCCTCCCGTGTGATTCGTTTCACGGGGAGTAGGGAAGAAGAAAAAGAAACATTATTTTTTCTATTTTATTTGTTATAATGAATGTTTTGTTGTAATTGTAATTTCTTGTAATGAGTTTTCAAAGTGATATAATTAGAGCATTTGAGGTATATTTTTTTTTCCTAGATCTGTATCTTTTTTTCCAAATTCTTCGATTCTTTTCAAACTTGTAAAAAGGTGGGTAAACTTTTGTTATGTCATGAGTGGTTTGAGACCCGGGCTTAAGTTACTGTCTTCTGCTTTTTATCAAAATTACAATCTCCTATCCCATGGACATATAAACACACTCTTTTAGCTATTTTGTCCTTTTTATCTCATACTTCCCTAGAACATCTTTGTCTATTGTCTAGTTTCTTATATTCCCTGGATAAAATACTGATTCCGATTCTTAGCAATACTTATACAAACTGTTCTTATTCATAATTATACGAATCATAGTATGCATTCTAAATATCAAAATATTCGTTTTAGTGTGACCAGACTTCAGTTTAATTTTTGTTTTAGAAAAATGGATTGTGATTTCCAAAACTGGATACGAAAATGACAAAAGATCTCAAAATAATCATTGAAAACAAAATTTCTTCTAACAGGAGTATTACATTTTAAGTGTGACCATACATAAAATTAAAACGTTCCTCTATTAAAGAAGAGGTTACCATAAAAAGGACAAGAAAATAAATTATTATCTATTAATTTTGTATGTTTAGTGTGGCCATATATCTAATTAAATCAAGATTTTAAGTAACAATAGAAATTATTGAACGGAACTTATACAAATTTTTAATACATTGATCCCATAGACGACTAAGAATCTATAATCCTTCAAATTTACTATACCAGTTTCAAGTTAACTTCATTAAAAAGTAAGTTATTTCATCAATATTAATAAAGATCTAGAAAAATATTTAGTTCTTACTATACTTGCGTTAAATATGCAAAGGTAACCTAATAGTAGACCCCCATCAAGCCACTATCTTGCCCCAAAGCAGGCCACACCCCATCTTTGGCACGTCCATATCAGAAAAATCTATAGCATAAATCAGACTCACAATCCTCAGACCAGCTTTTAGTGAACCCAAAGACATGAGCAATAGACCCAGGCCTAAAAGGGGACAAGGGGTGTAACGACCACTCAACAGAAAAACTAAGAGACAAAGATATAAAGAATGAGAGAGAGAGAGAGACGGGGGAACAGAGAGATACAGAATTTCCCACGCTGTTTTTTCCAACCCAAACACATAAAGTTTGTGCCACCCAAATGGAGGAGCAGGCGATGGGGATAGCAGTGGTAGTACATGTCGCTGGGCCATAAACCATCATACTACGCCCAATGCAATGTCCTCCGACCATATGTATGTACATAAAATGACAAACAAAAAGTAAAGAAAAAAAAAAAAAACAGTTCTACAATATAATAAACAATTTCTTGATAAATCGTCGAACTTGGATATGGGTTCGCCTTCATTGGCATGCCGTCGTCGAACTATAAAATTTATGGCAAAACACAAAAATTTATGTATTTTAAAATGTAAGCGAAATAATTTTGTTAAGAGGCAAAAAATTGAAAGAAAAAAGAAAATATGAGTCGTACGTGTCTAATGTGCGGAATGGTTCGAAGTCTTCTAATGAGACTGACTCGCCCCATATCGCCCCCTCTGACAAATATTGCATTGTTGCACAAATAACTCAAGTTGCAACTAATTACGATGCATTTCATACTTAACAACTGCGGCAATAAATTGCAAGCGTGGCCCATGACACGACAGCGTCGTCCGACTGGTGGTCGCCACCGCTTGGCAGATTTCAGTTTTCAGTGATTTCTGTTTTTTTTTTTCTTTTTTGGTTGTTCGCCTGTTGCCTGCCTCTCAGCATTTAACACGCCTCGTCATCATATTCGGAAGCAATACATCATTCTGCCTAGGCTGAGGGCTTTAACTCAACTCTCTGCATCTGTGACCATGTCCGCGCGGCATGTGTCATGGCAACCCAGGCACTTGCCGCAAATTGGTTTGCATTTTCGCGAAGGGGCGTCAGTTGGAAGGAGTCTGAGTCGTCAGTCGTCATGTAGTGTTGTCCCCACTGGTTCCCTCCCAGCTCGTTAGTTGCGCTGCATACGCAAATTTTGTGCAACGATGCTGTGCAAGGGATTCTGTATTTGCCCATAAGGGAAGAACGGGGACATAAGGAAGCTGAAGACGGAAGACAGAGAAGATGAGATTGAAGTATAGGAACATCAGGTAGCTGGTAAGTTGAAAATGAGTTTGACACTGATGGTGAAAGGATATGCATAAGAACAAACGAAGGAAGTGGCCCAAAGTAATCACACCCAGAAATGCAAAAGAGTCTTATATAAAGCAATTTATGATATGTTTCTCTATATTAAAAGTCAATAAACTTTGTTTTTCATTAAAGGAAATTTCGTTGATGTTTTAATTGTATTAAATCTCGGTTAACTAACGAGCTGTTAAATGCACTCGTTACTCAACACTGCTGACCAGTGTCACCACAAATTGCAATTAAACGGCAACGCTGTTTCCGATTTTCATTTTTTCTTATTTATGTTAGTGCTGCTCATTAAATAGATAATATATTGTATTGCATTAAGTTCTTTAACAATATATTTAAAAAATAAATAAATAAATTTCCTACAAAAAATATAACAATTTGTTTTTAAAACGAAAAAAAAATTAGTAAATTTTTTTTTTATATGGAAAATAGTTTTTTTTCGTTGTTAGGATAAAATTTGAATGCTGTGTAAAGCTAAAACTGTGTTATCTAACAGATCTTTTTTAATAAGGACCTTAATAAACTTTCTAATTATTTGTTCTTAATCTATCCATTTGTTCTTAAAGTTCCATTAATTAGAAAGTACTTTCAAGTACATCTATATTCTTCCTTTGCGCACAACTTAAAAATGCATAGTCATTTTTCAGAAATTTACAGCACGGACGATTACAGATGTGTTGATAAAGCCCTGCCCGTATGTACGTCCGTTTGAATGTCCCTCAGCCCACCTGTCAGGATCAACACTATCTTCTTCGAGATCCCAAAAGTTTGAAATGATTCCCATCGAATACTACACTCTACTCAGTGCACATAATTTTCTTTAAAACCAAAGGAAACGGAAAAAACTTTTGTTCACCAAACAGAACTATGTAATTAGCTACAAATGATTTGAGGTCTCCTTCCCATTACCTACAACCAGTTCAGTTAGTCAATACCTGATCAACACATTATTGTAGCATATCCTGTTATTATATATTTAATTTATCCTTAAGAACTGTTGCTGCTTTCATGGCAAAATAAAAATGAGCGAAAAAGCTTATCTTTAAATCAATCCTTTCATTTATATCCGAAGCAATTAAACTTGACAGTTTAAAAAATGATTACAAAACTATCTAAAAATAAAGAGAATAGTTCCTTGAAAATAAATTAAATGTAACGTTATTAATTTTAATTAATTAGTTTAAAGTATTTTAAAACTACAGACCCCTAAAAGGTAACTTGCAAGGGTATAGAAACTTCGTCTCTCTACAACTTCTTTGTATTGAATTACTTGGCCCTGGGGGCTAGTTTTGCGGTTAAGATATTTGTAACTATTTCTTTGTCAACTTCATTTATGAATCACAACTCATACTCATTTATAGAACTATAATTTTTTTATGAGGCAGCTAAAAAAATAAAGAAAAACATATTTACTTTAGCCATAATTTCAACATTAAGGCATCATAAAAACGTCATGATTATTTTTAAAAGGCATTTTTATTCTCTCATTTTTGTTGTTGTTTGATTTTTTTCTTATTCGCTTGTATGCACAAATTACGAAAGTTGGAAACGAAAAAACGAACGAAATGAAAAAAGGCAAAAGAAAAATATTTTATTAACACTTCGTTCCAATGAAGATCAATATTATTTTTAAACGTGGGCCTTGTGGAGCGCCGGCATTGGCCATGTGAATGGGTTAACATATAGAATGATGGGAAGGGGATACAATAAGAGAGGGAGAAGGTGTCTGTAAATGGGCAAAAGAAGATGATGAAGGGAAGGCAAAGGGTTGTTGGTCCCTTGAGGGCTGCTGGCATATTTCAAGCAACAAGACGGAAATTAATTTCAATTTTCTGCCTCCGCACTTTTCTCTGTGAGTTTTCACATTCACACACACACACACACACACACACACACAACACACGTTCTGTAATTGTACAATAAAACCATCAACACCCTGTCTACTATAAGTAAAGTATCTAGAACTATCCCATAATTTGTTTATTTTAATTTATATTTGTTGAAGTTTTTATATGTATATATATGTTTTCTGTTTCTTTTTCATTCCGTTCCCAATCATATAGTTGATTGAAAATTGTTGGAACGGGCGGGAGCGGTGGCGGTTTATAAACAAATAAATCGCTCGACAAACGGAAATATTTTCGGGCCTCCTGAGTATATTGGGTGGGCTATGGCCCAGTGCCCATTAACTGCACAATTCCAGGAGCAGCAGTGTTGTCCCTCGGACGGTCATTTCTCTTCAGGGCTCTTTCCCCGACTCCATCTAGGTAATTACCGGTCATTAATAATATGCAGATGTGCCTTCGTTTCCATCCATTCATTCTTACATTCGTTCATTCGTTTGCCCATTCATTCCTTCACCTCCAACTCGCATTTCACTTAGCCATTTTCATACAATTTCGGTTATGTTCTGTTTATGTTTTTATGGGCAACATTTTCGAACACAATTTCCAAGTTGTGGCAGTTAAAAAAAAAGCATACACATATCCCGCGGTGTAAGAAAGGACACACCGATGTTGATATACTCTTATATTTCCTCAAATGGTTAATTTATAATAAAAGTAACAATGATTTGTAGAATAAAAGCAAAAAAAAAAAAAAAATGCAAAATAGTTTGCAATATAAATTTAATAAGTTCATGAACGAAAGACTTTTTCTATTTCTGGTTCCTTATAATTCAAAAACAATATTTATGTTCTTCTTTTATTATAATAATACAATTATTAATTAAATAAAACATGAAATAATGAATCATAAATAGAAAAAAACAGAAAATGTATAAGTTTTTGAACTTTTAAACTTAAATCAGAATGCAAATCATTTTACATAATTTTACTTAAATTAAATATATAATTATATTTAAATTTTTTTTTAAGTTATATATTGTTAGTCAGGCAGTTCAAAACTTGTTTTCCAATATGGCTGAGATATTTGTAAAAAGCTTAAAATATATTTCTATTAAAACTTTCTCATAAATCGATCATTTTTGTAAGAAAAGTAGCTGGAAAAATTTAAGATATTTCAAACGGATAAAATCTTTTCCATTGACCATATATAAATGGCTAAAGTAAGCAACTTATCTGCATACTTATTTATTTAATATTTTTAATAACTTGTTAGTTTTCAATATATCTCTTAATTATTCCATTATGGGCAATTCAAACGTTATCCCATAATTTTTTGGTAAATTTTTTAAAACGAAGCAAAATTTTCGTTTTCTTAATTACAACACCAACAATTAAAACATGTTCTAGCCATAAATTTCAAGTTTTATTTTTATGGGAAAAATTTTTGCATATTTTTTAAACTTTAATACCTTGGCCCAAAAGTGCTTTCATTTGGAGATGTGTTGCCATAAACATTTGATGGTCTTTAGTTTGCCCTTGGTCTTGTTCTGCCTTTAATTGAATTAGAAAAGCTAAATTATACTCAAAAGTTGACTTAGTTATAAATAAATTTTACTGATTTATCGTAGTTTTACGTGCAATTGAAAGCTTCGAGAATAAAACGAGAAAATGGCCAAATATGTCAATGTCTTTGCCAATAAAAAGAGCAAACAACTAAATAACTTTGAGTTAGCTTAGTTTTAAATCTATTTATGAAAATAAACAAAATTCGAAGACAAATAAATTGCAGAAATAAACATCCGTCGAGTGTGTCACAAACATCTGACAATAGTCTTTATACCCTTTTCAAGGTTACATAAAAAAAGAAACAGCAAACAGACACAAAATAAAAAGGAAGAAATTTTCGTTTGTGTTTCTCATTTTCATTTCTTGACCCCAAGGGACCTTGGAGCACACAATTTTTATGATGGGAGCCAAACAAAGGAATCTTGGCTCATGTATATTAAGTACTTTAGTAGGCCCTTGTAGAATGGCTTAACAACATCTGTGTTAAGGAACTAGAATTGGGTGACGGTAGGGAAAAATCCATACTTAAAAGTAAGTCAATGGAGATTACCAAATTGATTCATTTAATGAAATACATACAAGAAAAAAATACCCAAAACAAGAAAAAACAATATAATAGATTACTTTTAAAGATATATAATATTGAATATTCATGTAATTGATTTGATGATTGATTATTCTTTAGGACATAATAGACATTTGGCATTTTTTTATAGAAATAAGCACAATGAACTGGGAAGATATAATAAATCGTTAAATTTAAATTTACAAATTTAATTACCTTAATTTGATTAGACTGTTTTGAGTTGCCTTCTGTTTATCTTCCTTTGTAGTATAGAACTCCTTTTTAAGTAAGTCTAACTTAAACATTTTTTTACATATTTAAAATTAAAACTTTTGTGATTTACGTTTCTGTTCTCTTATAGGATTACACATTAATCAAAAGAATCAATAGAAAGAGATGGTTATTAAATTGGTATATATTTCTCAGTACCCATTTAAAATTTACAACAGAAAAAAATTAACTGCAATCGAACTATTAATGATTTCGTACGAGATCAAGACTAAGTTTCATCTTATAGAAACTATGATATATACTAAAAACAGAATGAAGTCAAAGTGCATCATAAGGAAATTTTCATTATATAAAACTATACTACACTATTTGAAAATAAGTAGACCTTTTTTGTGTCAGGGTTTAACACAATAAATTTCATTTTTTAATTTAATATCACCTAACTTCATGTTTATAAGTTTTCTAAAGTTCCTATCTTATCTAACAAGAATCGATTACCGATAACAATTAGCTCTTATAGGACAGATCGTTTCAGAATATAGTTTTATATTAATAACTTTGTTATTTTCTAAGCTGCTGTCACGAATTTTGGTTTTTCTATGGTGTATATAGAAATTGTGCCTACTGAATTTGAGCAAAATCAATTGACTTTATGCTATAGCTGCCGTAGGAATAATCGGACAAGTTTTTAATATGATAACTTGCGTTTAAAACAATGGACATTAAACTCCGGTTTGACTAGTTCGATATACTTTGTCGATATGATTCTGCTATACTATATATTTATAAAAAAGACAGTTTGCAAAGATATTCGAACTTCAGCAGATTTACAAAGTTAGCTTTACTATTTCAAGGTAACCCAGTATTCTCGTTTTTCTTTAGAACGCTAGACTAAGTAAGACATTAATACTATAGGCAACGAAATGAGCATTATTATCTTCAGAGGCCTTTAAATCAGAACACTATAACATCATTGTCTCGATTATCAAAGATTTTAATAATAATTTATGAACTTAGTTTAATATTAGTCGTTGAATCATTTTTAAACATTACAAAAATTAATACTTATATAATCTGAGAGTTTCGTTGATATAAAAAAAAACTTCGACTGAATCTTTTTTAGTATATATACATATAGAATTCACGAAATACTTGGCATTTGATTATTAAGCTTAAGAAAACTTTGGAAGTGTTCTTTTTTAAATTTCCTGAATTCCAGCTTTATTTCTATCAATACCAAAGCAAGTTTAAATTTGAATGTAAAATATGCAATTTATTATGGTTTATTGACTATATCTAAAAGATTTTGTATAAAGTACAGAGTCATTTAAAAGTTTATAATATTTTACACAGCTTAATCTCAACTGCTGCTACTGATGACCGACGAACGATTGCCACGAACTTACTTAGGGTTGCCAGAGATTGCGCTTCATCTCTCTTGACTAACTTTGATAGATCACCCAATTGAAATGGGTAAGTCCCTTGATTACATGGCAACCGCGCTCTTTACATTTACATATATAGGAACCGATATAGATCTTTGTTTTATTGAAAGCTTTATCTAACAAAGATCAAATTCCCTTAATAGAATGCATTTCTCTCCTTTTTATCATTTCAATAATCTTGAATATAGATCATATATATTGATAGAACTTTTTACTGTCATTTAGTAGTTTTTTATAGTTTACACTTCCAATACTAAATACCGATCTTATGTCAATGAACATGTGTAGATAATCAAATTAAATAGCAAAGTCATAACCCAATTTGATTGGAATGCATCAGTGATAAAAAATTTCTGCACTTTATTCAATAAACTTTATGAACATTCAACAATTCTTTTGCATACTTAATTTGTGTCATTCCTATGTATCATTCCTATGTATCTGTATCCGTATCTCTATCTATATTCGTATTCGCATCTTGTAGAAGTTCTCTAATGAATTGCGTATATGTAACGTATGTATGGATGTAAACTTGTCCTATAGTCCGGCATAATGAAATAAAATTTTATTATAGTTGCAGCTGTTGCATGTTGCCAACTAATGAATAAGTGTAAATTCTAATGAAAAAAGCGTTAAAAAACAACAGCTATAAAGAGCATCATCAAGTAGTAGTGCCTGGTAAAAGAGAGAAAGAGAAAGAGGGAGAGAAAATGCCAACTATGGCGAAAATTCAATTAAAAATGTAAAACAAGTCGAAAGCGCGAACCAAGAGCAGAGACAGAAGCAGAGGCAGAGGCAGAGAATGAGACTATATAGAGAAAAGGATGATGACTAAAGGAGTAAAGAGAGGAAGAGGCGTATTATAGTGGAGCAGAAGTGGCAGCTGATGGAGCGACAATACAAACGAACCCACTACATGCAATTAGAGTAGGAGAATAGTAGGAGGAGGCTTCAGAATGGAAGATGGAAAGGAGATGGACACAGTTGGCTTTGATTGCTCAATATGCGTGGCTGGTGGAATGGTTCGTTGGTTGTTCGGCGTATTTTATTGTGCGAATAGTTCACATAATGCCCGCCCAAATGGCATAGAGACCAGGACCGTAAAATTGACAAAGAACTTAGTTAAACCGAAACAACATCTGTGGTGGAGTATATAGTAACAACAACAACTACATTAACAACAACTGCAGCAAGCAACTTGCATTGTTGTCACCGAGTGTGTGCAACACTCTGAATGTGTGTGGGACGTTGGGTTTATGGCCTATGGCTAGGATTATACATAGGAAAACATACACACACACACACACTACACCATATACTATTAATGTTGTACGTTGGCGAATATTTGTGTTGGGATTTTCTTCGTTTTTTTGCTTCTTTTTTTTGTTGTGATGAGGCCAAATGCAAGATATAGTTATAGGGTCTTATGCATCATAAATTTAAAGATATTTTAATTCTTCTCCTCAAATAGAAATGCTCTGTTGTTGACTGGAGAAAAAATGAGAATAAATGTTAACAATTTGTATACCCTTACAGTTTCTCTAACATGAAATTAGTAAAACATATTCAAAGATCTAATGAAATGTATTCACCATTTTTTAAAAAGTATAATTAATCATTTAACGTTTGTAACTTAGAAAGTAAAGGTACTAAAGAAATTATAAAGTAAAAATTTTTTTTAAGGAAACTGGTTGGACAATTGCGAATCTAGATACAGGTTACTAAAAAAATTTTGGAAAACCAATAAATATATATATTTATTTTTCTTATAAGTTTATATTTTGGAATTTTTTGTTGCTTATTGGGATACAAATTTCTCTAAATTATTTAAACACTGAAAACTTTAGGGTACATTGTGAAAGATATAGCTTTCAAATTGATGCTAATCAAACCAATATACAAATGTATATAGTTTTATGTGATATAGCAGTTTATCATGTAATAATATAGAACTATCTTTGTAATTTAGAGATATTAGGATAACAATTCAATAATTTGTTTACTCTGCGTTCGTTCTCTTATAAATGCTTACCATAACATGTCATGTACAGAGTGAGGTTAAGTTAACATAAAATGCTACTTCTAGCTTATTTATGTATGTATTTAAATGTTATGTTAAGAGAGTCAATTGTTCGCGTTGCCTTTATTCATATATTTCAACGGAATTAATTATTAATCAAAATGGGTAATGGATAAGTCGCAGTAACGATCCAAAATTAAACTTTATAAAAAGTTAGCAAAAAGGCACTGTAAGCATTCGTAGTTTGATCCTAAAAAAAATTAACATAAAACTAGAATTTGAAAGTGACAAAAAGAAAATTTATAAACCCAAACACAAAAAAAAAAAGAAAAGAAATAATTAAGAAAGAAAAAATAAAATGATTTGGATGTTCTTTGAATTTGAGTCCATAGCATATGAAATTTATTTTGTACTAGGCACAGTGATTCATGGTGACACTAGTAATATAGTAATAATATAGTAAGTACAGTTATAAGGATATACAAAGCCCTTACTCTCCTCTGAGTTACACTCTTCCGCGTTTCGTAGAGAGAGAGAGAGAGTAATTTTAGTGTGCGAGCTATGTTAGTCAGTGTTAATTAAATATTTCACTAGACAACAGCAAAAAGAGGAAATAAATAAACTGAAGACCACTTTTATTTGGCTACAATATCTACATAGAAAAACTAAACTCATGACACTTTTCAAAACCTTTATTTATATTTACACCAAGGGAAAACCAATTATAATATGGCAATAAAAAATAAAGCAAACTTAACACAATTAATAAGTAGTAACATAAATGATCCTGAAACGCTTAAACTTTTCAAAAACTGTTTTAGCAGGGAATTGCTGACTTAGAAAAACGTTTCGCAACACTGAAACAAGATCCACAATTGTTAATAACAAATTATTGTGAATTATAGTACTAATACAATAATGATATCTCAATAGATCAGAATATAATAAAGTAAATATGTGAAAATTGAATATACCATTAGAGTTTTTAATCAGTGAATAATCGATATCGAATTTGTATTTTTAAATAGATAAATTGATGATTCATTTTTGGGCATGTATACAAATAACTTTTGAAAAACTACAAATTCTCTAATATTAAGTTTAACACGATCTGAATAGTCCTATTATATTTATTGAATATATTCAATTAAATTCGATACTTCACCCACATATGATACCTAATATCCAATAAGTTTAACTTTTAAATACTTTTTAAAGTTTGTTTAACCTCATTTGACCCAAATTAATACATTAAAATATATATCAATCTCTGATCCGATCTATAAAAACATGTTTCGAAAACATTTGAAATCTTTTATCTACGATATAACCTCAACAGAATATATTCTCCGCATTAAAATCAAAGATATCTGGTTTTTAGAGTCTCTCGACATGTGATTTTGATTCTCTTTTTGGGCATGAAAAATTATGTAAATGCTTGTGGATGGGTCGGACAATAAGAAAACTGTAAACATGTCGCATAAATTTAATTAATTACAATTTCTTTATCCAATCGACCCAAATTTCTTTGCCCGTTGGGTGGGGGGCGGGTTAAACGTTTTATGGCCGCACAGCAGCCGCCTACAGATTGCTCTTGAGATTAGGAGATTTTGGTCGAGTGGGGTGGGTTAAATATTTGGGATGCGGATACGATAGCATCTCTTGATCGCACAGTTCGACAATGTTGTTGTCATTCAATCCAATCAACAACAACAACAACTACAACAACAGAAAAGACTTTTCGATTAGCTTTTCCATAAGCCAACAAACGACTGGACGATTCAAATCAAGAGAAGAGTCGATAGGTCGGCATTTCTTATTCAAATTTGATTTAGTTTTTCCATTCGATTTGGTCGCCTTTGGCAGCTCATTAAGAAAGTTGTTCCGCATTCATTTTTTATCGTTGTTGTTTATCGTTTGCCGCGGCTTGATTATCTCTCGAAAGTTTTTCTCAGTCTCAGTTAGCTATAAACATACAAACATACATACATATATACACATTTATATATACATATCTTTGGGTCTTTTCTTTTATTGTCAGGCGTTTATTTTACCTAAATGTTTTGATAAGTTCTACCATTTGAAAACTTTTTTTCTATTTTTTCCCCCTTTTTTTTTGTTGTTTGACTTTTCTTTATTTTTATATTTATGTGATATCGTTTGTCATTTGGTTTATGGCTTGTTTAGGTGAGATGATATGGAGGCTGGGTTAAATACTTATGATGACAGTTTCAAGTATTTTGAATGAGAAACTGCACTCCGTTTAGATTTATGCATTCTTGGACGCATTTTAACTTTCTTTTCAAAACGCATGACCCCATCAATAACTTAAACTTTGACACAACCTGCAATATTTTTCATGTATGCTAAAAAGCCCCCAAGACCAAAAGAAATACATCATTCACAATCTGTTCGACATATGAGCGCTGCAGGTAGCCAAAACGTATTGAAGGCATACACTTGAAGAAATAAGTAACAAGAATAATATGGTGTAAAACGAATATCTTCAAAAGCAAACAATTAAGATTTTAACCTAACCAGAAAGGTATCAAAACCTTGGATAAAAACAGTGACCTAAGTATCTAAAACCAGAATTATACCAATTAAATTTTTTTAATTAGACAAGAATATTTTTATTCTTGAGCTTTTTAAATTTTTAGCTACTGAAAAAATTGAAATTAAAAAATGTCATCGCTAGCATTTTTCAAAACTAAAAAACAATAGAAAATCATTACCTATAATACGGTTGAACGGTTAATAAATATTTAAAACATTTTAAAAAAATATATATAATGTACATAAAATATATACATATTTGTAATTACAAGTATTTGTATAATTACTTATAATAAATTTTATTTTAAATAAGAAAAAAAGTGAATAAAAATGATTAATAAGTAATTATAAAAGTATCTTTAATCGGAAAATAACTAGCTATAACTACTGGGGTCTTAAGCTAGGTTTACTTGTTGTATAATAATTATATTATATATCTACAATATATTCTCGCTATATTAATATATATATATCTTAAATTAAATAAGATGATATAGGTTGGTTTCTTTCTAAAATTACGTAATAGATATGATGTTGGAATTGTTAGGGTTGGGATATAGGATCATTATATTGAGTGCAAATATGAATTATTTTAGATAGATTCTTATTAAAGTTATTTTGAAAAGCTCTTTGATAAAAAATTCTTTATTTACATTAAACTTTTAAACTTTAAAATATTGGAGAACAGTTAAGTCTGATAAAACTAATTTTAGAAAAATTTGGTTTCAATATCTCAAAAATTCCACGCCTAGCTTTTGGATAGATATCATAAGAAACAATTTTATTTAAACTACTGTTACTATCTAAACACATTTTTAAACAGTAATCAAACTAGTTTTTAATTTTATTTCATATTTTTGAAAATAACTTTAATAATCAAGTCCGTATTAAAAATCTTACTCAAATCTTATCAACTTAAATACTTGATATTCTTAAAAAGAGGAAAATGTATTTTCAAAACAAACTAAAAATGATCGAACACCATGTTAGCCCACCAGAATGAAACTAAATTTACCGTCCTTTTTCTTAAGATTGTATTTCAATTGACAACAACCTTTTTGATCATGTGATGCAGATTTTTTAGAATGTCAGAATTCGTAACCACAGACTTGATGATTGATACAATTTCGCTATTCACGAAACGTACTATTAGGATAATACAAATTTGCGGATGAGTTATGTGCTTTCAATCGCAATTATATTGTATTGTTCCAGCACATAAAATTTAAATGCTGTTGGTCTCTTTCACACACCACCTGTTTATATTTGTTGTATTTTGGGCCGTTCAAGACAGTTTACTATATCTTACAGTTGTCCGATCGAGCTGATTTTCATATTTTATCTGCCTAATTAATTAGAAAGCTTATTTATCTACCAAGTTTCAACCAAATAGGTTGTTTCTTGCGAAGAAACAGACAGACATCTGACAAATTTTATAAAACCCTTGGGTATTCAAATACAGTTTAACAAAATAAGATGGTTTTTGGAAACTCTGGGAACACTATCACTCAAGAAATATATTTTTTTAATGATACTTGAAGAATTTGGAATCAGTGTTCAGTTATGAATTTTAATTTTTTATTTCTTTAGATTAAAAATCCCAACATATTATCAATACCAACTTGCTTTTGTGAATCTATAATTTTAGATATAGATATTATAGATATATAAATATTATATTAAATAAAAACAATTTTTACATAAAGTAAAGACAAAAAGAAATGAAAAACCATTTTTTTAAACTTTTCTGTCTATTAAAGAATTCATTAAATTTTTCTCCAAGTGTAGTATAAGAGTTTGCCCCTCTTTTATTTTAACTGATTCTCTCTCCTTTAGTCTTTATTTTTGAAGGCCTTCTGCTTTGCTTTGTCTGCATGTGGAGTATGTGTGTGTGTTTGTGTGTGTGCACTGCAGGTGATTTTTGCTAACAAGGGGTCAAAAATGAAATAGGGGGAAAGCCCGAAGAGAACAAATATCGTGAGGTCATAAATTTCAATATTCTTGGGTAGATGACTTAACTAAAGGTCGAAATTGATGGGGCTTTAGCAGATTAGAAAGAAGAAAAAAAACTGATTTCAAAATTAAAAAAAATATGTTTTGAATAGAAAAAAGTTCGTGCAGATAAATACTTAATTCAAGTTCAATCGAATTGTTTTCCCTCACTTGACCTCAATTAAACCTTAACTAATGCAATTACCACACATTCTAGCTTTGACCTAATCACCTTTTGTCAGCTCAGCCTTATAGAGGATGTCTCAACTATCTACCTGAGTTAAACAAACTAATTTCCACCGCATCAAATCTTCTTTAAAGAGACCATGACATTTTCCTTAGGTATGGATAGACACGCCTTCTTTGCTTGTATTGTGTATTTTTCAATTTTCCAACTGTCATAGCCCTGCTGAGAGGGCAATCATTGTCTGGGTTACGCCCAGAAAAATTGAACATGAGAGGATCTGTGACAAGGTGACATGACCTTTCCCTTTGTTTCTCCTTATTTCTTTTCCATACTTTTATGTGGTTGTATGTTTGTCATAAAGCAGCTGGGGGTCATGCTGCATACTTGAAGAAGAAGAACAATATTGAGACAATATCTTTTACCAAATATTCTCATGCATGTATATAATTATTATTTAAAAGAAAAATATTACGTAAAAATTCCATTAAAACGCTGTCTAAAAATCATTAAACAAACAGATAACAACAAATGCAACAAGGCCAAATAACTCAAAGTTCGATAACATAATGACACAACATAAATTGCATTTTAATGTCAACAAAGAGGCAAATATTATAATGTATGCCTCCGACATATCCACCTACCTCCCTCCCTCTCTCTGCTATCTACCTACCAGTAAAACCATTCCCAGATGTCGATGTCAAAGTGCGAAATGCAAACATGGAGAATTATTTGCGGCCTTCTGGCGAAAGATATTTCCTGTGGCAACTTTCGCATGCCACATGCAACTTCAACTGCAATCTAATGGAAATTTATGTTGAAAGCATGTCTCTGCCTCTGTCCCATGCTCCATGTTCCTAAGTCCATCTCCATTGCCAACTCCAACTAGCTGGTTAAGCTGACTAGCTGGGCTAGGCAACAAACAACAATTTGTTAGGCATTTTCATATTGAACTGCCCAGAAAATAGCGACCTTAGATAAACTACACTCAACAACAAGTTTTGGTTATTGAAAAGAAAGAAAAAAGAAAAGAAATAAAATTGTCTTATTAAAATAACAAATGTTTAAATTCTGTTGATTTTCCTTAATTATTGTTTTTATATAATTTTCCAATTTCCTTTTAGTTATCGGCTTAGTTCAAGTCCTTCGTTTTCCTTTCATTTTGCAATTACTTTCTCCTTCTTTTCTTTGGCCTTGTTTCATCATCTTGTTTGAGCTTTCAATTTTAATACCCTGAAATAAAGGGTATATTTATTAGCTTTTGAATAAGAACATAATTTTAAGTATCTAATTTGATATATGATCATGACTATCACGTGAGATTCTGAGAATATAAACCTCTTGAAATGCAACTAGTTTGAATTAAAATAATATCGAAAATATTTGGTAAATTGGTAAACCCAAGATTATATAGTAAAGCAACTTTATAACTGATCTAAATAAAACTTCTTTTTTAAAAAATGTTAGATAAAGGTAAAGTATTTTGGAACCTTTTGAAACCTTTTAATCTTACTAAGTCTTTAAGATTTATACATTGCCTGAATCAAGGAAACAAGAATATATATATATATATATATATATATATATATATGTTTATACCTTTCATTTCCTTATTATCCATTTTGAATGATTTTTAGTTAAATGACACAAAGACCAAGTTTAAGAATGTAAGGAATGACAAAGTTCGGTTTGTCGCTTTTCCTGTCTAATGTTTGCTCAACTTTGTTGCCTGATGTAAAATCGAATTTTCAGTAAGAGATGGCAAGGGAATGCAGTTAGTAGAAGAAAGGGGGGAAATGTAATTTCGCAATTATTTGCTTGCCATGGCCATAACTCAATGTACTTGTCAACGCGGGGGGAAAACGTGGGTGCTGTCGTTAGCTATCCAGCTCCCAGCTCCTAGCTCCTAGCTCCCTGCACACAATGAACTCTGGCCTTCTTTCTCCACCCTTCAACGTTTTCCTTTCTTTTTCTATTTTTTTTTTTTTTTTTGCGGTCTTGTGGATTTTTGCGGTTTGCACGTTTTTCTTTTTTCTCTCCAATGCCTGAACTTTGACACACATTTACCTTCTTTCCTATTTCGCCCATTTAATTGATAATCGCATGCCAAGGCAGAGGAGAAATATGCTCCACGTTTGAGCCTTTGGGGCGTGTGCCGAGAAAGTTTATTTTTGTTTTTTCTGTACCTTTGCATGCAGAGGAAAGCTAGGATAGGATAGGCTTGGATAGGATATGGTAAGCCAAGGTAAGGAATAACTTTTTTAGAAAGGTTCAATGTATCTAAGTGTGTGTGTGTGAGTGTGTGTATGTGTGTGTATGCCTACCTTCAATCCCTTTCATTTGGTTTCTCTATGACTGGTTGCTAGGTTGGTATCGCTTTTTCTCCCAGGGCTATCTCATGACCCGCGCATTGCTTGACACGATCAGGCTTCTACAGATAAGGATTATAAATCATTTCTACAATATTTTCACACACATACACACACACACAGCAGCAAAGATAATAAATCAAAATATATAAAATGTCATTTGGCGCCAGCAACCACCATAAAGACAGTTTTCCTTTTTCTTATTTCCATTTAAAAAAAATAAAAAGTAAAAAAAAAAACGAAAGACCTTTACATATGCATGACGTTGTTAACCATCGAAATAAAATGATTAATGTTATTGCTACGCGTTTATGATAAGACACTTGAGAAGTAATTTGCATAATTTGTGCTATTGTTTTACGGAAATCGAGTTTACAAGAAGTTGCCGCTGTAAACTCATCAAATGGCCGACAATTACATTAAGGCTGAAAACGAAATGACTTAAGGCAAATGGGAGAAATATAGGGAAATATGATTGGAGTAAGAATATAGTATATATATATATATATATACCTGTGACATTCAACTCAAGATGATTTATGAAGCAAGGACTTCCAATTTGAAACTATTTATTTCCCTTAGTTAATTTCTTTGATTTTTATTCATTCATAAGGTAACGTTTCGTATTTTGTATGTAAAGGCTCTCTTTTAGCAACATTTAATAAAATAATAATTGGAAATTATCCTACACTGCAAAAAAATGATCGGATAGGTTTATAAATTGAGCATTTTTGTAGTTAAAAAGCATGCAATCATCTTTTTTTGATACATCACCAAATTCTAATGGATCTTAATATTTTTACTAATAAAAGACGAAACTAAAATGTTTAGTAAAAGACTTAATAAGTAAAAATTATAGTTCAAATTTAAGAAAATTATATAATTTATATACAGAAACTAAATTCATTTTTTTGATTTAGATCTACTAGATTCGATTAAGATCTTTATTCATCTAAAATTACTTAGAGTGGAGACTTAACATACCTATACCTTTTGCAAATAGATAATAAGTGAGCCCTGGTAAAACAACAGATACCAACCAAGCAACCTGTCAAAGAGATTCCAAATGAAAGGGATTGAAGGTAGGCATAGACACAAACACACACACATACTCATGCACACATAAATACATTGAACATTTGTAAAAAGTTGCTCCTTAACTTAGGTTACCATATCGTATCCTAGCCTTTCTTCGAATGCAAAGGTAAAAAATTATTTCTTAATATACTCGGAAATGAACATCCCCAAAATTAATATACCCTTTTTATCAGGGTATAAAAATTAACAGTCCATAGTTTGTATATTTGAAACAACATTTATGTTCAAGTCTTTATTTTTGCATATTTAAAGCAATTATTTTCTGATAGTTCTAAAGAAACGTCAAGTTTTATACTTTACAAGTTTAAGTACACAAATAAAAACATTGAAATTTTATAATTAAGAGATTGTAATGAAAAAAGACACTAAAAAAAATTGAAAAAAAAATGTCCTTGTTTTTTTCTGTTCTTTCTTGTTAAGTGTATAAATAGGTCATTTTAGTATTTATAATTAACAGTTTTTGTCTGTTTTGTTATAATGAAAGGATTTATGACATTTAAATTTGTATATATATAAAAAATAGTATAATATATTAATTTACGTTATTTTTGCTTGTACGTATTTACGATTTGAATAAACATTTTTTGATTCTTTTTTTGTTATTTATAAAGCCCTAAATTAAGAAATGTCATATAAAAAACTTAAAAAATGCCAATTTAATAAAAAAAATTTTATCCTTGAGATTTTTTAAAATAATTTTTTTTGTTAGTTTCCTTGACTCAAAAAAAAAAGAATAAATTTTTTTAAACTTAATTGGACATATTTAAAATTGAAAAACAAACTGTCCTCTATTAAACTCCCATGAGACCAGGAAAAAAATTAATCATGTGAAACTTTTTTCATATAGAAATTATAAAAACTGTAAAGAAAATGGGGAAAGCTATCTTTGAAATGAATTTATTATTAATTAATTAATTCACTATAATCAAGTTTTAATGAAAGAAAACTGCAAGGTGTATGAATTATTTTTAATTGCCTTAATTAACTCTATAGAATTCGATTGACTATAGCTTTGAAAAAATTGATTTAAATCTTATAAAATATATAGAGGCAAATATTTATTGTTGCGTTCTTACTTTCAAAATTTTTTTAAAAAATAAACAGATGTAAAAGTTTTTCACCCACTAGATTATATTTAAAACATTTTACCATTTTGGTATATATTATATATATTTGATACAAAACACTGTTAGCTTATATAGAACTCATCCTTGGACTCCTTGGTTTTTGAATACTAACCAAAACCGTAAAAGTATTCATCATTGTAAAGTTTATTGATTGATTTAAGTTGAGACTTTATTTAGAGGATAATAAAAACAATTTTTTCCAAGATTAGTATTTCTTGTTTAACTAAATTTTTCTCAAATTTTTTATTTAATTTTACTGCGTTTAGTTTGTTTAAGAATCAAACTTCAATTACTTATTGGTTATCTATTGAGATCTCTTTCATGGCTCCTATTTTGATGTCATTTATTTATACGCTAACAATCCTTCGACCTATTTAAATGTGTCAGCACATTTGTGACTTGACACTGAACACATGTGTTGAAAGGGTAACTACTGGTTCCTTGGTCTGGCTGATCCAATTCCTTCTGCTCCCACATATGTATATATATTCATATGTTCATAAATGATGATATATGTTTGTAGTCTCATAACCGCAGCGAAATCAAAAGGTCTGACAAATGAACTGTCAAAATGAATGCAATGACAACAACATGGCACAAAGAACTTTTTTTGGGTGTGGCTTTTAGTAGTAGGAAAAGTAGCTGGCAAAGTAACAAGGAATACACTATCAAGTGCCTCGTGCTGACAGCTGATTTAGCCGCAAGACATAATTTCTTGGTGTGTAATTTGTAAGGTGGCAATTAAGTGAATGAATTTTAACCAAATTATAAAACACTTAATAATGCGTTTCCTGTTTGAGCATTTAATGTACAAGATAAAAAAATAAAAAGAAAAAACTTGAATCGCTTAATCGATATCAGGTAAGTAGTACCAACAACAATACGAAAGTGAGAGCAAAGCAAAACGGCAGTCAAAACAAGAACAAGCCAAAAGAAAATGTTAAAAAAGAAGAAAAATAAAGACTAACGATGTTGCTTGATGTTTATCGCAAAGGTGGAAAAGAAAGGGTTTGTTTCTTTTTTGGATTCTGGGTTTGGTTTCGGCTTTGGCTTTCGGCTTCATTATGGTCTTTGGTAGGCCTAAATCTTAAACAGGCAGTGCACGTATCTCTCTTTTTGTATGTATGTATGTATGTATGTGCGTGTGTGTGTGTGTGTGTAGAAGGGACGGTTGGCTTGAATACCCCCGCTGCTTTCTTGTTATTTATCGTAATTTTGTTGCTGTTGCTTGTGAGATTGCCTTGTTGTGATAATGCCAGACATTGGACCAAGGCACCCATGGAGAGACACAGTCAACGGTCAGATGAAGAACGAACGAAAGAGGGAGAGAGAGAGCGAGAGAGCAATCAATTAAAAAGGCAGTCAACGCAGCACCTAAATACATACATACATACATACCCTACACGTGTTTATACACACATACTTACATACATATGTACATATAGCAAAAACTTCCTTGAAATAATGAAGCAATTTTTATTGTACGACCGAAGTTTGAGATTTCAGCGCAGCGATTACACTAGTAGTTTTCATGTGTGTGTGTGTGTGTGTGCAGGTTCCTGTTATCATTTAGGTTCTTACAAACAGCTGATAAAATATAAAGAGACTGTGATTTATAGCAGGTGCAACAATTGTTCAGTTATCGACGCATTTATCGATAATTTACAAGCTTACCCCAACTCAACTATAACAAAAGACGTGCATCTGATTCAATTTATTATTTATAATGCAAGTCATTGTGTTTGATCCAAATACGTGTATTTATTTAACATTTTTAAAAATCGTTATATGATAAAGACTTTAAGGTTTAAAGTTTAATTTACCTTTATTTAACCTTTTAAATAAAGTTGGGAACTAGTTTTCTTTGTAGTTTTAGTGGAAAATCTAAGGATTGTATCATATAGTTTACCTTTAAGCTAGTTGAGTAAGACTTGAAAATTTTACAAAGATTTTAGTCTTGCTTACTTATTCGTTTTATAATATTTATATAATTGTATTATATACTTTTTTATGTCTTTATTTATTTATTTTATTATTTATTTATTTATAAAAAAAATTAAAAAATAAATTATTTAAAGTATTGCAATTTGTTTTGTTTCCTAATTTTAGTAGGAAACAATTCCTAAACTCCTCTTATTCTTTAAAAAAAAAAAAAAATAAAAACTTTCCTTTCAAAACTGTGTCTAAATGGAACATTTGATCGGCTTTTCTTGATCTCAAATAGCAGCGATAGATATTGCTCGATTATAGTTCAAACTTATATTGAATATTTATCGGTACCAATCGGAAAAACATACAAAGATTGATCTTGTTCTGAAATTGATCTCTTCTATAGAATCTTTTTTCATTGAACTATTGTTAAAAAAGATATTGGTTTAAAATTAATTTTGGAAACAGACATAAGTTTTATTTTGGAAATGATAAACTTGTTTTCTAAAATTGATTTCCAATCAATTCCTAACTCATTTTTAATATATTGAAACATTATTTGAGTAGACTTCTACTAGAGCTTTCCTTTCTAGGAAATCAAATATAAGATTTGTGGTATTATTCTCAGGCAAGTTTATCCACGAAGACATAGTTTTATTATATTAACTGATTAAATTGTTTTTTCTCCTTATCTATTTGAAATAGATTTACTATTAAATATTTGGATTTAAACAGTTACAGTTAACAACTTAATATAATCCAAGTTGGTCATTCTAAAAGGTCGAACTAGTTTAAAATAATTCTGAATCAATACTTTTTTATAAACTAATAACTATTTCTCTCTGTGTAAGAAACGGCAATACATGCCTTACCTATTAATTAAGGATAAAAGAGAAAATTATCTAGG
Organism: Drosophila neocordata; assembly: GCA_018903615.1. Lineage (NCBI taxonomy): Eukaryota > Metazoa > Arthropoda > Insecta > Diptera > Drosophilidae > Drosophila > Drosophila neocordata. The sequence continues at coordinate 892,044 of JAEIGI010000010.1, read as the reverse complement.
AATTACTAGTTCAACTTACACCAATTTGCAGCACTCCTCTTAAACTATCTTTCAGATATCCAAAAAGTAAAAATTTATATCCGCTTTGGTTTGGGTTTACAATTAAAGTGAGTTATGAATGTTGAAATGAATTCTTGCTTTAGGCCTTGTTCTAAAACTAAATGCTTTTGGCCCAACTGCAGACCGCAGTCAACAATCAAAACTTTTTAATGTAACTGCAGTCAGGCTTGAAATTGAAGAGAAGAATAAAAGAGAATGAAAGAGGGAATGAACATGAAGGACTATACATACGAACTCCAGTCAAATCCTAGAGAATGAATGAAAATGCAAAAATGTTTCGTTGCCACAAAATTGCAGCAATTGCAGTTGATTAAGCCCAGGCTGAAAGCTCTGTCATGGACAGGATAGCAAAACAAAAAAAAACAAAAAGAAATAGAGGGAGAGGGAGAGCGAGAGAGTGAGACAGGGGAGAACTGCAACTGGTTCAACACCACAAACAATAAATTCTGGACAGGAGAAGGCGGAGCAACTAAGCGCCACAAAAGTTTAGCCAACAATAATTTCGAGTTAACTTTGACACTTGCAAAACGAAGCAGGCATAGGGACACCCTGCTGCTACAGTTTCTGCTCCTGCTCCTGTTCCTGAATGGATGCTGCTGCTGCTTCTGCTGCTGAAACTGGGCTCCAAATTGAGGTTGAGGTTGGGATCCCCAGGTTCAGAAAGGGGAAACTTGGGCTTACTGCAAATGCAGTTGTCATAATTTTGCATTTCTCTCCATCTCTCTCTCTCTCTATCTATCTCTGTCTTTGCAGTTGCAGGCCTCTGGTTACCAACGACAATTTGTCCGCCTGCTGTGACTTGTGCCAACATGTTTGGCTTTTGTCGTTTTGTATTTGTATTTTGCTGTTGGGTGACAAAAAGCATTTTGCAGTTGCAATTGTTGTTGTTGGCTTTCTTCCACCTGATTGCCAATATCGACCAGGTGGAATACGTAGTGTGTCTCTGACTATGTGTGTATTTACCATACCATCCATAACTCATCCCATTACCTGCCAGCTTATAAACCCCTTGCCAATCATAAGCCGGAAAGTGGGTCATCAGAAAACATCAGTCACTAAATAGCCTTAGTCTGTTGATGGGATAAAGTGCAAGAAACGAATCTGAAGATTGAAAAACAATTTTCCACGGGCATGTTAAACATCTCCCATTTGGTCTGAGTAGGGACATAAGCTGACAACGACACCCAAGCGGGTCCAGGCATCTGTCCAGATTCAGATTCACATTCAGAGACGCCAGCAACAACCACAGTGTCAACGATTTCGAGCAACAACGACGACTGAAGAGAGCCACCAAATGCAATGTCATGGCTGCAATTGCAGAGATGGAGTAGGGCGAGACATGTCACTGGAAGCGCGCATCTTCAAAGCACTGTGAGAAAGTTTCGTTTCAAAAAAATTAACAATCAAGATTAATATTACAATTTAACAATAAAAATTAACATTAAACTAGTGCAAATGTACATAAGAATGTAATAAATTCGACAAAAAAAAAACCTTTCAGAAAAATTTATAAAAGTTAAAAAATACAGAAAATATTCCATATTTTATATTTATATTAAATGTTCTAAAAATTTTGAATTTTAACGTTTTTATTAATTTTCTGCTTTTCTTTCGAGATCAGTTTATGAATTTCACATTTCGATTTATTTAAACTTATTTAAACCTGTAAAACAATTTTTTACATTAATCATTGAAATTCGAATTTGAATTGCAACATTTTTTTGGCTGTTTATTGGTTTTTAGTAGTTTTTAGAGTTTAAACTTTAAAGCTAAATTTAGAGATTTTTCTAAGACTATTTAATGATTAGTTTATTTTACTCAAAATTTATTTATATATTTTCTGGTGCTTAATAAATTTACATAAAGAAAGATGTCTTATATGTTCTTTATTAAAATGGGTAATATTAAATTTGTTGTTTAAAAAAGTTATTTAAAAAATTTCCCAGTTTCTTAAAGTACTTAAACAATTATTCATGCAAGTTTTTTTTTTAAATATTTAGGCGATTGCGCCAGATTTCGTTGAGTGTTTGCATCAAACTGCTTGTTAATCAATTAAATTGAATCGTTAAAATATAAAATATTTATACTCATAAGCTTTAACTATGACTATTATTTTTCGTTTTATTCATTCATTTTAACAAATTAAACTTAGCATACAAAAATAACCTATTAACATAGCAACCAAATGTGCACTAGCTGTTACCTACTATTATTTGTTTAATTAAACTAAATCGTTGAAAAAGCTTTTTAAAAATACAGTTTCTTAAACTTCATAAAACTCCAACTAAATCTTAGTATCTTTCTATGTTCATATGTGTTCAAAAATATTCGTATATTTGAGAAAAACAAAATTGTTTTTAATTAATTTTGACAGCTTTTACAAAAGTAAATTATAAAATTGCAAAATAGGAGAAAGCAAACCTTTACATTGGAAAACAGTAACATAATACTTATGTATAATATATATAGAATATATATACTTATACTTAATATCAGTTCCCATACCTATTATTCTTATATACCACATACCTGAAAATTGTTTCATCAAAAATTTCTTTTGGTTTTGAAGCAATTTTATCTTAGGAACCAAAGTGTGCTCTATAAATAATATTATCGATATAATATGATAATATTAATATAATATATTATCTTTAGTCTTCTATTTTGATAGAAATCAAATCAATTTGAGAGGGTTACAAGAATTTAATTCCTATTAAACGATTTCGAAAAAGTTGGAATTATGTTTCAAGTCATATTTCAAGTAAAATTTGCTATATTTTAAATATAATTGTTAGAAGTTGTCTACAATATTCCATATATTATGAATAACTTTTATTATAATTTTATCAACATTGTTTATAAGGAATTTTAATTTTAAATTTATTTATTTAATTTAGTATTTTACATAAGTTTATATAATGAACACAATTATCCTTCCTTCCTATTAACGTTTTTTCTAACTTTTCCGCCATGGGTCCCAAGTTAAATTGATTATTTGGATTTTAAAATAAAGAATTTTGTAAGTTAATATAAGACAAACAGATAATCGATTATGGATATATAAACTTGATTCTTTAAGAATTGTTTTTAAATGCTTTATTTTAAGAGTTAATAATAATAATAAAAACTAAAATTGCAACCTCTTTTAATAAAAGATTGATGGAATTTTGTAACATAATGTTTATGAAAAAGTTTATCCAATATGGTTAGTCGGAATCTAAAACGTTAACTTTTAACTAAGTTAGTATTGATATTTCGCATATAATATTTTCATATATCTATTAGTAATATGTTTTCAACTTTACTTTAAAAAAAAACTTAATAAAGAACAATGAATTCGATTCTTCATCTCTTCCATTACACCTTTTTGTCAGTTCAATTGATTGATTAATTATTGCAAATTATTCGCTCAGTGTACATATTTAAGGCAGCCGCAACGCAAAATGACGTAGCACATTTCGGAGGACGCCAAAAGCAACAGTAAAAGCAACAGCAACAGCAACAGCTACAACTACAGCAACAGCAACAATGGCAACATTTTTGGTTTCTTTTTTTGTTTTTTTTTTTTCTTCTTTTTTGCGCCTCTGTTGCTTGAGGTTGGCTGGCAACTGCGACATGATGCTGATGCAGCAAGCAGCCAGCCAGGCAGCAAAATGCAAACAAGTATGTCAAAAATCTGCATGTCTGCCACCACTTGCTGCTGCTGTTGCTGTTGCTGATGTTGCTGCTGCCTCCACCCAACAGCAACGGCAACGGCAACAGCAACAACACCAACGAGACAACGACATGAAATCGCCTTTTTAATTTATTGCACAAGTGCTTTAAAAAGCCACAGCAGCAGCAGCGGCAGCAATAGCAACAGCAACAACCTACGCCTTTTGCTCACCTCCCTTCCTGCCATCCATACTCTATCCATCTGCACCTCCTTCAGATTTCTTTCTTTCATAGCCGCAGGCCTTTAAGCAGCAGGAGGCAAAATATGACTTTGCCTGGTTATTAAATTACAACACACAAAAACTGAAAAAGACACAAAAATTATTCAAGACGGGGCTAAGAGATTTTCATGTCTTCTCATTTCCACTGAAATTATTTGCATAAGTAACGCGATACGCGATACAAACAAGCTCTCTGAAGAACTACAGGATGCCTCCAAAAAAAAAAGCAAACGAAAAAAAAAAATAACTAAACACGATCCCCGCCAGAGTTCGAGTCAAAGTCATTATGAGAACAAGGCAATGCGTCATGAGCGGCGGCAACGGGCACAGCATGGAGTACATGGAGTAGTAGTGGCCAATGGACATGACAAGCTGATGGGACTTGAAGATGACCAAGCCCACGCCATATAAACAAACTGAAGAGAAAAAATGAATACATATATATATATATATATTTATGATTTGCAGTACTTCAAGATGCTTAAAGTAGTCAACGACTGTGAGGTCCTAATCGTGTTCCTTCATTCAAATTGTGTGACTTGGAGGGTAACCAAAGAGTGCAAAAGGAAGGTTCAAGTATTCTTCTTACTAGCAGTCATAAGTTAAATGAACCTTTAGCTACTGTATTTAAAAACCCTTTTGATTTAGTTGAAGGCTTTAAATATTCATTTGCTAAACTTACTCTTACTCCTGCTAGAATAAATTATATGAAACTCAAGCTAAGAAAAAAAAATTCCAGAAATAGTAAAACAAATCAACTTTGACTATTCTTATGACCATAGACTCCAGTTAATCTTAGGCTATCTTTGAAAATATAAATTAAATCAAATAATGATTTCTAGTAAGCAACAACCTTTTTTAGCGAAATTAGCAAACAAATTTATAAAATTTGTAGAGACGTAAATAAATATAAAACATTGTTAGATTAAGTTTATTAAAAAAAGTTTTAAATCCTCTTAAGATTTTCTTATAGTTAGCCTCCAGCAAATAGCTTTTTCAAAAATTCAGATAAAGTAAGCTCTAATCATATTCATCCAATATTTTAGTTTTATACTTAAGTTCCAATTTTGAGTCAAAGTCTACATACAGTTCTAGTTTCTGTCCTTCTTATTTTTATAGCAAATATTTACATATGTACCTAATAAAATATGAATAAGGTAACGATACTTTATTGATATATTTTATTAAATTATAATTTAATGTTTATAAACGCAAATTCATCTCTTATGGAATTTTGACATTTGGATACAAACGATTGATCCTAAGAGAACTCAACACAATATTTAACAGAGTAGACATTACAGACAACAGGACAGAACACAACCATTCCAAATATACATATATCGATATCTACAAAACTGTTATTATGCCACTGTAAATATTATAAAAACTATTTTACTTCTGTACAAGCTCGACTCAATTACTTTTTTGGTGCTGCCAGAATAATCTCTTAGTGATGCCACCTCGATCGCCTATTAATGTGACCCTGTTTAAATATAAAACATCAAAACCCAATGGCGTATTAACGGTAAAAGTTCCAAACTTAATTATTTTAATTCACTTACTAGAAAAAGCTACTTAGAAAGTTAAATATAAATAAAATTTGACTTGAATATTAATAAATTTAAAAAATATTGCTCTACACGGTTCCAATTTGATTTAAACGCATTCTGACAATTAAAACATGATCGTAAAGATTATTGAATTAAAAGGATTTTAAATTTGTTTCACAAAATTATTTAATTTAATTATTTTAAACAAATTTCAAGAAGATGGTTTTTGTAAAATGCTTAAACAAGAAAAGTTGACTTGAATGCAATCATTACTTGCTAACAGTTTTTATTATCAATCATGAACAAGTCACTGAAAAATCAACAATTCAGCAATAAACTATTTAACAATTATCACCAATTATTTATTTTAAGCATAAATAAACTATTATTATTATTAAAATTGAAGGCTTATTGGTAAATTTAAAGCTACCTGAGGACAGAGACAACTAATGGGGTTTTGTGGTTGTTAATAAAACAACATTTTGATGTTGTGTCTCCACGTGCTTTATAACAGGATTTAGATCCTGTATAAGTGCAATAAAGTAACTTTATTCTACCCATCAACAGTGCAAAATAAAAATTGTTCACAAATTTCCCTTATATTATGTTTTGAATTAGCTTTAAAATAACCGAGACAGTGGAGACATATCTATGCATCTGTTACGTATGCAGAAAACTTAAGTTTGTTTTGAGATATTTGGAAGAAATATTGATATATATTAATCGATGTAGTTTATTCCTATAACTTTATCTTGATCTGTACATTTAAGACCCATCCACCGATCTATATGAAATAAAGCTTTAATATGAAATACTTTTTTGTATTCTAAGCTAAGCCAACCAAACCATAACATTAGTAATTTCTATAGATATTTTCAATCTGAACCTTTATAGTTAGTTTTTGCAAAGCCTTAGATATGGAACTGATTCTTGTATATACAAAATATTCCAAGAAGAAATCTATTTAAATTGAATGATAACAATATGAAATTTATATGTTGAATACATATATTGTTTATAATTATTTTCATTTAATTTGTATAAGCATACGATTTGTTATACTTACATATAAGAAAGGTTATCCATGTTGATTAGCTACTTGAAGGAATATACCCAAAATGCACTTACCGGATAATCTTGGCCACAATAACAAACAGATTCTCATTTCAAATTGTAAGCAGCTTGCATTTTGCTGTGCTTAAGCACCTTATTTGTCAACTGAGTAACTCAAAACATCTTTTGACTTCAACTCAACTTGACGCAACGCAAGGCAAGGCAACAACATTAGCTGCCATGACGAAAGGACCTCTTTCCTACCATAAGATGTTTTCCCAGATATGACGACAAAAAAAAAATGGTAAAAGGAAAAAAAACCATCAAGCAACTAACTATATTTTACTTATATATACAACTGTCAACTATAAACGGGAAAAGTGTTGACAAAAGCAGCCGACAACATCAGATGTCAACAGATGTGGTCTATGGCAGAAGGAATACGAGTTCTTGACGAGACAGGGAAGAAGGTAAGGGAAACGTTAGGTGGCGGATGGGGAGTAGTTGCAGGACAAATCCAAGGTATTTGCAGCGGAAATAAAGTGCGCACATTGCACCAACTTTTCCTATTTTTCCCTCTTTCTTTTTCTATTTTTTTCAATTTTATTTTTTATAATTTTTTTTTTTTTTTTTGAGTTTTTATGGCGGAGCGGAAAATTGCTAGTGAGGGAATAAAATTTGCCCAAGTTTGCTAAACATATTAAAAAAAATAATAATAAAAAAGTAAAAAGAGAGAAAAAACAGGGAGAGAGATAATATACTAGGAAGGAGTAAAAGGGAACTGTAAAAATTCGTTGCCAAGTGAAATAAAATAAATAGAAAAAAAGTGTAGATGAAGAAGTTGGCAAGTCTTCGTCTACTAACATTCTTCCTTCTTGACTTTTTTTCTGTGCCTTTATGGTAGGAAAAGTTTCTTTTTTGCAGCTGCGTTTCGTGTGGGCGTGGCTCTTCCTCTCTCTCTCTCTATCTTTATTTTAGTCTCTGACTTATTTAGCATAAACTTGAACTCAGCTCCTTATTGAAGAATCCAACTGCAAACTACCAAACATGGCAAAAAGAGCTAATTTCGTATGCAGAACTTGGCCAGCCCAAAAAGCCATTGAAATTTTACGTTTGAGATTCAGATTTGGTTTTCGGATTTGGTTACATATTTGGTTATACCAGAAATCACGAGAACTAACTGAATTTTATGGCAAAATAATCATTGGCACTCGTGTGGCCTATTGATTAGCATTGTTATGTTGTGTACACTGAGTGTGTGTATACACTCTGTGTGGATGTGTGTGTTTGTGTGTTAGCACGAGTATCTCTTGGTGGGCTTATGCTAATGCCAAAGTTGCAGGTGCAATTTGCGTGCGTTTGGCATTTGCATGCAAATTAGTTTTTCACCTAGGCTAGGCTACTCAAAGGGTCAAAGTCAATGCACGAGAGAGGGGAGAATGTTGGTACGGGGTCATTTTTATGATCCAAATTCATTTGTTTAAATGCAAAATACATATATTACTATATCTATTTGTGTGTATAGGTCTTTGTATGTATATCCAAGTCAAGGCGGCATTGGATGTCTCGTCTCGTCTTGTCTTGTCTTGCCTTGTCACACTTTTATCCAACTTGCATAAATCTCAATTTTTTTTTTTTCAAACCAAACCCACACTAACTATTTGCCTTTTTGCTGCTCATTTGCATTGACACACACAAAGAGCGAAAGAGAGAGAGAGAGAGAGATAACTGGTGGAAAAAATATGTGGAAAACCCTTCATCGTCTACTGCCTACTGCAGTGGTTTTTAATCAATTTCTGTCAGTTTGGTCTGTCAGCTCAGCTTGACTCTCGCCCTGCACATGGCAAGAATTATGCGCATAGATTTCTATTCCAACATTGCAACACTGTCCATCATAAACTTGGTTTCCTTCTTTTATTTTGTCGTTAGTTTTGTTTTTCTTTTTCTCTTCTCCCCATGAACTTGGTGATTTTTAATTATGATAGTGACATTTCCGCAGCCGATAAAAATCTAAAACAAATTGTTCCACAAAGGTAAAACAAATACTTTTCCGTTCCGTATTTGTCTGGCAACATTGAAAAGGCCACCATGTGTGTGAGGATGTGTGTGTGTGTGGGTAAGGGGGTAAATGAAAGGTATGGCTACTTTGATGCCACTGACCCAATGAGTTAGTTTCAAGTTTATTCAACTTGCTAAGCTTATTTGCCCATACAAATTATTAAATATAAATTAAAAACAGACTGTAAATACACTCTAAAAAATTGCTTATACGTATATACATATATATTATATTTTATATTTTAAATAAAATTTTTCTCCAATTTGCTAATTGTTTTAAGGAAGAAAAAAGTAAACAAGTAATTATTAATAGATTTAGGAAAAAAAGTATCTTAAGTAATAAAGACTAATTAAAGAAAAACGAATAGAGAAAGTGTTAAAAGAATTCCTCTATAAAGGACCATCTTCAGTATTATGGAACATGTAAACAGGTCTGTGCCCCAGAGACTTTTAAATTGTTGAATCCTTAAAGTAATACAAATGATATTTTAGCGTGAAGTATACCTAATATACTCACTATATATAAAATGCAAATCTTTTTTTATTTCCAGTTTATTTTTTATAAAAATTTCAATATTTTTAATGAAAGTTCAGAAAAGTTTCAGAGGCATCATTTATGTACTCAAAGTAAAGCCAAGGCATCTATTCATTAGAAAAATATAGATTGAATACCAGGAAACCTATCCATTCAAAGAACTATGAATTTAATGCCAGGATATTTATCCATTAAAGAATATATTAGATATATATATATATGAGAAAGGTACATAACAAGCCCTTTAAAAACTCAGACATCATTTACTCAATAAATTAGAATGAGTCTCTCTCTAATTTAGCAATCAACGAAGGGTCCTTAACTAACTTTGAATGCTTGCTCTGAAGGCAGTTTATATTGTCAACTTATCAAGTTAATCAATTCTTTAATTCTCTTACAAATTAATACACTGAAAACTTTTAAAATGGACACCTCTCTTAAGCACACAATTTTCAAATTTTACAAAATTCACTCTTCATTCTTCGATGCAATATTATTATCTTAAGCTGAAAACAAAAATATAATAACAAGAAACCAAATTTCGAAATTTATAAAAATATTTCCCAAAAACAATAATACTATTCCATAAAAACTTTATCTTTAAACAAAACGCTGCCAAGAAGTTTATATAAAGAGTCGCCCGATATGCACAATGATAACTTGACAACACTTGAAATTCCATATTTTGCTATTTATTTTTCTTTGAGTGTGGGATTGCATAAATTAAATATGTATTTATTTATTTTATTTATTGTTTTTCCCTTATTTTTTTTTTTTTTTCAAAGTCATTTTTTATACAATTCTGCTCATACATATAAAACGTGTGTTCATTTATCAATGTCTGTTGCACATTTTTACCATAGCAATGAAGACTTTCTCCTTATCTCAATATCTCATTCAATTCATCCCTCTTATGGCACTTCAATCAAGCCCAGGCTAAACAATTCATTAATTGACATTTTTCACCTCGTCAGCAGAAAAGGCCTAGGCTAAAACCAAAAAGAAGAAAGAAAATGTCAACCCATGACAATCACATTCAACACTTGCCAAGATCTTTCATTAGACAGAAGGGTTAAGAGGTGGTAAGTGCCATTCCCTGTATACAATACAATGCAAAAGGTACACTCGTATTCCATTTATCAAAATTCGAATTTGGTTTCAGTAGTAAATACGGGGCGGAGTTATGGGGGCGGGGGTGGTGTGTCAGAGCTAAACAAATGAAAGTTTAAAGACATTAATTTAAGCCCTCTTTGGAAAATGACGTTACTGAAAAATACTAATCAACATTAATCAGTTGGCTTAAAGAGGCTAAAACGCTTATCGATAAACGAGATGAGACAAGACTTGTTTTGGGCACAGAGGCTCAAAGAGGAGAACGAGCCCCCCTTATGCCGGGATGCTTCTCTGTCATCAGGTATAATCATTATTTTCATCGGATTTCTTTTCCTTCTTATATTTGGAGGAGACTGCGTGTTGTTTACCTTTTTTTTTTTCGTGGAGCCGCCTAATTGATTACGCCCCAAAAAAAAAAAACCATAGGCAAGTTGTATCCCCTATCAACCTTAGTAATCGTTGCCATCAAAACAGGAAAAAATACCTTAAAGGGATTTCAGCCAGCGATGGAAGCGTGCCTTGATCGTGAGAGTCGTGAGTGATAGGGAATAACATAACAAACAATAAGCATTTTTTCTCGATTGCAATAGAAATTGAAATATAAAAGTGTCATAAAATTTTAAGATTTTTTTTGCAAATTTTATAATTCTAAGATTTTTGTATGTTTAATAAAATAAAACTTTGCTTAAATAAAACACATAAAAAAAAAAAACATTCACAATAATTAAAAAAATTTACATTAATTATTTAAAAAAAAATATATAACATAATTATATATAATTTTTGTAAAATTGTAAGTAATATTTATGCAAAACAAAAATAGTTTTAGATTTTTTTAGATTTTGAAAATATTTTTTTATGAATAACTTTTTGCTTTAAATTCTATTCTTTTACTCATAACTGTTATTCAGGAACCTATTTTGTATATTATAGAAAATGTTTAGTTTATAATAATTTAAATTAAAATTTTAAGATTTAACTTTTCTAAAACATTGCCAGTGGGCTTTACTAAGTTAATCCCCTGTACTGAACAGAATCCGATTGGCTTTAATGGTTACGGACTCAGAATTTGCACTAAGAATTTGATTACCACAATTCTTGAGTTATTTACTTTGTCTGTCAAAACTAAATACCTCTTATCCAACGATTTAAAAGGAAACTTTTAATATTCTACTCCATAAAAAGAGTAATAAATTAGTAAACTTTATTAAGTATTTTTAAATTGTCTGCTATTCCGAAGGCTGTTAAAAAAATTATAACTTAGTAATTGAAACATTTCTATAAATCTATTCTTTCATATAGTCAACCTTATTTATATATTAGTAGGTTCATGAAACACAAATCCTTTACCACGAATTTTTTAAAATTCCCTTTTTTAGGTTACACAAAACTATACTAATATACACTATATACTAATTTTTGGGATAAAAACGTAATATGCAATGCAAATGTCTATAAATTAAGTTTTTAACTTGTTCAAATGTTAAGCAATTTTAGTTAATGATAAATTTATAAACCATTTAGCGATTTTTAACATTTAAGTTTTATCTAACTATTCTTCTCTCCCTTTATCAGTTAAAGTATTTTGTTTACTATGCAATGCAAATTAAAAATTAAAACGTTGTTTTCATACATATCGTTGAGTTTTATATTAATTTATATCAAAATTAATAAATAAAATGTTATTTTAATACAAATCATATATTTTTCTATTTATTAATATATTTACAATTTTTGAAAATAAATGTAGTTTAACTTCCAAAAATTTCCAGAGTTAAATTTGAAAAAGTTACCTTGAGATATATTTAATAAAAATGTATGTCTCATATTGTCATCTCTAGTTATTTAAACCTTTTTTTAAGTTAGTTCTCTATTTGTCTTATATCCCGTTTTATCCTCATGCTTTTCCCCTTCCCAGTTTAAGGCAAACGCACATACATATTCCCCCCTGTGATTTTTATCGCTTGATGGCTTTTGATGTTGATGAAACATATTTTTGTTGTATATTATAAATGTATGCTATATATATGTATATCTAAATATTTCCATATTTATTTAAATTAAAATTCAATGCATATTTGCATTTGATTTGGGAATTAGTTTTTCTTTTCAAGATTAGAATCGCAGTTTTCCACAAAAAAAAAAAAAAAAAAAGAAAAAAAAAATGAAAAAGCAGAACAAAAACCCCCAAGAGCTAAAAGAACTTTTGTGTAACGAAGTTTCTATACCCTTAAAAAGTAAATTATGGTATTTTATATAATGGAAGATAAGGTCTTATTTTAAAAATATGATTTATTTAAAAGAATACAAAAATATTTCCCGATTAATTTCTTTCATTAAGGAACTCTTTAATAAAGTAGACGAATCAAATTAAACTTAAAAGGATTTATTGATATTACAGTAAGTCAAAGTAAAATAACAAATTATTTTTCAAAAAATCGTTTCCATTTAAACTATAAGGTTTAGTATTTAAGAAGTTAAATTTAAGATATACAATCCAACCAAGAGTATTCAAAACAAAGTACATTAAAATCCTAACTGAATTGCAAACTGCTTATAAAAACAAAAGTACCACAAATATAGAAAGTGCATTAAAAGAAATTGTCATCTCAATAATTTTAGAATTTTGTTTATTTAATATTTCTATTTCTATTTTTTTTTTTTTTTTTTTTTTTTTGCGAGGCTTAGTCGCATTTTGTTTATTCAGCAAGCATCCGAAAATACTCATTCAAACTCTTTTGCCTGGAACTAATACCCATAAATACGCACTCTCATCCACAGGCTTGACCCACAAAACATAACCTCATCTACAAAACCCAAAACAAACACATAAATCACCAACAAAACAAAGAAAACAGGACTCAAAAATCCAAAAAAAAAAAAAAAAAAACACGAAACGAAAGAGAAAAAGCAACAACAACCATATCGAGAAAAACGGGTCTTAAATTTAAAAGCAATCTGCCTGAATCCTCTGGTCCAGTCCAGTCTGGTGGCCTTTGGCCAATTTTCTTATTAAAAACAACAGAGCCAACAAATGTTTACCAAACACAATTCCAGCAAATCCTGCATCCTTCTAAACTGTAAATAGAGCGCGCAGTGAAAGTGCGGACAGACAGAGATAGGGAGAAAGAGGGAGAAGGATAGAGGGAAGGCCACACGAGAGCAGCAGCAGGGCAAAGGAAAGTAAAGGACACTCACTCACACACGCGCAACACAAAAATTCTTTCCTGCCACCACATGCTGTGTCCTATGGCAGTTCCATTGTCCGAAATTGAAACCCCCCTCTCCCTTCCCTAGGAAACGGAAAAAAAATACAAAAAAAAAACGTTTTGTACTGAGAGCTGCTAAACCCATTAAAACGAGCCTCGCCAAATAAAAAAAAAAAAGAAGAAAATTCCGAAAATAAGAAGCAGCAAAAATAGCAATAGTTAAAGACTAAGAGGGGGGAAAAGCGAGAAGAAATAACAGAAATAGCAACAAGGCAACAACTTCCGCTGGATATTTGTACGGGTTTTCCTTTTTGTTCTTTCTTGACTTTCACTTTTCTTTTTCGTTTTATAGGGCAGACGACCATGAGTTTAGCTAAAGCATCTGTTTGAGATGGTGAAATATTACCAAAGGACTCGATCTGTGTTTATTGTCCTTAGTTGAAGGGTTAACCATTTGATAAATACATTTAGCAATTACTGATATGAGATATACGAAAATATATGGCGGTATTATCGAATTATTTTTACTATGCACAATGGGACAAGTTGTGAAAAAAGTGGTAGCAAAAATTAAAAAATTTGATTAAATTCAATCTTTTTTTTTTACATTAAAATATTTCAAGTATTGGGAATCGTTAATGGTACTAAATGCAAAAGAATATCTAATATATATATTTATATTCTGAAATGAGTTGCTTTCCTTATAAAACTAAACATTTTAAAAAATTATTTCACTCTTCCATTATTTTTTTAATTTTTTTAGAATCTCTTATACTCGTAGTAAGACTAACAACAATTTGCTAGTTTTATCTTAAACATCTTAGGAGGTGATCACTTGAAAGATGATTAAAAGGTCGGTTCGTAAGAATTAAGTCAGTGACTTAGCAAGTTCATTCGGTTAGCTAAGCGACTTCGCTTAGTACTGTAGTGTCTTTATTATGGTTATTACACTAGGAATACATATGTAAATAGATCTTTTTGTACGTTTTCCTTTTAAATGTGATTTGAAAGTAATCCCGAGATAGTTCCGATAGTTCACTCGTCGAATAGGAATACATTTTTTACCAACTTATTATGAAAGTATTACACAAGAACATTGTCGATGTCACAAACCGACAAGTGACAGTACAGTTTGTAGCTACAAATGAGGTGGAATTAGTTTCTCACCACAACCTCTGTTAAAGGCAGTTATAAACTAGCTGTAATGTTAATTAAAATATGTTTAAAATGTTACCTCTAACAGAAGTAACATTGGCATTCTTTAATCTAGCGATTATGGTAAATAAAATATTTAATATAATTTAAAAAAAAAAAACATGAATATCATTTTATATTCATTATGATTCCATAACATTGGTTAATGTAATAAATAATTTAGATTGAAATATCACCATTAGACATATATGTTATGTTAATGATAAAAATATATTATTTATCTTTAGATTTTATTTATTAAATAAAATATATTTTATCTATTTACTCATACACAATTCTACAAATATTTCCCTAATCCTGATCTAGTAAATTTTTTAAAAAGCTTTTAAGAATTTGTATACCTTTAAAAAAAATGGGTGAGAGTTTTTCAATGCTTAAAATTTTGCTATTACTATTAAATATAATCAATTGAAACAAAATGAATCGAAATGTAAAATTTCATCTATGTATGTATGTAGATATGTATGTATGTATGTATATAAATGAGTGTATATAGTTTCGATATTTATTTTGATAAACTTTAAAATTTTTTTTTCAATCCCAGCAGTTGAGAGGATGCCTTTATTTTATATATTTTTTTTATAGTTGCCTTCATTCTGATGAATCGATTTACTGACTGTATAAATATTTGGACATGGATTGATTAGTGGTCGCCTGTCGCCTATTCGTGACCTCGTCCTTTCTACACTAATCAAAATGGAGGGCAAACCAATTTGCTGCCTGCTTCAAACTTTAATCGAAAATTTAATGCCATGTTTCATGTTGTCTAACTCCCCCGCTCTCGCTCCCTGCCCCCCTGAATCACTCGCATTCTCTCCTCAAACAACAACTAACAGCACAAACATCAATCAAGCCTCAAGTTTTTCTTTTTTTTTTTTTATTCTTTGTCGTTTTTTTGTCGACATTGTCAACTTGTGGATGGATCCTCCTGCCATCTGCCCCCGCCAGGCAACGTCTTGAGTATTCACATTCGTATTCCTATTTCTTTGGGATTCGAAGATAGAGGATGGTATATGAGGGTATGAGGGAGGGTATAAAACCACCCACATGCCACCTTATGGCTCCCACATGATTTACTACAACATTTCCTGTGGCCGCTCCTCATTCGGCTGGCAGCCTGCCGACTCTGCTGCCTTCTTCTTCACCTCATCTGGCTCCTGCACTGATGGTAGCCTGCCATGTTTGACTTGATTTCGTCTAAATTGAGTTCAGTATCAACAGAAAATACTTCCGTTTCCTTCTCCTGCCAAGTCTCTTGGCTGGCTGGCTGGTTGTCTGGATGGATAGCTGGCTGGCGGATGGCTGACTGTCTGTCTGTTGTGTACCTTTGCTTGATTTTGCGTTCTATTTTACCCCCCTCTCAAAAAAAAAAGAAAAAGAACGAAAAAACGAAACGAAAGGAGAATAAAGGAAAAAACTTGGAAAAGTTTTGCTCCTAGTTTCGGTGTCGTTGTCGGTGTTGGAGCGGGCTCCTGTGTTTACATTGGCAGCTCTTCATTCTCGTCCTGGCTTTGGACTGCTCTGGGTCCTGCTGGTCCTCCTTCGTCAAGGTGTTTGCTTTATTTTGAATGCTTTTTATGTTCAATTTGTTTCAATTTAATGTTGTTTTGCTGCTGCCAGAGATCAAGCCAGAGCTCGTTGTATTTTACATGAATTTGAAATGTGTGCGCAAAATGTGCACCTTGTATGATAAATGGTATTAAAGGATTTGCGTGAATAAGAGAGTTAGGACTTGCCAGTGTTTTCTTTTCTCTCTTTCTTACTCTTGCATATTCCTCTCTTTCCTCAGCTCACCAAGCTAACGAAAGAGTTTCCTTCGAGCAAAGTGTGTGGCAACGGGATAAGTTTACGAGGGGATTAGATGAGAATGTGATGTCTGCCAAGAAATATGTTATACACTTACCTATATAGTGAGTATATCTTTTTTTTTTTGGTTGTTAATTTATAAAACTGAGTAAAAATTTACTCAATTACAGTTTTAGTATATATACAATATATTTTCCAGAGTATGATTGATTATAATCTTTAAGTTTTATAACTTTTTCTCCTTAAATTAAATTTGAAATTCATTTTTTTTTAATATTAATAGAGAGACATTTAAAAATGTAGATGAAGTTTTGTTTGTTGATTAAAAGTATTTAGACTTAACGAATGTTTAAACAATATTATAAAAAATTGTAATATTTTAAAAAAAGTGTACAAAACATTCCTGAATTTGTTAAGATCAAATAAATTTACTATGCTTCAGATTCACTCATTGGAATATAAAAAAAGAATTTTTAAAAATATTTCGTTTGTGTGTTTGTTGGAAGCAAGTAATTTATTTTGTTGATGAATATATTTTACTTTTATATATATATAAATCTTTTAAAACATAAAAAGTTTTTAAATATTTTCTTAAAAATATTCACTTAACCAAAGTCCAATCCTTTAATAGAACATCTATACAATTGGTAGCGTAAAACTCCAACAAGTTCAACTCATATAACATTTTAAAAGGCAATTAATAAAACATTTTTAAGAAGAGATTGATTAGTAATAATATTACCTAAACTTGATCACTAACTAACACTACACTGATAGTAGCAAGAAAATATCATTAGATCATATACTAAGCTTATACTTTCAACATTTCATATTGAAGTATTTTAATTTTAATTTGCATAAATGATATATATGTAATTATGTATGTATATTATATTAAATATAAATTTTAATGTGTAGTGAAATTGAGTGAACAACCTATGCGACAAAAAGAACAATAGAACAGGCATCTATTTCTAAGCAGCGGTACCTAGTTGAGTTGATAACAACGGAGCGTTGCCAGATGAGTTCACAATACGTTCGTCTGTACATACATAGAAAAAGAATATTAGAATGGTAAAATTCAAAGATTCCATTAAATTCTACACTCTCAAATATTAAATATTTAAATTATAACTAACTATTACATATCCATACTTCAGCTACTCATATGTATACGACTTCATTTAATAACATACATATATGGATTTAAACAACACCCGAAGTATCCAGTATCCAGTGCTATATTAAATAGTTTAGAATTTTATTACTGTAAGTTAATCCAAAATAACTAAAAAGAAAATATATATATATATATATATATATACATATATGTATATATATATATATATACATATATGTATATATATATATATATATATATATGTATATATATATATATATATATACATATATATTCTTCCAACCAGACACTTTAAATTTAAATTAATTTCTTCTCTTTCAGTTCCAAAAACATTCCACTTCTATCTATGGATATATATATATATCTTAAGCACTCCAACAGTAACTCAAAGAATTTGACACGTCTTAAAAATGTAAAGCAGATGCTGAAAAAAAAGGTTCCCAGGGCTGGGAATAACAAAGACCTGTGAAACACATCTGTCATTTTATAAAGTAGGCCTTAATATTTGCAACGTGCTCCAGATGCTGTTTTAACCAGTCCAAAACGTGCACTGGAATGTTTAAAGCAAATCCAAGATATCATTAATACATTTTTTATAAGGTGAACTACAGAGAGAAGAGACTCTACGTTTATTCTTTTAAACAGGTCATGAAATAGAAAATTTTAATTAATTAAATTTTATGAAATTTTATTTAAATAAATATAAGGCTCCTATAGTAGTTTAATTTAGTATTTGCTTTAATGAAGTTGATTAGTATTTTAAATTTTAAATTTATTATAAAATATTATGATTAAGATAATGCATGTTAAGTAAGTAATCTTTTAAGTTTATATTTTAAAAATCTAAAAAAAAAATTTTAAAAATACAATTTTGAAATATTCTTTTACAGTTTATATATATTGAATCTAAATTATTGGATTTAGCATTAAATATTTCTATTACACGTAAAAAGTTTTTAATTAATATTTATATGAATTTACATTCCACTAAGCTTGGAATCTTTTCGAAACTCCCAATAAAGGACAACTATTAAGTCTTCTTTTTACTCTATTATCGAAAAACCTCCATGCTGAAATCCACACAGACCTCATTATAACCTTAATTAAAGAAAAGACCAATAAAGGACGAAATGGTTGATATAACAGAAAAATTCATACATAGATATGCTGTAAAAAAGCGCGGGTCAATATGTAAGGACCCAAAAAAGAAGGTAAGATTCCACCAGAATCCATCCACTTTAGAAATCGGGCGAACTTTAAAAAAGGAATGCATGACATATAATAAATATAGTTTTATTAAACTTCTAAAAAGTCAACAAATAAATTAAAATAGTGTAAAAAATGCAAAAAAAAATTCCCGTACAGTTTACAACAATTTAAGTTCTTTAAGGATTTTGGTATAAGGCTCATGGTGTGTTCCCTATTTGACTGGGTAAATTGAACTAAAGTTGTAGTGCATAGGTCTACAGTGGCTATAGTATCGATCTCTCAAGTCTTACTTTGTTTTCAAGGCATATCAAAATGATTATGTTAATCAATAAGGAAGAAATGAAAACATCAGGAAATGCTTTCAGATCATTTTTTATAAACCCAATTTTACAAATATTTCTTAAATATACTACATTTATTGACAAAAGTATGTATAATATTTCAATAACCCTGAATGATATATGTAGTTCTACATGTTTATATGTTGAACCTAAAAGCTTCTACCTCTTATAAATTCTTTTTTTATTTTATGAATGTTTCTTTAGTTTGTAGGCATACTTTTTCTGGGTCGAAATTCGTTGTTTATTTAATTTTTTAAATACAGAAAAATAAGGGCTGTTGATACACAAATTATTTATAAATAATGTACTAATCTATAAAAAATATAATTTTAATAAAATCTTATTTAAAAGTATTATTTTTTTGGATCAAAGTTTTAAATTGAGCTTGTACGCATAGTTTTTCTGGCGAGTGTATGTAGTTCCACATTTTTCAAGAACTTAAAAGCAAATCTTTTCTACTACTCTAATCTAATTAAATCGTTTGTTATTTAAAATATTTCAATGTTAATTGAGCATTTTTTGGTTAGAGTGTTCAAAATTGGTGCAAATTGGAAACAGTTATTATGAAATTTTTAAATTAATGAACGCGAATTAACATATAATCTAGCAACTATTATAGTTTATTTATGTGTATCAATGGAAGAGAGCGCAACACATGTATCTACATACATAATTCTTTTGCCAAGCAATCTTATGAATAGTTTCCAAAATAAAAAAAAAAAACAACCATTAGTTATTTACCCAACAAGCAAAACTCACCAGGTGGTTTCCAATTAAAACCAATTTAAAAAAAAAAAATACCCAAAAAATTGGTTATTTTCATTTCATTGGAATTGCGGCGCCAACTGAAGCAGCAAATGGGCCACCAAGAAAACACAAAAGAGAAAAAAAAATCTCTTTTTCATAGCAACAATTTCACTTATTAACAACAGAAAACATAACACACCTCTCCCTCCCCAATGGGGGGTCGGGGGGCTAGACTAACAGAGTGTCCAATACAATGCACGTACTCATACTCGTATTTGACCAAAAGCAAAATTTATGCGTCTATTTCGAATGAAACATTAAAATTCCATTAGCGGAAGCAGCGGACATAAATTTTCTCTGTCTCACTCTGACACTTTCCCTCTCTTTTTCTCCTATGTGCTTTATGAGAAAGGCTTATCAACAAATGACCAAAATATTATGCATTTTGTTTAACTTTAATTGCTTTTGCATTTGCCCCTAGGTATACCCTGTAGCATCTATTGAGTTTTTGAAAAAGTTTAAGTTATCGAAAATCGATAACTTTCGATTGTAAGCAAAGGATTTTTGTATTATATTTTATTTAAAATGAATAATAGTTGAAAAGTTGAGTGTTTGTTATTCGACTTTTGTATATTTTTCACTTTTTAAAGGGTATTTCAAAGTCTATGACATTTATATTTAAAATATCCAGAACTGATATTTATACTAGAGCACAGCGAGCGAACGATAATCGAAAATAATTTATAGAAAATAAATATTTCCACACAATGCATCTCCGTGCCGCCACCCCTCCCATCCCCTCCCTAACAATCCGGCAATGTTGATGTGAAATGGAAGTTTCTTTTCTTTTTTTTTTTCTTGTTATTGTTTATTTAAGTTGTCATTAGAATTGAAGGCAATGGCAAAGGCAACGCCAATCCACGGCTCAGCAAGCAGTCGGTGTATAAACTTTTTAAATTATCACCGATGGAGGAGACCCCCAGATCCCAGAAAAAAAGAAGCCCTGGAAAAACAGCAGCCCAACCCCCTCTTCTCCCACTCTCAATTTGATGGTGCTGGCACTTGAGTCAGCCTGCCAGCCAGCCAGTCAGTCGGTCGTTTGGCCGATTCACTCGTTGGATCGTTCATTGTACGTGGAAATCGCATTGCCATGTGAAATGAAAATGGAAATGGATCCCCCCACCAGTAGTTAGACTCTCTAGTCAGTTCATGTTCTATGGAAATTTGAAAAAGTACATCAACATTTCGTTTAGCATAGGAATCATAGAAGGGGTGATATAGAGAGAATGTGTGGTGGGGGCCTGAGTAGGATGTGGTACTCCATTGGGCAACTCCAATGAATGATTTTTGTTGATGTTGTTCTTTGGATTGGTAGGGCGTTTGGTTGGCGCCCAAACAACCGGAAATGCAAGACAGTATTTCTTTCCTTCTTTCTTTTTTTTTTTGCTTATCGAATTGAAGTTTTGTTTACAGGCAAAGGGAAATACTAGATGGTAACATTGAACTGGGAGCACATACATGTACATAAGTATATATATCTTTGCAAATAGATATATCTACAAGTTAATGGGATCACGCAAAGGCATTAATTGATATGTTCCTGGGCCACCTGTGTAAATGAAGAAATAAATTCTTGAAGACTTTTTAAAGAAATTCACTGAGGGTTTTGTCGGATTTCTAAGATATGTTCATATACTTATATATTTTTATAAGTAAGATCTTAGGATACAACTGAAAAAATTACTTTTTAAGAATAACTAAGACAGATATTTGAACTGTCTAATCCGATATTTAACTATGCGTTAAGAAATATTACATTTTTCCGTAAGAAAGGTCTTTTAAATACTACTTCGTAAGTTCTAATAATACTACAATATATTTGAAAAATCGCATTTGGAATATTTCTAGATATCTATATATTATTAAAATAGAAATGTGCTTAATATTTAAGATATTATCTCTTATTTAAACAACTAATTAAACTGTATTTGTTATATGAAAATAGCTCGGAGATTTATCAAAAATTATATATAAATTTCAAGAAAGAAAATGATTTTTTAAGATCAGAATAATGTTTTAGATTATCGGAACCTTCTTTCTCACCCGTAACTCAACAATCTATAAAGACTTTAGGATATTTTCATATTGCGTCAGTGTAATTTAAGTCTGATTAAGTCTTTCTCGTAACTATTATTTGTATATTTTTTATATTTATTATGAAAAAAACTGAGAGGAATAAATTTAAATATTTAAATGCTAAAAAGGAACATATTTATTTGCTACTGCATAATTTTAAATCAAATACTTTTGGAAGAGTATTTTTTCTTTATAAAATAAAATATATTCAACTTTTGATTTTTAGTCCAGCAATTCCTAATAATTTGGAATTTATTCCAATCAAAAAAGATCATAAAAATGGTATAACTCATCAATCCTAGCCATTAAAGCCCTGTTCTTAGAAGACTCTCTTCAAAAAAAAGTTTTTAAAAACGTTTTATTTAAATGACTAGAATATCTATCTTACTAAGAAGAAAGATGAATAAATAAGATTTCATTCATTTTCATTTTTAGGATAAAATAACAAATTTATATTTTATCTATTCTAACAAAATTTGCTTACATTTTAGCTTGTTATTTATCCGATGCTTGGTTTTATTACCTTTTGGTTAGTAAATATATTTTATAATCTTAACTAAAAGTCATTAATCTCCTTTGCTTTGCTTCAAAATGTAATGCGAATGTTGGCACCTGTCTAAGATTTACCTTTTGGGATAATATCTTTGTTTAAAGGTGTGTGTGTGTTTCTTGATATATATATATATATATGTATACATAGAAATATTTCTCTACAACATTATCAACTAATAAGTATAAACAAACCATATGCTTAGACAAACTGTTTACAGTGGCTACCATTCTCGTTGCCATTCTTGTTCTTGTACTGTTCTCAGTAGAAGTCGTTGGTAATGCTTCTAGCCTTTCCAAAGAATACATTGCACACCCACACATATATTTGTGTATACACCTACACACATAGACACTGATACGGTCACAGACATATGCATCGCCTTAAGGGCAAGTCATATAGCAACAGGCGAGGGTAAATGTAACTTTAAAGCCGCTTAAGGCCATGACTATAACCCAAACGTAAACGTAAACGAAGCCAGGTCAAGTCACAAACACAAGGATTACCACAGGCAACAGCATCAACAATAAGCACAAGCAACAGCAGCAGGTGCAGGAGGCTGATGTTAAGGAACACGATGATGGCAAAGAAGTAGTGGTAGATGGCAACACAATAGCCAAAACGTCAAAGCGTAAGCAAAAGGCGATTCTGTCAAAATATTTACGATATGGCTCTCTGGCAATGGCTTCTAAAGTGTAAGGACGCACACAAACATATACACAGACACCCAACCATATAAACACACGTACACACATGCACACTAAATATATGTATGTACAAGGACACAGGACATGTGTCTTCAACTAAAAAGGAAGGTGGTCGGAGGGGCGTCGGGTAGACTCAACCTTTTCTCATGTTATATATATATATGCTCATCTACCGAAATACATTAACCGAGTCTTGAAAGATTAGTGATGACAGCGTGATGTGCGATTAAATGTTTCAAAGAATATATATGTGCATATATATTAAGAATTAAAATATATATTTTAATATAATTAAATAAATTAAATTGAAAATCTTTCGAATTCCTAATATTTAAGCATGTTCCTCTTCTAAATATGTATGTATTCATTTTGAAACCATTTTTTTTAAATATATTTCTTTAACTGAAATGATAACCCCCTCATCAGTTTAGTTTTTTCTTCGATTCATTTTAATGTTAACTTTGCCGCATGGTAAATTAATTGTAAATAAAATTAATTTTTAAGTTTTTTTATTTGTTGAATCTCTTATACTATTAATAAGACTAACAACAATTTTCTTAATCCAAGACGTAACCTAACATTTTAAAATGTTTTCTTGGTCTATGGCCCTGGTGAATTGTGAGTGGGTGGGAAGGTGGTTTCGTTAAAGTCGAGTTCTATTACACACTCGAGTTAGTGAATTGGCAAAGAAAATGGTAAATACGGTGAATGCTTAATAAAATATTAACATAAAATTTATATACAGTACAATAATATAAAACATATAATAATAAAAAAGTAAAAAAAAATTACAAATTGTACTCAAATACAGAAAATACATTAAATACATTAAGTATAACCGCTTTAGCACTCACCAAAGCAAAACAAAAAATTTAGTTTAAAGATTTTATTTAGGCATCATTTTAAACACAATCAAAAAATTCATAAAAACTAAACTGTGGTAAATTTATGGTCACCACTGTATATCTAATAAATGCAAAACAAATCTTTAAACGCAAAATTTGGGTATAACTTATATAGCCAAATCCTTTAAGCTATTTGTAATATATATTTATGTATTTATAATAAAAATAAATATATTATTTAAAACAAATGTTTAACATTCTTCGCAATTTTCGAATTTTTAATGCATATATGATTTTTTGTAGAGGGCGCTCATCGTTTGTTCTCAATTTTACTTTTACTTCTCCTAATAGTAGCAGATAATTTTTACAGGTCCTTTTTGTGTCTAATTATTTCAAAATAATAATGTATACGACTCTTTTACCTTATTATTAAAATGATAAAATATTGTTAATAAAACTCTCTTGATTGGATTAGATTTAATTAGAAATTATTAAGTGCAAATTTAACTGATTACCTGCGAGTGTTTTCTAATAGTTATAATTTATAATTTACTTTTGTTAAGGTAAGCTCAAAATATAAAAGTTGCTTCGCTCTATAAACACTTTCTGAGGTTTTATTTGTAAACTTTTCTATATATAAATAATCTGTCTGTATAATCTGTCCTAGTTAATTATAATAAATGTTTTCATTTATATCTACATTTAAAACTATAAGAGGAATAACCAACAGTTGACATTTCTAACCTATTAATGTTTAACCATTATTGGAAAATGATATAGCGCATTTCAACTTATTAAACAATCTTATACTTTCAAATGCTTAGTTATTTAAGTACCGATTGGATGTGATTTCAACAGTCGTGGAACTTTATGAGTTCTACATAAGTAAACAATCTCTTATCTATTAAAGTTGGTTTCTGAAATACTTTCAAATAAGTCCTGAAACAACAATCTAATGTTATTTGATATTGGAAAACTGCAGGAAATTGTCTACATTGTATTTCTCATATTCATTTATCATTACCCTTACTTTAAAATCAGGCAAAGTGACACCAAAACAAAATCTAAGCCATATTAAAGGTTTAAGATTAGCCACTCAGAACTTCCTAGAAATAAGGATACTGGCACATTGTTTTCTGCCATAAACTACCAGTTGGTTTCTTTTAACCAAAAGATATCAAAAATCTCTACTAAAAGGGAGAAAGATGAGTCAATGACAAAAAGTAAATTATTTAGAATTGCCGAACTGTGTGGAAAACTGTTTCTTTTCCTGATTTTCCTTTTCCCATTCAAGATCTAACTAAATTTTACAAATTTTCAAACTGAAAAAAGACATGTTCACAAAAGATATTAAGAGTATCTTTATCTTACTGTAATCTGTATTAAAATGCCAAAGACAATATTCTATACAAGTCGTTCTATTAATCCCTTAAATATGATCTGAAAACCCTTCAAAATATATATTTTGCCGCGGCTCATCTCTAGATAATATGTAAGGCACATGCTTAACTCCAAGGACATGTGCCAAAAGCCACACCAAGCAAAAGAAATTGATTCATTTTCTGAATAGGCTCAACACATGAAAGGTTCTATTCATATATATTGTATGTGTGTGTATGTAGTACATATATATTTGGTACATACTTCTTGCCATCCTTTTCGTTTCCTTCATTTTTCCTATATTGGGCCAAACATTGTCATGTAAAATTAAAATTTATGGCTAATTTGTGTGTGTGCCAGCCAGCCGGGCCTCAATGTAATTTTTTTTTTTTTTCGTTTCCACTCATTTTCTGGTGTATTTGAAGTAGGGCTCAATCCACGTTCCAGGGGTCGTTCAATGTCGTAAATTTTACCATTTGCC
The DNA here is from genome assembly GCA_018903615.1 of Drosophila neocordata. Classification (NCBI taxonomy): domain Eukaryota; kingdom Metazoa; phylum Arthropoda; class Insecta; order Diptera; family Drosophilidae; genus Drosophila; species Drosophila neocordata. Next base: position 865,970 of record JAEIGI010000010.1, on the reverse strand, counting down.
AAGAGAGAGGAGTTTTCCTTTTCTTCTGTTCTCTCTTGGTTCAGTGGAAAATAGGTGCTTTTTCGATGGGTTTTTATGGGTCTTCTGCTTCTTCTAGAAAAACCTTTGCTATAAAATTTCATTTGATTTGTTTCGGTAATTAAAAGTGCATTTTATTTATGGAGTTTTTTTTTTGTATTTTTTGGAATTGTCTTTTTATTGTATTTAACTATTTATGTATGTATATGTATTGTATATGGTAAATGTTTCAAAATGTTGTGCATTTCTGATAAATATGTGTGTGTGTTTTTTTAATTTTTTTTTTTTTTTTTTATGTTTTGTTCGTTTGTATAATGTTAAAACTTATGATTATGTTATAGATAAATATCACTATATTTGATTTCGATTTTAGGTTTATATGATTTCAACTATTTTCAATGATGTATTTGGGTCTTTCGTCTTCTTCAACTTAAAAGATAAATGCATTAGATATAGGTATATACAAAAACTACACATTCGATTTGGCAAATATCATCATTGTAATAACAATGTAAGTAGACTATGGAGTTTTGGATATCTGGAGCTTTAACTAACTAGCACATATTATATATATATATATATATATATATTAATATTAATTAGGGGTTAAAGTTATGTCAGTAAATGCTTGGACTTGGCAACACTCTTCTAAAGAGCGAGACCCCATCATCTTATCTACGATATGTCCTAGACATAGCGTGTGATTTGTGAGTAAAAGTCGGAAAGACATGACTGCAATTGGGCAAAAGTTGGACGCTCTCCAGGTAATAAAGCCCAACAGTAGGCCATTATGGTAAAGCTGCAAAAGTAAAATAAAAAAATGGAAAAGAGAAATTCTTTAGTAAAAAGATGCTTTTCCTTTTTGTTCATGGGCTTCTTTTGAAACTTATACTTACAGCTCATCCGGGCAATTAAAAGGCTGGGCTAGACGATAACCATCTTTGAGATAATGCTCCATCTCAAAAGGATCTACCTCGGCATAAGGTTGTTTGGCAGATGTACACAATTCCCACATTAGGACACCAAATGCCCAAGAATCGCTGGCTTCAGAGAATTGCTTGTGCTGTAAAGCTTCTAAGGACATCCATTTAATTGGACGATTTTCACTATCGCCCAAACAATTGTAGTCCGCTGGGAAAAGATCCCGCGATAGTGAACTATCAGAAAGTTTAACACGCAACTGATCGTCAATTCTAAAAGAAAAGCGAAAAAATATTTCAAAATTGATTATTATATAAAAGAAAATCTAATAAATTATTCTAATTTAAATGTTCTTCTTTGAACATGAAATTTTCATTCATTCTATTTTTAACATTGTAATTTAATTTGGTACTGCCAGATTTGTTCCTCTGTTTGCTCTTTTAGCTATAATTCTCAACTAGTTCTAGCATTAAAGAAGTTACATACGGTGGGGAAATTCTAAGAGTCAACAAATGGAACTTGGTAGGTCTCGAAATACTTATACCGATAAAACTGTTTTTTTTTTTCCTAATTTTATCCTGTACTAGTCATAATAATCTTATTTTTACAATACTTACATGCAGTTCCTTGTGGCAATATCTTTATGTACCACCCCATGACTATGCAAATGATCCAAAGCCATGGATAATTGAGAAGCCATCATAACAATCTGTATGGTTGTAACAGTTCTAGCACAAGCTGGATCCAGTAAAAACAATTTTAGATTTCGTGTATTATTCAAGGCAGGATACAAAACAAATGGTGTTGTATGATCCTCAATTGATACACCCAAAACGGAAAGTATGCCGGGATGAGAGGCGCCATAGAGTAGCATGCCCTCTTGTAGAAGTAATAGAACTTGCATTTGACTGGCATGTTGGGCCACTGTCTTGACCAAAACATCTTGGTTATCATTATAAGTGCCACGGTAAACGCGTCCAAAGGTGCCTTCTTGCAACAGACTCGACAGCCTGACGCGACATCTTTCTACAGTCAGCTCAGAGATGCGTCGATGCAACTCTTCCGGTTGTTGCTGTTGCTCAACAGAGACAGCCACCTTTCTGGGCAATGAGGAGGCATGAACTGGAGCTATTATCGATGGAGTCATATAGGCAGCAGATCCCATAGAAGATTGACAAGGAGGCTGGGTATTTAAACGTTGGAAACTCGAGGTTCGCATGGGTTGTCCACCATGTTGATGATGATGTTGACGTTTCGAGGCAGCTCCTCGCACACAATAGGCTATCATTAAAAGAACACAGACAGAGCCCATGGCCACAGAGACACCTACAACTAAAGTAATCAATCCTGTAGGTGGTGGCAATACAGTTTCCAATAGCTGCGGATCATCCAAATCATCACCCATTCCAGAACTTTGCATTTGATGCTGTTGCTCATCATCGCTTTCCCTAAGCAGACAAATTTTCTTGCGTCGAAATACCAAATGGGTGACATTATTCAGGGCACGATTCAGTATAACCTCCAGGCTAATAGTGACATCAACTTCAGCGGCTCGTTTACCACTGCATTTGAGAATTATGGCCCAGGTTTGTATGTAAGTGGGAATTTCGCCAATTTGTGACACATTAACCGCTGGCCGGGGCAAAACTTCCTGATCGGAGCTAACAACATTGATGCTATAGGGTAAAGGACGACCAGCCAAAGATTGCCAAGTGAAGCTAATGTCACGGACATTAGCCGGCACAGGCACAATGAAATTCAAGGCATAATTATTTATGTGCCCTTCACGCACATAATAGACCTCAGCTGAAACGCCTGTAAAAACAAGAGAAGAAACATAAGATGATGATGAATTAGTTTGGAAATTTCAAGATAATTGAACATCATGTAAATTTATCTACATATGTATATATGTATATTATGATGCACTTCAATCAGCTCAAGTTGAGAGTATTTTTTTTTTTATTTTGTTTTGTTTTTATTATTTGTTTTACCCCATTTGCCACATTTTCATCGTCGTTTTTCTGTTATATAAATAAACAGAACACAGAACAGACGAGAGTCAGAACACACAAATGCATACTGGAATCGAGTTTAGGGAATTCCTTGGAAACTATTTTCGAGTTTATCAGTTTTTCTGTATCTTCTTCAGCTTGTTCATACAGAGAGAATATCTACATACACGATTTAAACTGAATTGAGAAGGTAAAAAACAAACATGTTCTAGAGATTTGGTTTTTTCATTGGGTTCATTTGCGGTTTGACCCAAAAAAAAATTGAAGAAAAATAAATAAATAAAAACCCTGTCTGCAGGTTCAGTTAATGAAGCATCTTCTTTAGTTAGATGTCTGGCCATGATTGCCAACTCATTTTGTTTTGTTATGATGTTTATGCTAATGATAATGTGGAAATGTGCAGGTAAAGAACAGACCAGTATAGATCAAATCAGTTCAGACCACACACAACCATAAACCCATAACGTATACAGTTCAATCGACTAGGTAATGAAAAATTAGATTATGAACTGACAAATTATTATAACGACCCTTTGGCTATGACCTCTTAAGTATATACAAAATGGAAACTCTAGTTCCATTCAGCATAGAAAATCGCCGCAGCGGAAAGCACTTCACGAACTGCAACGCTAATTACATGAAAATAGAAACCAAAATCGACCAAAAAAAAAATAGAAAACAGAGGGCCAAGATAACTAGACTATGTTGAGCAGAAATAGTCTATACCCTGGCAAAAATTGTGTATAAATTAGTCCGATGACTATATATGATATAGTCAGTCTGTTTTAAAGCAAAAACTAATATACCTTTTTTTTAAAGGAGCACAATTTTTTTTTGGTCTCCTTGGTGGCCGTGTAACAATGGTCACGACTCGGTCTCTCGACCAACTCGATACTTGTAGCAACAGCGGAATCTTTCTCTCCGTGTGTGTGTGTGTTTTGTTTGCAGTAGCAAAAGGCTATTAAAAAATACTCCCAAACAACGACAACATCATGACTGCACGCTCTGCAAAATTCGACATACGATATGGGATATGGCCAGGATGCGGACAGAGGAGATGGAAGGAGGAGGTAAAATGAAATCTGCAGTACTGGTTATGAGAACATGGGCGAATCCACACAAAGGTTAAAAAAGTTCAAGAGCCAACGCGCATTGGGCATACATGCAAGTGACATTTGCTCGTGACATGGAGGTAGACGACGTCGACGACGACGACGACGACGATGCCACTTGAAGACGGGCCTCTCTTCAGTCGAGCCGCACAGGCCAGTAGAAAACCTGGTACCACCACCACCACCACCTTCTCTTTGCAAGTGCAATAAAGCGGCAACTTTCACATGAACCTGTGAACTTTTTAACTCACATGCCGAACACACAAATGTCTTCTTCTACTAGCGACGTCTCTCTAAGCCACTTCAAGTCAAAAGGGTCAATGGAAGCGTGCGCTATGCCCCCTCTACTTCTCTCCCTCTCTTTCTCTCTGTCCCTGGCTCCTTCCCCAAAATGTGGCTATTTCTCATATGCAGTAGACTCGTTGCCGTTCCGTTGCATTTGATTAAGTCATGGGCGCTATTTTTAAAACGCTAGCGTGGAATTTGTCGGCGACAACGTGCAACATGTTGCACATTTTGAAAGGAAGTTCGCCGCCTTTTGCTCTACTCTACACACTACATATAGAATATATATACTATAGATACATAAATGTATCTATATGGATGTGTGTTCAGTGATTTTTATTGTTATTGCCAGTTGTCAAAGGAAGTTCTTAGCTTTTTCTGCTCAATTTTATTTCGTAAATTATTTCCTGCTCTAGTTGGCCAAAAAAGGATGTCTCTTCTTGTCTTTTTTGCCTTGAAGTAAGTTTATAAAGTTCGACAGAATATACAATCCGTATAGATATATACTTATATATATTCCATACACAAGCACTTAGAAAAAGGTATTAGATTTAGCAGTTAGTAATATACTAAGAAATGCAAGAATAATTTTTGCTCTAGAAAATTGTATAAAACAAGAAATAGAATCAAAGAATATATTTTGTTTTTTCTTCGAAATGAATTAATAATAAAAAAAAAGGTAACAGTCAGATCTATATATTGTATATATGAAACAACTTATATCTAGATTTAGGGGAATAGTTCGTTCTATTAAAAAACAATTCAAATTTGAGTTTATAGGAACTTGAACCGATTTTTGGCATCTGAGAAATAGTTTTAAAACTATTAAAAAGTTCATTTAGACCTTTTTATTAAAGAACTTTTAACGATCAAATATCTCAGCCTTAGCCTAAATTTCCAGAATTTACTTAAAGCCAACATATGATTCCACCCGCTACTCTTATCTCTTTCCCCTTCGCATTAAGCTTTAATCCAATCCTCAAACCAAATTGCAATAGATGATAAATGATGTACAAGCGGGAACTCCATCTGCACCGTAACCGCATCCAAACAACCGTATCTAAACCATATCCATATATGTATGTATGTATAATGATTCTCTGCTTCACAACAACCAACAGCCATCTAACACCCCCCAGAGGCAATCACCTCACTTCACCATCTAATGACTAATATGTCACTTTGGCTGCATAAGACGACGGCTTTTTGTGTGCAGTTTGGCCAAATCGAAAAATAAATAAAACAAATGATCGGCGGACGTCATTGTGGACTCTCTCCCTCGCCCAGCCACCTCAGCATCTTTAGGCTTATCACGCACAACAATCTCGCTTACAAGCTTATAGCCATGCTGCCCCGCCTCCTTGTTTCACAGCCGCCCACCACATGTCAACATTTAACATGTTTTTGAGCTTTTGCCACACTCCCCGATCCCCTTTTGGCATCACCTCCTTCAGCCTCATCAGTCGACGTATCTCTCTGTATCTTTCCTTTAGTTGCCTCACGTCGTTATGATAAATGATGCGCCTTTTGTTTTGCCTAATATTTTTTTTCTCTCTTTTTTTTTTTTGTTTTGGTTGTTTGCTGTTTCCTGGGGGCTCTCATGTTCTCGTTTTCTTGTTGCCGGCTTTTGATTGTAACAAATTTGTGCCAAGCTGAAATTAGCCATCTCTTTAGGGCAAACAAAACCGATTTTTGGCACAGTTAACAAACGCCGACTGACTCTAGGAAATTAGCTTAAATTAATCATTCAAATAGCAAAAAAAACAAAATTTCAGTTGACGGTTTTATTTTTTGTTATGTTGGCTAGCTGACAAAAGTTTATGGCCAAAATCAATAGTAATTAACCTTAATCGTTGGCAAGTTTTTAGTTCATTGGTGTTGAAAATAATAAAGATGGTGTTGATGCGGGTAGTTGAAAAGTTAACTTAGGTTCAACTCAAGTTAAAGTGGAACAATTAATTAATGAAATAGATTTTTGGAAAAAAGATGAAAAATTACCAAGGTAATTTTGAGTTTTCCTAATGGCTTTCCTAAACTGTTAAAATGGAAAAGTAATAAGTAGCAAAATTGATTTTTAAACAAGTTTTAATATTCATTTGTTTAGTTAGGAAATATTAAACAGGGACGGAAAATAAAATACAGAAAGAAATAAACAGTTGAAGGCAAGAGTAAGAAATATAAAATGGAAAAATAAAAAAAAAAAAAAAAATTGTTAATATAAAATAAAGTTAATCTTGTAAAATATTTGTAAAATTAAAAAAAAAAAAAAAACATTTCCTTTTTGATTAAATATATAAAGAATTTTAAGTTCAAAATTACTATTATTAATTTAAAAAAATTATTAAAATAAAATTTTTAACTGTTTCATATTACGAAAGCGTAGTTCTGCTTTTCCACGAGTTCAATTTTTAGTTTAAATTTAAAAAAGGAATTAAGGAATGAAAAAACAAATAATTTAGAGTCTGTATACTAAATTTAATAAATGTATAAAAAGAAATTTATCAAAATTAATTTAAATCTTTTTAATTTTTTGTTTTAGAATCAAAGAAAATTAAAGACAAGCAATTTGGAGCTTGTTTAGTAAATTTAATCAACACATGAACGGAAATTCTTTAAAGATATTAGAAATCATTCTTAAAATTCACCTTTTAACTTAGTTTTTTATGTAGCAAGAAAAAATACAACATAAATCTAATAAAGCCAAACTAATTGCTAAATTCAACTATGGATCCATTAGATACGCTTTTGCTCAAGCGAAAGTATCTGTTCCTTTCTATTTTCAAGCTTTTACTTTATTAAATAGTTTTCTAAGTATTTTTGACTTAGAAAATGTTTTCTAATTTTAAGTTTTTTTATTCCTTTTTTTTTTTTGAATTAGGGAAGTAATTAAAAATATTGCTTAAACAACAACTGATAATTTTATATAGATCTAGCTTAAAACGCCAGTTGTTATAGCTTGTTCTCCGATTAAAGATAATTTTTATAATTACATGTTAATCATAATATAAATGAATAAAAAAAAAAATTATATAGATACACTTGTTATTTACAAGATTCGTTTATAATTTATCTATTAGATACACAAATCATTTAAATTATTAGTTTTAGTATTAAACTTTTTAATAGATTTGAAGAAGACGAAATTAATTTGGGTTAAGGGTTAATCTACAAATTGTTTTTATGTTAAAACGTAAAGAAAAGTAAACATGAATTCATAGGTATAGGTAAAGAATTTTTTAAAAAATCTACAAAGCGAAGCTACTTTTAATTGAGAAACTTAATTTTATTTTATAAAAAGAAAATAATATTGGAATTCCATGCGAAATGCAAAAATGCAGATTTTGTATTGAAAAATTGCCTATTAAACAACATTTTTTAAGGCTTTACTTCCCAATTTTAAATTAATGTGAATAATTTCTAAGGTTTCCCTACTATTACACTTTTGACCTCTAATTCTATGATTTGCAACTGCTAAATTAACGAATGTTTAATTGAACCCATCAAATTTGCTATTCAAAGTTGAATTTTTTTTCCATTTCAAGCAGAACTCAATTGAAAATTGTTTAAAAAAAAAAATTTCAACTTCCGATTAAAGTTGATAAACATGGCAACAACAAATCTCGTATGGAAAACTAACAAATAGAAAACTTTTTAATTTTTTTTTTTTACATTTTGACTTGCTTATTTTAAACATTTTGCATGTATGTATCAATGTATGTATGTATGTATGTATATACATATATACAAAGCCGACAGCAAAGTCTCATCTATGCCAATACTTGAAAGTTTATTCACGTTTTCTCCATGCCTAGTTAGTGGATGCATGTTTCTATTTTTTTTTTTCTCTTGCTTTTTTATTCAATTTTTCCCAACCAGTTACAATTTGTGTTAGACTTTCGGCATATGTGTAACTTTACGATACTTTTACCAAACTGAGAGACTCCATCAGCAAACTTCCAGCACTCCCACACACTTGATTCCCTACAGTCGGATGCAGGGCATCCAATAAACATTCATACAACTCAATATACGCAATGTGCAACCACGCCCACTAACCATACTATACTCTTCCATTGTGTATGTCACCATGACTTGAAAAATATTCGTAAACTCGGTTCAGTTTCTCTACTCTCTACTCTGAAGTTGTCCCCTCTATGCGAAATGCGCGAATTCAGACTTGTGAGAGAACCTTTCATTCATTGCATTGCTGTATTGTTTGTTATTATTGTTGTTGTTGTTGTATAATGTAAATATGATTATTCCTTTTGCTTTTTCTTTCTGCAATATATACAATGCATATATGTATGTATGTATGTATGTACATGTATGTATGTATGTATATAGTATATATAAAGTAGCAAATAGACGACACATGAATGGCTAGGGTAAACAACGGCTGATATTTATTATTGACATGCTTCTTCTCGTTTATGCAGACACCCCGAAGGGGTTATCAGTATTGTCAGTTCTCTGGCTGATAACCGCATATAACGACCCGTTTCCCGCTTCTTTTTTTATTTATATTTTTTATGTCATAAAAGCCTTTGACAAAAGTTTGCAGTGTCATTTTATTGCTGCATTGGTGGACTTATGCGATTTTCATTTTATTTAAATACAAATTTTACATATTTTTATTTTTTTTTTGGTTTTTTGGTTAAAGCTCTTTGGGCTTAGTCAAGTTTATGGCGGGTTTACAATATGCAAATGGCCTTCGTGTTGATTACAAAACTCATCTCATCATGTAATGTGACACCCTTGGTACACAAGGTTTAAACTATCTATAGAAGCTGGCGATAGGGCTAGAGATCTTGTTTGGTTTATGACCTGCCAAGTGCCCATCAATTCAATTTGAAATTGATAGGCCTGGACAACATTGAATAGGCCGCTCCTCAATTGATTGTGTTGTGTATTAAAAACAGATTGAACCGAAAAATATATATAAATACACATATTCAATTTTATGCCGAGACACGATCTTGAAACAAGCTTGTAAGTCACGTACTGATAAACATCGTTGGTGATCTTTAGACAAGCGGAAGTATTATTCAATGTGGTAATATGATCAACCCAAAATTAAATTAAAAGAATACCCAATAATATAGAAAATTACCTATAAAATAAAGTGACGATCAGTTGCTTAAGTTTAAAATAAAGGTAAAAGATAATTGATCGAGAAATTTTCATTCGTTGATGTGAATCCATTTAAAAGTTATAGTTTCCTATCATTTAACATTCCTAAGATCATTCCTATAAAGTGACGATCAGTTGCTTAAGCTTAAAATAAAGGTAAAAGATCATTGATCGAGAAATGGTCATTCATTGATGTGAATGCAACTAAAAGATATAGTTTCCTATCATTCCTTAAATAATTCATTAATGGTATCTTGTTAGGTATAACAAGATCACTAACTAGAAATGAATAGCAAAATCTTGTTTTGCCAAGTATTGGAATTATAGATCATTTCCTGATAGTATACGAAACCTTACATTATGAAGACATTAAGGATCACTTAAGGTAATTTGTAAGTTCTACCGAATCACTTCGCACCCATCTCATAGAGATAACGAATTTACGATCTGTCAGCCAACTTGTTAACTCTTACACATCGTATACAAACAGAAAGACAGTAGTATAAGACAGAAAAAAAGAGAGAAATGAAGAAGAGGAAATACTGTCATGCGATATTATGATCATAAAACTCTCTCTACTTGCCATTACACACAGAGCCAACTACAGCTTCATTAGCTAATAGCCACTTTATTATGATTTCCTCTAGCCAGGCTATAACATAATACAAAAGTCAAAGAAAAAATAGTCTTTTTTTATTCTTTTAATAAATTCCGTTGTTTGCAACCAAACACCAATTAAAATATAGATCATGCCTGCTGATCATATCACCACAGAGAGAGGCCAGAGAGAGGGAGACAAACCGTTAAAAGAAGGAGAAGGAATAAGCTTCGAGCTTCTAGAAGACGATCGGTGGCAATTCGTGGAAATACTTGGCAATTATCAGCTGCAAAAGATCTCTTGGCAGAAGGCGAAAAAAAAAAAAAGAAAATAACTCGACAAAGAACAAGCTATAAAACTGGAAGAGAGCAGACAAATGTCTCTACTAGAGATACATGTCTTGCTTGTTATGGCCAGAAGGCTTAGGATGGATAGAGAGAGAGAGAGAAACTGCTGTTAACCAACAACAGCAACTAACAACGGTTAGGTGCTAAAAAGCCTAGCCACAGTAGCAATGCTTTGTATGTGTGTGTGTATCTGTCAGATACTTTCCAGCTTGTTGACTATAGTTATAAGCCGCTTTACCAGCGGCTCACTTCAAATGAAAATGTTTCAATATTTCAATATTTATGCAAATCTATCTAAATAAATGAAAACTAGACAATAAGCAGGATGAATGCCTAATTTATTTAACACAGTTGGTGGTAAATTTAACACTTTGAATAACCTCCTCACTCTTCTCTTCACTACACATCTCTTACTTGGCTACTTTATCTACATTTGCCTTTGTTCAAGTTAATTTGTAGCTTCAAGCAGCTTACATACATAATAAATAAATATATACATATGTACAGCTGCGAAAGAAATAATAGCACCAAGGGGCGTTGCAAATTTCAAATTACGAAAACTTTGAAAATATCTATATTTTGGACTCTTAAACTTATTTAAATTAATTATTTAATCTATCCACATAATTTTAGTAGGAAAAGACCACATATTTTTGACATATTTTAAAAAATATTCACTTTCAAAGTTTTTTCAGTCAAAGTCAGGCGAAAAAAAAAATAGCACCAATACAGTTAGACCAAGGAAAACAAAAAGTTAACTCAAAAATATAAAACAAAAGTACTTAAATTCATGAATATGGTTTACAAAAAGTCTGTTTTAAGTTTTTTCAGTATCCTTTTCTAACAATTACGACCGCAGAGCGCCTTGGCAGAGACTCTCTAGATCCTTGCATTTGGTCCTCAGCACTTTTCTCCAAAACCCTGTTTTACGACCTTTCAAAGGACTTCAATACTTGTCGAACTGCAAGTGTAAACTGTTTTTTTGACGTCCGTAAACAATTGCTCAATTTGATTGAGATTTGGAGACCGTGGAGGACATTCCATGACGTTGGTGGTATGGTCTGGAAACAACTTTTTGTCTCTTTTACCAGTGTGCCTGGAGTAATTGTCCTGTTGGAGGACCCATTGTAATGCCATTTCATCCTCTGCATATGGATGTATTACTTTCTGGTGTATATGAACAAAGACGGGCTCATCCATGATTGTTGTAGACCAATGTATGGAACTTACTCCATAATAGCAAAAGTACGCCCATATCACTATGGTGGAACCTTCGTGCTGAGTCGTTTTTTTTGTCTACTTTGGTGTATAGTCCTTATTTTTTGGTCTTCTAACATTACCTAACACAACTTTGCTCTCATCCGTCTACAATAGGGCTATCCACTTTCCTATTGGCCAATTGGCGTGTTGGTTGGCAAGCTTCACGCGCTTATCTGCATGTGTTTTGGTCCAGAAAAAAATTTTTCTGGGTCAACGAGCGTTGAAACTATTTTCTCTTAGTCGGGTACGGATTTCTTCAACAGATTCATCAAAATTCAGATCCTTGTTAAGCTCCGTTGCTTGCCTGAATGACTCCTTTTCGCTCTGGCGAAATAGTTTCTTGACTAATAATGGCGATTTAATGGAATTTGATTCTCGAGATTCTACTTTTGTGACAAATTTCTTCGCATTAATGATCATTTTACTTAAGCAGACCAGTAATTGACTTATTTCAGCATAGGTTTAGCCTTCTGTAAGCATTTTTCAATAGTTATCCTTTTTTCTTCATAGCGGGGGTTTCAGTGACCCATATTTACGAAAAAGCAGTATAATTGATATTTTTTTCTTTTTTATCCTTTAAAGAATAACTAATTCTAATAAATTTGTGGAGTTCCGAACATTAATTTAGTCGCAAAAGTTTTTTTTCCTCAAAAACATGTGCTTGGTGCTATTATTTTCGCTGCTCTATTTGGCATACCCCTTGCAATTTTGCTCCTTTGACAAGTATCGTTATCATTTTCGCTCTGTTTTTTGGTCTCTTAAATCCAAAAGAGTCCAAGTTGGATAAAAGAAAATAAAATTTAAACCAAATTCGTCTTAGTCGTTTTTTACTGTGAAATAAAGTGAGCTGCTAGTTTTGGTGCTATTATTTCTTTCGCAACTGTATGTATATATGTATCTGGTGTTTCAGCCAATCGATCATAATTTTTAGTTTTTTGTTTTGAGTCGTCAAGGAGGCGTTACCTTTTTAGTACAAGTGTGAAAAACTTGTAGAAGAGCTCACTCAAAGCATAAAGAAAACTTACAACAACATTTTTTATGGCAGCAGCTTCATTAGCACAATGCAAACTAAATATGTATATGTAAAGTTTTTATATGTAAAAGTATTTAGTTTAAATTGAACATTTAAAGACAATGGCCTCATAAAACTCAATAAACAAAATAAAAAGAGGAGAAACACTCACACACACACACTAAAAATTCCAAAGCGTCAACAAAAAAGGTCATAAAATTAAACTCACTGAAAAAGAAGGAAAACTAAAGAAAAAAAATTGTCCAAATGACAAATAAAATTAAATGTCATTAAGTCTTTCCAAGCGTTTAAAATGTAGCGCGTGTCACGGCAGCCAAAAGACCAAAAAAAAAAATTGTCATAAAATTTAAAGGAAAATGCCCTAGAGACGGAAAATCAAAATCAAATTGTTGAAAAACTCTTTAAAGTTAAAGCAAAAGTCGTGAATAGGTAACTCAAATATTAGGATAGCAAAAGGGAAAAGGTTCTAAAAGGCAAAAATACTTTAAATATTGATTTAGTAAAATGTTTAGTAAATGTAATCTATATACATATATCTGTATATATGTATGTATAATTTGTACTATTGTGTTAAATTTTTAAATGTTTTCTAATAGTAAGAAGTAGAAGAATATCTAAGAATTTACTTTCTGAATAAATACTAAATATTGGACATACATATGTAAAATTCACCGATTCCAAATAATAATAAATACCAATACCATTATAAACTTAACAATAATATTAATTACAATTAGGGTATTAATCTATCTTTAATTTAAATAAATATCCTTCGAATAAAAAATTATAACCGTTTTGATAAAGATAATTCAATGTAGAGCTCAGAACCTAGAACTTTTATTAGTTGAGGAAAGCATTATTGAGGCTTTATATTGGTTTGGTATAGATATATACCGATATATCGTAGAATAATAAAAATGCCTTAAATAATTTGTTTGGACTTTAGCACTTTATATATCTTAAGAAAGAATCAAAGTACATAATTATGGTCTAATCTGAAACTTCTCTATAGTGAACTTCTATTACTTTCAAAGGTTTAGCTTTCTGATTCTATTTTCAGCGTTTAAATCATAATTTCTATATAATAAAATTCTTGCAAAATCATTTTAGAAAATTTTAACTACTTCGACTTATTGCTAAATCTAGTATTAAATTTATAATTTCATCGAACACTAAAATTAATTTTTTTTTATTTTCTTTTAACGTGTTTAATCACGCAACCATCGCCAATTGATTGCCATAAATGCAAAGTGATCATGAATTGAGTTTGAAATTGAAAAACCAAACCCATTTTGATGATCGTATTTCATATGGCTGTCAGATGCCACCATTTTTATGACTCAAAGTTCGCCTCGGGTCGGCACCCTGTGGACAACACAAGACAGAGAGAGAGAGAGAGAGAGGGAGTGAGAGAGAACCTCTCTGCCGTTTTGCCTTATGTGATCATCGCCAGGCTATAAATTTCTGGCGGCGGCAACTTTGCCTGTTTTCATTTACCCTTCTCGTCCTTACCCCTTTTATGCCATATAATATATTTTTATTCAGAATTTTTTTTTTTTTTTTTGCTTTCCTCACAAATCAAATGCAAATTATGCAGCTTAATTGATTTATGACCCACTGAGAAAAAAAAAAACTACAAAAGCATTTTGCGCATTTCTTTATTGCATTATGCGGTCTGCAAACTTTTTCAACTTATTCTTAATTACACGCAGTACCCATCCCTGCCCTGCCTTGCATGTGCCCTGTCCTGCCCAGCACAGTCCATTGCCAAGTCCATCCCTGTCTTGCAAACCAACCGAAAAGAATTCAAATTCAAATCTCAAACATATTTTGCATATTTGATTTCACGCCCCAAAATTCAAAATGCATACGCAAAATTATGCGCATCGTTGTCAGAAGCAGAAAAAAAATAGAAAAGAGAAAAAAATCAAACGGAAAATGTTCTCACACATGGCGGAAAAATGTGAAGAAAAAATTCAACGTTTTTTTTCAACAGCCAACGACTCTTAAATGCCCTTTGCCAAGAAAAGGAAGTCACGTCACCTGAATTCTTTCTGCCTACTTTCTAATTATACGTATTTAAATTCCTAGAAATGTTTGTATAATTAAAGACCTTATTTTATTACGGTATCGAAGTCCTACATTCCTTAGAAGTTTACATATAAAAATCGTTGGCTCCCATTCCCAATGTAAGAATCAATATCTAAGAATAGAATAGCGTTGAAAGGTTTGAATATGGGTAAGTAATATACCCTTTAGCCCTATAGTTAATATTTTGACGTGGCTAGCACGTTGTATGCAAAAGCCAACAAACAGCAAAACCATCAGAAAGCCAAATCTCATGCAACAGACAGAGACTTTGTAGACTTGTCAGGCAAAATATTGCCAAAAATACACTGAAGAACTGAGCTAACATTGCACTGATGCATATTGGGTGGAAGAGGGCGCATGTGTTACAGTGGTCACGCAATGATTGTTTGCGGGAATATGTAAAAAATAAGAACACTGCAAAAAATACGAAAGTGTAAAACGGCAAGCTAAATATGTAAGTGTATGTATTACTTAACTTATTAAATTGCTATACCATTAATAGTACTGTTAAATTGATTTTTACCTATATATTTTTACCTTTATACCTACCGAAATATAAGTATTTATTAAAATCATTTTAGCTTCATAAATTAGAATATAATTTATTATTAAATTTTCTAAGTAATTGATTTCTAATTATGAACGAAAAACACATTCAATTGTTTAAATAGACATAACTATAAACAACTTAATTCTTGCAAATGTTACATATGTATGAATTATTGATCAGTTATTTTACAATCATGTTTTGTAGTTTTTCAAATCGAAAACTGTAAATATTGCATTGTTATTAAAGAAGTTTTTAATTGTATGGAGAATGACTGTATGCGGGACTAGCATCACAACCACTGTGCGTCTAGTTCTACCCCACACAGCTGACGATGCCTTGTTGGGTCCGACCTTCTTTTTTTCCCATTTTTACTGCACTTTCCACCCACAACCGTTTCCCCTTGTCACCTCTCTTGACCTCTCTCTCTCTCTCTCTCTCCCTCTCTTACTCTCTGTTACACACACACACTTTACCGTCTGCTCCAAGTCACGTTTTCACTGTGCCTTTGGACGCTGTTCTTATTATTATTGTTGTTGTCGCCTTTGCGTTGTCATCTCGTTTGCGTGTCTCTTGGTCTTGGTCTTCCTCTCTCTCTCTTACTCTGTGTGTCTTTCTTACGCGCGGCGCAGTCTCTTAGTGTTTTCGTATTCGGGGGAGCCAAGGAATTTCAATTCCAAGAAATATTCAAAAATATTCTCCGGCAGTGAAATAAATTTAATGCTTGCATGTAGATTTTTTATTCTCATTTCTGATATACCCTATATATAGAGGCTGCATCGTATGGGCAAATGAAGAAGGTTATAATATTGTTCAATATATATTATAAAAATCTAGTCCCGGAATTAATGCAACAATTAACAGAAGAGAATTTGTGTCTGGACTTAGAACTTTGTTTTGATATACACAGTCCTTCTTCATACAGGGTATCCTGTATGCCGGCTTTCGACCTTAACGGAATTTTTGTTTTTCTTGTTGTCTGTCTGTCCGTCTGTCCGATCTGTGTGTCTGGCTGCTTCTTCTTGATTTTTACGAAGCGTAAAATTTCTTAACGAAGCAACTGAAAGTTAGTTGTTGTTTGTTTATTTGTTTTAACGTTTAACAACACCTGCGGCATGCGTGAACCAAAACGAGACGGAACGAATTTGAAATTCGAGCGAAGGCGTCTAAAATTAAGCTAAAGCAAACAAATAAACATAATTCCATAAAAATTGTTGAAAACAAATTGCATAAAAACCATGTAATTGTAGTGACAAAAAATTTTAATCATTCCCATTGTTTTGGAATTTGGTCGAAGAAATCAATAGCAAAAAGGGTGGGGTAAATGAACCCACACAGAACAAGTCTATCCAACATTCAACTTACCCAACAGGCGCATCACTTCCTCTGGATTGAGGAATACATTCAAATGTCCGGTCACTATGCCGCTCTGGGTCAATAGTAGCGACGATAGCATCAGTAGATACACAAAATACACCATTTCTCAATATTTTCATAAACTTTTCATTCAAAATTTTATAAAAAATGTAGCCAGTTTTCTGCACATTTATCACACACCGAAATTCGTAAACAAAACGCACCCCAGACGTGCGTCTGTGAACGGAAGAGAGCGCAAAAGCGAAACAAACCAAAGCAAAAGAGGGAGAATTTTTCAAAATTTACAACAAATTGTTGAATTAAAACATATTCAAACACTTAAACACACTTTATCTTTGATTTTTACACGATTTTTTGTTGCGTTTTTTATTTAAATATGTGGTTTTAGTTGTTTTACACGGTAAATATGGAAATTATGTGGGCGGCGACAACAACACACACCCGCTCACGTGAAAATCAAAAACAACACTAAAAAAAACCCAACAAACATTGCATCAGTTAGGCAGTAGCAAACATAACCCAAGCCACATTTTTGTTGTTTGTGCTGTTCATATGTTGCCGATCAAGTTGTCCCTCTCCAACTATTATCGTTGATCGAAATCGCCGTTCTTTATGAAAAATCGGAATGTATAAATTCTTGATCAGTCCATAAGCAACTAACACTTTCTTTATTAAGATTTTGATACAAAAAGCAATTATCATTTAAAATATTAACTATTTAAATATTTCTATTATGTTTTTGTATAAAATTGGTCATAATCGGTGCTTTTTTTTTAAGTTTTACCGCTCTTATTTTCCTTTGCTGTATTTCATTTTCTTCTTTGTGATGGCCTTTCGTCTTTATCTACGGTTGGTTCTTGAACGTTGCAAGAGCGACCTCTGGCGGATTTATTTGGTCCACAAGTGTTGTACAGTCGAATGAGGGGTAAGTTTTGTGGATTGGTTTAATGTGGACGAGTTCGATGTGGATTGCATCGTGTAGGGGTAAAATATACACGTATTTTAGTTTATTTCAATTTAAAAGGCGGAGCAAAATTGTATATTTAAAAAAAATATTTGTTATTTAGTCTGAATTATTCGTAAATAAAATCATTGCCAATTTTTTATTATTTTAATTTTTTTATTGTGGCGGTATATTTGTAAAATTTTGAAATATATATTTTTCAGCCCAAAAAACATTATCTTTTTGTTGGTTAATGTTAAAAATACTAACTAAAGTCTGTTTTAAAAATGTTTACAGTTATAAAGAATGAACTAGACCGTTATTTCCCTTTCTTATCATGATAAAGGGAAAAAACAACATTATTTACACACTCATTTATTATAAATATAAGAACATTTAAAAATGTCACATATTATAATTTTTGTAACAATAACCGTTTGCAGAAAAACTTGTTTCTTTATTTTACTTGCCGCTTTAACTGCAACTGCTTTTTTTAAACAAGTTTTATTATGCAATAATAAATTATTTGCTAGGCCATGCAAATCGGCAGAAAAATCAGTACAATTATCGATATGGAAGCAAATAGACGTCGATCTTCGGTTTATATTCTATCAAAAACCACATTATATTTACTCGTAGTTCTTATCATTTGTGTTATTATATCCGCATCATGTATACTCTATATTATACCAAAAAACTATACAAAGTGCTCTCCACAGTGTCAGCATCCCATGACCTATCACAATGGTCTATGCTACTATGTTTATCTGGAAAAGGTGATAATAAAATGCATAATATTAATTTCAAAAAACTTATGAAATTGTTTTTAAATAGAATAACTTTTTCCAAATACCTTGCTTATATTTGCAACCAACTGCTCAACGCATTGCCATTGAAAGCTTTGATGAACTTCAGTATCTAGCACAATTGTTGAATTTCCTGGGGATGCCTTCAGGGAGTGGTTTTTGGACCGCTGGACATCGGGCTAGTTTAGAAAGTACAAATTTTGATTGGGAATATCCATATACAAATATTAGTAGAAATGTTACTTACACTAAATGGAAACCTGGAGAACCCATAATGACATCTAAAGGCGATCATCACTGTCTCAAATTGGAAGTTCTAGGCAAAGAGCTTGTGATGTCTTCTGCTAATTGTTATGAGAAATTGTATCAAATATGCGTAAGAGAGTATAATAAAGAAATTGATTAAAGTGAAAAAGAGAATCGACGAAATGTGTCCAAAAGCAAAAAGTGAAATATAAACATTAAAACAATGTATGTAGCTTAGTTTAGTAAAAATCGACGACGTACTTTTGTATGGCTTATCAGCCACGAGCTTTTCTGATGATAAGAAAAGTCAACCCATTACTAGCCACACAGTTAGAATCCACAATGCCTCAGCGTCAGTCGCAAAAAAAACATTATTTGCGCTACCAGTTCTACCTTGAACTATGTTACCTGCTTATTTTCCTCAATTTGGCAACAATAACAGAGGCCCTGCGTTGCAAGGTTCCCTACGAGAAGGTTCAGGAAAACTATTGTTATTTAATTGTCGATGGCTTTCCACTGGTAAGTGTTTTATATTGTCGTGAATAATTATAAATAATCAAATGTATTTCTATCTATCAGCACACTTCATTTCACAATTTTTGCTATCAGGATAAACGCACGTCTCGTCTTTGTTTGGAAAGCAGGGAGGAGATGATCATTTTGGCAAATTATCTATATTACATTGGTTTTGAAAATGGTTCACAATTTTGGAGTGCCGGCCATCGTTGGCCCGGTGATATGCGTTTCTATTGGAATTACTTTGGACGTGCCCGTGAGCTTAACTACACCAACTGGGCAGAGAATGAACCTTCACCGCGAATGGGTAAAAACTGTCTAATTTTGACCCTTCAAGATGGTGAACTTGTTATGAGTAGTGAATCGTGTTATACGGAAGCTGTGGATATATGCGAACAATTAATGTTAGTTAGTGATGACGCACGTACAGTAATACACTAACAAGCTGTGATAATGAGAAAGGGAGAAGGAGAGAGAGAGAGAGAAAGAGCCAGTTAGTACTTACTACATTCTTCTGGGATTGGAATTAAAATTATTTTTCTATACAATGTTACTTTTGGCATCGTCTCTTTTGCATCAGATCATTCTCTTATTGCGTGTTTGAATTAAGGATTTCGAGTCGTTATCAATACGTCTCAAAGCAGTGAGCAAAAAAAAAAGTGAGAAAACAAAACAGAGCAAAAAAGGAGAGCGAAAAGAATTGTAAATGTATTCGTGCATTTTCTGTATTTTACTCTTGCAAGTTGACGAATTTCGCTGCAGTTGAGGCAAACAATGCATTCAAGGATGAGATGCAAAGAAAATCTACAGTTAGCTATTATATTTTTATGTTTAATTCTACAGCAAAAGATCGCTGCGTCTATGTGAAATATTCTGGATGTTAACCCTATCTTCAAAAGTCGTAAAACATAAATATTTTTAAGTTTATCTTTAGGAAAGTTAACTCTTTAAATTGTGTTTATGCAGCCTCTTGGTCTTTGTGATTATCATAAATTACCGAAGAAAAATTTGTAGATTTAATATTACTATTTTTTTTTTTTTGCCTTTAAGGACATTAAGATCAGCTTCTAAGTTAGAGGAACGATTCCAAGGATCGTAAAATAATTTATAAGAAATTTGAAAAAATATCGTTACGAGGTATTTCCTACCTTAATGTAATGTAATTTCCTACCTTAATGGAAATCAAACAACTTTTTTTTTATACAAAAAATGAAAAAATGTACAATTTAATCCAAATGTTTAAAAGAAAGTTTGGTTAGTTACATGCTTGTTATATTATTAATAACTTAAGAACAGATTTGGGTGATACTTGGTGGAGAGATAGCTTAGAAACATATACTTTTCCCCGTTTGCCGACGTTCCCAATTAGTTTTCAAAACAAATCAACTTCCAAACCTTCTTGCATTCGCCATGATTATTAACAACTCTTAACTTCTGAAAAGTTTGTGATCTAAATCTATAATCTGAATGTTCTTTATATGCTCAATTGTCTTCAAAATTACCTGCGTCAGTTTAGCGGAACTATGAGCACACCGATAACATTATGGCTAAGGAATTCTAGGTCTTGTTTCCATAATAAATATCCACTTTTACCTTTACTTAAGTGCATTAACAATATTGCCTAAACAATAAATATAGTTCATAATTTATAACTGTCAATAGTTACCATAAATAATATTTTCTCTTAGATCCTAAAATCTCAAAATCGGTTGCTACCGTTATTAAACATTTTATAATTTTGACTCGAACAGTAAGTTGTCGTTAAAATAAATTTAAAATAAATTTATTTGTTAAATTCAACATGGATAATCGAAAGTTAAATTTAGTTTAAAGTTTAATTAATAAACTAGAAAATTAGAAGGCATAAAATTTAAATCATTATTAAAATAGAAATTAATTGTATTGTTTGTGCGCGAAGCGTAAATATTTTTCCAATTTTAAGAAAGAAACTAACTGATAAGGTTATGTAAAAACCATTAAAATCTTCATTCCCTTCCCGACTTACAGCAAAGCATTTTGTCACCCAGATGCATCCTTTGATTTAATTGGGTACAAATATTACTTTATATGAAATTCATGTACGGTAAGATATTATAAAGACAAGTATTTATATAACAGGCAGATGGAGGCATTTTCGAAGAATTATACAGTTTAAAAAGTAATTCTTTGCATAAGAAAAAAATTTATTAAAATTCATATATTATCTTACTTTATCATATATATCATATATTCATATATTATCTTACTTTACGGTAGAACCATTTATAATATTATAAATGAAATTAAAGTGGGTGACAGAGTTTATTGAAATAATTGCCAAAAGTCAATAAGCTATGGAACTATTACGAAAATTATAGGTATATAATGATGTACTATCATGACGGATCGGAAAAAGCCTAAAACATCCCTTCGGCAACAAAGAGATGACATCCCCTTGTCAAGCATTTGTATAGAAATTATGGTTTAAAACTTATACTTGGATATTTTAAAAAACCAAATGGGTAACAAGCGCAATAAATTTCTAGTTTTATGATACCATACAATGAAATTAAATATAAGCTGTACCAAATTAATGACCACAAGTTACGCCTTTCGAAGGTCCTGGTCACTGTTCGATTGCTGCAAATGGTTAAAACACCTGCTTAAAATCCTAATTCAAACCCTATCGATAATTTGTATTTTTTTTGTTTTAAGTAATCCTGGAGTAGATGGAGCCCAACTAACAAAATTTCTCGTATAAGGGCTGCTGAGTTTTCTGAAGTTTATGACCTTTAACACTTCAATGACCCGACGTTTTCAGGTTGTTTTTTATATAAAATAAAGCAACAATTTTAAAAAAAAGTTAATGTAAGTTAAAAAAATTTATGATAAAAAATTTATTTTAAATCTTTTTTTGAAAAAGAATTACTGGACAAACTGTACATTGCTTTATTTAAGTCTATCTGTCTGTATATCGGTCCTAGATCTGAGCGATTTTTAGAACTACGACAATCAAAATGTTGTTGATGAAAACTTCCGTTTAGTCTGTTTAAAAGTTTGTCCACGCCAAACTACGCTCCTTCCATTTAAACAAAAGCAAGTTACAGTGGCATTGAGACTAAAACTAAGTACACTCAGTCCCAATCTCTCTGTAATTTTTAATAATATACTTTACCTAATTTATATGCATTGTTGATCATATTGCAGCGCAACTGAATGTAGAACCAGAACCGCTGAAATCGTCGCTGTGGAAACTGAGCATGAAATGGTGAATCCACGAAACTTTCTACGGTTTAATGCCTATATGAATGGTAGTACTTTTGCTACATCTGATCATAGCTATTAGAGTTTGTATCCCTATTATTGGAATAGTTGGAAGGAGCCATTAAATTATAAGACATGGTTACCTGGTGAGCGAGTACCATTGCAAAAAGGTTGTGCGTTCAAAAAGCGTTCAGAATTCTACGATAATTATTATATTTGCAAATTTTTTACATTGAGCGATTTCATTTTGTTAAAAAAAATACAATCTAATAATTCTAACAATGTCATGCGTGACTGTGTTTGCTTTTTTGCTAATATTTTGGCGTATGATAGATGATAAATGACGATTTGATAAGCAGCCTCTTCTATATATTTCAAACAAATATTTCCTGGTAACAGTTGATAAATTATGATATTTGCTTAAAATTTGCATAGAAATAATGAAATATTATATGCAGTATATTGTCATTATCGCAAATAAATGCAATCTAATGCAATCAACATATTCCTTATAAATCTGCGATATATGATATATTTATGACTAGTATAACTGCATCTGTTTTGAATGTTTCTCTGTAATTTCTGCTGTCGATCAACTAAATTCAAGTCTATAAAAGACGCCTGATCACTCTAGTCGATATTTAGTATTAATTCAATTTTGAAAAGAATGTTTAGCCTGGGAAAATCGTTTGTAGCCTTTACATTTTTACTATTATTACTGGGATGCTATGTGTGTATATATCAGGAATATTTCCAACGTAAGGAAGTTTTAAAATATATTCCTATCAAATTAGTAATATATATAAATATATATTTTTAGCCCGTTGTACTAAACCGTTTGTACAGATTGGTAGTAATTGTTATTTTTTCTCAACTAATAAAGCCGTAAGTAAAAAGTTTTCCCTAACTTTTTCCTTAAAGGAAAAAAATTTTAAAATATTTTATTGTTTGCAGCCATCCTATGAATACTATAAGGTATCGTATAAGAATCGTGTTTTCAGTGTTCCCACTATGGTAGGTAAATACCTTATCCTTACTAATGAATCTTATATACTAATCGATATAATTATATTTTGGTAGATGGATTGGCTCCATGCCAATTTCGGCTGTGAGACTCTTGATTCACAGGCTCGTTTAGTCACTATTCAGAATGTTCGAGAAATGCAATTATTAGTCGAATATATTCGTGAGAGAGGTCATGCCGAGATGCATCCCAAATTCTGGAGTGGCGGACATCGTGGACGGGCTGCTGATGCCTTGGACGTTGATCATCGTACTCTTGTCGATTTCTATTGGCATGACGATTATTTACCCATGAATTTTACAAACTTTGGTGATAAAGATCTATTGCATGCATCATTTGCGGATGGTTTTTGTGTATCTCTAGAGTTTACAGGGACTGAACTACTCATGGAAATGGCTTCGTGTGAAAAGAAACTATCATTTGTATGTGAACTTAGAATACGTTAAATGCTAATCTTTCCATATATGTATTTTAATAATCTCCGCTTACTTTTTATCCCCTTGGATTTAATAAAATTGTTCAGTTGTTTTTAAGGCAAACCCCCATAAAATACATATATTTTTAATAGCCGAGTCGCCCGTCTGTCTGTTTCTATGCACTTTTTAGACCTTAAATTTTAAGCTATGCAGTTGAAACTTGGTAGATAAGCTTTTTAAACGTTTAGGTTTTGCAAGTATAAAAATGAGTCATATCGAACTTCTATAATAATAATTTAATTTTTTTTTTTTTTTTGATTTTGTGAATTTTTAGACTTTTAATATCTAAATTATGCATGGAAACCTAAGTAACGGAAAGAGTAGATTATTAGAAGGAAGGGACGAAGTTATCTCCTCTTTCTTGCGTTTTTCTTCTGTTTTTGTTTTTTTACTTGCATTAAACTCTTTAATATGAATATATATACTTACATGCATATAAACATTCGATATGTGAAATGAATTAGTGTATATATAATAATATTATCAGAGGATATGTATGTATATATATTTGCAATTATTGTAATTCACTTAAAGATGATTCTAAGATCAAGCTTACCTTATAGAGTTCTGTCCAAAATACAATGAAAACTCGCATGAGCTTAAACCAAAAATATCTTAGGACCGTCTTTTTTATACCATTGCTAAAGGAGTAGATTCATTTTAGTCAGAAATGTGCAATGCATAGAAGGAATCCATCTCCGTCTAAATAAAGTACATACATACATATATATATTCTTAATCAGCACGATAAGCTAAGTTGATATAGCCATGACTGTCTGCCCGTCCGTCTGTCTGGATCGTCGAAAACTAATCCGAGACTCTTAGTCTTGGACCTAGGCTTTCATCTCTGGTATCCGAGGTATCGGGTAACCTGTCGTTCTAGTTTTTATTTATTTTTTGGAAAAGTTCTCCCCTCTTGTAGGCGAACATCATTTCTTTAAAAACTTTGAAGCGAAAATCCAATTCGAAGCTGAATATTCTAAATTCAAAACCATGAACAAAAAATTGGTTTCTATTTATTTTAAACTAGCTTATATCTGTATTTTATTATTTTTGCTAAAGTTTATTAAATCAAATATAAATAAAAGTTTCTAAATTTATTTTAAAAAATTTTAAAACATTTGAAAAATATGTATTATCTTCTCTTGAACGGACGTTGATGTATATGTACCATAAAGTACTATTATACTAGACGGCGAGGCTAAGTGGAGCTGCATTCAGGGAATAAATTTCATTAGTCATTTTTAAGCTTTTCCAACGTTTTTTTTTCCAATTACCCGTAAATAAGTTAGTAGAATTCTATGAAAGTAAGTCGTCATATGATATTGTTTGTGGTTTTGTTAAAGTATAGTAAATACCCAGACAGCGAGGTGAATAACCCAATATACATATGTTGGGTTAGATAAGTATAAATTATGGATTATATGGAACTAATACAAATAAAAAAATAATTTTATTAAAAAACAATTTCTATATAAAATATGTTTTTAAAATTGAAATTAGAAATATTCAAATAGCTGAGTAAGTGTGCTATTTATATTTGTTATCAATCGTTCCTAGAAAACACGGTTTGGTCATGACTAAAAATAACTAGAAGGAATGGCAAACTTCGGACGTGCTGAAGTTCTAATACACCGCAAAATGTCTTTGTGACTTACATAAATTTAAGTAAAATTATTAGATAGTATTTTAAACTCATAACATTTTCGTGATTTTAAAAAAAAAAGGTTATACCAAACACTTTTTAAGTTCCGATTGTTGCTATGGCAGGTGTCCAATATAGTAGACAGATGCCGCTTAATATCAATAGAGATATTTTTAAATACAGATACCAAAAATGCAAATATCAAATTCCGTCACATTTGCTCTTTAAACAACAACCAAGCAATTGATCTAGGAATATATTATTCATCGATCGTTCTTATGAAAACTAGAGGATATAGTTATTCGATCGAGTTGAATCCAAGATGTACAAATTCGGATATGCTTCCTTTTATGCGTTAAAAACGTCTGCAAAAAATGAATGTACCTTTTTTGCTAGTGTATAATAGATTGAATAAGAACAATGATTATATATATATTTTATAGTTTTGATTTTTAAAAAAGCAGAAAGGTATCTATACCTAAGATTTGTTTACCCAGACAGAAAACTCAATTCTCATTCGCTTTCTCATGTTATTAATGCAGTTATTAGAGTCCAGTCGAAATACTTTAATCGGCCTTCCCAAATACATCCGAAATATCAACCGCTTTGTAACGGTTCTTGAAACTATACCATTTTAAGTAGTATTAAACGTTTTATAATAAATTTAATTCCATTATTTTCCAAAAATTATATTTCAACAACATCTTATTTTAATTCTGAAGATCATTTATGTTCCATTTCAGCGTTCCCCTGACGATTTAGCGAAGCAGTTAGATTACTAAGGTTTGAGATAGTGAAATAAGAAATATTAAAAATTTATAGAAAATTTTCTTTTCTTTATTATTTCGAAATGTCTGAAAAACAAATAAATAGAACGTGTATATAAACGGCCATATTGTTTTTCCTACCAATTTCAAATCAATTTATGGCATCTGGTTTTTTTGTCTTTTCTGCACTTAACTTTGCCATCAAGTGTTTGAATAAATTTATGCCATAATCAAACAAGTCCTTAATTTAATAATTCAACATTTGTTTCGTCGTCTCTTAGTTCCGTCTCTCATAGGGAAAAGGAAGGCTTTCCGTCTGCACTTGTGTGTGCTTGTAATACACAAATAAATTTCGACTAAACGCTTTTAAACAGTCACAGACAATGCATGGTGATGGCACTTTTTGAGTTCAGGGAGGGGGTAGACAACAAACCGGAAGTGACGACTAAAAACGACTGGCAATACCTTTCTATGTACATACATATATACATACGTACCTACGAAACTGCTGTGCGATGGCAACAAAATGGCAACTTTTCTCTAGCCACCATGGCGTTCAGTTGGCGGCAATTAAGTCAAATTGATAATGACGACAAAAAGACGGTTTTGGTAAGAGTTTGATGGTAGGAACCCCCCTCTCTAGAGAATGGAATGACTACTGTTATTGCTCCTGCTGCTTGCTCAACTCCGGATGACGTGATTTCATTTTGGGTTTGGGCCATGCAAAATTGGCGACACATTTCGACACGTCCGCCCTTTGGCATAATTAAAACGAAATAATTTTCGACAAGTTGGCTTGTTTTTTTTTTCGTTTTCCTTTTTTTTTTTTTTTCATTTCCAACTAAAGAAGGCACGTCGTAGTGGAAAGTCTGTCATATGTATGTATGATGAAAACTTTTGTGAAAACTCCTTTATTTTGCTCGGTTTGTTTGCTGCTCCTTCTACTCTTTTTCGCACTTGTTCTTCATGTTCTGCAAAAAGTACTCTCTGTATATGTTCATGTTGGAATTTTTATTTAATTTGCTTCTGGCTGTCATAGGGTTTTAGCTTTCCATTCAGTTTGCTGCATTGTTTGAAATTAATTTCACTTGTCGTTCATTTTGCGGAACCATCAACAAGGGTTTTTCGACGTCAACATCTCCCATGTGCCTGTGTCCTCTGTCTCCGCATCTGCCTCTGTCTCGGCATATGCGTGTGCCTTGAGTTGAGGTCCTTATGCCTTGTTTTCCTTTTTGGTTAGAGCATGGTGTGGGAAGAATACTGTTTGCCAAATCAACGCGCTAATCATTGACGAAATGGAGTAACTCCACTTGCAATTCTCCATCGGTTTTTACTAGGGAGATGGTTTATCTGACAACAACAGCTAACTTATGTGTCCTATACACGTTGTTTCCATTTTGTTTTTTTTTCTCCTTCTTTCTTTCCTTTTCTTCTATATGCTTCCCGCCATTAATCACTGACAATAATGAACTTCCGCCATTTGCAATGCGCGGTCTTTTGGATTCAGATTCCAGAACGCTGAAACTGAACTTTTGGTACTGGTCTGTGTCCTGGTCTGCTGTCATTGTCATTAGCGCAATGTGGCAAAATTTATAGCAAGCCTAGTCTGGACTGGTCTGGTCCAAGTGGAGTCTATCTCTTTGGATGTTTGCATGCAACGGGATGGACCCGGGATAGACTGACCTCTTGTGTGATTTTTATCGCTTCGATTTACGACTCATAAAAATGTTAGAGACTTTTATATGTTGTCGCCATCTCTCTATCTCTTAGCTTTTGGTTTCTCATTTCCAATGTTGTTGGCATCTTTCTTCTTTATATTTTTTTTTTCTCCTTTTTTTGTTTGTTTGTCATTTTGTTGCCATTTTTATGCTTAACTGCGCTTTGACTGCAAGGCAGTTAGTTTTCCCTTCCATTTTTTTTTTGTTTTTTTTTTTTGGGTGAAATGTCTTTATTTTGTTTTGTACTTATAGAGTTGATTTTTATGTGATTTTAGTGATGCAGAAAATATTTGTAAATATACATTTGTATATGTATGTGTGTATGAATGTATGTAGGTATGTACATATGTTTTCCAGAGGCAATTGAACCAAATAAACAGAATCTAAGCAAATATAATTTTTCGAGGTAAACGAATGAGTTTACGAATGAGTAACCCAATTCAAATGGTTCTACAAAAATTCTAGGTAAATTAGAAGTTCTGTGTTCTATATACTGAATATAATCATAATATATAAACAACTGAAATATCTACACTCTTAAGTAAACCTGAGACTAAATTTATTTATTTTTTCCATTCAACATAATGTTTTAAAAAATTCTAGAATTGCTTCTAAATTTATTTCTGTCTATATTTCTGTGGTTTAATTTACAAATAATTCCTGAGTAATAAATTTAAATTTTTATCACTGTTAATAAAAATAAAAATAATGATTGAAAAGAGCTAGCTGAATTTTATTTCCAAAAAGGTCCTTACTAGTGTAAAAAATGTATTCCAAATGCCATAATATTATGGTAAAATTTTCAATATTAGTTTTTAAATTTTAAGAACTTTTTACAATAGTTATTATATACCATCAATCGCACTCATATTATATAGTTCCAGCGAACAAAATTTAAATGCTTTTTGTCTCTTTCACACTATTAATATTTTTTGTATTTTTGGCGGTTAAATTCAATTTACTATGTCTTGTCCAACTGATTTTCATACTTTATCTACCTAATGAATTAAAGAGTTTATCCATCAAGTTTTAATATATATATATATATATATATATTGAGATATATTGAGTAGAAACAGAGAGACGGATAGATCTGCGTATAGACTAAACGGATCTATAAACAAAATTTGATTGATTTGATTAAACTGATCAAGAATATATATACTTACGATTTAATAGGTAAAAAAATGGTTCCCTTTTGTCTGTAATTCCTTTAACAGAATTACAGAATTAAGCGACTTTAATATATAGATAAGGCGTATAAAAATTTATTATACAAACAAGAAATCAAGATTAAAATTTAGTAAAGTTAAAGTATTTATCTAGTCTTTATATTACATTTATAATTTACATATAATTTTATAAATTTTTTATAGTTATATTTCAGTTAATCCTAAAAATCATAAAATACAAGCAAACATTTTATTTAGTTTTCATTTCAATTTTGTAGATTTTAAATTAAAATAACTTAAAATATTTGTTAAAAGGTTTTTAATTTTTCATTTTAAAAACCTTCAATAAAGTCCTCCAAAAGTTCCCGAAAATTATAGAATTTTAAAAATGTTTTTTTTATATAAATATATTAATATAGCTTTGCAGTTTTTAAGAAGTTAAGTTTAAGTTTAGAATAATTGAAATATTTGAGAAAGGAAGTATTTTTTTTTAATTTTATTCTTTGATATTCAACAATAAAGTTATTCAATAATTCCCAATAATTATGAAACACTTGAAAAGTTTAATTTATTCTTTTAATATTAGTTTTAAGAAATTATTTTTTTTTAGTTTTTTATTTAATGTATATTATAGTATTTGTTAAAAGTTTTTTACTTTTTCCTTTTATATTTAACAAAAAATTTATCCACTAATTCTCAAAAATTATCAAATACTTAAAAGGATTTCTTTATTCTTTGAATATAAATATTAAAATTCTATTTTCATTTAAGTTTTAAACTTAATTAAAAAGTCTTTGTTAAGTTTTTTTCAATTAACTCTTATATACTTTTCAGCTTTCTGATAATTAAAATAGCATGTAATCCAACAATTAATATAGTTACATATTTTTGGGATATTTATTCGTCAAAAGTTTATTGAATATTTGAATGGGCAATATTTTGTAAATTTTCACTAAACTCAAATCCATTTAGGAAAAACAAAAGCTCTGTTGTATGTCATCTCTATTGGCCACAATTTCCTCTTATATATATCTAATGAAATGTCATCATAGAGACAATGTGTTCCCATAGAAATTTTCATGATAATACAAAAAGCTATCTAACCAGTAAGTAAGTGGTAGGGTGTTTTACATATACATATGCATGATGTCAAGTACCAAGTTCCTGCATTTGACAGTTATTAGATTAACACCTACATAGACTTGTAGGGAGGCAATGATGGCGGATACTCGATTACTTGTTTCAGCCTAGGCGATGTGGCACGAAATTGGACAAACAATAAAGCGCTCAAAATGTATGGGGAATATCCGTATATAAAATCTCAACCAGACTAACGAACGAACGTACGTACGATGGTAAAACAAAAGGCAACTGTGTGATGATGGTCATGTTCAGAATGAGAAGGATGAACAAGGGATGTCAATTTCAGACAAACAGCCAGAATCAGGAACTAACTGCGCTTGCATGGCCCCGACCCTTACATCTGTATGTACTTTTATATATATTGATATATGAGCATGATATAGATACATATATGTATCTACATACCTACCTACATATATGGCTTATATGACGCTCCAAGATGGCCGCCCCCTCATCTAAACTGACCGTTTTGTTTTTTTACTCATTGCTAAGTGGGTTGATGAGGAGGAAGTCCAGTTGAAAGCTGTCAGTGGCTGTTTAGATTTACGTGCCGCAGTGCAGCAATGTCAGACGAATGGAGATGGACGAACAGTCAAGAGGTGTGACATCTATCTACTTCTCCATCTATTTGACTGCCCTCCTGCCCACACCGAAATGCACTTTGTAACAATGGAGCACATGCATGTTGTCATCGCTACTGACTTTTTGTTAATGAAAGTGTCAGCTAGACAAACGTATGTTTCTCTCATTCCATCATAGCTTAACCTGAAAAACCAAAAAAGGCCTAACCCATCATATGAGGTCCTTTTGTTAGCTTTGTCATGTCCTTCTGTGGAAAATGCTTTTCATTTTGCTCAATAAATTATGATCAGGCTTATTTTTCGAGCTCTTTGTTATCGTTCATAAAACTGCACATTGAATTTCTCTTGGCTTTGTTCATAAATGGTTAATTTATTTATCATCTGGTA
Organism: Drosophila neocordata; assembly: GCA_018903615.1. Lineage (NCBI taxonomy): Eukaryota > Metazoa > Arthropoda > Insecta > Diptera > Drosophilidae > Drosophila > Drosophila neocordata. The sequence goes on along the minus strand of JAEIGI010000010.1, from coordinate 834,569 downwards.
GAGGTAAAATACGACCATATCTAGGCGGTAATTACATACAGTACACTTGACGAAAGTCTAAAAAATAAAATGATTTAGAGCATACTTTTGGGCTGTGCTAATTGGGAAATAGCACATGATAGTACGTGAAATATATAAAAGTATTTAAACAGAACTTTGTTGGGTCTACTTTTGGTTTATTCTATGTAATTTCGAAAAGAATCTAAATTTCATACAGTTAAGCTGGTGACCCCGACGTTATGTTATATAAATCCTTTAGCTAAAAAGAAGTGCCATTATATCACTCTTATAGAAACATCAACTTGGAGTTATTATGGTTAAGCTTACCCTTACTCAACTTAAGATGCTAAGTTGTCTTGAGCTGACTTCTTACTTGCTTTCTTTTCCCTTTTGGTCCTGTTCATCTTTATTCACTGTTATCCTACTGCTAGGGAAATTCCAGCAATTAGCGATAGCTCCCCGTACAGCGCCCTAGTGGCATCTTGGCTTGGTGTTTTGCCCGCCCTACGTGCTCCCTATAATCCTAAACGCTTCTAACTCAATTTTACATGCCAGAACGCAGATAAGTCCCTGGCATTATTAAAACGGATAAATCGCGACGTGCAACGATGTTGAAATGAAAGTGAAAAGCTGTGCGTGGGCAATTAAAAGCCGAAACAGAGACAGAAAGAGATGGAGATAGAGAGAAAGCAGACAAAATACCAGCAAAGAGAACAAGGAAGGTCTATCTAGATGAAACATAATTCGCATGTTGAATTTTAATTAATTAAAAGCGCATACGGAAAAGCCAGTAAGTGGAAGGGGGCTTGTGTGGGGAATGGATACCGTAGGCAAAACAGGGCCACAAAGTAGGTTAATGCGTCGCGAGATTTCAAAAATCTTGAGAGTGAGAGGGCGATAGGAATAGAGAAACATACGGGAAAGAGAGACAACGAGACAACGTAATTGGCGGGCGTTACAAAAATATTTACCGTTAACATTAACATGGAAATGGAAAAAGATGATAAAGTGCGCAAATGTTTGCACTTTCCCTTTATGACTCTTTAGAGACGTTAACAGTTTAGGTGTGAATATTTGTAGAAGTACCCAGCCCCGCCTCCTTCCATTGGAATCACCTCGAGCTCCCTTCTCTACAGTTTCCGTTTATTTTTTTTCGGAATCTCCATGTTATTCTATCTGGGGGTTGCATACGTTCATGGTGGATGATGGGATGGCGTGTCGACGTCTTGATAAGAAGGTGTTGTATAAATATTTTTATACTTATTCTAGGACAAGTAATTTATTTACATAAATTTGTGTCTATGTGTGTGTGTGTGTTTATTTTTCAAATAGAGCAATTGAAATGTTTGCCTGTCATGAGGTAACAGTCTGTCCCCTTAGCCAATTTTGGATTCTTCATTCGTTAGAAATCTGCGGTCATATTGAGGTAACATTAGTTATTTCGATATTTTACTTAACTGGCTTAACTGGCTACAAAGCTATCGATAAGCCTATCGAATTATCTGTAGATTGCCGTGGTACAAAATAAAATATTTTTGTTTCTGAATTCCAATGTTAGCAAATTAATAAATAAATTACTGCATTGTGTCGACTTATTATATCCAATACTTCTTGTTTCCATATTTATTTTTAAACAAACTAAAGGACAAACAGAAATAAAGGGATACTAATACATTAAATATTAAATCTACTAAATACATAGAAGTTTCCACTGTTGAAACTTTTAACAACGCTACAAAGTAAATTTTTAAGTATCTTAGATACAGTGCCTCACAGCTTATTTCGTTCAATTTCCAAACTGTATTTATTAAACTATTGAATATATCAAAAGAATTTCAAAGTATTTTTTCAGCTATCTTTAAATTTTCTTTAATGTTGTTCATAGTTTTTGTACTAACACTACTTTCATATATAGAGTCACTGTCAGTCCGTCCAAGTACTTTTCCTGGCTCTAATGATCGGAGGGTGCTATCTATGTCCCAGTTTTTTCTTTATTCCCTTAAAAAAGAAAGATAGACAGTAAAGTTTAACTTGCACTGCATTTTAAGATTAATATAAATTACAGTTCAAATATAATAAATTGACCCCTCCTCAAAATAAGCTGTAAGCCACGGTATATTTGTAACACAAGTTGCAATTTTTTTCCTTTACTAATGCAAGTAATGCCATTTTTTTTTTTTTTTTGCTCTTAAAATTTAAAATGCAGTGCAAGTTAAACTTTACTTTCCATTTATCTTTTTTAAATATCTTAACTTTTCAGTTTAGTTAACCTCCCACACACTTTATTTATAATTCTATAATTTCTGACTTTTTTAGTTTATTTTGACATCTTCCGCACAGTGCCGTATAAACCTTACGTTGGGCGCCATTTTTCCATTTGTTTTTAACTATATAAGCTACCTTTGACTTTTTAATAATGTATTTCAATTCCAATTCAAATTACTGGCATTTTCACCAAGTAGCCTAAAACATCAACCAAGTTACAGTCAAAAATAAATTCAACATTATCTTGTAGTTTCAGGAACTGTAAACTCGTCTAGAATTTTTGTGCAAAACATTTCTTTTTTCACCAATTTTTATTCCCAAATATTTAAATAAAATGTGCTCCAAAACGCAGGAACGTGCCAAGCGTCCACATGAACCGGGAAGGGTTTGCCGTGAATTGCTTTACGTGCGCTCAAAGCAAGTAAGTAGCCAAAAATGCAGTTAAGTTCTTTCATTATCCTTCATAATTGTATGTATTAGCCCAAGCGTGAGGTCCCGGCGTTCACGTTTCAGGCACTCCAAAAGGGAACTGTTGTTAAACCACCACCCAAGTGAGTATAAAAAGAATTCTACCATTTGGAATCGATTTTGGATTGATAAACTCTTTTGTAGAATCGACATTTTTAAGCGTAAGCCAGTAAAGGAAACTGTGTTTAAGATCTATTGCGCTCGTGGTGATATACCTGTAGTACTGGCTGGACGGAGTAATAAACAGGATCCCACCAAAGATCGTCCTTTACGCTGGCAGTGCACTCCCGAGGATCTTGATTATTGTTACTATTTGCCCATCTTTGTGGATGGTCTGGCTGACATGGATAATGACACTCGCTTGCTGGCTTTAAATGGTGCCATTGATCTTATTATAAGATCACCCAAAAAGGTTTTACCGGTGTTGCCCAAGTTGATTTTACCTTTGAAACGAGCCTTTGAGACTCGTGATAAGAGTATTATTATTTCGGCTTTGCAAGTGCTACAGCTTATGGTGCGATTGGGTAAGAGGGTTTAAGGAAATTAACAAATTAAGCCAAACTAAAGATGAGTTAATCCTTTGTTTCTTTTGTTAAGGACCCTGTGTGGGTCAGGCTTTAGTTCCTTTCTATCGTCAATTATTGGCCGTTTGCAATCTCTATAAGAACATCAATGTCAATTTGGGTGAGGGCATCGATCCTGATCGCAGTAAACGCATTGGTGATGTCATTGAGGATACATTGAAACTGCTGGAATTCTGTGGTGGACCCAATGCTTTTATTAACATCAAGTATATGGTACCCACCTATGAGAGTAGCGTGTTTCCACGCTGTGAAGCACCAGAGCTAAGGGATGAATAATTATTGATAGTGTTATCATTTAATGACATTGCGTCGAATTGTTTGGTTTGAATTTATTCTTTCATTCAATTATTTCATTCTTCAAAATTTAGTATTATAGTAAAATACGAAATTTTTTTTGCAATTAAATAGATTTCAAGTGAAAATGCCAGAAAAAATGTATGCTTTTATGTTACATTGAGAAAATAGAGTTGTAGTATAAGTTGTTGGTTACATACGTCTATAATCAAGGTTGTTAAGTCAGCGCTACCAAATAGACAAAGTAATAATTTACTTGTTTAATGCATGGAAAAATGTCTGTTGACCTTTGAAACTCTTTTAAATGAAACGATTTTTTGTGATTTTTGGGTTGCAACATGAATTCTTGGTTCAATAGATCATTGCTGCTGGGTCAGCGTTGCCAGAGAGTCAATATTGAATATAAAAACAGAATTGTAATATGAGTTGTTGTTTGCATGGATCTACGATCAAGGTTGTTGAGTCAGCGTTGCCAGCTAGACAAAGTAATAATTTACTTGATTGACGGTCGATCTTTAAAGTCTTTTAATAAATTATGTTCTTTTTAAGTTGCAGTGTGAGTTTTTGGTTCAATTTATCAAGATTTTCGAATGAGCGTTGCCAGATACTAGTTTTTAAAATAATTTACTTGTATGAGGACAGAAATATTTTCTATTAATAATAATTAATTAATAATTAATTTTAAACTTTAGGCTTAGTCGATCTACGATCAAGGTTGTTAGGCCAGCGTTGCCAACTACACAAAGTAATTATTTACTACTTGTTTAACGGACTACTAGTTTAAAACTATTATATTTTAAGTGAATACTCTAGTATTCGGGCTACAATATGAGGATAAAGGTTGTTGGATTACAGTTGCTTTCGTTACTTTTGCTTAATCGTTAAAAATCTTGAAATAAAGTTGTCGGCTCGTAATAATTTAATGCTTGATTAACGGGCTACTCGTTTACCAGGCAGAATAATGGCGGAATTATTGGAATTATTATTAATAATTGGAAAGTCTGAAAGTTCTTGACATATCGATCTACGATAAAGGTTATTGGACCAGCGTTGCCAGATAGTTAAAGTTGCTTTTAAAATTATTCACTTGTTTAAGAACCAAAGTAACTTTGGTCGTTTTTCGAAAAATTTTAATACTTGATCAATTATAGCTATTGATTAATCTTACTGACAAAAAGTTAAATGAATTTTTCTTGACTCCAATCAAAAATAAAGCTTAATAATTGTTATATACTCTTAATTAAAACAAAAATCCTCCTAAATTTTTCTATGCCAGATTCGATAATACTCCATAAATTAATCTTCTTCAGATAATGCCTGAAATTACAGTATAAAACCGTTAAGTATAACCACTTTCAATACCATTTTCCTTGTACCATTTGCCACCCTCTCTTCCTATTTCTAAGCCATCTGCTTGACACAACAATGACAAATGCCTAATTAATTTTTAATTTTCCAAAAAAAAAACCAACTCTAGAAAAAAAAATGAAACAGACGACACTACATTATTTTTTTACCAATAAAAAATACACATTCCATAAATAAAAATCTCATTATAATAAATCATACAGTGAAAATTGTATTCAATTTCTGCGTTTACTCTAATGGAATACTTATGTTGACTGCGGACTACTGTCAGGGACAAATGTCTAAGGATGCGTACAGCGAAACACGCAGGGTGTCTGTCCTCTATCTCTGGCACAAAATCGAAGGATGGGCACACTCTAAATTTAATTTAGTTAAATTGCCGCAGTCAAGATCTGTTAGAGGACAAGGAGGAAAAAGGAGGTGGTTTTGTGGTATGGTTGAGTTGAGTTCAGTTTGGTTCTTGGCTTCTGTATACCATTTTTAAATTGCTCTCATTGCGCTTTTCAACGTAATTAAGTACGACCCTTCCATAATTTTTGAAAAACAAATCTTGTTATCAACGCGCCAACACGAAACAGTTGCCCATCCGTCCGACCCGTCTGCCTGTCCATTCGTCCTGCTGGTCGTTGCTCTTGGTTCTGGTATGGTCTAGTCTGGTCACTCCGCCTATTCCCTGACTGTTACACCCCACTGCCGACTTACTGATTGTGGTGCGTAGATAAAAACCTGCCAAGTGTTGCAACTCAATTTGCCCCCATCTCTCACTTAATAGACGAACTACCTACCCTCCAATTGTCGTTCCACCACACAAGTTCTTAATTCACTTTTTGATATAGCGCTTTCCCTTTTTTTTTCTTTCTCTCCTCTCCTCTCCTTTCCTCGTCTCTTGAATTTTATTTTTATTTTTTTTAATCTCCTGTTGACGGTAAATCAAACAGTCCCCCTGGGTGCAGCGTCAATTGAACGAACCGCCCCGCTAGATAAATTGCATTTGGTTTGCTGCTTCTTTTCCAAAATGCTGGTAAAACGTTTTGACATTTTATACGCAATTTTTTTTATTTCTATATTTTTTTTCTTTCTTGAAATAGGATTTTTTATTGCGTTGTGTTGCTGAGGGTAAAAAGGAAAGTGGTTTACACCATGGGGGGGCAGAGAGATCTACCTAAGCTTTGATTTAGATGGAAAATTGTCGGCTTTGTGTGTGTGATATATGAATTTGAAATTGAAATATAATAAGGTATTACTCATCTATGTAGTTTTAAGATTAATTCAAATTTTCTAACCGGTTTTATAATGAAGTTTCCTGCAAGAACTTCATTAAGGTAATTAGATTAGATTTCGAAAGGCCTTGAAAAAAGTTTATTTTACAATTAAAAAGGGCTTGACTTTAGCATAAAGCAACGATTTTCAATAATTCAATGTAAAATAATTCAAAGATGGAACTATAATTTAAAAATTTAATAAATATACTATTAGTTACGAGTCCTGAATTAAAGGGTTTTTTTTATTATCCAAAATGGCCCACAGATTCTCAGTGATTAGTAAGGTAAACAATCCATTCCCATTTCCATCTCATTCAATTGATTGGTAGGACAAGCAACTCTATTTAGATGCAAATGCAATCCAAAATACTACAAGTATAAAGGGATAAGAGGAAGTCAGAGACATAAGCATATTATAATTTTAAAACATTTTTTTTTAGCTAGTAAATTATTTCATTTTCTAAAAGTAAATATCATCATAAGATAATGTTGTTACTAGACTTTATAAAAATTTAAAACAAATTTGATTTTCTTAAAAGTGGTATCTCTTTGTGCTGAACAAGTTCGAAAAGAAGTATTTTGCGGTTTTCCCAAAACCTTGAAGATTTCTTCAAATTCAGTTGAACTTTGGTTTTATTATTTATTACTTTTGTGCCCAAATGTTTTTAAGCTTTTCAGTTGTCTTCAAAATTGAACAAAAGTGATGATCTTAGGTGATTATTTTCTCTATTTTTAGCAAAAAAAAAGAAATAATTTATTTGTTATTGTTATCAGTTATTTATCAATAAATAATCGAAATTTACTTAAAAATATCTTCCACAAAGTATTAGCTTTATATGTTTTTCAAAATCTGTTTAAGTTTCATTTAAATCTACAAAAAGGTTTTCGAGTTACAAAAAATGAATTTAAATTTGGGATCGAAGTAGCTTACTCATAGTTATATACACAAAGGAATTCAGGCAGTCACCTTATTTTCAAAAACAGTTTTACAAGTATAATTTTTGAAGAAAATATTTAGAAAACATGTAGATTTGTTTTTTAAATTCCAACTGCTGCCCATTAATGAACTCCTTAAAGTTATTAAATAATAAGACTTACGAAATTGAAATGACTATTATTTTTGGTAAAAATATTATGTCCCAAATACCTTTTATATTAGTCAAAATATTCAAAAAAAGCTTAATTTTGTTTTTTAAAATTTAAATCATTATCACAATCAAATTAAATAAGCATTAAGAATTCAAAAGTTAGGTAATCTTTTTGGTAATATTTCAACTGATCTTGAGGAATTCTGAAATACCTATTTTGATTCCTTATAATCTCGTTTTTTAAAACTACGATAATAGTTTTTAAGACTGTAAAAGTAATTTAAGAATCAAAAAGAGAAGTTTTGAATTGCAACTTAGATTTCAAAAGAAGTAAATACAATCCCATAAGGAATATCTGGACAAAGAAACATTTTATGATATTTTTTCTTTTACTACTAAATTTTAGGTATTTTGGAACTTTAATAAAGCTTTGATCCCTTTAATATTCCATTCCATTAAATTGTTGCCCATTTCTAGCCATATGAACCATAACCAAAATGTAATATCGATTCTGGGATGCTCTCTTAAGCTCTTTTAACGTATATTTTCGCCCACACTTTGGTTATGCTTATTTGCCCTGGAGGGCATTTCCATCACATATACTAGCCATCCCTTTCATTCCACACACCCAATCCCACCCAGAAAAGCACCGCACGCAGACGCCAGTCATATGCAGGTCTTTGCCATTAAGTCATGACCATGTATGTGTGTAGTGGAACTCCTCCTGTATGCTGTGGCCAGTGGAGTGGAAATTGCTTTAATATACCGGAAATTGCAGGAGAGTTGCATAAATTGACACGAAACGCCCCCGTGGGGCACAATTCAATGTAATGACGATGCCAGACACCAACGCGAAAAACGAAAGTGTTGACGTAGTGTAAGATACGGATTGAGGGCAACCTACATTTAAACTATCAAAGTGTATTTCAGGTTCTTAAGCAAATTGGAAAAATGAGCAAAGTGTTCTTTATACAGAAAGATTCTCCAATAGTTCCCTCATCACTCAAAATGCAATCGTTCAAGGTAACTTTAGGACTTGCAGTCTTCCTTCTGTTGGTAACTGAATCCATCAATTGCATCCTTCCTTTGGCCGAAATCGATGAGAGGTTTTACAGTGTGGAGAGCAAGCTAAATATACAAATATTTCAATACATTTCTAAGAGATTAACTGTCAGCAATAATCCATAGTAAATGTGGCAGGATGCCAATGCATTCTACATTAGTTATGGTCTTCAGATCGGCAATGTGTTAAGTCTAAATCTATATTCTAAGGGGAGGCAAACAATTGAAAGCAAACAGTGTGTGAAGTCCTATGTATTACAGTGTGTGATAAAAGTAATTCCCACTTTCGACACAAAATCACGATTCATCCGCAATTCGGATTACAATTTGGGGAGTTTTGTAATATTTTTAATCGCAAAGGATATTGTATTTCCAGATAGTACTCCTTATACTAAAAGCAATTTTCGACCTGTCTGGAATTTCTTTTTTAATAGTTTTAAAAAGTCCATTTCTTAACTTTCGAAAAAGTAACTATTTATTAATAATAACATTTAAAGTATTGCAATAAAACCCAAAATTAAAAAACTACAATTTAATTTATAAAGGATAAAACCAAATTAATTTTGGGGATAAAAGTACAGACAAGAATATCTATAATATAAAAATTTACATAACACTGTTTTAATTATTCCTTAATTCTTATTTTATATGCCAATTTCATTTAATTGAAAGAAATAGAAAACTGTGAAGAATATAATTTAACTTTTTATACAACTATTTACAATAGATTGAGGAATCGTTTGCTGTAAAGCAGAAAATAACTTCAAAAGCTAAATGTCAGTGATTAAACTTCTAGCTTTTGGCTTGCGAGAGTTTTAAAAAGAAATTTTTATAAAAAATATTTATAGATTTTCAGCATACAATAAATAAATATTGTAAATATTTTGAATATTGAAATTCGTAGTATTCTATATATCTTTTCTTTTTAAACAAAAAATATTTAAAAATACGAATTAATTTAAATCATAATTTCTATCTAAGAGGCAATGCTTAAAAAAGGTTTTTTTTTTTTTTTTTTGCAAAAGAATCAAATTAGAAAATAAATATGTTTAATATAGATTTAAAATAATCTTAGTCTTTAAAAACGTATTAATCATAAAGACTTATTCCGAAAGTAAGAAATATATTTAAAAACATTAATAATACTATATTGAATGTTTATATTAGAGATTTATAAAATATAAGTTTTGAAATAAATTTTAAAAATAATCATATTTTATGTTTTTATTAAGAACCTATTTACACATATAGACTCATATCCGCAAAAGAATAGTACATCGAAAAAACACATTTTACTCCTATAAAATTATTTCTTATAATAACCCAACAAATACGTAAGTTTTCGAACAAAGAGTGGTAGATAAAATAAAAACTTATTCTTTTTTTTCTCCAAAATTAGAGCGTTTTCGATCTTTATCTGAGATGCATTTTCAATATTTTTAGTTTTTATTGGTGTTGCGAATGAAGTTCGCCCCTGACCCTTTGATCCTAAAGTTGCTCTCCTTGCGTTTGTTCTTTGAGCTTAACTGCAGCCGCTGCGACGGCGCTTATTATTTTTTTTTTTTTTTTGAGACTCTCATGACCCCCCAGCTGGCCAGACGCATTCTCAACAATTGGCGATTCAAAAAAGTTTTGGTACGCATAACTATTTAGGATTTTAGGAGGATAATTTATTTAGAAAAAGGTGAACACAAATCCGACCCCAAGTAGATACTTTACGAGATAAATGCATTAGTATAGAAGAACTCCAAAATGAGATCAGATTCTCTACCATGAGTGGGAACCAACCTTGAGCTGCGTCCGCAAAACTTAATACATGATTGGTAGGATGATTAAAAAAAAATAGAAAATGTTGGCCAACTTTAATTGTACAATTTTATATGTACATTTGTATACAGAGGTGGACATTCAAATAGGTACGAGGATACTTTAAAAAGAGTTCAAATTTGATAGTTTATACTGATTCCACCTTTTAAAGTCACATCTATTGATTTGTCTACAAGGGAAGCGCTTCTTTATAGCATTAACCTAACATCAAACTAAGTCACCAAAAAGATTGCCAGATGCAATAAGTTAGACTTTTTGCAAATGTTTCATATATGCATAGACCAAAGGTAGTTATTACCTTTTATTTACGATATTTCCAATCAGTTTTTAATATATTTGCAGTTTAACTCTAAGCTAAAAAGTTTATACAATTCCTGGAAAAAAATGTAACCCTCCATGAACCCATTCAGTGTGTCCAGATGTTTGCATTTTTCACGGAATCACGTGCGCACATTCGTTGTGCTCCCTCCAAACAAAAAAAAGAAAAGAGGAAAAAAAATTATCACCAATTTGCAGTCATCGAAATCCAATTACAGGGGGCATGCAGCAGTCTGTGTTGGTATAACCCCTAAATTTCGCGTAGGACAATAAGCGTAAGTGCTGCAGTTAGATCCAGGTTCACCATATGTACCAGACAATAATCGGATTAGGTTGGTGGCAGCAAACCCACTTTTAGCTAGGGAGAACAAGCAGTAGGTGGGGGGGGGATGAGGAAAAAACATAATTTGCGAGAAATGTCACACGGCACGGCATGGAACGGTATGGTCAAGTGCAATTTGCGAAATGAAAATGAATCCTGCCATGGGTCCGGATTCAAGTCCGATTTCTGTTTCTGCTACTAAATCATGCATGTCAAGTCGAGGAGGAGTTTGTCTTCTCTCTATCAAACTCATCATAATCGCCAATGCGTATGCATCATTAACGTACCCAAGAGAGAATATGGGTCGGAGGGGAGGAATGAATTGGGTTGGGATGCGAGTCGTTGTCGTTTAGTTCCGGCATGCGACAGATGCAATGGACGTGCATACACCCTGGATGGAAACCACAAGCGGCTTTTGACAATCCTCTCTCACCCTCTTTCAAGCTGTCACTGCTCATTGTCAGCTAAGTGCCAGGGAGTGGGAGTCCATATAGGAATTGGCACTGGGGGACTCTAGCGACGGGGAAGAACTTGACAAGGTCTAAAAGGAACAGAAAGAAAAAAAACGGCGGCGGCGGTCAACAAGCCACAGCAGAGCCCTTCGAAATGATGATGTTGTTGATGCCGGCAGCGGGTAAAGCAAATTTTCATTTTCAAGGGCCAACGAGTATTTTTCTGGTTTTCTTTTATTTTCGTTTTTTTTTTATTTTTGTTTTGTCTCGCTTTTGCTCTTGCAACAACCTGTGAGTTAATGCGGGAAGGTGGCAATAAAAAACACCAAATGCACAGTGGGCTGAAAGAGGAAAACAATTATAACAAAATTAAGTAAGCAATTAAAGTTATTGTTAATGTGTTCGGTCAAACTCATTAAAGCTATTGTAGATAAAATTATGTAATTGTAATGTTATTCAAATTAACTTTACATTATTGATTATATGTTTCTTATACCTTAAAGCTCATGTAAATGAAAACTCGATTGCATCTAGCTATTCTTAAGTGTGCAAATATTGTTAAGTAGATTCAGTTTGAATTACTTATTTATTGTTTCTTAGCCAAATAATATATATTTTATTGTCTCAGCCCCAAAAATATGCAATAAAAACTGATTATAAGTGGTTTTGTTCATAAATATGTATCTTATATGAAAAAATTACTTTTAATACAACGAAAGATCTTTCTTTTAAAAGCAACAAATTTAAAAATTTACTCAATTTAATTTTAATACACAATATAAGAAATTTAATTAGAAAAAAAACATTTAAAATAAATAAAAATATTTAAAAATTAGCTTCTCCAGAAAGGTTTAACAAGTCATTACAAAACAATGAAATAAAGACAGAAGAAAGGAAAGAAAGAAAAATAAATTTAAAGATATAATCTAACAAAAAACATAATATTTTTTAAAAATAAAGATATTTTTTAAATAGTTAACATGAAATACAAGTATTTAGATAACTTGTCCAAAAAAATATTTGATTAGAATACAATATAGGGAAAGTGACAAGATGGAAAACCACAAAGACGAAGCTCTTTATCCAAAATGATAAGAAAGGGAGACAAAAAACAACGATAAGTTAAAAAAATCATATAAAAAACGGATAATATAGCAAAACTAAGAGGGATAAACCTAAAATAAAAGCAATAATATAAAAAATTTATTTCAATATTTATTTTTAATTCAATTGCTGTTTCTTTTTATTCAATATAGACCACAATAAACTTCTCTGCCCATAGAAAAAGTATACAAATCGTTTTTAATATAATAAATCAAGAGCCATAAAAGAATAATAAAACTTAGTTAGTAAATAAAACGCCAAGAGTCGACTAATTGAAAAGTTAGTTAGTTAGTTGTTTTTAGCACCACAAAGAGCAATTACTTAAACTAATAAAATAAAATATTCTACTTTAATTCTATTTTCCTGTATTTTTTCTTTTTTTTTCAATTGTATGAACCACTGTGCCATTGACTTGGGCCACCCGCTACGCAGCAACCACATTGAATTGGCGGTGGATTGGCATTGGGTGACGACTCGACAAAGGAAACGATAAGACGACAGAGGCAGCCGCCGGCTATGGGTTTGTGCTTAGCTTCCGTTGCAATGCATCTGCCAGGGAGGGTGAGGGGTGTTATATATAAGTATTTCTCGGATGCTGAAGGGTGACTGCTGCTGTTGCTGCTGCTGCTGCTGTTGCTGCTGCTGCTGGCCCGACACCCGACAACAATAAAAGCAAATTCAATGAGTTTTGTGATAATTTTGCACTACACGAAAAACGATAAAACGAAAGAGAAAGAAAATGCTTAAGCCGTAAACGAGAAAATAATAAAAATTTTATATACCATAGAAGAAAAAAAAGAAATGTATATATAATAATACAACGGATATAGAAAAACATGAGTGTGAATAGTCAATGAGGTCGGTCGGGATCGTTTTGGATGAGATGGAATGATTATTGTGAGGGTTGTTGTTGCTTTTGGTGTCAGGTTTACTTACACTTACATATCCTGTGATCGGGTGGGTGGACTTTTGGTTAGAGGTAATAACGGTGGTTGCAAATCAAACGGTAACAATGCAATCAAAAAATTTTTCTTGGGTGCAAATTTAGTTATTGTCTAGACTCTAGAGTTCTTGTTGCACCCTTGGGAATGATGCTGTTGGCCATAATTTAATTCTGCTGGCCCATTATTTCATTAAGTTGAAAATTTTGTGCAATTTATATTTTGCTAGAAGGAGATAGCAAAATACAATCAAACAAAAAAGGTATAGACTGAGAGTAAGAGAGAGAGAGCGAACTGTAAATGGCAGCTAGACGCATAAATTTGTATATTTCGATTTTGATTTTACCCATTTTAATTGTTTGTGTAAACTGGCCACAAGAACCTATTGTCTTTTGTTAGCCAAACATGTTGTATCTTTATATCTGCCTCTGTGGGTAGTTCAGGTTTTGTATTATTTAGGTAGGCAAAGGGTGTTTCATGTCTGGCTCTCTGGGTTCAGGGCTTTCAACAACATTTTGTTGGCTTGTGCCTTTTGTTCGTAATGTCTGCACTTTGAATATTTTGTGTAATTAACATTTATGGGGGGAAAAATATTGCAACGAATGTTAAGAAAATTGCAAATAGGCATCATAATTTCTACTGCAGATAAACAAAAAAAAAAAAAAAAAAAATTTTAAATTTTACATTGAAATGGAATTTATGCTAAATTTGTGCAAATATTTTGAACATTTTCAATGAAAGTTTATTGGCAATTTTCCAATTTGTTTATGCAAAAGTTTTTAAATGCCTTAAACCAATGCAATTTATTTTAATTGGAAAAATCTTTTATTTAAATTTATATGTAATAAAAACCAGAACTTATCTTGATTTTAGGATATCTTGGAATAAGCTTGAACAACCAAAAAGTGGAAAATTTTGTTTATTCTAAAGTTTTTAACAAACAATAATATTGAATGTAATTAACCGAAATTTTGTTTTATAAAATTTATGTATTATCTGTTAATTTGTAGATTAAATTATGCATATATTATTTTGTAGTTAAAAAAGAACTTTGACCGAGTGAATCGACAAACAATTCAATCCAAGAACGGAACTTTATTGATAACCCGTTGTGGCCAGATGAGCAGAAATGGATAAAAGTGTGTTGCCAGATGTATTTTTTTTGATGTTTCTTTGTTTCATATTTTGTTTAAAGCTGTAAGTTACTTTTTTGCCAAAAACTGCTTCGATAATAAAACTATTTTACCAACTAAATACAATTTAAAAATTCTTAGCTTAAAATTTCTGATTAAGTATTATTAGCTTAAAATTGCATTCTTTTAATTGACAGCTTACAACATCTGTGGTTGCTTAATCCCATCACATCAATTTAAACTAGTTTAATTTTATATAAAACTATCTTTTTACTATCGTATAAATTACAAATTGACTTAAACTAGTTTAATTTTCTGTTAAACTATTCCCTTGATGAAGATTAAGTTGAAATTCCTATTTGCAAGAGTTTGTTAGACATGCCCAAAAGTATACTATAAAAGTTTGGCACTTGAAGCACAGTGGCACCAGGCATGAGAAATTTTTTTGTAATTCGTCAAATTGTTTTGTTTTCTGCTCTTGAAATGCGCATAGAATTATGCAAGTAACTTAAAAGTGGAAACGCACTTGAACTTAGGCCAGGCCACACTTGAGTGGACCAGCTGGATGGAAATGGAGATCGGAGCCGGAGACGAGTGCAACATAAATGCATAGAAACAATGAAAATTAAGTTGATGTAGAAGAGCAAAACCTTATGCAAATTATTGTTGAAGCCAAAAAGCCGACAATAAGCACAAGAATGAGAAGAATCTGTCAGACGGTAAGTCAAGTCAGGTCGAAAGAGACATTCGTATACATATATACAAAAATATATACATACCTCTCTGACCAAAAAGTATATTAAAAATGGTTGACAACGAAAGCCATCTGTTTAATGGGTTTTGCACAACCCACCCAACCACACACTCCCAATCATATACACACATGTCTAAGCCGGTAAGATTACAAAACAGTGAAATTGGAGGAGTGGCACTTGAGAGGGGAGTTGGGATAAAAATGGGGGTCTATCCCAGACCAAAACTATTACGCTTGATAAATTCGAGATTAGAGTGCATTTGCAGTTGAACTCAGCAATGGCTCGAACAGGCCCAAGGGCATACAATTTATGGCCTATACATTTGCCAGGATTTCTCTTTACCAAGTGGACACGAACCCCTCAAGATAAGAGGCCAAAGAAAAAGAAAAAAGAAGAAAAGGAATAACAAAGAGAACAAAAAGAACTTTTAATTATCACACGTAATGACAGGCGGCCCAATGCAATTGCTAATTAATTGCATCCCCATTCAAACTCTCCCATACCTAACTTTTTTTGGGTATAGAATTTATGGCTTATACATTCATTTGGCCTGACATTATTATTATTCCAACATCTGTGGTAATGGGTGGATTTCGAAAGGGCGTACTCTGACAAATGAGTCAAATTGCGGTTTAACTAAACTTGGTCAAACTTTTGTATTATTATATAAAGAAGATGTACATTATATAGTATATAGCATTACCCTGACTAAAATTAGATTTTAAATTGGTAGACTTAGATTGGATTGTTGGAATGAGGGGAGGGGGTATATGCGGCATTTTTAGTACCTTGAACTTCACAAACGGCTAATGATGATAATCGCTTTGCGCTGTCAAAATTGCCAACGAGAATCGCCACTGTCTCATGATTAACGATGAGAGCATTATGAATAAAAACAACAAAAACAACAAAAAAAAAAACAATAACAATATATAAAGACCAAAAAATATTAAGAAAACTACAATAGAATCCATCAAGATGCAAAAACGGAAACCACATCAAAAAACAATAACAAAAGATGTTAGTCAAACGATTAGAAACAATTACTAGAGAGTTAAGAGACAGACAGACGGAGAGAGAGAGAGAGATAGAGAGAAAAACTGTTGGCTAATACTCATTCTATAGGCTTACGCATGACGTTTACAAAACTGCAATTACAACTTACTTACTATAGTAAATACTCGTACTAGCCTGGTCAACAAGACTTGAAGATTTTTATCAGTCAAGCTCAGATGTCAGAATAGAAACAAGTGAAACAAAAGCAACAGCCTCCTCTTCCTCTCTTTGTCTCTCTCGTTTGTTGTTGTTTTGCTAGTTAATTTTAATGAATCTCTGTAGATATTTGAAATCGGTTTTGGTTTTTTTGGTTTTCTTTATTGTTTTTTTGTTGCCCTCATCTCAGTTGTTTGTCGGCGGTTTTCAAGTGCGCACCTGAAACGCGCTTTAGAACTTCAATTCTACACTTAAAATTTGAGCTAAAAAAAAAAAAAAAAAAAACCCAAGAAGAAAAAAAAAGAACATATTTACAATTTCACAAGTGCTTAAAGTTAAATATAAAAAAAAAAAGAGAAAAAAAACCTTTTTTCGTAATGGGATATTTCAACGCCTTTTTCTTGTTCATATGCTGTGGATTTCTGTTAACTCATCTTCGATCTGTCCAAGGTTGTTAAGAAAAAATTTCATTAATCAATTGCTATCTAGAGTATATATATATATATAAACAAGATTTGGCAACTAGATATAATCGGGGGTATTTCCATCAATTGCGAAAGTTTCCACTCAAGACAATTAGTAAACAAAGATCTTTAGATAAAATTAATCAGCATTTTAGCCAAATTTCGGGCGAAATATTCCCTTTAAACAACATGGGAATTTTTTAGAGGCAAATAATTGTAATTAGTTGAAGAGTAATGATGAAGTAATAATAATTGTTAAATATCATTCAATTAAGTTTCCTTTAAAATTTAAAAACAAAATCATAGTTTGTTATTTTCTACAATTGAAAAAACTTTTTTGAAGAAATAATGTTATTCAGTTGATCCTTCGCTATTTACGTCTTTCTTTAACAACATCTTCACAAAGCATTAAAAATTAGTTTTTTTAATAATAATAATTATTATAATTATAATTTATATTCAAGTTTAGCCAATTACTTTAAGAGTATAACATTTAAAGACTTTTCAGTTTTTTTTAATGTTTTAAAAATATTTAACATTTATAATTTTATATCCTTGCAAATAAGTATATGTATATAAATATTGTTCAGAAGTTTGCCACGCATAGAAGGAGGCATTTCCGACTGTATAGAGTATATATATTCTTGATCAGTATGATAATCTAAGTAGATATAGATCAACAAAAAACTCTTCCTAGAATATTAATGCCAAAGAGCTATAATTTTCCTTCCTTTTTCTGCAGGTATTGTATATGTATCTTGGATTCATCCATTACGAATTACTATATATTATAGCTACTTTAGGAATTTTCGGTCAAAAATAGGGCTTACCATAAATAACTTTGGTGCTTCTTAATCGAATGTTACGAAAATTTTTGTTATAGTGAGTTTTTAATATAATTTTCCATACAACTAACAAGTTTCAAGAGAATTCAAATTCATTAAGTTTTATCAGAATCAGTTTATTATATCATATATCCTATATAGGCGATCGGTCAGGAATATAGTTTTAAAACAGTATATTGGTTAAAAATTAACAACGATTCTCACTAACTGGTATTTATAAGTTGGGTATATAAGAAAATATCTGTATTGAGTTCTATCATATAAACAATCGGAACCAAAATATTTTTAGTATACAAAAATTTTTCTTAGTTTTTTTTATTTTTATTTATTTATTTGATGTATTTATAAGTGAAAGTTATAGTTAGTGTGATTTTTAATTCCCAATAGACTCACATTTAGCCACATTTATGAAAGTCAATTTTATTTATTATAATATATTGACACAAAATTTCTCTCTATTGAAGCTTTGAAATTTTTTATTTTGAATATATGTCTATATATATATATATATATATATATATGTCTATATATAGTGTTTTCAAGTTAAAAATTTCAATCGTAAGAAACACCTGTCGATATATAATATTTAATTTATTTTTAAATGAAAAACTTGAGAAAGTTATTACGATTTTAAAAAAATTTTTAATGTATAACTGGAAATTGTTATAGATGCGCAATCGAAAATTTATAAAAATTTAATAATATATATAGAGTATCAAAATGTTTAATCAAGAATTATGCATTATTATCTTATAAAGTTTTACAAAGATCTTTCTCAAGATTCTTTCGATTACTTTCAATTTATTGTATGCGAGTCAGGGTGCAGTGTGCCCGTCTTCTCCCCCTTGCATTTGTTCATTTGTCACAACTAATCCATTTGAAATTGAGGTCTAATCCAATAATTATAGTTTACTTTGCATATTGAATGGCAATTAAAATTTGTCAAAGTGCACGTGGCCAGTAGAGTCATCCAATTGGAATGTGTATCTGTATCCATAAATAAGTCAATGTGTACGCTAATTGCATCACTTATAGCAGTTAGAACCGGATGTGACGGATGCGCTCCAATTCACCTGATTAGTGCGAAGTGGAAGAGAAACTCAAGTGTTTGCATAACTTTAATTAAATTTCTGCTAAATCTAATTTCTATGCTAAACCAAAAAACAAACAACGATGACGATGATGACGACTGCCATAATGATGATGATGATGATGATGATGATGATGGTGGCAACCAGGTCAAGCGAATAAAGTGTCCTCGAAGCTGGATTTCGATGAGAACGAGAATAACAACCAGACAGGAGTAATAGGACAGGGACAGGGACAGGGACAGGGCCAACAGGGTGGAAATGGTAGCTATGATCAGGGTACAGGACGAAGTCTAAGCAATGGCAATACAGCCGGAGGAGGGGGAGGAGTAGCAAGTGGTGGTGGTGGTGGTGGAGGAAGTGGCAATCGTCCAAAGATACATGGAGTGCGCGTAACCGTCGATACGGGCGATGGACAGCAGCTAACGAAAGGTAATTAAATTCGCTCGAAGCAAAAGCAGAATTAGAAATAAACTAAAAAAGAAACGATACAAAATGAACAGAGTCCAAAGAGAGCGTTGAAATTACGGACTTGGGTAAACACAAGAAGCGTGTGGGCATCCACACGGACATCACGTTTGAGATTACTGCCGAGGGGGAGGCAAATGAGACGAGCTCAGCCCAGCAGCAGGGTGAAAAGGGTAAGTCCTCGCCATTCACCCATTTCACTTTCACCTTTCACTTCTGACTTAAATAATGCAATATTTTATTCCCTTTTAGAGGATGCCAGTGTACCCATTTACAAGGGACGTGGAGGCAGCGAATCGAAACATAGAACCCGTAAACCCTATGATCCCAAATCACAATGGAATCCAAATTTCTCTAGTGAACACAGAGGCTATGAGACAGGTGGAAGCCGCTCTGGCAGCAGTGGTGGACGTGAAGGTGCTGGTGGTTACTATACACCACATTATTATCCCCAAGAAGTCTATGCAAATGGTGGTTCTGGCAATTCCGAAACATGGACTCATTATGTACCCGTTTGGACCACTGAACGTTCTCCGCAAGAGCAGAGTCAAATCTATAGAAGACCCAGCTGGAAACCCTGTTACTGTATGTCTTCCTATGGCTATGGCTCAGATTATAGACGCCGTCGGGATAGTAAGGCCACCAGGGAGCAGGCATCCAAAGGTGTTATCAACAGTGGAGTTATACATGTCGATGGCAAACTGGAACGTCCATTCTCCTGAGATAAACTTAATAAAGGAAAAAGTTTTATGAAAATTCCGAACATTTGTTTGATTAAACAGGTGGGAGAAACTTGGTTAAATAGTGGAATAATGTTGTATTAAAATCTTCTTATACCCTGTAAAGGGTATCTTAAAGTCACTAGAATTTCTCTACTTCTCTACTCAAAGTCGGCATGCTTCATTTAGTAGTAGAATTATTTCTATTAGTTCTATTAGTTTTCGATCTAAGAGTGAACTACAGAAGACGACTTTTTATAGTAAATATAGAATTTCTGCTCTAAACTTCCCTTCAAATTCCTTTTAAATTTCCATATACTGAAAGACAATTTAGTTTTCTTTTATATATTTTTTTAATTTTTTCGATCAATTTTTTTTTATTAAGATTAATTGGTTTAAGCACCTATTTAAGAACACAATAGGCTAGATAGGTCCCTTCTTAGGAGTGCACACTGTGAGTGCTGGCTTTGCCATTGTCATCAACGGAGGCGGTGGCCACCTTGTAACCATACTCTTTGCCATTCACATTGAAGTTCTCACTCTCACCAGTGGCCAGATCCTTGTAGTACTTTTGTTGTCCATTGGAATCGAACTGAAAATAAAACAAATTTCATTTTATTGGAATGTAAGCAAAAGATGATTATAAGAAAGTCTCACCTCTGATTGAGAAGACCATTTGGATTGCTTCTCCCATTGTTTGGTCTGATAGTTGCTGCCAGCGCCGCCTGCAGCACCAAAGTTTCCAGAACCGGCCGCTTGTTGGCCGCTAGCTAGACCAGCAGAAACACCAAGACCAGAGCCGCCCAGCAAGGAACCTCCGAGCAATGAACCACTCAATAGGGAACCACTTTGTCCAGCATTCAGAGAGCTGGCCGAGTTCAAAGAGCTAGCTGAGTTCAAGGAAGTGGCCGAATTCAGAGAGCTGCCAGAGTTGAACCCAAAACCACTGTTGAAACCACTGGAACCGCCAAATTGTACCTGCTGCTGCTGTCCAAGACCTCCCTGGTAACCACTGGAACCTCCCAATTGGACCTGGTTGGCACTGCTCAATGAGCTGCCACTGGCAACTTGTTGCTTAGCAGTCTGATGGGCCTGATTGATCAATTGCTGCAATTGGGAATTGCTTTGCTGGAGGTTCAAGCCGGATGACTGACCCAATTGACTGCCAAATTGACTGCCGAATTGACTTCCGAATTGGCTGCCAAATCCAACATTCTGATTGACTTTAAAGGCAGAGTTGGTGCCAAAAGAGGAGCCAGCTTGAGAGCCATATGCGAATCTAGCCGATGGTTGTTGGACTTGAATTTGTGGAGCTGATGCAGTGCTGGTCACTCTACGTTGATAATAGTGTTCCGAGGTAGTTGGAGCTGGCACTTGGACATATTGCACTGTAGGCTGTTGCTCAACCACACGTTCCACATGCTGGACATATTTCTGGGAGCCACCGGGTACACTGTATACCACTTGCTGTCTGGGTGCTGAGATGACCTTCTCTTGATGAATGTATTCAATGTTTCCACCGCTTGATATTGGAGCTGTCAGGGACAAGGGGGCCTGAACACTGCCGGACAATAAAGACTCCGAGTTGACGGCGTTTGAGCCACCAAAGTTGACTTCAGTGCCAGCATTTGAGTTGTCAGCGAATTCAATGTTGCTGCCCACATTTTGGGCAGCAGAGGAACCAAAATTGGATGAGTGACTGCTCTGGAAGGCAGCGTTGGTGGAGAAGGCAGATTGTGAACCAAATGAGGCAGCATTCTGGGCACCAAAAGAGGCAGCATTGTTGGCACCAAAAGCAGAAGCACTGTTTGCACCAAATCCAGCAGCATTGTTGGCACCGAACGAGCCTCCAGCAACACCACCCAAAGAGCTGGCACTATCTACTGATTCTGTAGCACCCACTGAATCGTAAGAGCTCTCTAGATTACCCAAAGATGAGCTACCAACACCAGCACCAAAACTGCTGCCACTACCTAAGGAGAGATCAGAACTGCCAGCACCACCAACACCACCACCGACTGTGCCATAACTGCTGGAACCACTGGAACCAAAACCGCTGGAACCATAGGCATTGCGACGTGCTGCCTCAAGAGTCTGCTGATGGGTATTATAGTGGCTAATTAAAAGTTAAGAAAAAGAACAATTAAAACAGAGAAGATTTCTTAATTTTAATTTCTAGTTTTTAATATAAATTAATTATTATATTAATTATAAAATTTTGTTGGAAATTTTGATTTTATGTTAGTTTTAAGTACCATGTTGCCAATTGTTCAAAAGTTTACTTCATTTAAGAACACATTGCCCCACAGTACTCACCGTGAGTGAAAATCATCACTACGTTTATATCTAACCGTTAGGAATCGAGAAAATATAATAGAAAGATCAGTGTTTAAAATTAAACCACATTCCAAGAGACTTCCAAGACAAGACTTATGACTTACCTGTTTTCAAAATCTGTAATAAAAATAAAAAATTAACAAATTAATAAATTGAAAATTTTAAAAATTGCAATCGAGAGGCGGCCATAAGTCGCCACATGCCAAGAAAATATTGCACAAGAGTTGTGTAAATCATTGATTGAAACACTGTTAAAAGGCAAGGGGAATGACGACATTCGTTCTAGATCTTATAAATTGATTAAGAAATCAAAACAAATTTAAAGATTATAATTCTTAGAAATTATTTGCTTGATTGTTATCTTGTCTTAAAAGGATTTTCCAGGATGACACTATTTCAATATTATTGCATCACTTCACTTCAAAATTTTCTTTCATTTATTTATACATTTACATATATATTTTTTTTTTACCTCCATAGACCACACCCAGACATAGGGCTAGCACCAATAATTTATTCATATTTTTTAATTTGATTTATTCCAGCGTTCAATGAGTTCTACGTTTCAAATTGTACTAATGATTCGAACGATCTGAGCTGGCTCTTTAAAATGAAACTGAATCGAGTGATAAGGTTTTTGTCATTTAATTTCAATCTTGAACTGATTGATTCTTGACCTAGAGTGGCGCTTTTCTGTATTATTTTTTTTTCTTCTTTTTTGTTTTATATATAACAAAAAAATTGGAGCTCGTAATTGGTGCAGAAAGCTTTTGAAATAAATCTACATATATTTAAAATAAATGTGATGAAAGTAAAGCTGATAGGAATAATGTTGAAACCTTGATTTTACCTAGTATATAGTTGCCATGTACGAAACATTGAAACATTCAAGTACAGACTGTTTGTTATTGTTCTATGTATATTTAAAATATATATAATTTATATATATATATAAAGATTTGTAACATATTCAATATATATATATATGGAATTGGCATGTTTGTTTTTACTTTTTCTAAGGTGAAGGAATATTTAAAAACTGACCGTGAATTTGTTACTTTTATACACTTGGTTAAAGAGCATATTAGTATATATTAGAATATATAATAATATATATACATATATAAAAAAGTTGATAGATAATCTGGAAGCAATCGAATGACCGAATTATAAGAATAGAATCAAAACCAAAACATTTTTATTAAAGTAAATTTCTTCTAGGAATTAATACAATTAATATTATATAAAAAGTTTTGAGATGAAGATAAGAGAAATTTGTGACTTTAAGATATCAATAAAACAAATGTTCTGTATTAATAATAATTAAAAAAAACCACTCTAACTACCTGACGTTTTTCCAATATTAAGTACTTTATCTAAACAAGTATATAACATACTTTAAAATATATATTTCGATTTTCCATTACGCATAAAGTTATGTTACAAGATATTAGTAAACTCGTAGAAAATTATGGATATAATTAATTTTTATATATAATAATTATATCATACTATAAAACAATATAGAATTTCATATCCATTTTGTTTGCAAGATTTTGAACCAACTTTTCTACTATAGAATAATTTTAAAAGTTGTTTGAGAAAGCCAGATATTAATATTCTTGGAAATGTTTTTGAAGACAAATAAAAAATATCAAAGACGGTTGCTTCGACCTTACCGAAGTTCGTAAACCCCCTGCAAGTCTAGACTTATAAACTCCTCTCTCCGTCACATCGGTTTCAATGCTTTTCATTGTCTTTATCACGATTTGAACCCGGGTCTTTCGTGTTAGAGAGACTGATTTTTACTTATCAAGTGCGTAGGTAGCCAAAGTAAAAATAAAACAAAATATTTAAAAAATTTTATTGTCCGCATTTACAATTTAAACGTTACAGTAGTCTGATCTGACTAATTTGTATACTTGCCAAACTTAAACATGTAAAAACCTTATCTACCAAGTTTCAAGCACATAGCTTTAAGTCAAAAAAGTGCCAAGAAACAGACAGACTAGATTGAGGAATATATATACAAATAATATACGATAATTAAATATGTCATTCATATGTCGAAAACGTATATTTCAATACGTTACAAACATTACTTGCAAGTGTTAAAAAGGAAATGGAATCTAATATAGAAAGATAATATAACTGCCTAAAATAGTTTCTTATTAATAATAATTTCAGTAGGCAAGTAAATAGTTTAGTAAGTCAATATTTGTGCTAAGATCGAATTTAGGGAGCAAGAAATTCCCTTCCTTGGCAAGGTATTCTATATTTAATTGTACAAATTAGGAAAAAAAAAAAGAAAAAGCAATTTAAATAAGCAGGAGCATCTAACTTATAATGGTTACTATTAAAATATAATATCAGGAGGCAAAAGTAAATAGTTTTACAATGTATTTACCTAGAGTTATTGTACAAAATTAATTATAATATACTCTTTTGTTGATAGTTATAAATAAAATATTTTAAAAGAATTTTTAATGAATATTTTTTCTCAAACACTTTTTGTTTTTCAAATTATAAAAATTATTTTACCTTATGTTAATATTGGAGTATAAATATTGAATTTTTGTTTTAAATAGTGACCAGCAAATTTATTTATTTAAAGTTGCATTTATTGTATTAGAATGTCAGATAAATACACTGCAATAAAAAACAAAAATAAAGTTGCTGCCTTGGAGATATATAAAAATTCTAAAGAAAGCAAGTCGAATCGAATTTGCTAATAAAAAGCAGTTGTACTTCATCTTAATCGAGTCGAAGTTTCTCCTTAGAAATCGATACACATTTAAAGGAAAGTTAACTTTTTCATAAATAGATTTGTGTTACAAAAAGTGTTATTTTAAAAACAAAGCTCAATATAAAATACTAAATATTAATATAGAATACTAAATGCCAAATTCAAGGGATAACATGAAAAAAATACAAAACGATTCAATCTGAATTCTCCTCAATACTAAACAAGTTTAGTTACCAAATTTTATTTTTGAACTCGTAGAATGCCAGAAGAAGAAGGCGGATAAACGCGGATAAAGGCGGATAAAAGGGTATAAAGGCGTATCTATATCTAAGTCGTCTTTTAATGTTTATATAGAATATACATGTTTACTAAAATGAAAAATTGTTTTAGCTGTTTCCTTTGATGACTAAAGTATACCGTTTAACCCTGTTCGAGTACTGAACTTTCTATCTGAAAGCCAGGATATGGATGAGGGTCATCAAACAATGTAAAAATCATTCTCTCAAATTAAAGGGTTACTCTAGAGCATTGAGATTGTGTTTTTTTCTATATTTTTGTTGTGACTTTTTGCGCATTTCATTTCGATTTCCGTGAATTGATGATTTGTTTGTTTTTGTTTTTTCCCCCTATGTGAACAAATTACTTCCGCTATAGTTTAAGATCAACCGATAGGGGCGTTAACCGATGAGGTAATTTACTTTTAAAATACTTGCATATTGTGTGTCCCTTATATACCTACACGGAATAAATTGTATTTTGATTGAGTCCATTAAACATAAACCATTTCCTGTCACCCCTGATAAGAGAGCTTGTATTATTATTATTATTAATTTTTCTTTTCTTTTCGATTTTTGCATTCCAGCTTTACGTCTAGAATATTTTGAACAAAAAAAAAAAAAAAAACTCAGTGTCAAAATCAAGGTTATTAGCTTTTATTTTTAAATCAAATCAAAAAGTAAAATAAAAAGCATAGAAAAAAAAAGAAATTTGCATATTTATATATATATTTTCAATGTCTATGTGAATCTGATTATCATTATCAACTTTCTAAATTATAGAAAGCTCTGTAGTTAAAAAAAAAAAAAACCCCAATGAAATGAATCTGAATTATATTTAGTATATATATATATTTATTAAGTATATATTTGTATATATAACACATCCATTCACAATATTAATTCTGCTGCCGATGATCATCTTTCCATTTGGACAACATTTTTAGCATTTTTTTTTTCTTAGGAGTGCACTGAGTATGAGGTAACCTTGCCATTGTCATTAATGGTTGTCTGGGCTCCACGACGACTGGTGCCATCGCCATTACTGTGGCTGAACGAGGACACTGAGACGCCCTTGTAACCACCACCACCACCACCACCACCACCGCCGCCAGAGCTAGAGCTGCTGCTGCTGCTGAAGCCACCACCAGAGGTACCACCGCCGAAACGATTCACAATATTGGGAGAAGCCTTTTGAAAAATTAAATTATAAAAAAGAGAATGGGATAAATAATGGTTTAAGTAAGTAATTACAAGGAAATCTAATTTTATTCATTTAAGGTATAAGTAACTAAAGATATAAAATATTTGTCAAGGTAAAATACAATATACTTTTCTTAATTTTTTATCTTTTGTACTTTACTTTTGTGAATATTTCTTAATTGTCTACAATATTCATAATGTATCGCATACAGTATGTGCAAAAGAAATATGGATATGTAAATTACTTTTGAATTTAAATTTTTTATAAACTTAAAAGCCCTTTTTTAAAGACAATGATAAATTTATTAATAATTTCTTAATGAGACGTCCAAAAACACACTTTTTTATAGTCTTGTTGTTGGGAGAGAATTTTCTAATTTCACAATATCACAAAAATTAAAAGTAATTTAATTTTTTTATAAGGATTCCCTTTTCAAAATTATAAAATCGTTTTTATGGAAAAAATATGATTTTAGAGAATTTACAACAATTTAAAAGAATTTACAAGTAAAAGTGAAAAGTAAAAATAATTTAATTCAGATATTTGCTATGCAGACAAGACTTCTACTAAAATATATATTTATACTATATATTTGTTGGCTTTATAATATTCATATATATATATATTATATGTATATCAACAGTTTTATTAGCTTTTCAAATGTTCTATATGTAAATAGGAAAAAATGTGTTAACGTCATAAATTTTTATTACTAGCTAAGATGCGAAAAATAACTTTTGTTCAAAACAGAAAATTCCTTTGACAAATTCTAAAAAGAATTGCCAAGAAGCTAGCTGAGATAAAATAACACAATCAAATCCATTCAAAGTTTGCAACCATTAAAAAACTAGAGACTTGAATTATTAAAAAAATTTTAATTTGAAAATAATTGAAAAAGTTCGAACAAAAACTTTTATTAAATAAACTTCTCCACACAAAATGAAAGATTTTCCAAAACACAGTTTTCTCATTCTATTTTCATAATATATGTCATAATTCCTGTATGATATTTATCTGATTATTATTTATGTAGTTCCATTGTAGCTGGTATTATATAATATTTTTGAATATACATTTGATAAAATCATTATAAGATTGAAAGACTAAAAATGAGTAAAGTATGAATATAATATAATAATTTTCCATTTTTATTTTTGGAACTTTCTTTGACTGGTATACAAATCTCAGACAGAATATCCCGATTATGGGATCCTAACTAGCAAGATTTTTATTGATATGTGTAATGGCGACATTAATAAACATATAATTGATGCGGAAGGATTAAAAATTGGAAATATAAGACTGAAACAACTGTTCCTGATTGCAATCCTTATTGCTGGTGAAAGTGAAATTCTTTTTCATTTCCGAAATAAAAGAGCATTGACACTCGAAAAATAGTAAAAAAAAACAATTTTTAATAAAAAGAATTAGTTGCTTAAAAAAAATTTTACAACAAAAACATTTAACTGTCATACAAATAAACTGATGTCATGTAATAGAACCTAGATTAATATATATTTAAAATTATTTCCTCATAATATTATTTACAAAATGCCTTTAAAAAATATATTTTTTAAAAATCAATCAATTAAATCTTTATCACAAGAAATTATTTTCTTGATTTATTTTTTATACCCTCTACCCATGGGATAAAAGGTTATATTAATGTGGACAAAGTGTATGTAACAGATATTGGGAAGCTTTTTGGACCCCAATCGTGGTTTTATTATTTATAAAATAAATAAATTAATTAAATAATATAAATTAAGACGGAATTATTAATAAGAAACCAGGAGAACTATATATTTTTATACCTTTGGAAAAAAGGTACATATATGAATTTTGGTCAGAAGTTTGCAACGCATAGAAGGAAGCGTTTCCGACTAAAAATATTCTTGATTTTTAAACCTCACTTAAATTCTTTAATTAAAATATTTTCATAACTAAGATGTTGTATTTGTTTAATTATTTTTAAAAATATCAAAATTATGAATAATAATTAACATTTAACAATCCATAAACTTTAGTACTGCAGATCCTTAATGATGAAATCTTATCTTTTCTCTTTAAAAAGTCTTCTTAGGTTAGAAAAGAGCTATGATTCTGAGACACCAAATATATTAACTCAACCCAAGCCATATAGAAACTAAAACTTAAATTATCCAACTATAAAATTGATATATTCTCCTATGTACTCACCGGATTGGCAGGATTAATATATGCTGTCTGTCTATAGCCATTTGGTCCAATTGAACCAGAGGCAGCTGCATAGCTTGGAGCATAACGATGGGAATTGTAGTAGGAGTTGCCGGAGCCGCCGCTACCACCTCGATATCTATTCTGGCGTATAACATTATCGTGGTAAGCCTGTTGGGCAGCTATTTGCTGTTGAATGCGACTATACAGAGAAAGAAGAAGAAGCAAATATTATTAAATCGAACTGGAATAGTTTCAGTTTAAGATTTGAGATTAGTTTTAGTTAGACTGATTAGTAAAAAGCTCAAGGTAATTACGTGTCATCGTTGTCAATGGTTGCATCAGCCGATGCAAAAGCATTACCCGCCGTGGCCAGACCCGTTACAGCTCTACAAAATACAGATACAGCATATTTTTAACCCATAACCTTTGACCCAAAACAAACTAGAAACAAATACATGCCCCTCCACCCTTCCCTCAATTAGAGAGAGAGTATAAACTATCGAATGCTCACTGTTGATTGGCATAATTCTGGGCCAAAATATGATTTGTCAATTGCTGATGGAATAGATAGGGATCGATTATTCCAAAATTGGGTGCAAAACCACCATCACCATAGTCATCATAATCAATGTAGCCACCATTGCCAGCATAGCTGCTGTGTCCAACGCCACCGCCTGCACTGTTATAGGATCCAGTGTAGCCACCAGCACCACCTCCACTACTGGCATAACCACCAGCATATCCACCCGCATAGGCACGCCGAGGACGCGATGCTCTACGGGATGCTGAAAGGAGTGAAGTCTTTACTAACATATTCTCTGGTAACCAAATAAATTTCAACTTACTTGATGATGAGGCTGCTTCACTATTCAGGCCACTCATTGCCACACAGATTACAAGAAATTTCCACATTTTATATTAAATTCGCATTTGCATATAAAAAATTGTTGTGGTTCGTTCTAAAAATCAAAACAAATAAATTTATATAATATTATTAAAACGAGTTTAAAATTAAGTGTAACAACAAACTGGTTTCCGAAATCATCAATCTGTTGTGATTTAATGCGGAAATGATGTTGGTTAGGAACAGAAACACGTCACTTTATAAAAGAATCTTCCCTGAGAGTAAACAGTAGTATTTAGTAATATTCCTTTATAATAATAATTCAAAAAAGATATTACGAAAATATCTTAAAATTATTTTATTATAGTAATTAATTTTATAAATTAGTGATAAGGAAAACTTGCTTTATGATCAGTTCAATTAGCGTTTAGGAATCTATTAGTCAACATCTTTGTTAGGCAGTCGAATTTGGTGTTTTGTGGTTTTGAAATAAGTTTTTTGATGCGTTCTTAGTTTTTTTGCCTAAAAATTTTGAAATGTTCCCTTCTAAAATAAGTTGAAATGACATAGAAGATTTAATTTATAAAAACAATTGCAACACATTTCATATAGAAAACTATATAACAAACCATTTTGAACTCCACATAGAATAAATTATAAGAAATCATCTTTACATTATAAAACAATCAATAACACGAAGCTCCCTTAATAGTGAGTACATTATATATTTAGTATATAACATATAACAAGAATAAAACATAGCAAAATATAGCAAATATAGCAAAGTCGGTTTCTTAAATCTTAGCCACTCCTTCATCCTAAATAGAGAAACGATGGCAACTCTGTAAAATAAAATTATCGATATCTTCACTTACTCTACAGAGTATCCTCAAATCAGTATCCCAGACAAAACCCCATTAAAAACTACATTGCCTCCCAATATTCAAACCATTTTTGTAACAATAAACTTTCTAAAATCTCTAAATATATACAAATGAATTATAAGAAAAACACTACACCAAGTCAGATTAAGAAACAAATATATTGGTAATAAATGGAATATAAAAAGTACTTTTAAAAAATAAAACTATGTCTTACTTACTTTTAATTTAATACAATCAGATTTCGTACAAAATCATAATCTATTACTATTAGATTAAACTTTTGTAAAAAACGTAATATAAGACTATTGAATAAATAGTAAAGTATCCCTAAGATACAGTAAAAAAAAGGATAATCAACGACGAGATGTGACACTCTGTACCCAAATTGTGAAAAATATGATAACATTGTGAAATATTATTTACTGGAAGTCTTCTTTTTAAGTTCCAAATTGTAGTAAACCAAAGTTTAAAATTTCTAAACTCAAATAGCTTTAATACAGTTGCCTTTATTATCCACATTAGGTCTTTCTTTTTAAAAATTTGCCACACCATAATTTGTTTCTTTTTTC
Source organism: Drosophila neocordata (assembly GCA_018903615.1). Lineage (NCBI taxonomy): Eukaryota > Metazoa > Arthropoda > Insecta > Diptera > Drosophilidae > Drosophila > Drosophila neocordata. The sequence goes on along the minus strand of JAEIGI010000010.1, from coordinate 803,472 downwards.
TGTAGAATTAAATAGAAGTATTTACATACATATATATATTGTATATATATATATATATATATATATATTAATGATTACATATGTAGTCGCTTCTATAACTCGCTGCACTTCTAATTATACTTTACATGAATCTATTTCGAGTTCTTTGCTCCGATTACAACCGCCTTTATCCTGTAATCGGATCGGAACTTTCTATTTCTCAACTCAATACTTTTTTTATTCTTAACTATCTAGCTCGTAGTTAGTTCTAATTATTATTGTAAATGTTTACAACTTTATTTTGAAGAAACGTTTTTGTACTGAATCTTAAGACATGGATCTAACAATCATAGATTACCTTTTATTATATAAGCTGATTATATTTGTGAGTATTTAAAGTGTGAAATGGTTCTTGAAAAAATTTCTTGCATATTTCTTTAGCAATTTCAAATCGCAAATTAATTTCTGAATAAAAAGTGGTGTGGGGGGGGTTATTACAAAGTCAATTGTAATTAATTTATCAATTGTTTAAAGTCTCTAATTATTTTTCCTCTTTAGGGGAATTTTTTGTTTAGATTTTCTCAGTGTATTTGTGTCTACATTTGTATATTGAATCAATGCAATTTGCATTTAGTCATTGTTTAAATACTTTTCACATTAATTATCATTAGTAGCAACACACTCCCCATACCCCCTCCCACCTTAAATCACATTTGAGGAGGAATATAATACTTATTAATCTGCTCTCATAAGAGAGATTACCGCATAGAAGATGAAATTAATATACTCTAACCCTTGAATAAATATTATTGAGGGTTCGTTGGCAACATTTATAAATCTTAACCAAAGGGGGAGATATCATCATCATCATCATCCTAAACCCTAAGCCATAATTTTATAGATTTTTGCACATTTAATGTGCATTTTAAGCATATTTAATTGCCTTAACACGATTTCTCAATCATCAAATTGCAAAAACAAAAAAAGAAACCGATGGGTAGATAGATATATATATATATAGATATATATTTATTCATGTATCTATAGTATGTATATACATACGTGTGGCAGAGAGGAAGGGCTATCGAAAACGGAAATCCCCAAAATGTAAATTAATGGATTGAAATAACATTTTCTGTTGTTTGTTTGTGTTTTTTTTTTTTTCGGGTGGCAAGAAGCGGAACCGGTTCTGTTAATTGGTTGCTCTTTGAAAATTAATAATAAATTTATATTTTATATTAACTTTTTTTTCTCTCTCCTTTTTTTTTGTTAATCAATTTGGTGCGCATTTTGTTAGGCAATTTGTTCTGACAAAAAATTGCACTTTACTCTTTTTTTATTATTTTTTATATATATTTTTTTTTTTGGTGGGGATTTTTTGCCATAATGTTCTAATTAAATAAATTTTGTTTATGGCAAACCGGTTGCCAATTTTATTTTAAAAACACTCTTATAATATTAGTAAATCTATTAAAAAACGAAGAAGAAGAATAAAAAACTTTAACAACTTTGCTTTTAAAATGATTCACACATAGATACTTATATCTTTTCATTGTTCTCTCTGTTTAGTCAAAAAAAAATCACAGAAAATTTCTTTTTCCTATTGTTTTTTTATTTTTGGTGTTTTTTATTACGTATCACTTTGCACGATTTGCCCCTTTTTGTGTTGTTGTGGTTTATGTTTAAACAATATTTGCATATTGTGTGATTCCCAATGTATTGGTAGCATAAATATTTTATTTTGTTTATATTTATATAGTTTTTTTTATTTTTATTTAAGCGATAAGAGACAAAGAGAGAGAGAGAGACTTGTGCCATACCAAAACGTAACCAAAACTGCGCCACAATTTCGCAAAACCGTTTAAGTTATAGTTAAATTTTTTCAATTGATAGACAAAATATGATGAGAGTCAGAGATGAGAACACATTCACTCAATCACACACTTCACTCACTCACTTGATTAATGTTGAAATTGTTGTTGCTTTTCGCCTTGTATTATTATTATTCTTTCGGGCCAGAATCTTTCGTTTCGTTTTCTCTTTTCACGCGTTCGCTCTTCTTCACTGGACGACAACTGAATAACGTCTGAGCCGGATCAGGTGAGATCGGGTCCTCTTATAAACGGCTTTTCGGTAGTGACGACAGAACAATCCACCTTTGGTCAACTCTCTACACAACAAGTATGTAGATGATGTGTATATACATATACATACATACATACATATATTTATATGGTTTTTGGAGAATCAATGTAAATCAATGGCCGCTTCAGTAGCGCTTACTAATTATAATAAAAGGTTGCTTATTTTTTTCTGCCTTTTGCTTCTGATCAAAATCTATTTTTTATTTCTTACTTTTTTTTTTGGCAAATTGCTTTATTTACGTTTAGCAAGTTCTGTAATTTTGCTGTTTAGGTAAAACCAATTATGGTAGTACTTTCCAACCACCTAAGGGAATCACGTTCCGTAAGCAGGATCTAAACGAGATGAAGGGAAAGTTAAGTAAAAATTTAAACGATATTTCAATTATATTTGTTAGTGGAATCTATTTTATTCAGTTTTTTTGTAGAATAATATGTAAAATACTTCATTTAACTTACTCTTTTTATATTTTGTTACTTGTTCATCCTTCAATTAATAATCGTGAATAACTTTTAAATAAGAGTTAAAAAAGCACACAACAAGAAAGATAAACAAAGTTTGTAACGAGTACTTTATATTTCACAATCAACCGTAGTTAAGCTCTTCTAAGTCATAGTTAAAATGTACTAAGCCGGGTGATCTAATGATGATTCTTATATTTTATACCTAACAGAGTAGATAGATTTGGGTAAGAAGTTTGCAAGTGATAGACCGAGGCATATATTTATATATATACGAATATATATAGTATAGGTATTCCTGAACAGCATAATGAGCTGTTTTGATATAGCCCATTGTATATTCCGAAATCATCCCGATCGGATGACTATATCATATAGCTCATATATAAGATTTAACCTCAATAACTTTGATATTTTTCAATCTAATATCGCGTGTTTATTAGTTTTATATACTTCTTAACATATCCAAATTGTTTCGTCAAAATCGGTTGACTATATCATATAGCTCCTATAGGAACGATTGGAAAATTTTATTTAAAAATTTAATATTTCTAAGTTTTATATACTTTTTTTACATATCTACCAAGTTTTACAAGAATCGGTTCACTTTATCATATAGCTCACACAGGAACGATTGGTTAATACTTAAATTTTAGATGAATATTTTGTTTATTTTAAGAGCGATTCTTTCGAAATTTAGTATGTGTAAATTTGGTATATATAGAAATGTGCCTATTGAGTTTCTCCGGAATCAGGCAATCAAGCCACGCAGATTTGACCAGGTTTATATACTTCCCTTTGATTTTAGTTGTTTATATGTATGGAAGTGAAAAAAAAAAGTTTTGCAAGAGTATTCAAACTTTGGCATGGTCGAAATTAACCCATCTCTCTTGTTGTTTATTGTCTTTGGACCATTGACTTTTGACTAGACCTGTTTTTATAAATTATGATTTGGCTTGTAAGGGTTTTAAGTCCATGTTAATTCTTTTCACATATTTCTTGAGAACAATGACGAAAAAAATTAATTGAAAGAACCTTACCAGAACGTTGTTAACCTTAACCTGAACTATCAGGTGTTTCTTCTCATTAAAAGATTCGATTCTATTTTTGAAAATTGAAGATATATGTTTATATAATCGAATCGAATATCATTGATATTATTTTAAGTTTAATATTTTTTAAATTGACTGTCCCATTTTCTCACATTTTATCAGCTTTCGTTGTTCCATTAAACGAACCTTCACTTATGATCTTCAGTATTTGATACATTAAGGGATTCCAGAAAACTATTTACCTTCTGTTCAATTATTTTAGTGTGCCCAAATCGCCAAATGATCTTGCTGTATACTGAAAGACAGATATAAATATTGTACACACTGGTTAAATCTGTACAATGGAAAACGCAGTCCTATAAGTCTACTAATTTAACTTTTAAGTTCCCTACGGAATGCTTAAAAGCTTTAATATTGGTTTACTTATAGAGTATTTGTAATTTTACAAATTTTTTATTCCAGATATTTCTCTCAGTTCGAGATCAGCCCAGTAATAAAACTTTATACGTAACCATAAGATATTATACAGCACTTCTTTGGTTTCTCTAAAAATTTATTCATTTAACTTATAGAATCGTAAACTAGTAACAGATTGGATCCTAAAATACTCATTATACGATATAGTTATGCATGTATAATTGTATATATGTATATGTGTGTGTGGTTGTATATGTATATCATGGTAGAAAAATAAGATTCACCTTGGGTTATAATGCAATGGGGTGACATTAATACCTGATTTTAAATGAGGCAATAACAATAATAACACATATGTGTGGATGATTTTCTGGGAACCGACCATGAGGCACTTGGTTTTACTTCTCTCATTAAAAACATAAAAAGGACACTTTTAAAGTTTTGACTTCCCCGCAGGCTGTGGAATGATGACATCACGCCACCAAGAAGGACGCTGAAAGGCACCTTCATTGGTCATAAATTCATTCTGCAAATTCTCATAGAGTAAGCCATCGGCACGAGCAATCACTGAATTGAGTGCAAAATCTGGTGGAGCAATTGCATCGGCAATGCTGACGGCAAATTCCTTCATTTGCAAGCAGCTCGCCAAGAGCAAGTCTCTCACAGAAGCGGCAAAACCTTGACCTGCAGCAAATCCGCCCACATAGAAGGTTGTCATATGCTGTTCCAGCAACCACATGGCATAGACATCATAAAGCAAACGCAAAACACTAGCATATGGAGTCTCCACATTTAATTGACGCACATGATCCACATAGCGAGTCAAGGCAAAATACTCAGCATAGGCCAATGAAAGTTCCTTGGCTCCGGCTACTTGGGAATTATTACGTGCCTCAAACCGATTGGCTCCAGCTGCCAATTGACCCTCAATATGGGATGTAGTGTGGGACATCAGATGGCATAGCAACCACTCATAGCAAGTGATGGCAACTAAAAAGAAGCAGAAAACCGAAAAATTGGTAAGTAAATACATATTCAAAACAAAAAGATTTTATTACTTACATTCCCATGTGTTTAGTGGAGTCTTCTGCACCAATTGATCATATTTCAAGGACTTAAGTTGATCACGTCTTTGCAAAAATTTGACACTTCCAATGGGTGACTCCAGCTCCTTGGCACTCCATTGACGCAACAACCAATTGGAGGCCTGCTGTCCTAGCACATTATTATCACCTTCATAGGTGCACAAAGGATCATGATCGGTACGCATTTGACCCAATTTGGCTGCCCTAAGATAGCCATGACCGCCGCAGGCTTCTCGTGCCTCCTGTATGGCATCACGAGCTGACCAGGTAATCCTTGGCTTAGATGCTGATATCAAGGCATGGATCTCGGCTGCATTTTGGGTCTGTAAGACAAATAAATGAAAAGTTTAAGTTTTAAAAATATAACTAACTATCTTTTAAGCCACATCTGTTTTGATGCAAAATTTAATAAAAAAAGGAAAATTTGTTTTTTAAAATATCCTATGGTATTCCGCTCCTATCAATTTTTATATATGCGTAACCTATACATCTAAAAAGGTGATCTACCAAGTTTTAACCACATAGTTTCAAATTCAAGGTAAAAAGAACGGGTGGGTCCAAGCACATGATTGCATCCCCATGGCTTATCAAGTGTATATGTATATACTTTAGAGGTACAGTAACACAGAAAGTTTGGATAATGGGTTTCTTTAAAATTTATAAATTCACCCATTATAAAATGAATGAGCTTTAAAAAAATAATCGTAGTCTAGTTTCAAAAATTATAATTGCCCAAAACTAAATGAAGTTTTCATTAAAACATAATCAAGTATATAGAATTGCTAATTTAAAAATTAAGTATTCCAAATACTTAAGGAAATATTTAACAACTTAAATAGTTTAATGAATTTTCATATGAAATTTGGTTGTGTTAAAAAATACTTTTATCTAACTGATAAATTACAGCTAATGGTACAAAAAATTCTAAGAAATGTTACAAAAAATGTAGTTTTTTCGAATGTAAAATATTATATTACTCATAAGTATTTCAAAACAAAAACAACTACAAATTTGAAGAAAAAGTAATATTATTTTAAATCCCCTTTAAAAAATATAAAAAAAAATTAACATAAAGTTAGCTTTTAGTCAGCAGTCTTTTAAGAAAAATTAAGAAATTCAGTTCTTCTAACAAGTTACAATCAAAAAATAATGGGTAAAATCAAGTATCAATAATAGTAATTTGTTAGACTTCAATTCCCGTACATGTACTCATACATCAGATTTTTATAATGCCTAGATTTGTTAAAAACTCTAAAAACTAAACACGTCATTCATATCAAAAAAGATGGTAACATGTCTGAAAACCTGACATTAATAAGCTTAAACAAATGTAGTTTAAATTGGTATCATCAGAAACTTATTTAGTTTGAGTCACTTTTAAGACTCGGCTACGTCTTAATCTATAATAATGGAATTTAAGTAAGTAGTTCATGTTATTCCATGGTTTCTAATCATGTTCTACATATGAAACATATGAAAAAGTACAAGTAAGCGGTTTAATTTTATATCTGTTATTTGGCGAAATGTTTGTTTACTTGAAACAGTTTAGTTAGCTGTTTTAATGAGTGTTTTTTTAACTTTTTGGATATACCCAGTATTTAAGTAGGGGTATATTTTATAAGTGAATTGTTATGTTATTTATAAAAGAGGGTAAAAAGAACGGTCTGTATTTTGTCTCTCTAATTTCAAACTCCATTCTTATATTTTGAAGATTGACTTTGTTTGTGGTAACTATTGTTATTACTTATGGTACGTATTCAATTTAAGTTTTACCAATTTTAAAGTTGATAAGGCATATATAAGGCATCCCCCAGTCAACTTCTCGTCAACATGTCTAAGCTCGGTTTCTTCTCTACTTTATTTTAAATTTTTTTCCAATATGCATATATAGGGAATCCCTAAGTCGACTACTCATCTGCTTTTGCAATATCTCTAAGTTTGCTTTCTTGAACACAAGTTATCTTTTGGTGACATGTTCTATGTTTTATTTTAGATTTTTTTTCCTTATTTGCTTTCGACTGTTTTACTTATGGTCTTGGTTTAACCAGCATTTCCTATTTTGTCACACTGTTACCTCAATTTTTTTTATAGTTTTTGCTTATAGATTTTCATTCTAAAATATAAATATAAATCAAATTGCTACCTATATAAATTTTAGAAGTATTTTATATAAGATTTCTGGGGATTTACCAGATATATACAATTATTTCTATATTTCATTTAATTGAAAAGGCTAATAAAATTAAATTTTGCTGGTGAATTTATACTTTTCAACTACATAAATCTAATCAATATATTTTCTAAATCAATTGTCTAGTTGTCCTAGCTAAAATGTTAAACCTTTTTCATTTGCAACTCACCAAAACATCAAAACCATTAGAATCGGCCTGAGAACGTGCTATGATTTCCAAATATGTTGTAGTCAGCTCTTCCACGGCAATTTTTTGGACACAAGCAGCAGCCAAAAATGGGAATATTCTATATTGCTATAAAACAAAATATGAATCAGAATTAGTTTCTTATTTAATAATCACAGATTATTATTCAACTCACATGCAACTGATATTCCAAGATAGCTGATTCTTCTCCCTGACGTTCGGGACCAAATTGCTTACGAACTGCCGCATATCGAACGGCTATAACTGCGGCACTACATAAAGTATTGGCCGATTCCTGCATAATGCCAATACGTCCAGCTGAGAAACTTTCCAAGGCAGCGCCCAGAACTTTACCAGGTTCATCGAAGACACTCTCATAGACACCCTCGGGTGAGACATCACTTGTGCGATTGAGAAGATTATCCCGGGGTATACGATAATTGGTGAAGACGACAAAACCATTATCAATGCCATTTAGACCACATTTCTCACCAATGTCGCCAACCAGGACGCCAGGATATGAGAGTAAAGTTTTGGGATCACGAATGGGAATGAGAAAACCATGGAGCCCATGATTCACTCCATCAGCCGTATAGAGATTGGCGAATGTCATGGCCACTGTGGCCATCTTACCCAAATTGCCGACCCAACACTTGGCTGCCTCAAAATCAGGAGTATTAATGATAAACTCCTGAGTGCTGGGATCATAGGTGGCTGTGGTTCGTATGCGTTTCGTATTGCTGCCATGGGAGAGTTCTGTAATTGCCAAACAGGTAATCACTTCACGATTCCATGCGGCTTCAATATATTTAGTATGCTTCTCAGTGCCCATGGCTCGAATGGCATTGTTGAATAAACCCACTCCCAGAGCTATTTTCACCGATAAACTGGGTGAATAGGAGGCCAGAGCCTCATTGATGTACATCAAATACTTGGTTTTTGCTGAGAAACTTAAACTTTCGATTTCCTTGGGCACCAGATCCAAATGTTTCATACGATTCACTTGCATGGCGCACAGGCGTTTCTGTTCATCCATGGGTAAGGTGCGAGATGGATGAGCAAACAAAGGATCATTTTCCAAACGGCGCCAGACTTTGTACTGCGAAAAGAACGAGAAAGAATGTATTGGATTTATATTAAAAAACTTTTATTTTATATTTCAATGGACTTACTTTTATGCGTAAACCTTGTTCCTTCTCAAAGATCAAACGTAAACGCTTCCAATCAAAATTTGCTCGTTTACGATAATGGGCCAAAGGACCACCCGATGGCAAATCGGGTATAAAACTTGTATCCGTATTAGACATGTTTTAACTGTAGTAAAATAGAAAATAAATTAATTAATTTTTAGAGAGAGAGAAGCGATCAGTCTTTTGTGGTTGACAGTTGAAAGTCCACTAACGCATTTTAGTTTACAAGTGGCTTTAATTACACGGCATAGACAGACATGTGGAGCACTTGAACTGCATTATCTATAAGTATGAAGCCTTAGGAAAGTCACCCAATTACTAAGAAAACCAGTCTAAAAAAAACCTCTAGATACATAGTTTGAGCAGCTCTGTACACTTACATTGTTGATCAATAATATTTTGATAAAGTAATTGTAGAAAATTGTTAAAAAGATAAGAAACACCATTAAAAATAAATGTAAATATAGTTTTGTACTGAAGCTAAAGTTAACTTTTTGCAGTTGCAGGGTTTTACAATCACCGCCATAAGCTTCTCAAACTGTATGTTAACTCAGCTAGCCAAGACATAAACCATTTTAATACAAACTTCACTTGACTTCACTAGCAAGAAATATTCAAGTTCAAATTTATATATAAAATCATGTCGAAACGCCAACAGGAAATCCAACGCATACAACGACAAGTTCGTGCCAATTTGCCACATCGTGCATTCCGTGAAATAAAATTCGATCGTGATGAGATACGTAAGACAATTGAACCCATGACCTACAATGAAGCACGCCGCCAGAAGGGACCCATCTATGAGGCACTGCAAGATGAACTTTATCGTGATGGTTGCCGCATGTTGCCAGAGTTTCTACACTGTCTGGCCGATAAGGAGAAAACCCTTTATGATGCCATTATTATACGTGCCAGGATAACCGATGATCTACCCTTGCTCTACGAAGTCATTGCCAAAATGAGGGAAGCCGAATTGGCAGTTGTGCGAGATAAATACAAAGGCTTAAAGCAATGTTTTACATTATTCTATGAGACAATGATACTATTGGAGCCATATAGGCAAAAGTATGAATATGCCTTGAATGCCATAATGGAGAAACTAGTATCGCTATGTCACAATATCCAAGGCCAAGAACGAGATGCTGCCGAGATGATAGCACGTATATACTTCAATTATGGCATCTACTTGGAACGTAAACAAGAGAGATTGAATGCCATTAATTATTTACAAATTACAATCGATTTGGTACGTGGACATGTTTGGACAGCCACAAGGGATATGCCGCCAGGTAGTTTAACTCTTCACGAATTGGTGGCCCAGAAATTGGCACGCCAATTGCTGCTCTATGGCAAACAGATTGTACGTCAACAGCCCCAAGAGGCCATAGCCTTGGCAAGACGAGCCACAGTTCTTGTGGCAGAAAGTAAGTTAAACAAAATAAAAATTAAAAAATTTTGTTTTTAAAGAAAATTTAATTAGTTGGCAGACAAAAGAATTTGGATATATTCTGTGAGACTTTTCTGGAACGTGCCTATTTTCTAATGGAATCGGGTAATTATCATGGTGCCCATCAATGTCTAGAGCAAATACGTCCCACAGTTATAGCCTGTACGGAATATCGTTTCGTTAAACTAAATATTAATTTCCATCTTCTATCTGGACAATGTGCGGAAAAGTAAATCCACTTTAAGTAAATTTAAATTTATTTCAATTTATTTAACCTTTTTTCCATTTGTCTTAGCTTTGAAAATCCTGACAAGGCCATTTCCAGCTATAAGAAGGGTTTACGTCTGTCACGCCTCTATCATGATCAGGAAAGTGAGGCCAATATTTTACTTCATATGGGCAAAATCTTTGCCAAGGATACACAAAAGCTTTGCTTAGCCAAAAAGTGCTATGAACAGGCTAAGAATATTTATATTGATTTCAATGATATGTCTAGTAGGAAAATGGTTAACTTTTTGTTAGCCAAACTAATGGCCGATGAGATAACTCCATTGTATATGGCCATGTTGAAATCAACCCAATATTGTGCCTTCTTCAATTTGCGACAATGGAAGAATCGCTGCAGACCATTCTGGAAGAAATTGGGTAAAGAGATTATGAAACAGGAAACCGATGATATCTATTGCCTACTGGATGAAGAGAAACCCGATCCCAGTAGTGAAGATGCAGCCTATCCGAATCAAGATCAAATGATCTTTAAGTCAGATGAGCCTTAAAAGGCATAGACAATAATTATTTTTGGTATAATAGCATTCAAAATATATTTTATTGACTGGTAACTATAAATATTGTTCTCTTTCTTAGTTATGATCAGTTCACGTGCCAGACAAATGTCTATGGCAAATCTACACTCGAATATTTTTATAAAAAACAACTTTTTTATTGCTAATCTCAAGAGGGGGGGCATGAAATATTATCTTCCGAAGTCTAATACTCTTCTACTTATCTTTGTGATTTGTCATAATTTGAATAATGTACTAAAATAAAAACTTAAGTACATGCTATCAAAATGAATTGCAAAGGAAATAAGGAAATAATTTTTTATGCTTATCACTTAAATGAAACAATTTCACATTTAATTATATAGTAAAAGAATGAATGATTCAATTAAAACCAAAGTACTCTGAGTAATTTCAAAAACAGTTTACTTAAAATTGCTTTAAAAAATTTATATTGGACTTTTGCTCTACAAAGTTAGAAAAGCTTAAAGATTAATATGGAAATTTTACAGTGAAACGGAAGTTTTTAAAATTCTACACATATAAACTTTATGTATTTATATAATATATTTCTTTGTCTTTAATTATGTTGAATAATAAGAGTATCCAGAGACCAAAAAAATATATTGGTAGAAAAAAAGAAATATGAAAGAAAAGGTTATAAGTCAAATAGTTAAGAGTTGATTACATAAATATATATAACTAAATATGTCCTTCTGTATGTCGTAGCCGATCAGTTCCAATAACTTTGTCATAAAGCAACAACAAGAACTATTAATTATTGTTGTCTATTAGTCAATTGGTTATCTTTCAAGTGACTAGTGGCTTACAAGTCGTCCCTGCCGTCTTTCAGTATACTCTGTTCAAAGTAGAGCAACTTTATACAATCAACGTCTTTTAAATTTACTGTCTTTCTTACTCTTATCAAGCAATATCGCACTCGGCATTTAAGTACAGAAAGCACATAGGTATATCTTCTATATTTATACCCCAATTTCCACAAATTTAGATCAATTGGTACTTTTAACACAGTTCTAGTTATTTTTTTTTTCCAAAATTGTGGAACAGAATTGGGCGTGATCTAAATTTTAAAGAAACTTGATCTGCATAGACATAGGGGAGCTTTCACTGTACTAAACGTCGTAGTTTTAAAAAAAAATTCGAATTTTTCATAAAAGAAAAAAAAATTATTTAGAAAAAAAGTTACCTGAAGAACAAACTGAATATAGTTTAAAAAAATTCAAGAAATGAAATAAAATATTAATGGAAATATGTATAATATACATAGTTTAATGGTGAAATTTTCTTAGAATTTATCGTAGAATTCGATTCTGGGGTAAGCTTACCACGTTTTTTTCGGTCCATGCAAATCGACCCGCCCCAATGTATATATATTTTATATATATATATAAGTATTTATATATGATTGATAGTTAACTATATTTATTAGAAATAACCCATTTTATATAAAGATAATTTTGCTAAGTAAGCTAAATTTAATTTTACTACCAAACATTTTTCTAATTTGTCATCATAAACATGATTATTTATCATAAATGCTTGCTAATTTTTTGTTGTTTTCAAAAAACACTTTCCTTATATTGATAAATGACACTTATTCAAAAGTTTTATGAAGACAAGTGAAAAAAAAAACCAGAAATTCAATAATTTATTTAAGAACCTTTCAACATCTTTTAGTAGAGAATAAATTCAAACTCTGTGAAACGATTAACAATTCAAACTCTATCAGATTAGATTAAAATTTATGGAATTAGGGAATCATATCCATAAAGTTAATTTAGAATTTCCGTTGTGTTGCAGCAAATAAATTCTAAATTTAAAAATTGTTTACTATCAAATTTGCGTAATTAAAATTAAAATTCTTTCATTAACAAAAAAAAAAAGCAAATCGTTAAATTTTGCCAAGCTTAACCTATTAGTAATTTAAAAAAAAACCGTTGCAAATAAATGTTTATTATTCAATTACTGCTTATAAAATATGAAAAAAGAGCATTCAACGTAATTATTATTAGTTTATTTATAAAACTATAAAATATCTGAAGAATATCCAATAATAAATAAATGCTAAATTGATTGGTCTCTAGTATAGTATAAGAAAGATAGTCATAGTTCTACCAATGGGAAAATGGGCCAACTGTTGGCCTTCTCCATTTCCTGCTCCTCCCAATTGTTAATCGATGGCCAACTAACTTTATCTAATACCGACTAAAGTTCAAAAAATAATTGCCATTTATGACCCCCGCACGTTTTGTTAGTAATTCAATTATTAATCACTTTCGCTTAACTGTTTTTTTTTTCTTTTTCTGTTGTCAGTCTCTTTTAGGGAGAGTTTAGACTATAATTTATTTTTATAATTTTATTAAAAAAAATTTTTATCACAAAATTCCAAAGAAATTATTTCAACAGGAAAACACTTTATATTGCATATATGCGTTGGATCGTGATATAGAAAATCAATTTAGCAATCAATTATCACATATATATATATATATATATATACATACATATACAAAGTCTAAATTCATGATAAAAAAGACGATGCTCGACTTCTTGCTTTTCATTTAATTTTTTTTTTTTTTTTTTTTCCTTAGCCATGTTTGTTGTCATAAAACCGGCTTTTGTGGATTTCTGAGAATAATTATTGCTTTACTAATTGCCACCATTCTTTGGTCATATCTGATATGGCCAATATAGTAAACACTTAAAACAACCTTTGAGCAGGTGTCTAAGGTTTGGAGTGGAAAAGCACATCATATTAAAGATAATAAAAATGCCAGACGAATAATACTTGCACAATAAAAATATTTTGATAGATGACGAATTGCAATTGTGACGTCACTTTAGTATACTCTATTTGCGTGTTGTTTGAATCATAACAGTTTTAAATGAAATGAGAGACAAGGCAACTAGCAAATACCCTTACTAATTTGTAATAATAACTTAAGTATTTGCAACAACCAAATATTCTTATTAATTTGTAATAATAATGTAAGAAATTTAATATTAAAAAAAAGGTGAAGTTTGTTAAGTTTATTAAAACGGTGTTTTCGTTTTAGATAATGAAGTTAACGAAGACGATAAAAATAGGACACGAATTTAAAATTTCTATTTTAGAGTATATACTATGATTTCTATACAATATATTTTCTATAAAATAAAGTTTATTTCTATTATAAAATGTATAAATTAAAAAAAACATTTAGTTAGAACTTTTTAATGAAAAATATGTGAGAATAATGAAACTGTAAAATTTTGAATGTATAAATGTTTTCGTCGAATCATTAAATATATATAAATAAATTATAAATTTCTTACTAATAGTAGTTAATAATCAAATACTGTATTATATAGCAACTAAAACTATATCAGACTTTAAAAAATGTTATATATTTTTTTTTTTTTCTCTTTTAATTTGATTTACCTCAAAGAAAAGAAGCACTATGGTATAAAACATATATATTATTGATCGGAAGTAATAACTCACTCAAATATAAAATTGTCTTATGATTTTAACTCTAACAAATCATTTTGTTTTAAAGGTATTAATATAAAGAACTAGCTATATATAGTTAATATCGGTTTAGTTGATAAATAAATTGGATTATTCTAAGAACTACAATTTTATGAGTTACAGTTGTTTAGTTTTGGTGCATAAAGATCCTAAAGTAATAGGATTATATTTCAAAATATATATATATACATATATATATAGAATACTAAAAATAATACTTATTTAAACCGCACTTGCTCTTACTTTTATATAGAAAGTATAATACTTTGGGAAAACTACATTCCAACAGATTTTCTTGAGTTCCCTTTCTTACAAAGTTCTAAAATGAAGCAAGTAAGTTTTTTATTGTTGACGTTAAGTATTCCGTTAAGGCATTCCAGTTCGAAATGTACATAGATCATATTTCCTATATTCTAACTGCCTGTTACACAATTTACTTTAAAATGAACTAATAGAATTTCATTATACTGAGCCGTTGACTTATTTATACTTTTAAATTGTTTTCAAGTCACAGATTATTAGTAACAAATTTTTCGTAAAAACTCATATAACCTTCCCTTAGGTTAGGGTATTAAAAGAGGCGTTTTCTCCAGATAGTACCAAATAAAAATATACTTCAGGAAATTAAGTAAACAAAATCAAACAAAACATAAGTAAACATATAAACAAACTCAAATCGCAAAAACTTCCAAAAGATAACAAACCGAAAGCATTGCATACAGTTTGACAAGCATTGATGTTGTCTGGTCATAATTCGGTCGATTAGAAATCACTTGGTCAGGTGTTGGTCATTACATGAACTGAACACGACGCTTGGCGTGTGTAAAACGAAAATTGTCACAATTTGTTGGCTAGACACCCACAATTGCTCCCTTACACGAAACGCCCTCCGCACCACACCCCCACTCTATTACTCCATCTTCCCGTTGCTCGCTCTGTTTCTCTTTCTCTCACTTGATGTATGTATGTATATAAGTGGCTATATATAGACGGTTTTAACCTTGAATTTGAACAACAAAACTACAATGAAACATTTGTTAAATTGGAATTATAATGCAATTTAAATGAATTTAAGTGAAGTCAATCAGCAATAAAAATCAAAAAATTGAAAGAGGAAAAACTGCAGCAATGGCACTGATTAATTTCACTTTTATTTACATATTCTCATACACTTTGACAAATTAAAGCACAATCAAACAAGCACATGGATACACAAACACACGCACACAGACAGGGGGAGAGCAATCAATTGTAACTATTATAAATTGAAATAATTCAAAGAAAACCTTTCATGAAATTGCACATATGACACACCCTGTAAAAGGACTCCAAAGTTGTTCAGGGGATTTGCTATTATTACATCACCAACAAGTAGGTGGATTCTTTTCACAGTCAGATGACTTCTTTTTATTCTACACTCACACATGAACAGAGACACATATACACATACACAGATGTAGACCAACCTGTAGCTTCGTTTTTTCTCTTTTTGGCGCCCTTTGCAATAGCAATAAGAAAAAAATTAACTGTTCTTTTTCAATTTAGAATTTTGCGTTAATTTTTGTTTGCCTTTGAAAATTTAAACACCTAATTAAACTGAAAATGAATTCGTATACACACCCACGCGAAACGCCAATAGTACGTACAACAACAACAATATAGAAATAACGACCAAGAACAACAATAACAACCGGCACACGACCGTCAAACGAACCGACCAACACGTCCAACGGATGAAAATTGAATGAGCGAGCTTAGGCAAGAGCCAACTGACTGACGACTGATTCATAACAACAAAACGCTGCTAAGACCGTCCCTACCAACATCAAACTCACTGTTCAAATATGTTTTCTCTTCATATATGTATATTCTTATATATATATATATATAGAGACTCACGCACACTTATTCCAGGGAAATGTCGGTAATCCATACATACATACATACATATGTGCCTCCAGAGACCTTCAATGTCAAGTGGCAAAAGAGTGAGCGAATCTAAAAGAACAAAAAAAAACACGACTATGGGGTTAAATGACAACTTTTTGTCTGTCTTACAAATTTGTTTTAGGAAAATTACGCTTGCAAGTCATTTGAGATATTAAGTTATCCAATTTATTTCACAAAATGTTTTAACCTTGAAGAATAACTTGACATCTATTTTTAAAATAAAAACACAATAAAATTAAAAAAATTAGGTTTTGCATAAATGCTTTTTAATAATTTATCATAGTCATCTAAATATTCACGATTTTCCATAATTTTTTCTTATTAACTTTATTCTCCAAAAAATAGTGATTTTACCCATAGTTCAAATACCGCACCGGCCGGCCGGCATCATTTTCTCAACTGTATGCGTGCCAATGTGTCTGTGTGTGTGTGGGTGTGTTGCTTTGATTCTCTCAGTGTGTTTGTGTATGTGTGCGGAGAGAGAGCAACATGTGTGATGCCAGAGATGGGAATATGTGAATTTTTATCTTTTGGTGCGCAAACAAGATACATAAATAAATAAAGCAGAAAATCAGATGCTGGGTTCATGTCTTGGCTAAATACTTAACAGTGTAATGTTATCGACTATAGGGAAACCCCCAAAATGACCCACTTTAATGTGCTATAAGTGCGTAATTTATTGCTTTCGTGATTACGAACTGATTCATCATTAAAACAAAACAAATTAGCCCAGGCGCAACATTTTGCTGCATATTCGAAGGGGCACACCCAGACAATTTCTGAACTAAATATAATAAAATGTTTATTACATAAAATTATCGAAAAATGTTTTTAACAATTCAATTTAACCCAAAAAGATGAAATTATAAACTGTTATGAAACATTTTCCTGTTTATAAGTTTAAGCTTCTATTTGTTATATTAAAATGCATTTGTTGAACGCCCAAAAAAACTTTTATTTCAATTAGTTTTAAATTAAACGATGTGACGGAAAAACTAGTTTATAAGTCTAAAACTGTAAGGGTATACAAACTTCGGCAAGGCCTGAGTTATCTGTTTTGATATTTTTGGATACTGTTGATTCTCCTTTCTGCTGTCTTTATAAGTAAAAACACTTGGTTAATATTTGTCCGATTTCTTTATTGAATTGATTGATTTTTTGTGGTCTTTTTGCACATATTGAACGAATAGAAATATCAAGTGACCATCATAATTGGATTAGGATTAGTTGTCTACTAATTGATTACGATTCGCGATTCATTTGATTGGCGTTAATTAAATTACTAATTTGACTCGGTTATACAAAGCACAGATGCATAATATTTAAATATATATATATGGTAGGTAAGTATATATAATCGGTAAAAAAACATTCGTAAATCGTATAAAAACAGTGTATCATATCATAACTATAGTTTCCTTTTTTGTTTTTTGTTCTTCATTCAACCAAATATCTTATCGAAGCAGGCATGACAATATGGCTTATCCTTTTGCTCCTTAAATGTGCCCTTGTTCAATTGCTTCAGACAGAAGGCACAGACAAAATGTTCCGGATGGAATTTCTTAAACATGGCCGTTATACAGCGTCCAGTAATTGGTTTAGAGCAGCCTGCACATAGCGAACCGCGTTTGGCATGATAATGTGTCTCACAATATGGCAGACCCTCATGATCAAAGAATGATCCACCCTGGAAGGGTTGTCGACAATCCTACAAAGAGAGAGAGAACGAGATAGAGAGTGGATGAGATAATTTGCAAAATAAGATACAGAATATTATTTAAAATGTATTTAAATTATTACTACGCCATAGCAAAAACACAAACACTCAAGTGTAGCCAGATCTTGGCAATAATAATATCGTATTTTAAAATCATAAGTCGGAAAAATATATTTCTAATGATCTATTATGAACCAAATGGTTTTCTGCAGCCTTTCTCGCCAGCGTCTAATTACGATCATAAATTAGTTGCCACAAAGCATGAACGACTGCACACTCGGATTCAGGTACCGGACCCGGACCCGGACGCGGACCCTGACTACTCACTCAGGTCTTGTGCCGGGCGCAATAATAATCGAACAAATCTTTGGGAATGGCAACATGATTTGGTTGCGCGAAATTTTATGCCTGACAAAAGAGAGAATCTTGTTTAATATATGTAGGTATGTATATAAATATATATATTTTTTCCAATTAGGTGCTAGAAATGTGCCAAGGCACAAACAACATTCCACCGTGCACAGTGGTGAATGTGGGTGACAATTGTAGATGTCATCGTGATTACAATTGTTTAATATAACAGAAAATTTGCTTTTTAAATTACAACTTGTAAATTTAAAAGATATTTATTTATACTTAGGTGTTCAAAGAGCCTTATCAAACATTCATGACTATTTTTAAAATCTTATATAAAAACTCTTTTCGTTTTTGAAAAGATTTCACCTGTATTGTCCAGCTAATACATAGCTAGTTAGAGGGTTGTTTTAAGCTATATATTTATATTTTTATAATCATAAAATCAACTTAAATTTTTTCAAATAAGCAAGAAATAAAAATGGCTAAAAAATTTAAATATGATTGGTATTTAGCTTGGCTTTAAAGAAAACTGAATAATTATTAATCTAAATGATTTAATTCTAATATTTTGGTTGTTTGCTATTTTAAAAAGTTCACTTCTTTGTTTTATCTACAAAAACTTGGCTTAAACTAAGCCTGTAAAGTTAACCTCGATAAGAATCAGCCTTTTTGGTAATACTGTAAATTTATATTGAACCATTATCTTTAATAATAGAATTGGTATATATTCTACAACTAATTTTTTGAATTTTTTTAAATCTATAAAAAACAAAAGACTTTCAATTATACAAATGTAAATAAGTATATATCTAATATAAAGCCAATGAATCTTCCAGTTAATAAAATCTATAAAAATAACTTTATGATAAAGAACGAAAACCTTTCATTTTCAAGATTTTGTAATGAACTTTTTAATAATATTTTCAAATTTTTTGCATATGTGCAGTTTCCCTATGAACAACTTTGGCAGTCAAACTTCAAAGGTTAACTACACTTTCATAAATAGTATCATATATATTTTTCAAGAAAGTCCAAACAAGTTGTGAATTCTTAAACTCTTGTGATAGGATTTGAAGCAAACACGTGCTCATCTCTAAGTTTGTATAAAAATCTTTTCACACTGAGAAAATTGGTCAATTTAGCTGGCTAATTGAAAAAACCGAGTAGAACAAATACAGGAATCTATTGAAGACGACATAGAATTTTTGTGTTCTTTATGATTTTTGGCAATGTTCTGTCTTTTCTTTTTGGAAAAACAAAAAAAAAATGTCTTAAGACAATAACAATTTGCGCACGCTTTTGGCCAATATCCAAGACAACAAGCAAATGAAATGTTTCTTTAAATAAAAAATAATTAAATAATATGAGAACGTGATATGTTTCGAGCAGCTGTAAACTCAAAGTAAAAAGTAGGAAAAAAAAAAGAAAATCTAAAAGGCAACATAAAAAATCCCGAAAATAGGATAAACAACAGGTGCAACAGTTTTTAGTCTCTCATTGTAAATGAGACACATAGAATAATTGATAATCATTAGCAATTTGGATTCTGTTGTATATAAATATATATCTGTATAATGATTATATTTAGATTTAGAACTTGCAACATTTATACTTCTATTTTAAAGTATAAAAGGGGAAACGAGATAGAGGGATTAATAAATCTATTTCGAGCAATTAACTTAAATGAGTGTACAATTAATCTTTATACCCTGTAACTAAAAAGTTAAATGGGTACATTGACTGAGAAGAAGAAGCATTTGATGCTAAATCGATAAAAATCTCTTATAAGTAATATAATTAAAGTCTTTTCGAAAAAAGCCTTTAAAATTTAATCTACTACTGTTTTACAGTTGAGCACAGCGAATCGCAAAGATATATAAACTACTAAAATAGTAGTATAGAGTTCCATTACTACAACTTCAGGGATCTGTTACTATTTTATAACTATAATATAGTATTAGAACCTTGAAATAGTAGTAAAAGAACACTTAAATAGTTTTAAATGGATCTACTATTTCTACTATTTTAACCTTCTGCTACTATTTTGGAATAGTAGTAATAGTCCGTCTGTCTGTTTCTTCGCAAGAAATATACCTTAAATTTTAAGCTATATGGTTAAAACTTGGTCGATAAGCTCTTCAATTAATCAGTCAGTTCAAGTTTAAAAATCGTTCGGATCGGACTACTATAAGATATTGTAAATTAACTTTAACCGCTACAACCTCAAATAGCGCAGGATAAACACTCGCCCTAACCCTAAAGTTTATTTTTACTACCATTACGGACTTTACTACTATTTTCCTACTATACTTACTAGTAGAGGCTTAAAATAATAATAACAGAACACTTTACTACTATTTTAAGGCTACTGTTTTGGTAGCTTATATTTGTTTGCTATTCTGAAATTTTAAATCAAATTAATATCTTTCTTAATATTTTTCAAAGCGAGCAAATTCAAATTTATATTACAATTTTGTAGATATTATATTGATCAAAATTTGAGATATCAAAAGTTTAAGAACAAAAAAAGCCAAAAGCTATTGCCAAGTCTATTAAAGTAATAGGTTTATATATAACTAAGGTGCCACGCCCACGTCAAGGCAATGTTTATTGCCAAATCCTTTGAGTTGTAGGATCTTATATACCTAAAGTGCCACGCCCTCTTAAGTAACAATTAATTAATGGTTTTCTATATAATTTTTTTTAGCAATTTTTTTCTAAATATATAAATAAATATTATTTATATATATAAAGAAAATATTTCATTGTTTTGTCAGAAAATGACAGAGAAATGCAACAAATGTTGCTAAAGAAGAAGTTATATATACAATGTTGCCTGTTAGAGGGAGCCACAGTGCCAAATTGTTAATAAAAACAATAGAAAAATTGATAAGTTTAATGTATATTAAACTAAATTATAGTACTTGATATATTGTTTAGTGTATACAACTATAGCAAGTACTCTAAGCAAGTAATCATCCTTTATCTTAACTTCTTACTGGGTATTTTAGCATTTTGACCTAACAAATGTTTCTATATAAACATATTGAAAATCCTTAGATCATTTACGAAAATAGTTTTTCATTGCTTTTGGAAATCTAACTCTTGCTAACAATATTGTAATTCATTTATAAATATAAAAACAGCAGCAACAACAACAATAACAAATACAACAAGAACAAGTTGAAGGTCAAAACAAAAGTCAAGGTAAGAACCTTGACCTTAGTTTTAACTAAATTGTAGTTATTGTATTTGGTATATATTTTATTTTTTGGTTGTTGTTGTGTGTTTTGATTTTATTTATTTTTTTTTTTTTTTTTTGTATTATTTAATTATTTAAATTTTATTTACAAAAACAAATTACAATATTGTTTTAAAGATTAAATTTAAAAGTGTACCTAAAAACTTAACCTAAAAGCAAAACATTTCATAGAAAAAAAGTTCAACAAGTCAAAATAGTGGGCGTGCGGACAATAAAAGGGAGGGGAAGGAGGGGCAATAAGACCATCATCTCATCATGTAGGAGAAGATTTATCACTGGCGGCTCTAGCCGAACCAATTCATAAATGAAGGTCCAGCGTGCCAGCCAGGAAAAATGTCTTCTCAGTAAAAAACCACAAAAAAAATATGGTAAATAGGGTAGTAGGGGGGCAGGGTTTATTTGTTGTTGTTGTTGTTGAAAATAGACAGAACAGCTGCCGCTGCTGTTGCTACCGCTGCTGCTACCACTGCTGCTGCTGCTGATCACGTTGATGATGATGATGATAAAGAATAAAAAGTGGCACGCCGCAAAACTGGGAGCCCCACAGACAGATACAAAAATGTATCTAGCTAAAGGCTATTTTTGTTGTCTATGCTGAACTTCAACAAAGATGATGAATAAAAGATTTTCGAAAAGAGCATTGAAAGTTAAAAGAAACTATATATTAATGAATAATATAATATATAGTTTCTATATCAATAGTGCCTTCTTTTTATTCTTCCTCATCAACACCCACACATTGTGGACAGACTGGTTTACCTTCCATGGCATAGAAGGATTTACCACGTACGGCCTTCTTGCAGTCCTATATGTATCATATATTGATAATAATAGATATAGATCAATTATAGATATAATAGCAAAAGAGAACTTACCCTGCAGACAAAGCAATCGGGATGCCATTGAGAGTTCAGAGCCGATATATAATTCTCCATTATGGCCCGGTTGCAGCCATTGCATTTTGGGGCAAACATCTCAAAGTAATCATTGCGGCAATATGGTTTGCCATCACGCTCATGGAAGCCCTCTTCGCCAAATTGCTGTCCACATTGGGCACAGAAAAAGTGCTCCGTATGCCAGGTCTTATCCAAAGCCGTCACACACTTATCCAATATGGCACCATTACAGTATGCGCAACGTGGACTGAATAGATTATGATAATCCGGTTCACAATAGGGGAAACCATCGCGTTCAAAGAAATTGCGTGTACCCAATTCCTGTTGGCAATGATTGCAAGTGAAATGCTCCGGATGCCAGGTTTTGCCCAATGCGGTAATCACTTGACCAACAATTGGTTTCTCGCAGGCATTGCAGCAGCCCTTCTGTACAGTATTAACACCTTGACGACTCATATTGGCCTGTAAATTGCCTAGCATAGAATCCAATTGATCCTCGCGATTATCCTCTTCGACGATAGTCGTCTCTTCGATAGTTTGAGTTAAATGTGCCTGCTGTGTTCCTTTATTGGGATGAGCGTAATCAGTTACGGTCTGATGGTGTATGGTGGCAGAATGTTGACTTGGATACTGAGTACCACCGTTGCTACTTCCGTTGGTGACCTGTTAAAAATGACAAGTGTTTCGTTGTTATTTCATTTGAAAGTTAATTAAGCAAATTTCTATAGTTTAGATTTTTTTATTTTTGATTTCGTTTCTTTTTTTTTGGATCTTCCTACTTTGGTGATGTCTCTGCAACGACTGAATAAAATGTTATGCCAGTGCTAGCACAAAAACTTTTGCTTTTAGCCGACACCAGAAAAATAAAGCACACACACACACACCAAAATTTTCTTTTAACAACAAAATTTGTTCAATTTCTTCTTCTTGGTTTTGGGGCAGATTCTCCTGCTTCGTTGCGCACGACGCTCTTCCACACATACGTTGACGTAGTTCTTGTTCATTGCCAAAAATACGAATTGTCGAATAGGAGTAGGTAGGGGAAAGGGAGGCAGGATGGATAATGTAGCAAATGGATAGATGGGTGTGGGAGGGGTGTGTATGTACATATATATATATATGTATATGTGTAAAGATCTTGTCTTCTTTGTACAAGTTTCCATTTCAAATTTTTCTTTCATAAACTTTTGCATTTTATCTTTGTATATCGGATATACATACATATATTAGTGTGTGTGTGTGTGTGTGTGTGTGTGTGTGTGTTTATCTACCAAGAACTTACTAAGTAGAAGCCTAATTGAGCATCATTTTGGCGCTTAACATCAGTGTCGGATCAGAGAATTCTATGTCTAATTATGGGGCTAAGAATAAATATCGTATTCTTCAATCTTCAATAAACAAAACGACAGCCTACATACATTAAATACATGAATTAAACTTTATAATGGACGTTATAAAGGAAGGAAATATAGGATATAAACAAAATCTATGTAAGTAAATATATCTATTTAATTATCTGCCCAGATTAAGCTTAGTCTCATTAAGTTAAACTCTTGATAGAGAAGAACTGGAAATGTGTAGTTTCTTTAAAATTGAGTTAGTTCCTCTCATCTGAAACTATATTTGCAATCCAAAGCACTAGGAAGAAAAATAAATACTTAAATAAATACTAAAGAAATATTTATTTTATATTACGCGTAAATTAGTGACCGTTTTGAGGCCTCTATTCATATGATATAAAAAAGTAGCCAATTTTCAATACTGTACTGATCAAGTACAGTTTTAGAAGAAGCATTTGTATCGTTTACGTGATTAGAAATCTAAAATGATCATAAATATGGGTTTTTTACTAATTAAAAAGTTCTTTTAGTATATAATGTTATAATAGTATAGTATAGATTTGGATCTTTACTATATATTATTATAGTATTATTATCCCAAATATTTCCAAACTATCTATACAGTATCTTTTAATTAACCCTATTTTACTTTTTATAAACAATTTTTTTAAATTTACCTATATAGAGTTTCAAAAATGATCGCAAACCTGTCAGCTTTGATGGCTCACAAATTAATCTATTAATTCGTAGAATATTTTAAAAAGTACTTCAGTACTTAAAGTAATAGCTTAAAGAAAGAGTTTTAGTTTCACATAAAAGTTTCTATCCAATAAAGAACATAGGGAAAACATGTTATCGATTGAAATAAACTACAATGTTATCGACTTTAGTGCAGTGCAATATGTATAATTATCGAAGATCTCTTTTAAATACTAATTTTTGTGCTATCTTGAAATCAAAGCTCAATCTATAAGTCAGCTAACAAACACAAGAGTCTGACATAAATTATATCTTAAAAATTTTCTAATATTATTTCCCATTGGAACTTTTTATCGACAAAATCATGTTCTAAATATAAATTAGTTAATCTTTTGCTCCAATTTCGCTCCTGATTTTATTTAAAAATCATAGACCAATTGCCATTGGGCGTTTAGCGTTGTCTATTTTAAGATCTCTCAGATTCGTATACAAATAATGAAAATTCAAAAACGTCGTTTTGGTTAGACTATAATAAAATTGGATGCCAACCGGGTGGCCAAACAGGATTTCCCCATAAAAACCTCATGGCACACGCTAAAAGATGCAATCTCAAAGATGGAAGAATCTCAGGAGGGTGCAAGGGAAATCTCTAAAGTAGAAAAGGAGAACAAAAAAAATCTCGTTGAATGAAAATGGTAGGAACTTTGGGCTATAGTAGATTGCCAATTGAGATTGGCAATGAAAGATCATAAATGTATAATATAAACACATCCCCACAAGCACATATATATATATATATAGATACATATAACTGAATATATATTTAGTTATAGAAAAAAATAAAAAACGTGTACAAAAATAGCCATGCAAATGATTTGCAATGCTGAAAAACTATAGTAGCACAAATGGACTCTATGTGGAGAAAAGTGTTGACAAGGAGAGGAAGTGGGTGGATGGGGATATTGGTGGCATCATGAAGAAGGGGGGTGGATGAGACGGACAGTGGAGGCGTTGACTGTCTCTCCATTTGTCCGTCTGTCTGCCCACGTCTTATGGGTTAAACAAAATCCGAGGTGCCGTGTGCAATATTGTTTATATACGAAATATATTTTCAATTTTCTACTTTTTGTTTTTTTCTTTTGCTTCATTTGTTGGACACTAAGAGGGGGGGAGAGAGAGGGAGGTAGAGTGGGTGAAAGGCAAATACAAGGGAGAAGCGGGTGGTGGTTGGCAAAGCCTATTTCATTTTCATATTTATCATATCAACAAAAGTCACGGACACGCCTTGTCCGTCCGTTTGAGAATTGAAAATGATATTAAATAATTAACAGACAGAGAATTGCCTTCACATGTGTATACATAAATACATATACACATATAATACATACATACATAATTATGTGTATGTATAAATGTTTATAAATTTTATGTGTATATATATATTTATATGTGTATATATGTTTTTATAACGTATTATTCGTCAATGACATTGAATTGCAATTTTCTAGACTTATCTCATATCTCGCTCGTTTGCTTTCCCACTCTTTCTCTCTCTCTCTGTTTCTTTCTTTATTTCTCCTTCCTAATCTTGTTTGATTGCATTATGAGCTAATTTTGTATTTTTTTTTTTGGTTTGACCATCGAAACGATGCCAAAAATGAAAAATTTCAACTAGTAATTTATATTTAATTAATTTGATTTTGAATATCCAAATGACAATCCCATAAAATTTTATGAATTGTTAAAATACTTTGTTTGAATTCTTAAAATATTAACAACAATTGTAAAATGCAATATATAAATGTAAAAAACAAAAAAAAACAAAATCTTGATTCGCCAAGTTGTCTAATTCTAAATTGATTTGGGATCAGATCCTTCAGATTCATGCTGATTTATACCTTTGCAAAAAGGGTATATTGATTTTGGTAAGAAGAAGCAAGCATCTTAAACTATATAAAGTATATATATTCTTGATCAGCTTAGTTGATATTGCCATGTCTGTTTGTCTGGATCAACTCAATCTCCTCCTTTTCTCCTTAAAGTTACAGTGCTCTCATTTTGCCCCTAGGCATTATATATATCGAAATTATTCCGATCAGACTATATTTTATAGCTCCGAACGGAACGATCAGTCAAGGAAAAGGACCTCAACTCAATAGCTTTCATGTTTTCCAATCGAATATTACGAAAAC
The DNA here is from genome assembly GCA_018903615.1 of Drosophila neocordata. Lineage (NCBI taxonomy): Eukaryota > Metazoa > Arthropoda > Insecta > Diptera > Drosophilidae > Drosophila > Drosophila neocordata. Next base: position 776,597 of record JAEIGI010000010.1, on the reverse strand, counting down.
CGATAGTGTTGAGTTTTATATACTTCTCAACATATCCCACAAGTTTTATTAGATTCGTTTCACTTTATTATATAGCTCCCATAGGAACGATCTATCAATAATATAGTTTTAGATCAATAACTTGGTTGTTTCAAGAGCGATTGTTAAGAAATTTGATACTTGTAAAATTGGTTTATGTGGAAATGTCAATATTGAGTTTCAACAAAGTTGACTAGTTTTATATGATGATTCTGGTACGTGAAAGTGAAAATGACAGTTTGCAGTTGTATTCGAACTTAGGCTCTCTTAGTGCCTTATCTATCCTTATAGTTTATATGGTATATATTTATCTTTGATAATTTTGTTGCTAAAGCCAAAAGATCTTTTAGTCATTTTTTACTAAAGGTAAAAGAATTATTAACAATTGCATTTAGTTAAGAAAATGTTTCAAATATAATTAAACTTGATTTATGTGATCAAATCAATAAGAATGTAAGTATAAGAAGGGTTTACTGTAACTATATCAATTATTTATTTGGATTTACCCTCATTTTACCATTTGTTTTCTTTAAACTACTATCTGATTGTCAAATCCTGCCTTTTTTAAAAAGGCAGACCAGAGATATATTTTAAGGGGTTTGCTCTGTATACATAGTATATCTTATTCTTAAATATTTTGTATGCAAATATAATGCTAATAACAATTAAAATGTCTGTTTTATAGTTTTGACAGTTTTTTCATTTTAGGGTGTCAATTTTTTAATATTGATTTATTATAGCTACATACAAATAACATTAATATTTTGACTCAAACTGGTTTACTAATACTTGTTTTTTATCCCAATTAGAATACATTCAAAATGCGATATATTATACCATCTCAAATATCTTGATCAAATATTTATAAAATAAATATTTCTCAAAATCAAGACGATATTCTATATCTAGTAGAAGACAAAGTGTAACTTATGTTTTAAGCAGATTTCTATAAAGAAAAGTAAGATCAGATGAGACTTTATTTACATATCTTCTGCTGATCAGATTTTAAATACATATCTTCTACTGATCAGATTTTATATGCATATCTGTACGCATATTTTAAAGCACCTAATTTTAAGATGGCCAAACAGTTAATATTCCTATACGATTTTACCACAATGAAATATATAATACATATACAAAAAATATATATAATACATATATATAAAATAAAATATATAATATATAAAATAAAATATATAATATATACATATAAAATATATTGTATACATTTTAGTAGGCAGTAAATTCATATAAATTTGCTAAGTTTCACATTTTTGTTTTATTTTTTGTCAAAGAAGATTTTTTTGCAATTAATCTTTTTGATAAATTTATGTTCATTCTGATGGACGTTTAGAAGAATTAATGAAATATCTGAACTGTCTGCCTATTGAAGGAAAAGCAACTATATATTACTATAACATATAAGTTCCATAGAAATCCATTTCAAGAAACTGCAGTAATATTGAAAATGTTAAACAAACAAATATTACATATAAAAACAACTCACTTAAATTCATATTAACAACACATCAGAAATAACCCAAATAAATCAATCACTTTAATGAAGGAATTTTCATTTCTCAGAACTTCCACCACTTTGTTTATATACATTTCAGATTATCATATGAAAATTAACCCACACTTCATTTTCATTTCACTTAAAATATTTTTATTGATGACTTTTATTCAAGGACATACAAGTCATTCTGTTAAATATACTCCAACTGCAGCCCCAGTCCCAGACCCAATCTCAACCTTGACCCAATATGGAAAAATAGAAAGGAAAACAAAAATATATATTTACATACATATAAAAGTCATGTCTGTCAGTGCAGAATTTGTATATGGAACAAGCGCGTGCTGGCCCCAATAAACACAAACAATATGCAAAAAGAAATTTGCGATGAGAAAGTGACAACGCCGCATTTGAGATACTCTTTCAAAGAAGCCACAAAATTTAAAGTTTGCTTTGTTCAAAAGGGGTCTTTTCAAACCACAATATAGGGTATAATGGGGCAACTACGATAGAGTATTAAAACTACCCAAATTATTTTAAAAGTAACAACTTCAATCGATTGCCGCTTTCGAATGTAAGTAGTTTTTATAAGAGGACTATTTAATTACAGTTTTTAAGGAAGTTTCATGTAAAGCGTCGATGTCATGAATAATTTTCATTTTTTATACCCTTGAAGAGGATATAAAAATATTTATCAGATGTTTGTTACGCACAGAAATATACGTTCCCGGACTCATAAAGTCGTATGCTTCTTGAGCCGATCTCATTATCTATATCCGAATGTATTACCGTCTGTCTCTTTTTTTGCACTTTTTAGATCTTGAATTTTACGCTATGTTGTTGAAACTTCAAAGGATAAGCTGTTAGACGTGTAGGTTTCACAAAAATATAAATTAGAGGGATCGGAATACTATACGATATATTTTTGAACAAAGTATTCGTTTTATTTAATTTTGTATTAAAGCCGATGTGACGTATAAAATAGTAAATAAATCTACCTTTAAAGAAAGGAAACTATAATCCTTATAAAAAAAATGTGTTAAAAACATTAAAATTTTAGTTGAGGGTTATAATATAACTTGATATACACTAAATTCATGTTGGGATTCAATTTGTGTTCAAGGGCAGTAAGGGAAGTTTATGGAAAACCACGATCTTTCTGTTTATAGTAGTATAGTACGTTTCTATAATAGTATAGTATTAGCATAGTAGATTTATGTATTTTTTTTATAGGGATATTATAAGTCAACTATACATATGAAGATTGCAATTCTCTCTATATAGTAAAGTTAATATATCCCTCTGTATTACCACCACATAAGAGAGAGGGTATAAAGTCACAATGCAGAGCACATCTGTTGAAATTTATCATTTATGATCATGAGTTTGGGGTACCGAATGTCCGAAAAGTTCTAAAAACAACTGTCAGACACACAGACAAAAAAATAAACAAAGAGATAGAGCGAGAGAAAGAGAGAGAAAAAAAAAGAGATAAAAATTATATTCTTAAATTCAAGCTAAACGAAAGAAACGGAAATGCATGCAAATAAGGCAAATGTTTTGTTTACTCAACAATTGATTGATGCTTTAATGAAACGAATCAGCCACCGATTGATATATGTATATCTTTATGTGGGCAGAGAGAAGGGGGAGAAGAAAATGGGGAGGACCGGGCCAGTCCGGATTTACTCTTATATTTTAGCGCCGTGTGCAATAAATTGCGGAAAACTGTGACACGATATAATTATAGCACTCCCATAATCGCCGATCATTAAGGAAAGTTGAAATTTATGAATCTAATAAAAATGTCCACCTTCAATTCACGTTTAGATATGTCAAAGTCAAGAGCTTTTGATGGGTCTCTGACACTCGTTGTTATATGGCCACTAAGGGCAGCTATATACTGATATATATGTAAAATCATAGGTAACTCTGAGGGCAGAGGAGGTTAGACAGAGGGTGAAAGATATATGTGCTCTGTAGATATGCTTGAGCGACATGCGTCACTCGAATGGATATGATAAATATGTTGATTTTATGGTTTTTATTACCAACTGAACACATTTATGTATATACACGTTGATAAACATATATATGTACTTATATATATCTGAATCTTGTTTGATTGTTGGGGTGTTGTTTAAATGCTAAAAATACCAAATAGTCTTCAATTGACGAGAAGAAGGAAGCCTTTTTGGCATCGCTCGAAACATATGCAATTTTCATTTTGACGCCAGGCAAAGCAAGCGTAACGCTCAGACAGGTGAAAAAGTGAAAACATTTGGCTTTGATCATAAAAATAAGCAAAGAGCAACAATATATTGAAAGTATTTCAATTATAAGTAGATTTAAAGCCACATAGGAAACTCTTAAAAAACGTTTTGAAAATTTAAATTTCAATTAAAACTTTAACAAATTATTTTGTTTAGAAACTTTGCCTCTAATTAGTCTTTTGCTTTTTGAAGTTATTGGAAATAGTTTACAAATTGTTTAAGTAAAAAAGTACTAATTTCTAATAGCCAAATATGTTTTTATTAAATACGTTTTATTATTATTTTATTGAGAAGGTAAAAGCAATATGCTGTATCTAATTCATTCCTTCACTCTTCTTAAAAATTCAATGATCTTTTTTTAAATAAGATCCTAATTTGTTCGGAAATTTCCTTGCCTTTTCTCCATCTTTCAAATTTTTCTATTGCAGGTTAGACCAATAATTAGTGAGTTCTAATGGGACATAAATTCTTTATGAGGGTATATCCTTACCTGCCAATCTTAAATTATATAAACAACTCTAATCCAATAGTACTACTGTTTTATATCGCTACTCTAGCATAAAATTAAACTTTAAATGCTTCTGAAAGGATTTAGCCACCTAAATTGGGATTATTAATAGTTGTAGCACAAAGTGTAACGAAACATTTTGCCAAAAGGCTATAGATCTATTTGTAAAATAGATTTATAAAAGCAAGAACAATTTATATATGTATATAAACCTTAAGCATTGGCAAACGAAGATTACTTTAAATTGTTTTATTGTAAAAGAAACTAAAATATAATTCCCATATAGTTTGTCTGCCACTCTCTTAATTGACATCTATAAAATATTTCACTCTAAGCCAAATTTAAGCATTTGTTACTAAAAATGGCAGAAGCCGCTAGATAATTTTCAAGTGTTAATATGATAATAAAAGTAAGTAACAGAAAAAGGTAGAAAGTTGACACAAAATATTGAATACCCTTTCAGCGTAATACCCTGTCTTGCGTTTTGTAGGAGCGAGTGGAACAATTTTAAAATTAATAATTATTCAATGGTTTAAAAAAGCAAGAATAATTTCATTTGGAATATTATGTTAAATGAGAATTAAAAACTTTTTTTGGTTTACTATTATTTATTTAACTATTATAAATTGTCTGGACAGCTGTTAACATTCTGATTCTACTGCAATATTCTATGGCTTAAACTTTGAAAATATATTTTGGAATTCAAATTTTGAATTCTCAAATTATTTTCTTATCTTTCTCTGTGTAGGATTCCGACTCAATATAGAATTGATTAATACTGATTGTAAAAATTTATAAAAAGAACTGCATTTAAAATCTTTATAAAAGAAATTTAGTTTTTTCTATATAAACACGATAAAAGTCAATCATTTCTTATTAATATATAATAAATACTATCGAAATATAATACTAGATCTGAAACAGAACTGAAGTTTGTACAGAATTTATTCTTCGAAATTCAACAATCACAAATAAATATATACTGTACGATCTGACAATGAACAATATATACATCAAAGTAATATTAATGCCTGACAATTATCTCCTTTTTACACAACATTCTAATCTTTACAGTAACTTCTCTATTTCTTTCTCTAGTTATCAACAAAGTCCTCTCTAACTATCCACTTAAACTTACCTTAAAGTCCGATAAAGAAGCCATTAAATCATCCAATTCTTTAGTAGCTTGCGATGTACTATATGCTTGATGTTGATTAACTGAGGGAACTGCTTGGTTCGGTGTATACGAATCTTTTTGCTGTACAATCTGCTCCTCAACTGTGCCAACTGAAACAAAATAAATAATCCGTTAATCGTCAAGTCAAGCAAGGGGATTACAATATACATGAATAAAGACATACCTGGACCATCGGGTCCTGTTAGCTTTTCCGTCTTTGTTTCACGTACAGTGATAGTGACATGACGTCCAGGTGTAGGTGATTTATGGGCAGATCTAGAGTCAAACAATATGAAAAATAAGTAAACAACTTTAGACTTTATAAGTAAAGTTTAATAAACTTACCCATTGGGTATGGCATAGATATGGGCATTATCCAATTCGCTTAAAAGACTATCCATAGTGGGACGTTCTTCGACAGTGGCATAGCTATTGAAAGTATTATATTTCGAGACTGGATTGCTATAATTGGCAGGAACCTCAATATCTGGAATGATATCATTATTGAAGCTAAAGACCTTTGGTCATGCTTTTATCTAATACTTTACCTTTCTTTTCGGCACCATTGTTGTAGCGAGCATTTTGCAAATCTTGCAACAGTGAGTCCAATTCGGACAATCCAGAGGCATTTTGCTGCGTTGATGGGCCATTATTAAAGCCAACAACTTTGCGTGGCAGTGAACCCTGATGATTCTGATTCTGATAGCCATTAGAAGAGCCATTGAATTCGCCAGCTGTAGGTGATCGTGTCTCTACACTATAATGTTCCTGGTACTGTAAGAAAAGGGGAAAAAAATGAATATAAGTAAATATTTTTCTTTAACTTCTCTAATTTATATTTTACTTACCACCTGAGGTTGAGCTTTGCCTCGCAGACTGCCATAGCCGGGAGTATTATCCACAAATTGTTGCTGTTGTTGTTGTTGTTGCGCATGAATTTGCTTGGGCTGAACTGTGCCATATTGAGGCTGCTGTTGACCCGGCACACTGTTCTGCAAATCAGCTAGGAGAGCATCTGCAACACAAAATGGGAAAAAACATAACTGATTAAATAACACTGATTTTTTTTAACTTTCTTCTTCTTTTAAGCTACCCAAATTGTCGTAATCGCCGTAATTTGCCATCACTGGGATATAATATAATTACACCTTACACTGCAGGTGTGACGCATAACTAAACTAAATGGGGATACCAGTAAGAGTTTTTATTTTGCGGCATATCTTAACAGCAAGTTGAATAAAATCAAAAGTTTCAGATAAGACTGTCAACTATTTGTTTGTCTGCGTCGGTTATCTTGGACGAAAAACAAACTTGAAAAGTCTTTCACAGTTAAATGATATTAATTTTGGGTTTGTGTCTAGGAATTGAAAGCTTTTCTAGAAGAGTTTCAAAGAAAGTTGTTGAAGAAATAGAGATTTCCAATATTAAAGATCTTTTGCTCAGTACTTGACTTGTTTGCAGTTTTCGGACTGTTAAAATTTATTAACAAAGGTTTTCACTTTTGAAATTTAAAGTTGTACAATAAGAATGCAACTACAAATAAGTCTCAGAGCATTCTTAGTACTTCAAAATATTTTATTAGGCTTTTAAAGTAATGTAAATAGACTTTTTTTTTTTTTTAAACTCCTATAACCTCGATATTTTCTTACGTTTAAAGAATCAAAACTTACTTAAATTTAAAAGCGTTGTTCTTTTAAAATAATGCGTATATAAACGGTAAAGATAAATGCCTGATAAATTTTATAAGTGTACATAGAATCTTTTTTGAGAACTCTCATAAATCTATATCTACTTTTTTTATGTTTACACTAAATATTAGAACTAACTAGCGAGTTAAGTAAAATTTGTTTTTCTGTAAAGTTATTCCACTGTTGTTAGTTAAAGTCATTTACAAATATTCAACGTGATTATAGTTTATAGAAGAAAAATATTTTATTTTATTCTGATAATATTTGCCTTGCATTGTCATCGGCAAAGTTAATTGTTTAACTATCACTTTCAGCTGCATATGCCCCACGTTGACCGCAAATAAATAAACTCATGTAATATCAACTAGCAAAATAATTTATTTACTTTTACCAATAATCAACTTTTTCTGCCTTTATTGACATAGTCAACGTGTTCTACACATCACTTATCCCGCATGTATGTACTTCATATGAGCCCCACGTTGGGCGCCAAAACGAATGAATAGCTTTTAGTAAAACTTAAAATAGTAATTATATCATTATCCCAATAATCTATTTTTTTAGTTCTTTAGTGTCATTGTCAACGTTTTTAATGCCAAACGTTGGCCGCCGTAATAATTGAATGTCTTTTAGTACCACTTAAAAGAATAATTTATTTCTTTATCCCAATAATGCATTTTTTTTTAGCTCTTTTTGGTCATAGTCTTTTACACATCTCCTTTACTGCATGTATTTTACCTATATCCCTCGTTGGCCGCCAAAATGATCATTAAATTTATATCTTTATCCCAATAATCCACTGTTTTTAACCAGTTATTCTCATTATCAACATTTTTAAAAATCACTTTTACCGCATGTATTTCACCAGTGACCCACGTTGGCCGCCATAATGAATGAATGAATTTCTTTTATTGTTAACTTGACTTGAACTTGACCTCAAATGGTTAATCAATGACTTTATTGAATCATTCAACCCACTCACAAGTCAATAGCATAGAATACAAAACTTACCTAAACGTCTCTCAAACGCGCCCACCTTAAAGCAGTCATTTAGGGGCGTACTGTGAAACGACGATGATATCAGTTTTGAAGACATTTCTCAGCTATACAACAAATATGGCCAAAATCGAAGACTTTGCGTTTCTGCAAACACTATAAACGGTAGTTCAAGTAAATGTTTGAGCCACAACAGCAAATCAACAAACACAACAGAGAACCGAAATTTTAGTTGCCAACCGATTGGCCAAAAAAAAAAACACCAAAAGATATATACACTGTGTATAAAATGAAAACTCAATCGAACCACCTACACATCAAGTACCCAAAGTGGCCATAGACAACGTTAACGACCGTAGACCAACATCTACACACATTTTTTGATTTGAAATTTTCGTGGGACGAGAACTTGTTCAGCAAACTCGAATAAAAATAAAAATACAAAACAAAATAAAATAAGAACGAAAAATCGCACCAGGGCATGAAATAACGTTATATGTATATATGATATAATATTTTTGAATACAGATATATATATATGTATATATACACACTTATGTATTAAAGTATGTGTATAGACGATATATTTGATCAAATTAATGCTATTTGCATTTTGTTTCTCTTGGCTATAATTTGGCTAGAAGCAAGTAACAACAACAAGAACAACAAATGTGAAGGCGTGGCCGTATGGAACGTTAAATGACGGTATGACATGACATGCTGAATAGTTAAAAGACGAGGGGATTATATTAAGAACGGATAAAACCACTGTTATATGATAAATTTGAGCTTTAAGTACACTTAATATTTACTTTAAAGACGCCGAAACTAGAGATGATATCTAAGAGAAATTAGGATTGTATTAATACTTTTGTAAACGGTTTATGATAAACCTCGTTCGATCATTTCAATTTTATGATATCTATTGTATAAAAGAGAAAGATATTAAGGTAGAATACTATTTAAAATTTGTTCAAATAAAGTTGTATGAGTATCTTTCGAACCTGATATTATAGATAAACTTGATCTTTAGAGTATTTTTATATATTTTACCAATTTAAAAGACCAATTATTGTATCATTTTGAATTAAGGCAATCTGTTTAAACCAGTAGAAGCCCCATATTTGCAGCAAACTGTGGCTTATAAAGCTCCCCATAACCCAAAATATAGTTAATCACTTTACTCACAATAATCACGTTCATCTCTAAGAACGTAAACGTTCTCAAAACCTTCACATTGTTGTCATATAGCATTGAGAATGTAAACATATTCTATGATACCTTCAGCAACTGTCAATTTATCATCACTTAACGGAAATCCATTTAGACCCACCCAAAAGTCAAACACTAAAATAAAACATGACAGCCAACGATTAAGCCATCAAAATCAGAAGAGAAGCAAACAGAAAAAAAGAAACCAAAAATAAAGTAAATAAATTTAATAAAATTTAAGAAGCTGCCAAAAAATGAAACAAAAGACAACAAATTATTGGAAGTCTTACGAAAGAAAAGCCATCTCAATATTAACAATAATAAAATCTTCAAATGAAATTAGAATAAATATTGTCTAATAACAACAAACGGAATTGTCCTTTAAATTTTTCCTGCATTTCAACATAATGATCTCTACTGAATTCAGTATGAAGTTTTTTAAATTTGAAATATTCTATCGCTTATCACTTCTCAAAATATAATTGGAAAGAATTTAGGTCCTCATATTCAGTCTGAATAAGAAAGTAATTTAAAATCACAAACACAAAAAAGACAAAGAAAAGCTTTAAAAGAAGTTTCCTAGACCAAGCAATGTTAAGTCCATCACTAATTTGAAATATATATAATAAAAAATTTAAATTTTACACCATTTATTTTTCTAAGAAAAATAACAATTTTCTTTTAAAATTTTTCTTTTAATTTATTCAAAAACAAAGAAAATTGATCAAATCCTGCTGTATATCCTCTTTAATAGTTGTTGGCAGCTTTTAAATTTGGCGCCTCAGAAAGTTCAAAAGTTGACAAAGACCTCCCTCCATTCCTCCACAAGATTCAAACGAAAGAAAGACCCACCTGTAACTGGGCCAATGCCAAATGAGAGATAGTGAGATTTCTCACGAAAGAAAGAGAGAAATAAATGAGAGTTGACATTCTCATTGAGTGAAAAATTCTCATGTTTGAGTTATAGAAAAGGAAAAACTCATATGCGAAAAAGGTGTGACGCGATTTTCCTTGCTTCTTTTGACAGCAAATTTATTACGAATGTCTAATAAAACGGACACCAAAAGCAGCACCAAAACGCAAAAAAATATCTATATTTAACATGATTTTTCATTATTGAAATTTTGCAATATACCTCCTACTTAATGTATATGTATGTACATATGTATGTATATGGCATAGTGTAGCATAGTTTTAATGATTTTGTAGTGTGAGCCTTTAGGGATGTACGAACATGTGGTTGGTCGGTTGGCTGAATGATCTGCCATATGGTTGGGTTAAATACAAATCAAAGACTAAAAATAGATCGGGGCAGGGTTATCAGAAACAAGAACATCTCCGTCATGCTTCACTGGGTCAACGTCAAGAATTCTGAATTCATGAATTATGGATGAAGCGTTGTACATACAACTCACAAGTTTCGATGGGAAAGACAAAAAAACGGAAATAAATTTCATATATCAAAACGATAATGAAGATAGAGAAAAAGAGAGAGAGAGAGAGAGAGAGAGAGAGAGAAGGAGAATGATAGGTATCCAAAGTTTCACAAGATCTTACTTTATGAATGAAATTAAAAAATATGATTTATATTTTGTATCTTAGACTTTTTTGGTTGACTTCCGGTTTTGAGTAAGATAATATTAATTACATTTTAAATGGTATGTAGATAGGTAGTAGATATGTAGATATTATGTAGATAAATGCATTCAAATTTAAAATTGTATGTTTAATTTAATTATATTATATAATAGTGGTTTTAAAAAATGATTTCTTTGTTCATTATTAATTTGAATCAAATTTTGTTTATTCAAAATGTATTTAAGAACTTTGCATTCAGATATATACATATATGAATATAAACATTTAAAGCTGGATTAGATTCACATTAAAATATTGTTTATAAAATTGAAACTAATGTTTATTCAGAGAAACTGCATTTATCTAAATTTTATTAACTACATTTAGAAATGTATAAAGGTTTTAATAAGTTTTTAAAATAAGTCCCTTATTACGAAAAAAAACTGAAACTTTAACTTTACTTTATTTTGTATACTAATCATGATTCAAAGAATATGAAAAGAAATTGTTGTGAAAATATGAACAAATGTCACAACATAATTCGTAACATTTTGATGAAAAAATATATTTCATGTCTCAGTAATTATATTGGAAAAATAAACTGTAGTTTCTAAGATGTGGCTATATATATAGAACAATGTTATCTACCATAGAGTTTGAATACCATTAAAGTTCGGTATAAAACTTAGATATTTTAAATACATAAGTCTGAAACCGACTCAAATACAGAATAAACAAAATATATATTTGTTCAACAGACATCTGATATATGTTTTAACATAGTCCAGAGAAAATAAACTGTTGAAATAGATTTAAAAAAAACTAAATTTTTCTCAAATATCGCTAAATAAAATATGTGCATTTTTAAAATTTCTAATCAATAACTTTTATTGGAAAAAAACCTACAGTTGAACAATTTATAGATTTTATTTCAGTTGACACATAACTGCATATGATTAAACATTTTCAAAACATAATTCCGGTATCAGTTTCAAGACCACACCCACATTTCGATAAAACGAAAAGTTGTAACATTTATCCAACGCCTAAATTATAGAAACTGTCAACGAAATAGATAATTTCAATAACTTTAGGACTTTCTAGAATCTAAATGAAAAGGGGCCAACAATGTGTCAAGCGATCTTCAATTGGTTAGATTCATTAAAAAGCCATTTAACTTAGTACAAGATGTACAATTTTTGTTGGCTGTTGATTAAAATGCAATTAAAATCAATTAAATGCCACCATAAATGATGAAATGTTGCTTGTTGCAGAGTTGCAAGTGATCCAAAGATGCGAGAGGGAAAAAGAGAGAAGCTAAACGAAAACAGAGACAGAGAGCAAGATACATAGAGGAGTGGAATGTACCAGCTGTTGCACATGACATGCGGCAGTGTTGACAACAGTTTGCACAATGCAACTGCAACAAGACAAGGTAGAAGAGAAGGAAGGTAGGTGAGGAGTAGGAGAGAGCGTGGGCGAAATACACAAACGTAGAGCAGGTCAAAAATGCGAATGTTGCTGTTGACTGTTTTTTTTTTTTATTTTTGAGTGGCTGCTGTTGCTCTTGACTGGTAATTTTGTTGTTGACATTGCTATAGATTTATATGTATGTATATATATTTTGGATTTTTATTATTGCTTGTCTGCACTTTCATTTTTTTGTCACAATTTATCGAGAGGGTTTATTTTTCTGTTATTTTATTTTTTATATCGGTTTTCTGTTGTAGTTGTTGATGTTTGTGATTGATTGCTGTTTCAATTCTCTTTATACGAAATTTATAAACAAAATTTGTTTTTGGCTCTCACATACAAATGCACAAATAATACAAAAACACACGCACACTCAAGCAACTACTACTACTAAACACACACACACACACACAACGACAGCGGCAAAACAGAAAAGATTCAATTTTCGCTCGGCAAAATCTTAAAAGCAACTGAACAAGACGAATGAAAACAAATGTTATTGAGGCGACGGCGGCTGCTGCTGCTTCTGTTGTTGCCTCTGTCTGAGACTCGGAGCATAAGTTACTCACTCGAAATAGTATTGAGTGAAAAATAAACTGTATATTCACAACACTCAAGAGTTGAGAATTGCTCAATTACAACAACACAAACCCAAAAAAACAGAAATGAAGAAACGAAATGGCATACATCGAGAGTAGGACGAAACATATTATACCCTGTAAGTAGTGGGAATGCAATATTAATATGAATCTCATTAAATTTGAAGCTTATTTGTCACAAAATAAAAAAATAAAAATAGCATAGAGTAAGTGCTTTTGTTTTGTCTATTGCTTCTGTTGATGACAATGGCAGCCTTCTCTTCTCCTTTTTTTTTTTAATTTTTAGAGAATCACTAAAAGCAAAACAAAACGATCCTAACAATCTTCATTTTTCATTTTCATTAATTTAAAATTTTAAGAATTTGTTCAAAATCGAATTGCTTGATTTTTGATACTCAAGTTACTTTGATTATAGGAATCTCACAAAATAAAAATCAAAGAATTTGATCTTCCTAGAAGTTTGATTTTAGAAATGTGAAATAAGAGCAAAATTAGTCACCCTACGTAGAAATTGACAACTTCTCAAAGTGGGATCTTAAGAAAGTAATTTTGATGTAAGACTTCGTATTTACAAAGATTATCCTTGAAAAGGAGAACACTTTGGCTATCCTCAAGACTTATATGTATTCAATTTGCAAACTTTTTTGGAATTAAATATCTAATGCTACTAAATTTATTTATTTTCTTACTTTTAATTCATCTATTTAGCTAATTCATTGTTTAAAATATTTTTTACTTGGGGAGATTTTTGAATTCATAGCGGATTATTAAAATGTTTCAAAATAATTTCGATTGTATTTGCCTCAATATACTCATAATATAAGATTATTATTATTACTAAAGGATAACAATAAAACAATATGAATATTTTTTAACAGAACAACACAATTTTAATATAGAAGTATATGAAGTTTATTATATAATACAAATTTACAAAGGAAGTTGATAACTACATATAGATATTACATACTGCTAGTCTATCTTAATATACTCTATTGGCAGTAATTACAGGGTAGTGAAAGTGTTGAGTAATTAAGAAATGGCATTTCTTGGCATAGTTGTTGGTTTTGTTTGGGTGGGTGTTTTGTCTCACAAAAAAAAAAATAGACAACAATTTTCTCTCTGTTTTCTTTTTCCTTCTTTTCCATTTTCCTGCTCATTTTCTTTTTGCTGTTGTTGATGATGATGAATCACTTGACTTTGAAACTAAAACTAAATTTAGTAAAACCAACAAAAAAAGCAAAAACTAAACAACAACAAAAAAGTAAAAACAATAAAAGTCGAAACAAATGAGCAAACAAATTAAAATTGCTTCTGAATTCATTTGTTTGATGATGATTTTTCATTATGACTGCATGATCAAGTCAAAGGTTAACTAGACAAAAGTTGAATAGATTTTCGTATATAGGTACATATATATATATGCAAACTATATCTATAATTCTTTTGTGTATTATAAATTTTACTCTATCTTCAACAGGTGGTCTTTCAACAATATTGTTTAGCTGTGACAACTGGTTCGAGAAGTTATACGGAATTTACTTATTTTCATTTTTATACTTCCGTTGAGGCTGTTAAAAGTTCATTTTACAAGCCTTTTGTTTAATTATTATTGAAGGTAATCAATCAAATGATAGATATCATGATGACCTGAGGGTATCAAAGCATTTTCTAATTGCTTACATAATCTTTCTCCTATACACAGGTATATTATAGGGAGATATATGTATATACATATAAATATATAAATATATATGTACCTGTTCGGCAAGTGTCGTTTGTGGCTATAAAAATAGACAAATGGATAACCTAAACAAAAAAATAGAGATGTACAAATGTTTTATCGAAGATTATTATATTACTGAGTTTATTACTGCTGTATCTATTCTATTATTGGAGAATATTCGTAATAAATTGTAATAATAACATACTATCATAGCCTTGACTTTGGAAAACTTTTCAACTTTGTTAAAGTTTATTTTCAAGAATCTTTTTAATATAAGAAATAACTTATATTTGTTTCATTTATTTTGTTAAAGTTTAAATTGTAGGTTTTCAAAACTAAATTTATATGTATTTTTAAGTAGTTTATAATCATTTGTATTGCATTTATTTATCCTTAAAAGATCTAACAGATTTGAGTTAATCTTCAAAAGCGATCAACGTATAAATCGGTTTATATATATATATATATATATATATATATATATATATATATATTTATGTATATGTATGTATATATATATACACATTTTCTGTTTCCACAATTTTCGATCTAATATTTAAAACTTTTTATTCAAATATAATGAAAAAATTAAGAAATCATATAAAATTTGCATGAAAATACAGATTTTTCAATATATATATTATATACTAATACATAATATATATATTATATCTAATACAGATTTTTCAGTAAATTTATTATAACTAATCCCATTAGTGTTACACTTAAATTTTAAGTATTTTCTTTTTCTTGCAACTTCCTTAAATTTTTCTTTACTTTATTCATACATTAAAAAAGTTTTTTCATTATATTTTTACTTTTTCATTTTTTGACATTTTCACATTTTTTTTTTTTGCACTACTCACGATCACATCTCTAGAAGTATACGACAAATGTTCAATGAATATAGAACACATCAACAACAACAGCAACAAATTAAACAACAACACTAGCAACAAATTTTAAATGACGCCCACAGCATAGAAACTATTATAAATTTTTTTTTTTTGTTTTTGTTGCTGTCGCGTCAATTCTCTGAATATATACATATATATCAATGAGAACGGAACCAAATCGTAACACAATGATCTAATGAATGAAACCTGTAGTAAGGTCAGATTATATCTGTATGTCTGTCCCGCTGGCTACTACCAAGTTAATTGCCAAAGATTGCACCTAACTTACCGATACTCATTCTGTTTGTGTGTGCGCCGCGTGTAAAAAATTTTCTCACTTGTTAGCACAAAGTCTCAATGCAAACTGAATTGAACAAATATTCAAATTGAAGTCAAATAACAACTGGATGAATAGTGAAAACAACTCACTTCCAATGCAATAGCACAGGTGTCTAAATATATGTTGTTGTTGGTTTTTTGGAGATGTGCAAATAGTGGGCAATCCAATAAAGAAATTTGAGGGCGTGCCTCTTTAAAAGATCAGCTTCCTTTCGTTGTTGTTGTGCAAAGATTACGTCATCTATATTTGTATGTGTATTCGAATTGTTTACATTGCATTAGGCAAATGTTTTCTTCCAATTAGTTTTTTTATGAAAATTCTTTATGATGCTAGAACATAAAGTATTCGTTGTAAATTTCAAAATGAATTTGGAAGAAATTCGTTTTGCTTCCATCGAAACCAAGAAATAAAATTTTTTATTTAAATAATCTTTACATATACATATAAGTCGATTATTTCATATTGTCTGATCGATAAAGAAATTCTTCACTTTTTGTTAATTGGTCAGATTGATTTACTAGACAGGCATTTAAATAATAGCATATATTCCTTGACCAAGCCATTTCACTGAAATCTGCTCAAACCTTTTTAACTGAATGGTTTTTATTATATAGATAATCAAAAATGTATATATGTAGGTATATCCGGTAAAAATGTGCCGATACTAACAAGCTATGGAATATAGAACTGATCGTCGCTTTAGTTTAAGCTTTGTTATAGGTAAAATGTCTATGACTTATTATTAAAGGGATTTTTCTTTCTCTTACATTCTGAAACAATATGTTATAAGAACATAATTACAAGATATATACATATGGTACACATTTCTTATTTTCATTCTATATTAAAATGTTTAAATATATTTATAAAACTTTCGTCACTACTGAAATGTCTTGCCCAAATTCATGCTAAACTAAAAATGTAAATATTTACTGTAAATACATTGCCTACTTTTCGGCATGATGAACAATTCAATAAATGTATTTGAAGTGGATTGTAAAAAAGAATGTATATTAATCTAAAAATGTAAAAAAATATAATTATATAAATTATATAATGTAAATGCTTCGTCATTTATTTTATCTTGAGCTTTGCTTTTAAATTTATGTACTAAAACAAGTAGAATTTATTTGAGGTTATCTTTACAATTGTTTAAAAAGTAATCATTGGTGTTTTATGTTGCTTATATTCATATAATTTGCACCAGATATATGACATTTCCCCTTGAGGGAATTAGCAAGAAATTTGGCAAATCGTTAACATGATGGCTATAAATTAATAAGTAGGAGAATTGATATTAAATTTCTTCTTAAAGTCTTCAGCTATTAAGTAAATGGTATCCTAATACAAAAACAAAAGGATTTTTTTATTATGTATTTCATTTTAATAGTACATATAAATTAGACAATATAAAATATATTTAATAACTAGAAAACATTTATTTAAATATTTACCAAAGTTATAAACAATTTATTCGTTCCGCACTAATGTTTTTTTATAAAACTTAAATATAAATAAATATATACAAACAGAATCCTTTTTAATATTATTACGTACGTATTTTTACTTTGGCAAGAATTGGTATATGGCCTATGATAACTGTCGTCCATTGCTTTCAAAATTTGTAGTATTCGAGACTTTAAATGAATTAAAAGCCATTTTTGAGGATTTCTAATCGATAACACAATATGGAATCACAAATATTTTGTATAACAATTGCAGAAAAAACTTTTAAGTGACCAGAAATGTAGCCTTAAAATATAAAATTTTATATATATACATTTTTTATATATAAATTTTATATATATAAAGGATATAAACCTCAGACAGTAATAACTTTAATAATTATTACAAAATTACGACTCAGTTGAAATAATGTGAAATGAATTAATACTTACAACCCGGCTGAATGCCTTTACTCCTTACAGTGCGGTAAGGTTGTCTTGCTCCGGGATCAATTTTTCCGTACATTGTTCTATCCATTTTGTTTAAATTTGAGATTCACTTCACTCACATACATACACACACACACATAGAGAGTAAAAAATTAAAACTTCTACCTAATAAACAAAAAAAAAAAAATCGCGTGATTTATTTAAAAGTTTTTGTTGCTCATGTGTGCAGTTGTTGTTGCTGGTTTTTCATTTCATTTGAATTATTTATAAGCGCATTTTTATTTTTGGCCTTTCGGGACCCGTCGACGGATTTGTCGTTTTGTTTGCGTTGAGTTTTGCCTTTCAGTAGACATTGGTTGTTCGTCCATCTGTCCGTCCGTTAGTTCGTTCATCTGTCTGTCAGAGAGCTTTGCCCCAGTCACAGAATTGTTGCAGAGTTTATTCTATCCTCCCACAGAGTCCATTTTGACTTAATGTTAAAAGTCTATTATCTACTTTATTTTGTTGTGGCATTGGCTAGAGATTTTGATTCCCTCAAAACTAACAAAATTTATTTCCAAAAAGGTGATTGGGGAAAGAAAAGTGCTTAGAATTGATCATGTAAGATCAATTTGAAGTGTTTTAACAGACTGTATAAGAAGGTGGATCAAATATGGGAAAATGAGAACTGAAAATTAAATAAATATTTATAGACCGATCTTTAAAAAATGATTTCAAAAAAATGCTCTAATGATTAAGAAGAAATATATTCCAAGTTCAACAATTATAACAAAAAGTCTATATATGTATCTCAAATGTGAAATGTTTATAAAACAGTAAATCATCTCAATTGAGAAAACTTTTTTGTTTACAAAGATCATTTGCAATGAGAATTTTCTTAAACTTATTAACTACTAAAACGTTAGTAAATATCAAGTATTAATTTGTTTAATGCTGTCAACGAAAGAACACTATTTTCTAACACCTTAAAAAGCAAAAGATTCCAATTACAAACACTGAATATAGACTATAAATATATATATTAAATTAAACAGATAAGCAAAGTACCAGGAAACAATCGAAGAGCTTTCTCATTTGAGGAAAACTAAGGAAGATCTTAAAAATATATTGTCGTTCTTAATTTAAGGAAAAATTAAGATAGTTAACAAACAAAAAGAGTTATTTGAAAATGAAGAATGATGAATTAATAATAAATGAGAAAATGATACTTTATTTTTCCTAACAGAGGAAATTATAAAGTTGGTCTGATTAATGATTAAAATATACTTTTCTTTAATACCAACAGTCAAGTCTGTCTGTTTCTTCGCCGCTTTTAAATATTATTTTGTAATTTATGTGAATGATATTAGGAAGGTAAGCTTCTTTGATATGTACGCGTTCCAAGTTTAAGTATTACTGGGATTTGATTACTATTAGGTATAGAAACTCTATAAGTTATAGTCTGAAACGAATATGTAAGAGAGCCAAAACTTATTTGCATTATGTACTTGCATAAGACGAAACTCAACAATGTTCTTTAAATTAAAAACAAATTAAAGAGAACTGACCAATGACTTTCTCATTTGTGAGAAAAACAAAACAAAACAAAGCTAATAAGAGCTTAACATGAAGAAAATAAAAGAAATTACAATTTGTTTGCAAACTTTCCTACTAAATGATCCCATTTAACCTTTTTGTTTTGCAATTCGAAAGACTTCATTAGAAAAAGTAAATATATGGGACGATTTGTAATTTAACCTTGAACACTATATATAAAAGTCAGTAAATTGGAATGCAATCCATTCAATATCAAATAAAATGTTGAAGAATATTGTTTGCTTGCTTTTTTTGCTGGGCAGTCTTCAATCAAACTGGGCCTATAAACACGATAAGTATACATTTGATGTAACTCAAGGTAAGCCGAATCTTTAGAAGAAATAAATCAAAGTGATATATTATATTAGTAAAATTTTCTTTATGCGTAGGTAATCGGAATAATGTATTTTTCAATACGGAACCCTTTATCAACATTAGCAATGGATTTTATTACTTTGGCATAAATAAAATAAATTGGTATGGAGCCTATGAGAAATGTCGTGAATTGAACTCCGAGTTGGTCACATTCGAGACATTGGGGGAATTTGAAGCTGTTACGAGGCATTTAAAAACTCAAGACAATAGATTAGACTACTGGACATCTGGCAATGATTTGGCACTTGAGGGATCATACAATTGGTTCACGACTGGACAGAGTATAACAATTCCAAAATGGGCTCCCAAGCAACCCGATAATGCTAATGGTAGGGAACATTGTATACATATAGGTTATATCTGGCCATACTCAACAGATTTCGAATTAAACGATCGGCCCTGTTCCAATGATCCGAATAGCTTGTTCGCCTATATATGCGAGGCACCCGAAATGGATACCATTTCAATATATATATGGAAATAATGGCATAACCGGACATTTAAAGGAATGAAATTTTGATAAGGCGAAATTTTTAAAATAAGTTGCAAACGAATCCTCAACAAATCAGTAGATGTTAATCATGGAAAATCCCAAGTTGTCATACAAATCAATTTATATAATAAGAAAAAATAAACTGAAAGTGTCTACAAACAAGATTATAAATCAGATTATCCAAAAATCATCTAAATCTATCTTCAATCGAGTGGGCAGATGATCTATGAAAACCGGCATGAAAAATTTACGATCACCACAGACAGACGGCGACAAGTGCATAAACCGGGAGGTTAGATCATTTTGATCCATAATGGAACCATAAACACAGATTTATGGAATCATAAATAAATACAAAAAATACCAAAGTGAATCTGCAGGCAGGCAGAAGATTTGTTTAAAACAAAAAAACTAACGACACATTGAAAAAGGTAAAAAATAATAAACATAAATTATTTGGAAACTGAAAAAAACTAAAACTAAAATGAACAAAAATCAAATCCAAACTACATACATCAACGGGATAGAAAATTAAAAGAAAAGGCTAAGGGAAAACTTGCCAAACTCACTTTCGTTCCAGGTCTGGGGTAAACAATCGAGAGGATCCCCATACTCTACACACCACGTTCCACAGGTCTATATGGGAGATGACGTCGGACACACACAACAACCAACTGGCAATTGTTTTGCCCAGGTTTTCTATATTTAAAAGTCAAAGGCACGATTTTTAGTGGGTTTTTTTTTTGTTGTATTGACACCCAGTACCTGCTTTTGGATGAAAGGGTATATTGACGATATTAAATTTGATAAGAGAAAGCAAAGCAGCACATCCCTAAAGGGGAACATTTCTTCATCATTTCGAGTAAAAAACGATTGGGGACACGTAACGTTAGGGCAAGTGCCTTGACCTTTCACATTAAACACAATTTCGATTTGTAAAATTTTGATCAAAAACGAAAGTAATGGTTACTAAACCGACTTTTTCAAAGGACGAATAATACTTCAAAGATGGTTTTAGGGTATTTTCATGTCGGCCATTACTTTTTATATGCACGGTATTTTATTTTGCTACTTTTATTTTTGTTTAAGGGGAAAGGAAATTCAAAGAGTTTGGCGTCGAGAGATCGCCGATCTCTATATAAATATTTTATTAGTAAGTAGATAAAATGTGTGTGAATGCGAATGTTGACCTTGCCGAAAGGCGCCTAAGGTGAAAAACGCAATGGGGGAAACGAAAAGAGAATTTCATGTGTGGGTGATCTATGCTATGCCTTTATGGCCTTTGTGCCCAACAAATTTTGTAGGCTATAAACTTGGCCAGTTTATGCTGTTGTTGTAAAAACGGAGGAAGAAAGAGGACAGGTTCTTGGCAATATCGGATCATTGAGAAGATCAGTTGGTAACGCTAGTAACAGGGCACACAAAAAGTTAATAAAGGGGAAAACTTGGAAAATGGAAAATTGATTGATTAGCAAATAACGATCCTATGTAATCGATTACCCATATGTTACCATTCAGTTCTTTTTTCCCGAACGGTAATTTTGTAGTATCCTGTGCTATATGTAATATGATACAGGCTTTACTTAGTTGGACTTGTATGGAAGAGTATTCATCTTAGGTCATAACAACATTGCATTTTACCGAAAGTAGAATGACAAACATTAAAAGAAATTTTAATGACGCAGTGAAAATACCTTTCAAAAAAATCACATATTGAAGAAAATAAAAACACCTTGGAATGTTCCATTCACACTTTTTTTAAGAAACAAAATTTTTGCTACATTTTTGCTTGTATTCAAAAATATTGACGTTATTTTATAGCCAGTGACGCCCTTACACCTAAATTCTTAGGAATACTTTTAGAAAAAATGTTAAGAGCATAAGAAAGCTAATTATCATAAGCGTTAAATATTATTACTTTGCCAAGGACTCAGTCAGTTGGTATGTGGCTGTCTTTTATTGCTTTCAGAGTTCTTAGAATTTGAGAATCTGAATATTTAATTTTAATATATTGATATTTAAGGCCATTTTTAAAGATCTCTGGCACGATTGAAATAATGTGATATGAATTAATACTTACAACCCGGCTGAATGCCTTTACTCCTTACAGTGCGGTAAGGTTGTCTTGCTCCGGGATCAATTTTTCCGTACATTGTTCTATCCATTTTGTTTAAATTTGAGATTCACTTCACTCACATACATACACACACATAGAGAGTAAAAAATTAAAACTTCTACCTAATAAACAAAAAAAAATCGCGTGATTTATTTAAAAGTTTTTGTTGCTCATGTGTGCAGTTGTTGTTGCTGGTTTTTCATTTCATTTGAATTATTTATAAGCGCATTTTTATTTTTGGCCTTTCGGGACCCGTCGACGGATTTGTCGTTTTGTTTGCGTTGAGTTTTGCCTGTCAGTAGACATTGGTTGTTCGTCCGTCTGGCCGTCCGTCCGTTAGTTTGTTCATTTGTCTGCGTGTCTGTCAGAGAGCTTTGCCCCAGTCACAGAATTGTTGCAGAGTTTATTCTATCCTCCCCCAGAGTCCATTTTGACTTAATGTTAAAAGTCTATTATCTACTTTATTTTGTTGTGGCATTGGCTAGAGATTTTGATTCCCTCAAAACTGACAAAATTTATTTCCAAAAAGGTGATTGAAAAGAGATAAGTATTGATCATGTAAGATCAATTTAAAGTTTTAAAAGACTGCATAACGAAGGCGGGGCAGATGGAAAGCCTATAAAAATGGGAACTCAAAATTTTATGGTAATCAAGCTATCTTTAAGAGATGATTGCATCAAAACTGCTGTGATGATTGAGAAGAAGAAAGACATTTAAAGATCAACAAAAAGTCTCATTATGAAGTAAGAGTCTGATGTGTGAAACGTGGGTAATCACATTTACAATGTTTACAGTACAGTGAAGCGTTTCATTTAAGGAAACCCATGATAAATTTATGTATACAAAGATTATTTCGAGGCGAACTCAAGGATTATTAGGAAAGACAAATTATTATATTAGTTATTTAAAGATCTGTATAAATAAAGTCTCAATTTTATTAATACCACTAACAAAGACAATAACTGTTTAAGAAGTAAATGATTTCAATTAAAAATATTTTGTATAGATAGACTTTAAATTAAGAAAAATAACAAATCAATCAGGGAACAATCGAAGGGATTTTTAGAAAGTAAGAAACTAATAAAAGATCTTTTCCCTTAAATTATTTGATATAGATAAACATGCCTGTTCACGTTTCCAAAACTTTTTAAAAAGTAAAACAACCGCAAATCCAAATTGGTTTAGAACTTTTGTTTTCAATACCAATCGAAATGTCTATTGTCTTGAATTTCAATGTTAACATCGCATGGTTTTTGGTATTAGTCTTATATGTATCACTTCATTCGCCCACTACATTATTTGTTTGGGCAACGTCTCGAGGGTTGCCCAGGTTCACGTTAAATTATAATCAAAGCATTTGTAATATGAGATCTTTAAAAACGCGTAGTTTTACAATGGGATATAAAATTATTCAAGTGATCCAAAGTAGTTCTTACCATGTATGTTAAGTTGAGCATAATGAAACATTTTGTTAATTTTTCCGGATTTCAAGATGCTGACAACTCTAAAATTTACTATAGGCAGTTTCGAAAACGGAAATAGGTGGGTTTGATACCCATTATTATTAAAAATGACTGGAGTGGTTTTCAAAAAAATTGTAGAAAACTGAATATATTGCTCGAAATCGGAGGGGGTATAAAGAGAACTGGAGTAACATCGACAAAAACATCAAAAAATCGATGTTTTGCATCACATTAAATTTTCTTTGGCTAAAATTTGTTTAATAACTTACATTTTAATATATTTACTTAATAAAAGCTGTTTGAAGCCTTTTAACTTAAAAAGTTCTTAATAGAAAATTTAAGCTGAATACATAAACAATTCAAGAAAATTGCTTTTCATTCATTCTATATTTATTCATGCTCAGTCTATATAATTTTAGCTCTGTAAGAGTAATTTTAACCAGTTTAAGTAATATAAAACGTCGATGGTTTTCTCGCAGACATCAGAAACAAACGATGGTACCAAATATCGTTGTTTCTTCAGCCCTAGGAACAGGTTCCAACACTTTCGTATAAAAGATTTTTTGGAATAAGAAAAAGAAAATTGCACTGAATAAACAAAATTCAATTTTTTAAAATCAAAAAAAACTAGAAAAATAAATGATAAAGTTCTTTAAACTATATTGATTACCAAATAAAAATCTTTTAAAAATATCAACATAGAAGAAAAAGAATCAAAAACCATTTAAGAACAAAATGAAATTAAAAAATTAAAAGCAGAATAAAACTTTACCATGAGATATATAAATGTAAATACAAAAGACTTATATACCAAAATTGTTGCTATGACAAATACAAATTTCAACTTAAGAAAATCAAAATAAATGACAATTTGTTTGCAAACTTTCCTACTAAATGATCCCATTGAACCTTTTTGCTTTGCAATTCAAAAGACTTCATTAGAAAAAGTAAATATATGGGGCGATTTCCAATTTAGCCTTGAAAGCTATATAAAAGTCTTTAAATTGGAATGTTATTCATTCATTGTGAAGTAAAATGTTAAAGAATATTGTTTGCTGGATATTCTTGGTGGGCAGTCTCCAATCAAACTGGGCCTATAATCACGATAAGTATACATTTGATGTAACTGAAGGTAAGGCGAATCTTTTTTAAGAAATAAACCAAAGTGATTAATTCTATTATCTTATATCAACATTTATCAAAATTAACAATCAATATTATCACTTTGTTAGGGAATTAGTTAACTGGTTTGTGGCCAATGAGAATTGTCGTTTATACAACTCGAAGTTGGTCACATTCGAGACATCGGGGGAATTTGAAGCCATTGCGGAGCATTTAAATTCTTTAGCCGATAGAAATAACTATTGGACATCTGGAACTGATTTAGGGCGTGACGGAATATTCAACTGGTTCTCCAATGGAGAAATGATAACTATCCAAAAATGGGATGTCATGCAACCTGATAATGGTGTTGGTATCGAACATTGTGTACATTTAGCCTTCGGGGATAATGGAAAGTATATGTTAAACGATCGACCCTGTTCTAATCATATAAATAGCCAACTCAATTATATATGTGAGACATCTGGTCCGGAAACAATTTCAATACTTGTATGGAAATAATTGCACAGTTGGGTTATATTTTAAAAATAGAATAATATTTTAAGCTATACCTAAAAATATAAATAAATGAAACAATGGAATTTAATTTAGAATAATCCAAAGTTTTTATACAAATAAAGTAATAGAATAAACTAGATAGAATGCTTTTGTACTTTTAACAATTATACATTAGAATCGTTAGATGGATCGATTGAGCGATTCTATGTGAGCTTAATGAAATAATCAACGGATTTCGATCAAATTCCAGAGAAATATTCAAAAAAAAGTACAGTAAAAAATGAAAAACTAAGTTATGTTTTCTGATATATTCATTCGATGCTTCCTTCTAGGCAATGCAAACCTCTGACCAAATTTCATAGAATCTTTTTGGTAGGGTATAAAAATAAAAATGTCTACAAACAAGATTACTTCATATAAATCAGATGATCCAACAATCATCTAAATCTATCTTCAATCGAGTGGGCAGATGATCTATGAAAACCGGCATGAAAAATTTACGATCACCACAGACAGACGGCGACAAGTGCATAAACCGGGAGGTTAGATAATTTTGATCCATAATGGAACCATAAACACAGATTTATGGAATCATAAATAAATACAAAAAATACCAAAATGAATCTGCAGGCAGGCAGAAGATTTGTTTAAAACAAAAAAAACTAACGACACATTGAAAAAGGTAAAAAATAATAAACATAAATTATTTGGAAACTGAAAAAAACTAAAACTAAAATGAACAAAAATCAAATCCAAACTAAATAGACGGGATAGGGGAGGGATTCAAGGTTGCCAAATTACGTCAACATCCATGGATCGGTTAGCCAAAAATAGAGCAAAGATCTAGCAAATCAAACGCGACGTTTTCGTCGTAGGGAAAATTAATTGAAATTGCTGCAACATTTCCGCAGCGTCTTGCCAAAATAGAAAATTAAAAGAAAAGGCTAAGGGAAAACTTGCCAAACTCACTTTCGTTCCAGGTCTGGGGTAAACAATCGAGAGGATCCCCATACTCTACACACCACGTTCCACAGGTCTATATGGGAGATGACGTCGGACACACACAACAACCAACTGGCAATTGTTTTGCCCAGGTTTTCTATATTTAAAAGTCAAAGGCACGATTTTTAGTGGGTTTTTTTTATGTTGTATTGACACCCAGTACCTGTTTTTGGATAAAAGGGTATATTGACGATATTAAATTTGATAAGAGAAAGCAATGCAGCACATCCCTACAGGGGAACATTTCTTCATCATTTCAAGTAAAAAACGCTTGGCGACACGTAACTTGAGGGCAAGTGGCTTGACCTTTCACCTTAAACACAATTTTGATTTGTAATATTTTAATAAAAAACGAAAATAATGGTTACTAAACCGACTTTTTCAAAGGACGAATAATACTTTAAAGATGGTTTTAGGGTATTTCCCTGTCTGCCATTCCTTTTTATATGCACGGTATTTTATTTTGCTACTTTTATTTTTGTTTAAGGGGAAAGGAAATTCAAAGAGTTTGGCGTCGAGAGATCGCCGATCTCTATATAAATATTTTATTAGTAAGTAGATAAAATGTGTGTGAATGCGAATGTTGACCTTGCCGAAAGGCGCCTAAGGTGAAAAACGCAATGGGGGAAACGAAAAGAGAATTTCATGTGTGGGTGATCTATGCTATGCCTTTATGGCCTTTGTGCCCAACAAATTTTGTAGGCTATAAACTTGGCCAGTTAATGCTGTTGTTGTAAAAACGGAGGAAGAAAGAGGACAGGTTCTTGGCAATATCGGCATTGAGACTTGATAAGATAAGTTGGAAGCCCTAGTAACAATGCATACAAAAAGTTAATAAAGGGAAATTTTTCGAAAATGGACAAAGATATAAAATAGATTTAAATAAATAACAAAAAGTTATATAGAAAAACGTAGGATAAATTAGATGAGTGGCGTACCGTACGCAATGGCTTTGCAATTAAAGATCTTAAGGGACCGATCACTTTTATGTTCTATAACCTCAAACGGTGCTTTTGTATCATTCTAAAAAATTAAAAAATAACTGGTTTTTTCTACAGTTACTCTCCTTTAACTGATCGTTATAAAGTTTTTGATATTCTTGACTTAAAAATTTTAAATTTATGCAAATTGTTTCAAAAATTAAACTTTTTTTAACGTTGACTCTTGAAGTCAAGCAATCCACTTGGTTTAAATACAGTTCGATTTCAGTAACGAAATATTTTGTCGATGCCGATGAACTATACAATATATATATACATATATAGTATAAGACTGTACTTTAATTTTAATGGTTTGGCCTGATAAAATTGGAATTCAGGTACATTCTAGGAAAAAAATAGTTGGTTGGAAAGTATTTCACGAGATAAGCATTTAGGAAAGGGTATTTGTTTGTTGTCTTGGTATGGAAAAGACGTTAAAATCGCAGTAGAAATGCCGTTTAAGTAAATCACAAACAATTTGGATTATGATATCCCAAGATATAGACTTGTAACTATATAGATATTATAAAATAGATCGATTGCTCTACTTGACAATATTGCTTACTTATGCAACATTTCAGAGAATATTGATGATTTCTGTGATGAAGTCTTTGCCTTTTTCTACACACAATGAAACAAACGAAAAAAAAATAGAAAACAACGCACAC
The DNA here is from genome assembly GCA_018903615.1 of Drosophila neocordata. Classification (NCBI taxonomy): domain Eukaryota; kingdom Metazoa; phylum Arthropoda; class Insecta; order Diptera; family Drosophilidae; genus Drosophila; species Drosophila neocordata. Next base: position 748,407 of record JAEIGI010000010.1, on the reverse strand, counting down.
TAATTGAAATTTTATGAATCGTAGATAAGAATCATTGTTGTTTTTTATACTATTTCGAGAACCTGCTATACCAGCAATCGACAACTCAAAACCTAGTGATGAACTCATTGCACTAAACATAGAAGGAGAGAGAGAGAGAAAATATGAAATTGTGGAGGAGACGGAGATGAAGATGGATGAGAGTGAGGTGCTAACTAAAGCTCGAAACAAAAATAAAGAGTTACTTAACGAAAATTGTTGCACAAACATTTATATGGAAAAGACAACTCAACGGAAGCAAATGACAGCAAATGATGAGCAGTGAGAACGGATCAGATGGAATATATGTATATATATATAAACATAGAGATACAGATCAAGAGGGGTCAAACAATGGAGACAGCTGTTTGTCATAAACAAATGGCCAACCACTGCATCGCATTTTGAAAAGAGAAAAATATTTGTTTTCTTAGTTGAATTGTCGACTTTGGAATACTCTATAAGATCACTTTATCTCGGCAGCATAATTTTTATTTGATTAGTCTTGATTTGCCGCAAGAACAAAAACAAAGTTTTATTCACAACACTTTTGTTTATTTTTGGAATATTTATTATGAACTTTTCAGCAAACGAAATATGTGAAATTACACATATTCAAAAGATAAATAGGTATATTTTAGCTTGGTAAAAAAGATAAAACTTAATAAATATGCCCTATATTCAGCATCACATCATCATCAAACACAACCAAACTCTTCTGACCCACTGGCAGTCAATTTAACTCTAGAAAAAACAGGGTAGGAATGCAGTCTAATACGAATAAATGTGTATCCTTTTCTTGGGTGGCCAATATAAGACCCATAAGTGCACTTCATTCAGCAAATGTTGATATATATATATATATAGTCATGTGCATATACTTATATATATCTCTGTGTTTGTATTCTGTAAGCACTTTGTCAGAGGCATTCGATTTAACAACAATTTCGTAACTCTAGATGCATTTAATTGGTTTTCAGTCATAATTCTTAAAATGTTTTAATGGGCACCCCCTCCTGCACCATCACATAAGCAATTTTAATTGGTTGGTTGCCATTCATTGGTTTTCATTTTCCCCAAACAGACAGCATTTCCAACGCCCACACACGATATGTTTTCCGATCTTTTGGCTATAATCCGTTTGTCCTCATTTATCAAAATTAGTTCCATAATTAGTTTAAACAAAATATATATAAAGAAAGAATACAGCCAATGGAATATTTGCTTAAATAAGATTTGCAGAGATATTTAGTGGCATTTTAACTAAGTGACACAGATCATTAATCTCATTTTATCTCTGATCGCAACAAGATAATTATCTTTAGCTACCGTAATTTCTTGTCTTCACATTATCTTTTTATCTATCTTTATTATTTTTTAACATTTTTTTTAGATGTCAGCAAAGTAAATAATTTTCCCACGCTTTAATAGGCCGCAAAATGATTTTTAAAAGCTTTTCTTTTTTTATTATAAATTGCAACACTTTTTATCTATTTACTTTTTTTTTTTTTTTGCTTGCTACACTCTTCACTGCACTTTGACAATATGTTGTCTCATATTTTGTTTACGTTATTACTATTATTTTTAAAAATATCAGCGGCACTCGCGCGTTTACCGCGCGTCAAAGTAAAAGCGTCGCAAACGACTGAAAAATTCAATGAAATCCCCAAAGTAAAAAAAGCCAAACGAGCTCCACATTAGATGCGCACATTCTCTCTGCCTCTATTTTCTTCTCTCTCTCTCTTTTATCTCTCCATTTTATTGGCTCTCCCACTGTCTTCCGAATTCACTCTCTATATCTCACTATCAAAGAAATCTCAAACAAACAGTCAACAGGTTAATTTGAAGAGCCGATTTTAAGATACCCTGTAATTAAGGCAACTTATTTAAGTTATTATCTTTCAAGAGTTTTTACATGCATACATACGTATATAGTCAAAAGATAATCTGATTTTAAGCATTCACCCATAAATATCAAACACACAAGATATACATTCAAAGTTTAACAAAATTGAGTCAGAAAACTGCATTTCTAAATTTTAATATACCTTTTCAATCAGCAGTTTACATGGCAATCAAAGAGAGCGAGAGTCAAAGCATGAGTAGAGCCCCAGTACATTCTTCTCTTTCAGTGCTATCGGCCGCTGTAAAAGTTGTTATTCAGTTTTATTTAATGCAGTGAAACATCGCATACGAAGCAGCCAAACCGCAAGAGAAGTGGGAGGCAAACAAAAAAAAACATAAAGAAAGGAACTAGAGAGAAACAAACAAACAAAAGATTGTCAAAGACTTTCTGTGGTGGGAACAGTGACAACAGTGGGAACAGTGCGTAACATTCTACATAAAAACAACACAAAAACAAGTGAGTCACATCCAAGAGAATTATAATGCACAGAACGATCTACAAAGACACGTAGATATAGTAGCTACAGTAGCTATAGGTAAAAAAGAATTCCGTTTCAAAGAGATAAAGAAATATAATTGTAATACAGATTGTTAAATATTTATTAATAATTTATCAAATATTATTGTATTGTGAAACTTTTTGAGAAAGTATTTCATATTACTTTATACATACACACATATGTATAATAGCGATAAAACAAAAGAAACTAAATAACTAAAATGAAAAATTGTTTAAATTTCGTATCATGAATAAACATGAAAGAAAAGGATTGCAGTGGAATGAAAGACTGCCTAGGAACTTGAGAATTGTCAAAAAAATATCCAAGTATCCTTTAATACTGTTGATTGGCCTAACTTTCAAAATCTCAAAAACTTATGTAAGCAATGGATTCAAAAAGAGCAAGTAAAATAGATATTTTCCTCTTGGTTCGGGATTAAAATACATATATAAAATCTTCTATTTATATTGTACATAACTTGTTGAAGTGCATGTCGGAAACCGAACTACAATGATACTTAAAAGCCACAGACATAACTCTCACTGAAATCAAGTCAACTTCAAATTCAACTGCAACTCAAACTCAATTGAGAATAACAGCCAAGTCCAATCTCTCTGAGCTTTAAGATGCAGACATGCAACACAAACACACGCAACTGTCAAGTGGGCAGAGCCATCAATAAAGAGGGCACTCACTAATGGCTGCAAAAAAGCAAAAGGAGTTATAAAAGGAAAACTCTGCAGATGACTATGGGTCTACGTGGGCTACACTACTTTCGAAAACTCATTCATAAAATATGTTTGATAGTGGAACCACTGTGCGTGGGCGACACCAGACGAAACTGGGGCATGAGGTAGGGGGGAGTCAGATGGGTGCATATGATTGTGACCTAGCCTTTAGTCATTTCTTAAGAATGTCTGACAAGTCAGAATGCAACTTACATTTTTATCAAAAAGAGAGACGAAGCTAAAAACAAGCGAAACAAGCAGTAAACAGCCAAAGAATTGTGTCATAAACTGGAGGAAAAATGTTGCTTTAGAGCAAAAAGGCAAAAGATGATATGTGCGACAAAGATGCGAACGTGACACGAAACTGATCGCAAACAAATGCAATAAAAATAAATGTTGCAGTTCGTTTTTGCAAAATGAGTATTCTAAATATATATCAATAAATTTCATGTTTTAATTAAGATAGCTGCTAATAATAAGTACTTAAATTTCAATGAAGATTATTTCAAATAGTAATTGTCAAAAGTATTTATATTATGTATCTTTTATAAGATAAGATAATACATATAATTTATATTTTATGACAGTTAAACGCTTCTGTAATCTTAAATTTGAAATCTTTTTGTAATATTGACTTCTCAGTCGTAATAAAAAATAATTTTTGTAATTTTTGAATTCTTTGTTGATATTCTAAACAATAGAGCATACTAAATTAATTATTTTTAACCATTTATGGTTTATCAACAAAACACAAACTGTTTTACAGAATCGTAAGATGAAATCTCACGCGCTCATCTTTATCCGGAATCAAAGTTTTTTTTTCTGCTGATGATGACTAAAAGTATGCGAGTATGGCTGTGCGTCGGGTTAGCTTCGTTCGCTCAGATCATTAACAAATATTCAGTACCATAGGGCTTATATGCTGGCTGGAATGGCTGCCACACCCTCTCTCACTTTTAATATAACCCAAGGTAAATGATTGGCAAAGATTTCAAGGGGTTAAGACTTATGAATTTCCAAGAATGCGTATAAATCATAAAACTTTGAACATAATGATGACGATCATTGTCATCAGAGATAAAAAGAGGGAACTAAAACATGCATTGCAGCTCAGGTCAATGATAAGAATTTTAAATACAAAAATTTCATTAATCATTTAATGATTCATTATTGCTTAAAGGAAGCGGTGGAGCCACCTGGCGGCGTATAGCATAATTTAAAACTCAATTGGAATACTAATTTAATTTATGTATGTGGCTTAAATAAATTTGACCTTGAGATGGCAACACACGAATTTAACAACCGAAAAAGTGGTTAATCTTGTCGTTGTTGTTGTTAAAGTAATGTTAAATTAACTTACCTAAATCATCCATTTGATAAGAATTTCACTTCGTTCAAATTCCAATTGGATGTGGCACAAACTTTTTTCCAATAAACAGGAACACAAAACAGACACACACACAGTTGACTTTATTTTTTATTGTTATACCAAGAGGCGAAAATTTTAATTCCACGCAAACAGTTTTTCTTCGCCCACCGCCGATGTTGCGACGCGAGTGGCCGCGAAAATTTGGTTTAATTTAATTTAATTTATGTGCAACCAGAAGTAGGACAGGGTAGCGGAAAACGGGAGCCGGATTGGGTAGTCGACGTGCAAGTGAGTAGTCAAGTTGAGGACGAGTTTTATATCGGAATGTTTCACTTTAATTTTGGAGCCAGTCTCGCCGACGACGGTAAACAATTTTCAAGTGTGACCAAATCATATTACAACAACAACAACAGCTGAAATTTGCTTACATCGATTTTCAAAGTTTCGGTATCGGCTCAGACATTGTCTATCGATATACCGCATAGTTTAAAATTTTTTGAATGAATAAATTTGTAAATGTGTTCTTTTATTAATCTAATGTTTTTCTTTCACATTTTTAGAATGACAGAAGAATACCTCATGACACTCACAGATCTCAACGATGATTCTCTAGATTTAATTCTACATCTTTTTGAACTCGACGAATTGTTGACATTATTTAACGAAATCAATCAACGTTTTAATGAAGCCATTGAACGACAGTTTTATAGATTCCGTCACTACGATTTCACTATGCGATTTCCACCAAAACACGATGCTGGCAAACTGCAAGCCCTTGGTCGCCATTTGCAAAGTCTCCACATCAGTGTGGGCTATTCGATTGATGAAAATGACATTATACCTCTTCTTCAACCACTCTGTCAAGGAGCCGCTGAGACTCAAAATTTACGAGCTCTCAAATTGGATCATGCCAGTTTCACCTTGAATTATGTTAAAACTATTCAGTTAGTAACTCCATTTCTACGAATTCTCGATATGAGTAATTGTGATGTAAGAGATCATATGATTGTGCGACTACTGGAAAAAGCTAATAATCTTCAACATATTGTCTTTCTTAATATATACCAATTAACAGGCGAAAAGCATATGCAGCCGCATATACTAAGTCGCCTTTCAAGTTTAAAACTAATCTGCATCATGATAATCGGAAATTTACCTTACCAACTGGAGAAATTGAGTATTCAATTTCCCAGTATAAGTTTTGTTGTCTACGACACTGTAGCATGCAATTCTTATACAACATACGGTCCACCAGTTGGCGTAGACCAAAACCACAAATGGTATCATGAGTACTTTAAAACCGCTTAATATTTTTTCTGTGCACTTAAGCAAATAATAATAAAAAACAAAACTCTTAAAGAAATATGGGTAATGTTAATCTATCGATTTTAAAATACTTTGGCCCACCCTAATGTACATGCTGACAATAATCTGGTCACATTGGCAGGACAGCCGGTTCAACATTTCACAAAATTTGCAAATTTATAAATAATTTTAAAAGACAAAGGAAGTACTGGCAACAATATGGTAGTTCGCCCTTACAACGAAGAGTTAAGGTATCTGGAGAAGATCAATGACCATTGTTGGCGCATTAAGAAGGGCTTTCAGCCCAATATGAACGTGGAAGGATGCTTCTATGTCAACGAGTAAGAGGTTTTCGGCTAACTGCTTGAATTGTTCATTTTTAATGCTAATATTGAATGAAATAAATATATCAACAGGCGCCTAGAACGGCTTATGCTTGAGGAGCTAAAGAATTCATGTCGCCCCGGAGCTGTGGGTGGATTCCTGCCCGGCGTAAAGCAGATTGCAAATGTAGCGGCCCTTCCTGGAATTGTTGGACGCTCAATAGGATTGCCAGATATACACTCGGGCTATGGTTTTGCTATAGGTAATATGGCAGCATTCGATATGGATAACCCACTGTCTGTAGTTAGTCCAGGAGGAGTCGGATTTGATATTAACTGTGGTGTGCGTCTGCTACGGACAAATCTATACGAGCGGGATGTACAGCCAGTTAAAGAGCAACTGGCTCAATCGCTATTCGATCATATACCTGTGGGAGTGGGCTCAAAAGGTATAATTCCAATGAATGCCAGAGATTTGGAGGAGGCCTTGGAAATGGGTATGGATTGGTCACTACGCGAGGGTTACGTCTGGGCTGAAGATAAAGAGCATTGCGAGGAATATGGGCGCATGTTGAATGCCGATCCCGCAAAGGTCAGCATGAGAGCCAAGAAGCGTGGTTTACCGCAATTAGGAACCTTAGGTGCGGGTAACCATTATGCGGAGATCCAAGTGGTGGATGAGATTTTTGATAAATGGAGTGCCTCAAAAATGGGCATTGAGGAAAAGGGACAAGTTGTGGTAATGATCCATTCCGGCAGTCGCGGTTTTGGCCATCAAGTAGCCACTGATGCTCTTGTTCAAATGGAGAAAGCCATGAAGAGGGACAAAATCGACACAAATGACCGCCAATTAGCTTGTGCTCGCATTAGCTCTGTGGAGGGTCAGGATTATCTTAAGGCAATGGCCGCAGCGGCTAATTTTGCCTGGGTTAATCGCAGTTCAATGACCTTCCTAACCCGGCAGGCGTTTGCCAAAATGTTTAATACCACACCCGATGATTTGGATATGCATGTCATCTACGATGTGTCTCATAATATTGCCAAAGTTGAAAATCACATTGTCGATGGCAAGGAGAGAAAACTGCTGGTGCATCGCAAGGGCTCTACTCGTGCCTTTCCACCACATCATCCTTTGATTCCTGTCGACTATCAATTGACTGGGCAACCTGTACTCGTAGGCGGAACAATGGGCACTTGCAGTTATGTTCTAACTGGTACCGAACAAGGAATGAAGGAAACATTTGGTAGCACTTGCCACGGAGCGGTGAGTTTTTTTTTTTCTTTTTTGATCTAATCATAAAGAAGTAACAAAATTAATTTATCTTTACAGGGTCGCGCCTTGTCACGTGCCAAATCTCGTCGTAATCTTGACTATAAAGAAGTCTTGGATAAACTGGAACAAACTGGCATCGCAATACGAGTAGCCTCTCCCAAGTTGGTGATGGAAGAGGCTCCGGAGTCCTACAAAGATGTTACCGATGTAGTCGACACTTGTCATGCGGCGGGTATTAGTAAGAAATGCATTAAACTGCGTCCCATTGCTGTTATCAAGGGTTAATGTCAACTCGATAGAGTTGAGTTATTTATTTTTTTGTGATTTTAAATCAGAACTGATTTTTTAGAATTATTAAAAAAAACATTCGAAACATAATGAACGCTCAGTTGTGATTTCAATGCTGTTACGAAGTATTTGGGGAAAAATAAAAATGAAAAAACCCAAAAATGGACACTAGGATTACCCGAAAAACAGCTGACATACTCCTCCTATAAACTTGGTATTATAATTCGTCTCATATTTTCCAATTTTAAGTGAATCAGAAAAACTCAAACGTAATGATTTGAATACCATCTCTGATTGTGCTTGTTCTTTCCACTGTAACAGAAAATTCTGTTAATTTAACAGCAATGTTTGCCATCACTGTTAATAGTAAGCCGACACTCCATTCAGTTGGACTTCGTTTTTGTTTTTTTCAACGGCGCGGCGCGTTGTTTAATTTATTTTTCCCCTTTATTCCCAATCATTTTAATTTTGTTGATCAAGAGCTTAATTATCAAAGTGAATGTGACTGTCGTTTATAAAAACGTAAAAACTATTACAATTTCAAAACAAGAGAAGAAAAAATTATTACGTTTTACGCTTCTTAGTTGGAAAGTAGAAACAGGGGGGTTAGTGGGGGAGTAGAAAATAAGTAATAAGACAACAAAATGACAAACATGCGCCCACCGCAGAAATCCAAACTACTGAAGGTCGTCATATTAGGCGATGGAGGCGTGGGTAAATCGGCTCTACTTACACGTTTTGTCTCGAATCGGTATGAGGAAAATAATTTCCACACAATTGGAGTGGAATTTATGAACAAGGATATTATAGTGGATAACGAAAGATATACTCTACAGGTGCAGTAAAATGAGTGAAAAGATTAAATAAATAAAAAAAAAAAACCGAAAATTTACTTATAAATATCATTTATTTATTTATTTAATTGTGGTTGATTGGTTATATGGATCGAATGGCATACAATTGAAGCGTGATTCCCTTACTTTTCCGTCCACCCCCGTCACTATTAACCGGCATTTCGTGATTGAACAACGATTCGTCTTTGTTTTCAATACCCTGTAATTGGTTACATGAACATTTACAAAATGTTTGTATTTTGCATTACTTTGATCTTATCTGAAGACTTTTAATTTGTAGCCCCATGTGTTATCTAGGCAGATCTAGCTCTTATATGTATGTACATATGTATATTTATACACAAAATAAGGTCTGAAAAAGTTTTGTTGATTAAGCAGATATTGAAAAACCTTAGTTGCTAGGATATTTAAACGAAAGTCATTGACATGGTTAAATTTTTGATGTGTCAGGAAAAATATTTGAGTTGAATGTTTACCAACAATTACAGTTGGTACAGGGTACTATTAAGTCGGTTATTTTCAATTAAATTGCAAATATTTCGTTGCTTTTGATGTAGTGCTCTTTATATACTATATTTGCTTCTGATCGCCATCTATCCCACACATACACGCACACATAAACATCAACAATGTAATTTGTTGTCAATTAACGTTCAGTTTGCAAATAAACATGCATACATATAAAAAAAACCCTTCAACTTTAGTCTTTATCTTTTCTATCACCTCCTGTTTTGCTCTCATCTCTCCACTACCTCTCCAACAATACATTTATGCTGTCGTTTTCCATTTTCACACTCTGTCAGACTCTGCTTCTGCTGGAATAGCTTATAAATATTTATAAATTTCGAGCTTTACCAAATGAGTAAGCAAAATATTGCAATAATGTCAGCTAAACGGCAACAAAGTCATTATAATCGACTAAAGCGATCGAATTGCTATATTGTAAGGGGTGCCTATAAACCAAGAAAACTAACTAATGCAAAGTTCACCTCTGAGTAAGCGGATCGAAATTTATTAAATTACCTTAAAAGATGTCATTATTTACGAGTATTATACAAAGTTACTCATTGGCAAGGTGAAAATCAAACAAATTAGCTTAACGGTTGGTTGCTTAACAACCAAAAACATAAAAAACTTATATGCCGTAAAAAACAATTGTCAAAGAAGAGTGGTCAAAAAACTAAAAAGCTCTATTTGAATTTGCTCATACAGTGAAGCAGCTGTGTAAAAAAAACGCTCAGGTTACCTATTAAGGAAAATTCTAATAAGAAAAACCATAAAACCATATCCCTAAGGCAAGTTTACCAAAACTACATTGTTTATTTTGAGTTTTTTAAATAATTGAATTCACTTATACATAAAAGGCAATATATATAGAATTTTTGGTGCATTCATCATCAGATCAAATATTTGGGCATTTCCTTAAGGGGAAATAATTCCTTACATTCTTAGCTTAGGCAAAGCAGATAAGGTGGCATTTCCCTTAAGTTCCCGAAATCCATTAGCCGCTGTCTGGATGAGTACTAAAAAAAACTCTCAGCTGTTATAACAAAGGTTTTAACCTTTCGATAGATAAGGATTATCGCATACGTATACAAAATTTATCAGACATCGAATCAATAACAAGATTTCAATAAGCGACAATAAAGTTTATCAATTATTAGACAATATAGTTTGCAGTGTCCCTAGGTAATGGCAAACAAAAACTTACAAATTATTTGTAACTTTTTAAATATTATAAAATAAAAATTTATATTGTATGATTCTATTTATGGGATAGAAATAACTTCTCAGTTGTAGAATCTTCAAATATTTGTTTTACCACTTATTCATTTGGTAAACATGTTTTTTTTTTAGGTCTATTGAATTCGCTTTCTTTGATCTATAAGAATTCGGTTTTTGGCAACTACAAAAACTTAAATGGTTTCTAAAGGTCACTAAGACTTTGTTGCCCTATTTTGCCTTATTTGCTCATATGACTTTTTAAGACAGACAACATTTGTTTTTTGTTTGGCTTATCAGTATTTCGACTTTATCAGTTATTTGGTTTGTCTTTAGTCCAAAGCTTTCATTATTTAAAAGTAGCTACAAACATACAATTTTTTTTTAGTTAATACAGTGTGTAAAATGTGAAGTCAGTGAAAAGAAGACCTATGATTTACTATATAAGTGTTATTTTTACTTGCCCATCTCATCCAATCTAACATTTGTCGGCTTCCATAAACTTCCCACAGTTGGGGCTCAATAAAGAGAAAAAACGATGAAAATTTCTATGGAAAAATTAATTGAAAGTCAATAAAAGATAATTTAATATTTGCACATATATATATATTGATAGATATGGGATACAGCTGGACAGGAACGATTTCGTGCCTTACGTACACCCTTTTATCGGGGATCAGATATATGCCTGCTATGTTACGCTTTGGATGATCGGGATAGCTTAAGAGGATTGGGTATGTGGCGTAATGAGTTTTTGAACTATGCGGACGTGAAGCCGGACAAATTTCCATTTATAGTGGTGGGGAATAAGGTGAGCTGATATATACATATATATATGAAAATATACCATATGCACATACTATATCGTATGTCTTTTTTTTTGCAGAATGACCTTCAGCCCCAACAACGGCAGGTTAACTCAGAGGATGTTAAACAATGGTGCACAGAACTTAATATTACCACCCACATTGAGACCTCCTCGAAGACGGCCACAAATGTAAACGATGCCTTTATACTAGCCCTGCGCCAGTGGAAACATATGGAGTGTGTAGCTGAAGCGGAGCTGCGTCAACAGAATGGTGATACCATCGATTTGACTCGTCCCATACGACTAATACAAAGACGCTACTGTTGCACAGGCGGTGGAGACGGAAGCGTTGCTAGTCGCCGTTTATATGGTGATGATGATGATAATGATGATGCTTCTATGCGTAGCCCATCAGCCTCGTCCTCATTGTTTGGACAACAGCGAAGTGCAACGAAGTCGCCATCGACCAATTATCGACTATAAACAGACAAAAGAAGACACAGAGAGAACGTAAAAGAAAAGTTGTTAATGTCTAAATAATTTCAATGTCTTTAAGTCAATGACTCAATGCATTCCTAACTGAAAAGCAAGGAGATATCCATAACTCAGACCAAAAACTTTTACAAATCTTTTATAAAAAGTTAGTCTACAGAAGCTAGATTCGTATGCAACAGAGTCTATAACATTTTGTATAACAGAATGCTTAACAGTTGCTCACGAACTAGAAATTGAACAACGGATTAAATAAAATTAACATTTTGTTGCCAATGAGAGAATTTCGTTTTCTAGCTGTCAGTTGCATGCAACAACAAATTTAAGAAAAATATATTTAATCAAGTGAGCGGCATTTATTAAAGTTTTGTAACTGACATGTGGTTAACAGTTATCTATAACAGTGGTTTTCGTTTAAATTGGACAGCTGTGCCCTTAACTCCGCCTACTGTTAAATTAAATTTTTTAATAGTGTTGCATACACTAGTATATTTGAGACACTGTGTATAACAGTTGCACCTCAAGTAAAAAGACGAATTAATTCGAATAAAATTTAAAAATTGATAAAACTGCAAACATAAAAAATAAACCAATTGAAGTATAGATAGTTGAATATTGAAGTATAACAGTTTTAGAAACTTATCATTTTATCCTAATATAAATACGCTTAAGACAATTATGTTAAATATACAACATGTATTTATGAATTTTAACGTATTGTGTTTCAATATTTGGGCGTAACATGGTCTAAAATGTCTTCTAACCATTCTTATTATTTCTCCTAATCGTAGAATTAATATATAAAACTTTAATTGAATTGACGGTCGTTTTTTTAGGCTGTGTATAATGTAATCTTATTTCTATCTGTCCTAATCGAACATATAAATATGTATGTACGAACATATAAGCGATTATCGATTTTAACTTTCGAGACGTAAACACCTAAGGTAAAAGTAATAATAATAAACCATCCTAGTCCTGGTCAGTTCTATATAAAAAAAGAGAGAAACGAGGCAGGGCAGTCGTTTTCAGAAATGAAATTATTAGAATTTTTTATAAACACGATTTTAAAAACCCCATTAAGGTTGTTTGTAAAGTTTTATACGAAAATATGTCATGTGAACCGAATTCATAGGAAATGGAAGTCTCCAAATTGGCTTATAAATCAAAAATAATTTAAATTGGCTTATAAAAATAATTCGATTTTCATTAAAATTGCTATTTTTTGGGTGGTAAATCACTGATATTCCATATTCATCAAGGAGGATCAAAAATGGAGGACAGCAATTTGTATATGTATGTATCCGATGGCATCGCCTTGATAAAAAGGTCTGATATATATCTGATATTCGATACATACCAAAATTTCATAAATATCGAATTTTGAGGAATCAAAAATAATATATATACATATAACAAATATTTTAATGGATAGAATACCAAAGGTATAATTATTATTGATACAGAACCACTGTGTATAACAGTTTCAATTCCAAAAAAAATTAATGAAATCATACAAATATGATATATGTAGGAAAATATAAAACAAAGACTTTTCTATATATTGAAGTATAACAGTTTTAGAAATTTATTATAACAACATGATATAAATACGCTTAAACCCGTTTTAAATGTACATATTTATGTATATAATATATGCATGCCTAATCTGTAAAATATTGCATGTCTAATATAATTTTGTTTCTTTTTTGTTTTTGTTTTTTATGACTAAGGGAGGCAAACTCTAGGCGGTATTTCACTTACTGGTCAAGCGTATAGTACAACATAATTAATGCTTATCTATTAGATATGTCTAACTTTTGGATTTTGTAATTCAATATTACGGGGAATTATCACTTGCTGTAGATCACGTGCTCTCCTGCTCTCCTCCCCACGGCAATTGTTTACTTTCACTTCTTTTTATAGCCATAGGAATTAATGGCATCGAATTCGCTATCGCACATAAGTAACAATTCGTACCACTGATCACCATCAACACGCTTCAATTCCAAAATGCCACCGTAGCAAGAGGGTAGAACCTTTGGTGACATATACTTGTGTAGGGACTCACGATCAGTGCCATGGAATATGATACGACTGCGAAGCTTCTCGCGCAAGAAGGGCTTAAATAGAGCAAAGACCACATTGAAAATCTTTGGCTGGTTCACAATATGAATTGCCTTGATGCGTAACGGTACTGAATCCTGGAGCCAGTCCACAATACGTTTAGCAAATGGTGGAGTAAATTGCCATGTCTGTTGAAGACTTAAGCCATCCATATCAAAGATAACTACCGCACCATTAATCTGGGTCTCGGGTTCCAACATAGCGGCCTCCAAAAAGATGACAGCTCCCTTAAACACTTCATCCAGTGAGACCTGTTTGTGCTTCCAGCGCTCTGTTGATAATGGATTAATATACATGATTCTGCAATACAAAGATATATTTTCACTTACTGCCCAGCTCCAGTACCAATATACGACGACCACATTGATCTCTATTTGGGAATACAGTTAGTATATTGTGCTTAAATATATTGGATTCCTTGGAAGGCTTCAAATCGGCATAGACATCTGCATGTTTCACCTTAAAGGCATAGTAGCGCTTAATCTAAGTATTGAAAAATGAATAATATATAAGTTTTATCATTTTTATAATGCATTTTAAAATATTTTACCAAATCTCGAGCACTCTCTGGATAATACTTGCAGGGACGCAGAAAACGTATTAACCATTCATCATTATCTTTTGGATACAAGAGATCGGTTTCCTCTGAAAACACACACAAAAGATAAAAATAAGTTCAATCAATTTCATATTTAAAGATATAGAATCAAGATATAAGATCACGAACATTTGAGTAATTACTTTTATATCTTATGATATAACATTTGTTTTAATGGGCGTAACTCGCTAGACTTATATTTTGATTGAATGTCTCGGCTATGTCATTAGATATATCAAATTATTGCATGTTAAAACTTTAAGTTTAACCTTTAAACGAAAATTATTATGTTACTATAAAGTAGACATACTAAAGTCAAATGTAAAATCATAATATTGTCATAATCTACAGTATTCGACCGACAGTGCTCATTAAATTAATTCTGACCTTTTGATTGAATTCCATTGATCATTTAATATATATCTTTTCTATATATCATATAATCATTTCTATATATCTATTAAGTTATCTATAATAATTTTTATATATCATTAATTATTTCTATATATCATATAATCATTTCTATATATCTACCATATTATGTTTTCAATTTGCAATTTAACCCAACAGAATGAGATTCTCAGAGTGTTATCCCAATAACTTTGAAAAATACCTTTAAAATTTGGAAAATCATTTGCCTAATATTAAGGGATTATACCATAGTTAAGAGGCTGAAAAATCTTTTTTCAGAAACATTTTTTATTATTTTAAATTACGACTGATGGTTTTTTAAATGACAGGTTCTCTTAGTATAAAAAAATGTACACCTCTCCTGTTGACGACGTCCATAAAGACCTCTATTTATAGGATTTCTGTACTTTAGAATATCCGAAATTAGGAATTTATGTTAGATTCTTTCAAAGGATTCAACGTTTTAATAACTTTATTTTGGATTTTTAACAAAATGGTGTCTTTAAAAAAAATATTATTATTTACGCTTCGAATGTTTTAAAAAGTCATATTTATAAAACTTTTAAATCATTTTTCTTTGCTTAATTCCTAAAACCTAACAAGATTGGTTAAAAATATAAGAATTTATGAGTCCAGCTTATCTTTTTATACTTTGGTGTATGATGCAGAAAAGTTTTTGATACTTTTAGAAATAGTGTAATTCTATTAATATATTAAAATCAATTTATAAATCGGTTGAGTGATAAGTAGTCCAATTTCAATTGTAAAGTTTTATCACTTATTTGAAGGTGAAATTCAGTAAAATCAACAAAAATATTTAATTGTTTTTATTTTTGGAACTCCCTGCGTATCATCCCTTCACCCAAAAGTATATAAATTTAATATATAACAATTACATTTTTGACAATAGAGTCAAAATTTTGTAACTTAATGGTTAAAATTTAACTTGAAAAGTAAATGGAACACTGTCACAGTAATAGACAAAATTTTTAAAAGTTTTCCCACAGATTTTTAAGATTATTTTAATAAGCAATTCAATGTGAATCACAACGATATTTTCCCACAACAATTTAAAACTTTGGGAGAAAAAGAGTCTAAAGTTTTGTAAGTAACTTACACATAATTGAAGGTGGCCTTACGAAATATCTGAAAATATTTATCTGAAAATTCTTATTCACACAAAAGTATATCATTGTAATATGTAAAAATATTTCAACATAAAGTTAAAAACAATTAAAATTTTGTAAATAAAGTCAAAATTTTGTAACTTTATGGTAAAAGTTTAACTTGAATTACTTATAAAAGTGAACTCCGTCAGATAAATGGAAAACTGACCCAATCATAGACAAAATTTTTAAAACTTTTCTCATAATTCAAGATTGGTTTCCTCTGTAATTCAATCACAAAGATATTTTCCCACAACATTTTAAAACATTTGAAAAAAAAGGATTACAGTTTAAACTTTAAACATATCCGCCTTAATAATGTTTAATTTTTTACAAAATAAAAAAATTATTAAGAAAGCAGTTTCAACTTACCCTCCAATAAACGTTTCAACTCCTTTGTGGCTTCCCTTTGACGTTCCGGAGTCTCACGAAGCTCCTTAAGGGCCACCTCCTTAGTCTGGGCTGTGGGTTCACCAAGCTCAAACTCTAACTTGAAATCACCCAATTGGACTGAGGGCAATTGATCAATATCGGACAGCATGGTAGGTACTCCTGAAAATAATTAAATAGATTGAATGGGAATTATTAGTTATGTGCAATTAGTGGCTTCCAGAGTTTAATCCAAGATGAGATCAAAGTCTTCTCAAGTAACTAGAAACTAACATTAATTGGCAATTAGTTTATGGGGAAAAAATAATTACTTACTCATTTTGCCGTCTTTTTTTTATATTGTTTATTTATTGTTTAATTTTAGTTTCTTTGTGTTTAATTGTTTATAGCTGGTTCGTTTATTTATTTATATCTTTTGTTGCATTCAGTAGATACTAATGAAATTGAATAAGATGAAACCGGCTAGCTATTGATCACTGACCTAACCTTCACCTTGACATACGCAAATTTGCAAATAACGGAAGATGTTATACAAAAAGAAGAAGGAAATGGATTACTTTATTTATTTTTGTTTTTTATTGCAAATGCAGTTTGAAGTTTGTTAAGGTTTTTTGTATTTTATTTATTGCTTATACTATTATTTTTTAATCTAAAGTGTTTTCTATTTAAATTAATAAGCCTTGAACTCAAAGTTTTGTACTTTCGACTGGTTCTACTGGAATTAATTCTAATTGAACAAGTTTTCTGTTTCGATTCAGATGTTTTGTTTTTAAAGATTAAACGATCCTTGAACTGAATTCTCGTATTCCTGACTGGTTCAACTTGAATAAATTCTGGTGGAACGAGTTCTATGTTTTTAATTATTTGGAGGTTTCCAATTACAGATTGAGTGTGTACTCAAAACGATATTATTTATAATATAATTAATAACTGATTGACATTGAATCACTTTTGATTTGGTTTGCTTCTCCTTCTCTTTTGTCTTTTTTGCAAACCGTCAACTTATGAATTGTTAATTTCTGTCTCGCTTATAATTTAAATAGTACACAAAAAAACTGACTACTACTATATGAGAAAAACTTGTTTTTTATTACGAATCGCGATGATGAGGAGCGTTCGAAAGATAAACCACGACAAAACAACGATGCGTGCAACGGAGTCAAAAGCGCAGATGAAACTGTTGCTACCAAAAGCGCGTTACGGAGATTTTATGCCATGCTCCTAAGCTAAGAATATAAAAAAAAAACTGGAAATTGTACTCAGATTTTGGGTTTTTTTTTTTTTTTTTTGTTTTTTGAAGAGAGCAGTAATAGATTAAGCTGAAGCTGAGAGAGCTGGAGACGGGTCTAAAGCTAGTGAGCTTGGTGCATCACATTGGGAAATTATGCCACTGAAAGCCGGTTTAGGTTTTGCTCAGCTGTTACTGGTATAACCCTTACAATCACACAGTGGTACAAGATCAGCTAATTAAGAAAATTAATAGTAAAGGAAATGCCTTAAAATATGCAAGCTAGTCTAAAAATTAAATTAAAAAACTTTTATTAATGATTGTATATTGATTTAAAATGCATAATTTTGAAATTGGTCCAATATTTTGCTATGCCAAGCCAGGAATTTTGCATTTTTGAATAAAAGAAGCAATTGATTAGGATTTTACTAGAAAAACAGGCAGAGTTACTTTGTGTTTTAAAAAGAAATCCATAACTTTAGACAATTTCCATTACTAAGAAGTAATAACTCAATATTCTTAGGCATTCTTTATATATTTAATTAGCCCTACCGATTTTTCTGAAATAGATCTATGTTACGATTAACAAAACTAACTTTTAAAAAGATTAAATTTCAATCCTGTTTTTGGTGTGTTATTGCTACTCGATCTACCAAATAATATCTTTATTTAAAAAATTTGGAATCTAAAATTGTTCAATGATAAATTTTCACTTAAGCTTTCATATAAAAAAGTTATCTTTAAGAACCTTTGAGCTTGATATACTGGCTTGATAATTAAAATAAATTTTTTTTGTTTTTTGTTAACACTGTTAACCACATTTTATAATTTATGTACTGGTATTTTCTTTTCATTTAATTATAATAGGGCAAGTTTGCAACGTTTCTCCAGTTATAGTATATAGTAATTACCCATTTTTGTGCTACCTATAATGAATGTATCTCAGTATATATTCGACCCTGAAGCTTTGTACTCTCGGTACAATGTTGGATTTCAATCCCATCAACCACTCACAGTCACTCTCTAAGCCAATTAGTGCTTACACCTGTCCAATGTACAATTTTGCCCATTAAATACATATGGAATACTTTATATTATTAACACGTTTCAAAGCGCTAAGCAGAAATGGGCATGGACACTATGTTTCTCGAACTAAATCACGATCACACGTGCGTAGACCAAGCTCCATTCATGGTTTATAGTCTTACTCTCGCTCTCATATTCAGTTTCAAGTTTTTGGTCTATTTTTGTTACCAAAATGAAAACGAAAAAAAAAAAAAAACCGAAACCAAACACATGAAACCAAAATAATATTAGTTTGAACTTGACTCTACTAAACAAGAGCTAAAAGCTGAATGCTATATAATAATGCTGCTCAAAGAGAGGAAGAGAGAGAGCGAGAAAAAGTCAGCGAGGGAAAGGGTGAGAACGAGAGGAAACGTTGATAATGATTAAGCTGCAGATGCTAGGGAAAAAACTCAACTTGGAATCTTTAGAAACGGTTAAAGACCGAATGCAATGTCAACCTATGCCCTTCAAGTTTTGGCAACAAAAAGAAGAAGAAAAAGAAGAAGTATTACTTAAGGAGGTTATAAAAAACATGACAATGACAAGGCCAAGTCCAATGTAAAAAAGTACTTTGACCTTACATGGCAAAACTTAAAAAAAAAGAAGAGATAATGAACTGAACATACAAACATTGTAAACAAATGTAAAATCCATATATATGTACATACATACATATATTGATGTAAACTAAGTAATCAGATACAGGTACAGTAAAGTGTCTAATGAAATCATTTTCGAATTGCATTAAATGTTTATATAAATGTTTTGCAATTATTAATAAAGCAAATCAATTAAAATTATAATTAAATATTAATGAGAATCAAAAGCGAGTTAAAGCTGGGCTTTGTCTATATAAATTTTGTATATATGAATATACTAAATATTGGGATGTTTGAAATACAAACAAATCGTTTTTGATTCGATCTTGATTATTTTATCAATTAATATATATCACAAGTTGTGGAAACTGTCCTAGATGAGACCTTTGAATCTTTTAAACTCCCTTG
Source organism: Drosophila neocordata (assembly GCA_018903615.1). Classification (NCBI taxonomy): domain Eukaryota; kingdom Metazoa; phylum Arthropoda; class Insecta; order Diptera; family Drosophilidae; genus Drosophila; species Drosophila neocordata. Next base: position 728,827 of record JAEIGI010000010.1, on the reverse strand, counting down.
TATTATATTTAATTATATCGATTTGCTTTATTTTATATGGATTTTCATTAGGAAAACTATTGACGTGGGACTATGAACCCAGGAAAATCCTTTTTTAACTTAGCACAACATTTACATAAAATCATTTTATAGATTTCCTTTTGTAGAATAATTGTACAAATAGTCTAAATAAACACATTTTTCACAGCTGAGAGTTTGTACTATAAAATCCCTTTAACTTAATTTGCATGCAGTACAACTAAAACAGGTTTTACTGTACATATACATATATGGGGCCATGTATTGCCACAGTTTGACAAGTGTATTGCATATATGTATAGATATATGTACATAATTATATAAATTTATATATATTTTTATATATTTGTATATTTATCTCACCCGATTCACATGCCATGGGCACTAAGAGGGAATTGCAGGCTACAGTAGTCATCATTGCTATGACTAAACCAAAAGCCGATATAGACAATAGAATCTCTGAGTTGTAGTTGTGTTGAATGCAATCAGAAAGACAAACTTGTTGAATTTCGCACACAAATTACACGCCGACACTTAAAATTTTACGTATGGCAAATAATTAATAAGTAAGTATATTATGAACACTCGTATAACTCAAAAATGCATTAACTAGTGAAACTTTAAAGACTCCGCCAATATGTTGTTAAATGAGTCAATGCCAACAATAAATGAACTTTACATAAAGTTGAGTGTATGTTCGTATAACAAAAAAGACTTTCGTAGAAAAAGAACGAGAAGAAACGAATGGGAATGTAAAAAGGGAAAAGCAAAAGAATGCCGCCAGCGACAAGCAACAAGTGCTTAGACATTGAAAGTGTAATGCGAAGCATGGCAAAAAAGAAACACAAGAAAACCAAGTGGAAGCAAAAAACATTAAACCGAAATACGTTAAGATTTAAAAACAGAAAAACAAACTTACCAAACACACAAAGCTTTTAGCTTATCCAGTTATAAGTAATACGATAATCCTTGTGTAAGCTCTCGAAAATCAAAGCTCTGCTTTGTTATGCTCTAGTTTGGTCTGGCTACGTTTAATAACTGAAAATATAAAACAACTTGACAAACGATTTTATAGACGACCCATCAAGTACACGCGCTATGAAAAGTAAGAGAAAGAGAGAAAGAATGATATATGTATATATATAATACATAAAGCTAGTTTTATAATAGGTCATTAAAGCAAGTGTCAGCATAAGCGTAGAATGATGTTTTTAAGTGCCTTTTTTCGGTTTGTTTTTATATGTACAAGTCAAGTTCAGCAATGAGATGTAAGCAATGTCAAATGCCAATAAACTTAAAAATGGGTGGAAAACTTAAAAGCAAACAAAATTACAAAAAAAAAAAGATTTGGGAAATCAAAACTTTTCCTGCACTGTAATGGTATTTCACTGTTCAATTTAAGTATAATAAAAATTTTATGTTTTTTGTTAACCTTTTTAAACTTATGGATGTAATTCAACTGTTTTGTTATTTAAAAAACAACTTAAGGTTTAAAAGTTTTTAATTCCCTTACACCTGTTTGCTATTAAAAAACACGTTAAAAGCTTTTAAATTTTGAATAATATTGATGATACATTTTAATTTGTTAAAGTTTTTTTTTGTTGATATCATTAACAGTTATAAATTTCATAACTAAATTTTTATTGGATTCGAAATTTTAATTCACTTTCACTAATTCTTTTGCACAGTGCACAATTGACTAAGCTTTAGCACCATTAAAATTGTTATAAAAGTTTAATTATAAAATAATTCAATTCGTTTCGATAAATAATCTTTACCCAACAGCACTTTACACAATACATAAATGTAATTAAATTTGAACTTTTGAACGAACACAGCTTTATAGATAACTAGTTTAGGTTTAAAGCTATATGTAAGCCTAATCACCAAGTCTGCCTTCTCGGTTTATCTGCATATAAGTTTGTAGACATAAAACTTGTTAAAAATCTCAAACACACAATAATTGTAATCGTTTTAATTACTTTGTTAGCTTATGAAAACGCGCTCACAATATTAGCTACATATATATATATTTTTTTTAGTGTATATAAATAAAGGAAATGTAGCGAAGTTGAGCTTGAGCGACTTGCGTGTTCACGTTCAAATGTTCAACTGACGAAAATGCAGACTCATTTGCCTTTTAGTTTCAAGCACAGGCAATTAATTAAGTATTTCACTTGTATATTTGTATTTCAATTTACTTTGCGCCCATTTCTGCAGTTCCCTTTTTGATTAATGAAGCTACGTCAGCTATACAAAGTCTAAACGGAATTTCGTTGCCAGTTGCAATTAGCACATGCAAAGGTTCAGAATCCAGTTTTAAATAGTTCTTCATATCTACAAATTGGTTTTTATTATTTACACTAAAGATTTACTTAAATCTATGACAGTTTATTTTGAGAGTTTTGTGTTTCGTGTTCATCTTAGGGTCCAATAATATCAAATATGTATATGCACTTATGAAATTCTACAAAAATCGATTCCTTCAATTGTATTGTCCATGTATACAGAAAAAAATAACGTCTTTAGATATAGAGATATAAATATATAAATACAAACATACATCTAGGTAATAATTAGCTAAACAAAAGAATAGATATATATATATATATATGTATATTTATATATATATATATTGTGCTTACAAATTGTTGCTAGATATTGCTCCAATATAAAGCGTGTCTCTCTTTGTGTTCCTATCAAGTGTTTTACAGTTTTCAAATAATATGTCAACGATATTCAATGCTTAAGTCTTTAGTGTCTTCCACGAGTGGGGTTTCATTCATATAAGTACAGATCAAATTTTAAATGGAGTATGATAATTAAATGTATGTACATACTATGCATTTGATTCCAGAATTTTATAATTAATTTTTTTTAGCAAGTTATTATGAGTTTATATTAGCCAAATCTATGCCTTTGGTTATCTGGGCTATAATGTAGGCCTCCGGTTTATTTTTAATTCTGGTTTTAGTCCTTTTCCGATTTTTGTATAATCATTTTGGTCGTATTTTTTCATACATAAATTTTTGCAAATGCTTATTATCTGGTTGCATTAGTTTCTTTTTAGTAAATTCAAATTGTGCTAATGCAAATTCATATAAATCGTTTTCCATTTGCCAAATTTTTGTTTTCTGTATTGCTTTTATAGTCGATTCGCTAGGCGGTAATTTGGATGATGTGACACGTAGATGAGATTTATTTGACTTTTGATAATGCTCACGGAAGCCATGGAAGATTCTGAAATACCATATTTAACAAATATAAATATAAATAAAGTATTAAAATAAAAAGATCCACTTACCTGGGAAGCGATCTCTCTAGCAGATCAACAAAATCATACATTTGCTCAGTGACACCGACTAGAAAGTATTCATTGACCAGATTACGTTTGGCCTGATCCAGGGCCCAAACACTGCCGGGTTCCCAGCACTCGGCAGCATGGCCACAAAAGAAAGGAATTTGTAGCCACATGTTTTTCGGATCACAGTCAGGTTGCTTCTGAACAACACACTCATCGAACGTCTAACATGATTAATATAATCATTTATTATTGCAAATGAAAAGTGTTCTTTACTTACAATTTTGTTTCCCGCTTTTTTGCGTACCAAATTAGGGCGATAGTTATCGCCAAAGCGTAAAAAGTAATAGTAGGAGACAAGTCTGTCCAAAGGCTTGCGGATTAAATTAATATAGATTGGTTTATGGGCAATTTGGAATCTGTAAAATCATGGAATATTTTTATATTATTTTAAAATAATTTAAATTGTAATAAATTTAAATGCTCCTTAGATGTTAACTGATTAAATTTTAGTAAAATAAATAGATTTCCTGTAGAATCTTTCATAAAATTAAATGTATAAAGTGTTCATACATAGATTCTATTTGATTGAGTAATAAAAACCAAACGTTTTTAAGGGTATAGATCTTCGGCTTGGTCTAATAAAAGTTGCACTCTACAATATTCATCTTATACGATAACTCTTACTTTGAGAAATCCAAAAATGCCATATGACCATGATAAAGGGCGGGCTTCATTTCATGCCACTTAGTCACGTTCCGTACAAAGGAAATTTGATTTGGCAGCGATAGAACATGCATATTGGCCGTCACATTAATATGCAAGACATGATATTTGTTTAGCTTGCACAGATCGTAGGCAATGTTCACAAAGCTGGTTGAGCCAGTCTTGGGAACACGATTGTATAGCACCACTAGTTGGTCCTCGTAATCAAAGTTATCTAGTGTGGGAGCGGGACCAGACAGCTGAGATTGATCTACTGTTAGTTTGCCCAACGGTTTGAGATCTACATAAAAAAGTGATTATTAGGCATCTTGCATCCCTGTGATTGTAAATTTGTATAAAGATGGTTACAAACCGTGTTCCAGCCGAGTTCCTGACCAAATCCAATAGCCACAAGTCAACAGGCACAATGCAAATAAAACGAATAACCAGGATAACGAAGGACGTACCAGTGGCAACATTCTGATCAGTTTTTTCAACATGCCAGTTGCCGTATTAACTATCTAATTACTTTTAAAATGGCAGCTCATTTTTAAGCAATTATTTAAGCTAAATTGCTGTCGTTGTTGCCATTACTAACATCTTTTTTGTTTGACTTTTTGCAATAAATACTGCAAAGTGTTGGACAACTTCAAAAAGCATATGTTCAGTGTAGCTAACAATCGATAAGCCGCTATCTCGAATATGAATCAATTTAAATAGTGGGAACAGATAATTTTGAAACATTCAAAATTTACTGATAAGATAAACATTCTGTATCAAAACAAAAGCAAGGTGCCGAATAAATTTAGATGCACTTAAACCTTAAACATGTGAAGTCACGGTGTAATAATAATCAGAATTTTTCTATAAAGAATTTGTATAGTATTTGATGAGCCGGTATGTTGTCATATCTTTGCAGTGATGAAGTCAAAGTGGAATATATTTTGAACGCTTTACCCATAGATATGAATCATATTTTACTACAACCGGACCGCATTACCCTGATTTAACGGCGTAATGACTTTTAACTGTTTTAAAGTAAAAGGTATGTATGTATATTAAATTTCGTAAAAAGTACGTAATAGAAAGCATTTCCGAATCCGTAAATCAAGAGTGGGCAGCCAAATTTCGCAAGTGAGCCCGGCAACAACATTTACAAAAAACAACAGTCCGGGTAGAGAAAAAGATCGCGATCGGGAGCCGAACAGCGGTCATAAATGTAAAACAGTCGCGATTGCGACTTGCATATTGTCGATCTCTCGATCGCGACATTTTCGCTGCATGTGCGTCCCGCAAGTACTTCTGCGTCTCTCTGTCCACGAATTCGCACTTTTATGATCTCTGAGCCAAGTGAGTCACTACGTGTCCACCCTTGCCGTAAATTATAAATATTCCTAATCAGTATCAATATTCAAGTCGTCTGTCTGTCTTTCCGTCCGCTCGGCCGTATGAACACCAAGATATCGGAGACTAGAAAAGCTAGAGCTACCAATTTTTGTGTAAACATTTATCTGGTATCTGCTCAATCAAGTAAAGTTTTATTAAAAAATATAAAAAACTTTTATACCTTTGCAAAAAAGATATGTTAATTTTGGTCGGAAGTTTGCAACGCATAGAAGGAAGTATCTCCGACTATATAAAGTATATATATTCTTGATCAGCTAGATCACCTAGGTTTCTTTTTGGTGCAGGCATTGTATATCTCGGAATCATCCCGATCGGATAACTATATCATATAGCTCCCATAGGAACGATCGGTCATGAATATGGATTTCAAGCAATAACTTGGTTGTTTTAAAAGCAATTATCACTAAATTTGGTATTTGTGAGATTTATATACTTTTATATAGTATAGTGAACCGATTCTGATAAAATTTAATGGATATACCATTAAATTTTATCAGAATCGGTTCACTATACTATATAGCTCCCACAGAAACGATCAGCTAGAAAAATGGTTTTAGATGAATAACTTGCTTATTTTAAGATCGACTCTTACCAAATTTGGTATGTGTTAGTTTGGTATACATATATAGAAATATGTTTACTGAGTTTCACTAGAATCTTCTGGACGTTGACGCGTACAATGCGAAGTACGTTCAAGTGGTCCAAGCGACTCCAGGACAGTGCCTGTTACGCGCGAACCCTATCAGACAGCATGCAAAAGACGAAATTAGAACTAACTACGAGCTAGATAGTTAAGAATAAAAGTTTTGAGTTGAAATATAGAAAGCTCTGATCCGATTACATGATAAAGGCGGTTGTAATCGGAACAAAGAACTCGGAAAGGTTCATGTAAAGTATAGTTAGAAATGCAGCGAGTTAAAGTTAGAGGGACATAATTTCTAGTTAATCTACAAGGTACAGTTAGATTAACCTGATTAAGTAAATAAGGGGAATCTATTTGTCCATTCACAAGCTTGTGTATAAACAAAGTACCCAGCATTACTCTACGGTTAAATAAGAAGAAATAATTAATCTAATTAAAAGGAGCAGCAGAATACGAGGGTAGGTTAACATTTCTATCCCAGTTTAAGCCACGAAGCGCAAAAAAAAGAAATTGCTTTTGGACGGATTCTATTTTTATTTAGTGTGATTCATATTGAGGGGACCAAACACATAATCCGTACTCCAGAATTGAGCGAACCAGTGAAATAAAAAGTGTTTTAGTTGTGTAAGGATCATCGAATTCTTTCGACCATCGCTTGACAAAACCAAGAACACTGATGGCTTTACTGACAGTAATAGAAATGTGACGAGTGAAACTTAATTTGTGGTCCATGAGAACACCCAAATCATTGATCTCGTTCAGAGGTTTCAACGGAGTATTATTAAGATAATACGTAACTGATTGGAAGGTGGTTCTATGAAATGACACTGCAATTTGAAACGTTAAGGTTTAATTGATTATCAGACAACAATAATAATTCTGTTGTTGTTAATTATCATGTTGCTTTATGACAATCTTATCAGAACCGATCGGCTACGACATATGTATATATACATATATGGAATGCTGTTAGCAAGAGTGCTAGAATGAGTGACTAATTAAGTTATACATATATAATATATATTTATGAAATCAACTCGTGATATATATGACACATATATGACGTTGTATATATTAGACAGCGATTTTAAGACAAACCTTTGATTGGAACAAAGTCATTAAGTAAATAAAATGAATGAAGCGAGCAAGTCGTCCCTGCCGACTTTAAGTATGCACTGTACCAATTAGAGGAACTTTATAAAATCAGACTCCTTCGAATTCGCCATTAATTCAAAATAAAATTTTTCTCACAAGCGACAGCAACGAACGCATTCTATCTCGCTCACACTACGCAATGTCGCACTGGGCATTTCAGTACAAATTGTATATAGATTTTATTTTAACGAAATTTGGTCAGCTGATACCTTTTGGCCATATTATTGGGTGGGCCAAATAAATATACGCTACCCTTAATATAACTATAGTTATTCGTTTTTCCTAAATTGCGGGGGCGGAAGTGGGCGGTACAAAAATTTGAAACAAACTTGATCTGCGTAGACACTACACGAATTGTTATTGTTATTTTTTCAATTAAAACAACAAAAAACCGACCTTATCAAAGATACAGAAATATACTATATATATATATATATATATATATATATATATATATATATATATATAAGACTGCAAACTTTTGTTTTCGATTCAAATATCCTAATTAATCTTAAAGCTTTTTTTAACTTTGTAAAGCAAAATTCAAATATTTACTTTTTAACAACACAATTTAAGTACTTAGCATTTAATTGAATCATCAACTCTTTAACTATATAATTTAATGTGTAATTATGTCACTTAAGTGATAAGCATTAAAAAAAATTTTCTTATTCTAACAGGTCATGACAATTCATAGAGATAATAAATAAAAAAAAAAAATTAAAAAACTTCTGACCACAAATAATATATGTACCTTTTTTGCAAAACATTTGTCCGGCACTTAACGGTTCGGAACTAATAAAGATAAGAATATTTATAAATAGATTGCCAGCCAATATAATATATTTGTAATATGATATTACATGAACCTAACAGATAAATACCTAGGTCTCCTTTAAAACCTATCAAACTTGAAGATCATGTGGTCTTTATTGGAATAGGCACAGTCGGAGTTCATCCATACTTCTAGTTAAAAGTTAATAATTCCATTTTTTGCATAACACCTCCATTAAATTACGTTTACACCAGCTAAAACAGGGCTAGGATGGACTTCCTTCGACCATGTCCTGCCTCTCTGTATAACATAACAATTAAAAAAAAATTTTGATTAATTTAAACATATATCCAAAATAATAATAATAAAAATATTCTTTGGCATCTGGTTTGTAGAAAATACCGATTAGTTTATTAACCATAAAGGTTTTTTTTTTTTTTTTATATTTATTACAAATAATGAAAAACGTACGTATATATATAAACTATATATATTATAATTTTTTTTTTTTTTTTTTTTTTTTTTACACACAATAGTTACTCACAATCATATTTAGAGCCAATGTCTTTGATATTAGGTCCGCATGGATATAGATTAAATTAGGTTAGGGTGATCAGACTTTCTTGGAAAATATTCGATTTCATAAGTTATAAGTTGTGATACACATAAAGGATAAGATGTCTCCGATGAAACATTAAGTAAACAGAATGTAAGGAACGCTGACGACGATGATAATTATTTTAAGACTGAGTCAAAGATGTCGTCAGGTCTAGCCTCTTAAGAGAAATTCAACGTTTTCAAATTAAAATCTAGAATGATTTGTTTTTTGATGATGTTTTATACAAAATGGGAATTTGATGATAACGTCTTTGTCGCCGTATAAAGGAGAACCTGCTCAATTAAGAACTAAATCCGACGACAGTCTCTAGACTCGGTCTTTTTAAATCGTAGTCAGCTGATAACCTCAGGTAGAACGCTCAACGGAATTATTTCTGGAGAGTGCCTTGTCCTCTTTGTCAAACTTTAGAAATATATCTTCCAGTGTGCACTCGTTGACAGAATAATCCTCGACAATATGTCTCAGCCGCGTGGCTAAATAGTCTTCTGTTATTTTAAAAACATTCGACCAGAGGATTTGCTCTTGAGTGCCAACAAAGTAGGTCAGTGTGCCGGCATGATTTTCACGTAATTCCAGCCCGGTGAATTGAGACTTCAATGTGCTGGTAATTATGTTTACATTTTCCTCCGTCTCCGTATCAATTTTCATTTTAAATTTTATGGTAAAGCCGCTAAATCGCTTCAATGCGCAAATATTATTAAGACATTTGAATTTTCCCTTGGCCATAATGGCCAATCTATTGCATAGTTCTTCACATTCATCCATGCTGAAAATTGAAAGAACATAGGATAAGTCACATTATATTATTATTGGGAGATTGATATTATACCTGTGCGACGTAAGTACTACAGTACGATCGAGGCTCTGAAAATCTTTGATACATTGCCATAGAAATCGTCTAGATATCGGATCTACGCCAGTTGTGGGCTCATCCAAAAGAACCAATGACGGGGCTCCAATCATTGCCATGGCTGCCAACAATTTTCGTTTTGTTCCACCCGAATAGTGATGCACTTGTATATGACGATACTTCACTAAATGCATCTTGTCCAGCCAATAATCGACATTTGCCTGGACACTGTCTGGGCCCTCTGACACCAATCTCAGTCCACGAATCATGGCCATTACTCGCAAACATTGTTCAGCTGTCATGAACTTATTTATTGCATTATATTGGGGACAATAACCAAAGCGGTGTCGATATGCTACCTCATTTTGGCGTATGTCAATGCCATCAATTCGTATGTTACCTTTATCAATTGTCAAATTGGCCGCTATCATTTGGAACGTACTTGTTTTGCCGGCACCATTCACGCCCAACAAGCCAAAACATTCACCACGAGCAGCAGCAAAACTGAGACCATCCACAGCCCAATCCTTATTGTAACGTTTGCACAGATTGCTCACAATAAGCGGATAATCCATGGTACTATTCAGATTTGCCATGAGTTCTTTGACTCGAGTCTCTTCCTTTTGACAATCTTCTATCTGTGAAGCTGCTGCAATTTTTTTGCTGTCATTTGGCCAACGGAAGCGCAAAAAGTTCATTAGCGATTGACGTTGATATTTATTCTCCAGAACCATAATGAAGAAAATCATTGCCACGACACATACAAGTATAGCATCAAAAAAGAACATATCGGTGGGTATTATAGTATCTTGGGTTTTAGCAAGTCGTCGCCAGGCAATAAAGTTCTCATTGATAACACGCAATTGATGATTCAGATTAAAATCGGGTAAAATGCGAAGGAACGCGATTTTAGTTTCATGTTGTTTCATAGCCTGCAGATTTCCCGAAGTGATAAGTGGGGCAATGGCTAATATAAAAGAAATATATCAAGTTAATATACAGAAAAAAATTAATCACAATAATAATAAATTAACCGAAAATAAACCCGAACCGTTTTTAAATGAAACGTAGGAGAACTGAATTCATGAACGAGCTTAACGCAAAATATTTGGTAATCCAACCGGGTTGGTAACTAAAATATTTTTATAAAGTTTCGAAAAAGTTCTTAGCCAACGATCACAGGAATATTCATGTATACCTAATAACCGAAAATAAAAAAGAAATCCAAATCCGTCAAAGTGAATGGAAACCGAACCGTTTTATAAAAACGCAAGAGGACTGAAATAATCATCGACTTAAACACAAGGTATTTGGTAATCCAGGTAGCTAAATATTGTAAAAAGAAACAATCAAAAAACAAAAATTTATATTAAGTATAATACAAAAAAGGGATAGGATAAGTCGAAAAAGCAAATGAAAGCAAAATTTAACCGAAACCGACACAAACAACCGAAATTACGTTTTCACAATTACGAAATTACGAAATTTAAATGTTAACACGCGATGATTAATGTAGTATTTCTTTTTAAACTTACCCGACACAATAAGCATCAATAGTAGATATGTCGATATAGTAGATATGGATTTAAAATTATTGGCTAAACAATATAAAATTGGTAAATAGCTGCAGCCGTAGAATACAATGCTAAATACGATCAATTTCAATTCATTGCTGGTATAAAGTTCTTTTGGCATAATTGCCACTTGTATCACATACAAGATTATTCCATTAAATATCAGCATTAATACATCAAACACAAATGTGGCCCCCCAATACGTATAACGTGACATGGCTTGCAATTGTCGGAAACCGTTCGCGTGCTCCCGAAACGGTAGCGAAACATAATAGAACATATAAAAGAACATTCCGACAGATACCATTACGGCATAATATTCCAACCGAGTGGAACTTATGTCGCTGACAAACCGGCGAATTGGCAAATAAGTGGCATCAATATCAGCCTCTTCATTGTCAATCTTTAACATGGTTGTGTCGATTAGATTTATAAGGGCAACGGAGCTGTGATAACGATTACCAGCATACCATATTAGAAGAGTCGGGATCGTCCCGGTACCCTGTTCATCGGCATACATATCAATGACACCCACTACATCTTGTAGAAAATCTGCCAAGTTCTCACGCTGTAGCTCAAGGATTTCTATAATTGAATTATGAAGCGATATATATAGCGATTAATTGTATGAACCAATGACAGAAAAGTGATTACGAACCATTTTGGACGTTATTATTGCCGCGCAGGGTTAAAGTCTTTGCCTGGAGTCCACTTAACTCGATCTGCTGCCTCAACTGCTGTTCAATTTGTCCATGATGTCCAGTCGGATTGTAAATATAAATAGTTCCCGTATGCATTTCCCTAAGTTTTAGGGGCAAGGCCGCTTCATTCGTAACCACTGACAAGGCATGCATTATACAAATTGCTGCGCAAACACTTAAGACTGGAAGTAGGTGCTATAAAAAAAAAAGAACACGATAAGGAATGGTTTTTCTTTGTTCCATTTGTGTACAGTTGTGTCCATAATTAATATAATATCAGCAAATAGAATTTGCTCACCATTATACAGGTATAAATATTTTCATTTTCAACAAATGTCCACTTTTTATAGAACACAGCCAACCAGAGTTGCCACCAAGGAGGCTGCGTATCATGATTTTTTAGTCGTTTGTAGGGTGCTTTTAAAAGTGGCGCATCATTGCGGGAGCCATCTGGTGTATCAACTTGATCCGCTTCACCGGCACAACTTAAATAAGGTAAAAAACAAAATATACATTATTTTTATATCCATGCTTATACAGCAATTGTTCATTAAACTCACTTTAAAAAAACATCCTCCAGAGAAGTATCCGTTATAGATATTGTCTCAATGTCCAACTGATTAGCATTCTCCTCAAGTTCTTTCAACATGTCATGGAAATTCATTTTAAATTTATAGGGCAAACAAATGTACACTGTTGGCTTCACCATACTCTAGAATGTTAATAAGATTAGCAACTGAGTTGGGAAGACAGATTTTATGGTTGACATACTATAAACGTGGCAGTGGGTATGTGTTTATTTATGATATCCATTATCTCATCTTTACGAAAATTGGAATTACTTATTTCCAATTTCAAACGATAGCCCCGATTGGACTTCCTCTTCAATTCTAATGGAGAGCCACTACATTGCAGTTGTCCATTGGCCAATATGCATATTGTATCACCAAGGACGTCTGCTTCTTCCATATAGTGTGTGGTGACCAGAATAGCCTTTTCCTTGCGTAAATTCAACAAGATGTCCCATAGTTCACGACGCGATTCAATATCCAATCCGGAGGATGGTTCATCAAGGATAACAATTCTGTAAGTGACAAGTTTTTATAATAAAACTATCATTAAAAAAAAATTTTAAATAAGTATAAAGAGGTTTTACGATCCTATAAATATGATATAAGTCTAAACAAATGCGACCCTTTAAACATTGTATAGTTCAAAGTTTTCCAAATTCTAAATAATATATAACAAAACACAAACTTTGTATTTCCAGCAATGGCAATGCCTAACGATAGACGCCTCTTCATGCCACCCGATAAATTTCGTCCATATTCATTAGCCTTTTCAGTCAGATTCAATTTCTTCAATGTCCTTTCGGCCCATTCATGCGCTTCAGAATTATTTGCACCACGCAACTCGGCAAAGAATTTCAAGTGCTGTTTACATGTCATATAACTCATAAAGACGCTGTGCTGTGGACAGAAACCAATTAGATGACGATACGAAGACACGTCACGTTCACTGCAGACAACAATTTTGCCGGAATCCTTGGGCACCAGGCCTACAAAAATCGTTGGTAAGCAAATGTCAAAATGTAATTCTCTCTCTCTTACCCATAATCATGTTCATCATGGTCGTCTTTCCGGCACCATTGTGACCCAATAAGACAGTTATCTCTTTATTGTTGATGTTCATACTCAAATCGTTTGCAATTATCGTTTCACGTTTACTTGTCTGGAATTTTTTGCATAGATTTGATATAATAATGGAATGCGTACCGCGCGGTGACGTCGTGTATTCATTACGCTGTCGTTTCTTATACGTATTGGGCTAAAAATTGAATAAAGATGCTGTATTACATTTTTTAAAATTCTGGGATACTTACATTCAAGATGAAAAAAAATGGTCGTTTTAAGCCACCGGGACCGGGAAATACGCAAACCAAATAATTGTAGAGCAAGGCATAAAGGAGCGTCTGGAAAATCAACACCACATAGATCCAAAAGATGCGATTGGAGTCATCTTTAATCTGTCGAAAAAGATCAGAACCCGTAAATTTACGATCTGCAAGAAAAACAAGCTTGATTATAAATTAAATTCAAAATTATTTAATATATTATTATTACGTTTATTGGAGAAAGTTTGGAACACATCAAGACCCTCAAGGAAAGCATTCGTGCTAAAAAGTGCCAATGCCCATTGTGTTGCCCAGCTTCGCACAAAGCTGAACGCATAGGGAATAATTAACATCACCAGACTGCCAATTTTGGCATAGAAAACTGGCAAACAAAATAAATAAAATTGAAAATATGGTAACGAAACAAAAAAAATGGATTGCCATTGCGTCATATCTCACCTGAATGAAAGCATACAGATATTAAATATGCATACGACGTCGTTGCAACAATGTATAATAAATACAATGTGAATATATAGCCAGCATTAATTAATCCCAAAGCTTTATATTGATTTGCTAAGATCATAGCTGCTAAAAGGAAACCAAAATAGCAAGCGAATCGTATGATAAAAAACGTAAGCCCATTAAGAAAGCTCATAGGTGTGACAAGATTAAGAAATTCCTTAAGTCCATTCTGTTTCTCTTCCACAAAAGGTACAATGAATGTGCTCAGCAACAGGACAACAAACAATATACTAAACAATGTGCCAAAGTTAACAAGACGGTAACTATCCCATCCATTAACTTCCAAATTAGGCATTGAATTAAATAAAAGATTAAAGTCATTTGTTGATCCCTGGTATTTCATATACTGTCGATCCAATATGTATTGAAGCGTTAAGAAACCCCATCGAATGTATTCATCGTCATCTGAAAAAAGATCAATGTTATAGACAAAGTTCATTGTGAGATTGTCGCAAAACAAAAGATGGTGATTGCATTGACTTACTCTTCTGATGATTTATTTCTGCGTCGTTAACAAAGCGAACTTTTGGCGATATCCGCATACGGTTCGAGCTGAGACTATACCTAAGATGTCCACTGGAGCCAGGCTCGGGCAGATGCTCAAAATTGATGGCAAAACAGTCGCCTCGGCATTGCTGTTCCATATCCAACTGCATATCCAAACTGTTGTTATAAGTCCGAAACCCTAAAAAAGATACAACAAAACAAATAAGCGAATAATTATATACAAATATATATTGCATTATCAGACACGACGGGGCTGCACAAAATGTATAGACCCCTTTCATTATAAAAGCTACCCCATGTTTGTCTTTTTGGTCATGCGACAATGATAATGGTGCACTTATCCCCCTGATGTAACAAAGTGAACGTACGCTCCACAGTAATCTGCAGCTCCCTCCTCACGTTATCCATCAAATTCTCTACATTTTGGGTGTTTGGGGCGTAGTAGATAAAGTCGATATCATTGGCAGGCATATACAGTCTGAGGGCATTCTATATGATAAACAAACAAAAATATTGTTAAAATTCAAATCAGCATTTATATAACCAACTGTTTACATAGGAATTTTTCCATAACTACTCAAAAATTATATATATAAATATATTCTTTATAAGCTGAGTTTATGAAAGTTGTTCGTCCGTATGAACACAAAGCTACAGTATTTAAGCGCTGATCACGCGTATCTCAAGGCCACGCCCACTTCAGCTTAAGTAATGTATAAAAACTAAATAAGAACTGTTTTAAAAAGACGGAACATCCAATCGAAATAGTCCATAACAAAATAATACTGCCATACTACATATACAGTCTGTCCTACAGACTACATTTTTTATGTATTATACTTATCATTCATTATCATTTTTCTTTGTTTACTAGTTATATTTTACTCACATAATCTTTTGGTTCAAAATCATCCAGTTGTATTGACGTGGGTTTCACTGTCCAATGCAAGTAACCCCATAGTAATGCAATCCAACTAATAAATATTAAAAGAATTGGTATCCAATGGCATCGTAGGCTAAGTAAATTTTTGCGAAAAAACACAAAAAAAAGGGGGCTACAAGCCATAATTTTTTTGACCCGACTTTCTCCCCTTGTTTGACAAAATTAATGAACTCGTAGCATGTTCATTTTTTCAAATCTTATCAACAAAAGCCGTTAATTGTTGGTTTGGTGCGATTTCTTAAGTATTTCTTGGAATTAGAAAATAATAGTTCTTTGTTTTTCTTTTTATTGATTTGATCTTTTTTTTTTTGGTCTGAATCACTTCTTTCGCTCTTTTGAGTGATGTCAGAAAGTATCGATAACTATTTTAGAGGTGAGACCTTTGAAATCACAAAGATTTGCTTGTGTTTGGTTGTAAAAAAAATGTAGAATAAAAATAATATTCGTAATTTTGAGGTCCCCGGAGAAGGGTTCGGCTGAAAAAGGGTGTTACTACTAGTTTTACAAATTTACCAAACATTTTAAATATCATATTCGGAGATTATTATTTAGTGATGCACTTGGTATCAGTGGTGTGACTACGAGAGTAACAATTTTCCCGAATACAGTAAAGCATAATTCCTTCACTTAATCCTTAATTATTATTGTTATCGATAATAATCAACAGCTGTTTTACTATCGGTTAGATTTTGTAAACAAATCCAAACATTATTTCAAGATAGACGATTGAGAATTAGAACTGAGTTGAGTGGCATTTATATGTAGAAGTCCCGCTCAATCTTTAATTCTAAATGCGTACAACAAACTAGCAGCAGGAACTAAAATATATTCGTTTCCCTTTATATTTAGACAATGAGCTCGCAATCTCAATTATTTCCCATAAATCTGCAAAATCTTACGGAAAAGGAGCGGCACAAATATATCCTTACCCACTATGTCCTTACCACACAGGCTGAAAATGAACGTAAACATAAGCGTGACATCGATGTTATAAGGGAAAACCATCGATTCCTATGGGAAGACGACAATATAGACACCAGTACTTTAAGCTGGGAACAACGCTTAGCACTGCGGTACTATAGAAAATTATTTAAGGAGTATTGTATTGCCGATTTGACACGCTATAAGGATAATAAAATCGCTTTGAGATGGCGCACAGAGCAAGAAGTTGTCACTGGGATTGGGCAATTTCAATGTGGGAGTCGGCATTGCGGTGAAAAAGATGATCTACGCACCTGGGAAGTAAATTTTAAATATATAGAGAAAGGAGCTCCGCAGAACGCGCTAGTCAAGGTATAAATTCTCATTAATGTGCAAAGTTGATTAATGCACATAATTTTTTTTTAACAATCTTATAGATACGACTTTGTCCTGGACATACACAGCAGTTGAATTATCGTACGAAGAAGAGGGAAATCAAAAGACAAAAACGAAGGTCTAAAGAGGAACGTAAAGCCAATAAGAAGCAAAAGCGACGAAGACTTAAAGACCAAAAGCAGTCAACAGATAATGACGATGACAGCGGAGATGATGTTGATAATGCAGAAGAGGTGGAAGATAAATCAGATCCGGAGGAAAGTCTAAGAGAGTCATCCAAAAAACAGGATGAACCCTCTATGGATGATCAAATCTGGTTAAAACAGAACGATATTAGTCAGGAACAGCCTTCTAGAGAACAGGAATTTGAACGTTATTTGGAAGATTTACTTCTGTAAACAAATGAAACTAATACGTAAAATACATAACACATTTATTGTTGGATTCAAAATGTGAACATCTTGTGATCTTCTCTTCTTCTAGTTATTCTTTCCTTTTCTTCATTTTTTAAGAGTTACTGGCCATACACTTATGCTCTAAGATCCTATGTATTTACACAAACACATTTACATAAATTTAAAACCAACACCAAAAATTACAAAAAAAATAAAGTTTATAGTTGAACTGGACATTAAGGCTCTGTGACTTTTAGTTTGTTTTACAATTAGAAATATTGGAACTTAAACTTACACGTAAATTTCAAACCGTGATTTGATAATTAATACAGATGGCAACGCGGAGGACACCTAATTAGTTATAGGTTTTCATGAACTACATATATAAGAGGTACACAATACTAATTTAATTAGTTTAAAAATGTATCAAAAGTTGTAAGATATATTGCTCTGCTCCGTTTTAATTTACTAAAGTATTTCTGTTTAGTAATTGTGTAATGTTTAGTAATTGTAAAAAACTATTTATCTTTTGCAAATATATCTTAAAAAGAACAAAGAAAAAGGATTATATTTTTTATGTTATAAAAGTTTTAAAAAAACAACAGAATTAAAAAATTTAGACTTGTTGATTGTCTCTAAGATTACAACTATGTAAATAGAAAGCCATTTTTAACAGTTCTTTAAACAAATTGCACAAATCACGATTTCATCACGTATAAACCCAAACTCCTTAAAAAATCTGAACTAAATTTACAATGACTTTTGTTTTTGCAAGACTTATGGCTGCTGCGTTTGTTGCTGCAGTAACTCGGCGAAGGCTTGTGGGGGCTTAAAAGCCTGGACTTCGGTAAAGACCAAATCCTTCCATTTCTCTACTGGAAGTTCATTCTCCTCAAAACTCTGATCGTATAGGGCCGATGTTTGTTCGTCAGTTGGATCGTGATACTTTTCCATATAGGGATGGGCTAGAGCCTGTTCGGCCGTGATGCGACGATCGGCATCCAGCTCCAGCATTTTCTCCAGCAAATCAATTGCCAAGGGATTAGCACCACGGAAGACATCGCGGAATTGACGACGCGGCATAACGGGCAATGAGCGTATATACGACCGAGCGCTTTCTGATGAAATGCGATTCATAAACTCATCCGCCGGAGTACCCAAGACCTCCATTATAAGGTTCAATTGATGAATGTGATCAGTACCTGGAAACAAAGTGCGTCCGGTCAACAGTTCAGCCATTATGCAGCCAACCGACCAAATGTCTACCGTCTGGTTGTAATGCATCCAATTTAGCATGATTTCAGGAGCCCGATACCAACGTGTTGCTACATAGCCCGTCATCTCACTCTCCGCCGGCCGTGCCAGACCAAAATCCAAAATGCGTAGCTCACAATCCTCATTCACTGCTATGTTCGAGGGCTTTAAATCACGATGGATTACACCTGCGCTGTGTATATATTTAAGACCACGCAATATCTGATAGACAAGGAATTGTACATGATCATCTGACAGCTTTTGAGTCCTAATGATATTATTAAGATCTGCATCCATGAGATGCGTCACCATGTAGACTTGCTCGAAGTGTTCTAACGAATCTGCCGGCTGCCCAGGGTGAAATACATCCAGTAAACCGATGACGTTCTCGTGGTCCATATGCTTCAATAGCCGCAACTCGCGATACGTTCGCTTAGCATGAACGGCCGACTGGAAGGGCCTAGCAAGTTTTTTTATCGCTACTTTTGTGTTACTTCCCTTTAATATGGCTTTGCAAACTTGGCCGTAGGCGCCTTGCCCGACAGGCTGCAGGTTTTGGTAAGTCTCTGGTATTTCCCATTCGGTGCGATTGATGTCTAGTTTATAAAATTTGACCATTTTTTGTGACATTTCGTTTTATTTAAGCCCGTTGAAATCCCTCTGACTTAATTTTCTCCAAGTTTCTTAAACAGTTCTTCTTCTTTCTCTGCTGGGCAATGTTATCTCATGTTTACACTGATATCATAATTAGAAGTATTCATCACGTTACGTATGAAGGAAACATTTTATTTATTTATTAAAATCTATATCACTTAAGCATTACCTACGGTGTCTTGCTAACTTACCAGGCATAAAAATCCAATTCTATATTTTAAAAATAATTGCTTGACTTCCTAATTTATATTATTGTGCAGTGTAAACGGTTGTGCTTTTTCCCATTTGGAATCGATATATATCATTGCGTTCCATAAACAATCAGCTGAGCTGTTTTTCTCATATTTTCGTTAACATGGTCGTTATGAGTTAACATGGTAATAGTGGAGAAAGAACATCGAAAATATAGTTTCTCGATGTTTCACGATGTTTTAAAAACTTATTGGATAGAATTTTGAAAATTAATTTTATTTAAAATTATTCCAAATTTAAGTTTTATATAAAAAACAATTACTTAATAAAAGTTTTTGAAGTTTTTCAATATCTTAAGCTTGATATTAATACATTTTTGAATCCGTTTTTTTTTATTGAGATATTCAGATTTCGGAAATTTGTAGCGTAAAAGCATAAAAACACTTTTGAAATCCATTTTTTATTTACGTTTTTGCAAGTTCTTTTTAATACCAATTTAACATTACCAAAGAGGAATAATAAACAAACCTTTACATTCGTGAATTTCTTGTTTGCTGTTCGTTTAGTTTCAAACGGTCGCTCATTGGCGCAACATCTGAAGCTCGGGCTGTGTCGCATCAACTGCCAACGTTTTTTGCACGAGTTTTTTTATACGTATTTTTCTTCATTGACAAAAACTAAGCTGCGCTCTGCGTGCGTGTGTGTGTGTGTGTGTAAGCGCGCGCTTGTGTGTTCTGTTTTGTATGTGTATACGTGTGTGAGTGTGTATGTGTAAGGTTCTGGCTTTTTGTATGGTGCAGAATAATTTTTGCAAACATTATGTAAATGCGCAAATTAAAGTTCAATCGACACTCAAAAGTACTTAAATCAAATACAGATTGCCTAGCATTTTCTGTGTGCTTTCTTTAAAAAGCAACAGTTTTTTTTTTCTCGAAATTAATACGATCCCACAAAAAGGACACATACAATCAATCGAAAACTCAAAACCTAGCAAGAGACCGTTAAACAAAATCTTCAAAAATGGCCACGACAGCGGCCTCAATGGCAGCCACTAGCGTTGTCGTCTTGGATCGTGGCAATAACACAACCTGCACAATTAACTTGCATGGTAAGCGAACAAACCAAAAAACTGAAACACAAAAAAACAAAAAAAAAAAGAACACCACCAACAATAATTAATCATAATTAACCAAAAACAAAAAGAAAAATTGCTATAAAAAATAACATAAAAAAAAAACTGTTTATTTTTGCAATATCTATTTGACGCTTTCAAAAAACAATGTTGTTGGCGTTATTTTTAGCGCATGATTAGCAACATTTTTTTTTTTTTTTATTTCTTTTTATTTGCCGTTTAAGCATTTTATAGACTTTCGTTTTATGGGAGTTTTTGAAAGTTTATAAAAGAAAAACTTGTTTTTTAAAATCCATTCGTATTCTTATATTTTATACCTAGTATTTAAAAAGTTTATAAGAATTCTAATAAATATAAATCTTAATAAATATATACTTAAGCTCTTGTGTAACAATTAAGCAACTTTAATTGCGTTTTTTTTTTTCTATATTTGTGAAATTAACTGACATTGTTGACATGGCATAATCAGCTGATTGCCTTATCTTTTAATGAGTTTTCAAAAATACTATTTATAGTCTGTAAAAGATCTTGTAAAAAAAATTGTTTTTTAATTTAAAGAAATCTGTAAAGTATGGAAATAGTTTAATTAAATAGGACTTATCTAATAGGTAGATATATTTATATTTTTTAAAGAAACAAAAGTTTCTCTATTGCTGTAAATCAATTTTCAAGTTTTAGTTAAATATCAATTCGTTATTGATTAGAATCTAAATAAAAATTTTACATTTTTTGGCCGGTTAATGTACTAAAGATAACGAATTTGAAATCAATCCCCCGATTATTTCCGTCGTGGGTATTTTTACCGTCGATTTAACTATCAAAATCTTTATTCTATTAGACCGACCTCTAAAGGTTATCAATTTGTTTTATAAACAACCTTGTTGAAATGTTTTTAAGCGCCTTCAAAGTGATTGCTTACGTTACCGATTTCATTAACTATTACCTTATCTTATCGTTGAAAGATCCAGCTGGAAGAACTCTTAATAGTCTACAGGGGGTAAATATACTATATATGTATGTATGTTTGTATATATATTTATATGTAATTTGGCCAACTCACAGCTTCAGTTTCTAATAGGAATAGGAGCACCTACTCGCTGGAGTACATTTCGATTAGGCGTTATATACATACATGTACTTACATACATTCATACATATATATTTGTATATAATATAGGTGTATACCTCTCTATGTACTCAAATGTACTTTCAACAATTACGAGACGACGACGTCGTCGTCTGGATCTGCCCACGTTAGTTTTCATAGTCGTTTGAGCTACAAAACATACAGACAAGGAGAGAGTAAGTGTGAGTGGAATAGAGTTAACGAAGGAAAGAGAGACAGACAGAGAGAGAGAGAGGCAGAGACACACATTTGGCCCAGACTTGGTGTACGATCTGACTAGTTTTTTTTCACTATTTTTTTTTAAGCTTTAACTTCACTTGCTTCTTTTATTTTCGTTTATTGCAAATTCAAATCAAAATCGAAGATGTTGTGTTTCGCCCAAAAAGTTTTGAGCCTAGCTGTCTTTTCCCCTACCCAACCCCTAACCCGGTCCCGCCAAATTCGCACAGGGGAGTCTTTAGTGTGGGGTACACCCACACGCACACTTTAGCTTTGTGTTTTTTTTTCTACAATATATAAATTTGGTGTGTGTGTGTGAGTGTATGAGTGTGCACCCACCAATTGGCCGTAGGCCATAGTCAAAGCCTTAACTGTAGAAAAGAGCGTTTCCCAGTCTCCAGTAAGTCTCAGTCAGCCAGTTTACTCACCCGCTTACTTATCGGCCTGTTACTGGCTTATACAAATATATATATACAAACATACATATGCACTTACACCGATAAATGTTTGTATGTAGATACATATGTGGGTTATTGCCTTTTTTTTCTGCGTCATCTCATATACTTATCATATTGCCCTTAGGAGCTCTGATCCCTAATTTCATTCATACTTTTGCACGTTTCAATATAAAGTCCAATTCCTGATCACTTACATTCAGAGCAAAAGACAGTCAGTGGAATACTGTTAAAACGGTAAAAGATTGCTCTTTTTTGAATAAATAAAACTTTAAACTGGATTGTGAGTGTGGATTGTGTGTTTAAGTTGAATTGAATTGACTCCCTCTAAGAGTCACCCACGTCATAAAGATCTTTCTCTAAAAACTGCCGAGGAGTGAAGAAAAGGCGTAAGTCTTGGATTATCTAAGCTTTAGATTCTTAAGGAAGAAAGGGACTTTCTTGAATATATCAAAATATATATAGATAAATAAACTAATAGATTTTTGAAACTAGTTTATTTTTATATTTATTAGATATTTGTTAGATATATATACATATGTATAGCGAGCACAGTCCAAAGTCAAGTTTAAAATCCTTTTTCAACACTTTTGTGTCTTGATCATATTATTTTAAACTAAAAAGGGGATACTATTTCAAATTGAATCTATTTTTAGTATAATTTATATAAATTATTTTGGAATTACATCTGTATTTTAAAAAATATTTAAAATTTTTATATATACTATATTTTGGCCTAGTTTTTTATGTTTATTATTCAATTATTCAATTCATTAACATTAGTCTTTATTTTGTAAAAATATTAAAAGATTATCATCAGACACATAAATTTAAAAAAATTATAAAAAATTTAATTTCAGAGACTTTTTAAAGGATTTCCAAATATATAAACTTACGGGTTTTTCCTCTTATGATATAATATACAGAACAGTAAAACTAAAAGTAGATCAATATATGTATATAAGTATATTCAATTCTTAAGCGATGTAAATTCTAAAGATAAAATGCACACGTATATAATATGTACATATATCTGGGTTTTTGAATAGATATAATTTGAAATTTTAATTTATTTTTAAAGGCTTAAAAGAATTAAGGCAAAGAGGAAAAAATCGGATTAAATAGGTATAATGATATTGTAATGGCAAACATTTTTTAAAAAGAGAAGAAATTATCTAGAATATTTTTAAAGTTTTGTCTTTATAAAAGTTACTTTATTAGTGCTTTTTATTTCTTCGGTGTCCTTTCTAATTATTATTAATAAATAAAGCTAAAAAAGACAAGGTGAAAAAGGTCTTTAGAAACTGTAACATTTTTATCTAAATGAATACTTTAATTTAATGTTTATTCTCTTTAATTGACAGGCGCCACAGTTGTCTCCTGGCGTGTGAACAATCAGGAGCAGTTATTTGTCAGGTGAGTTCAATTAAACTAAAAAAACAAACTACAATTATGTTTAGTGGGATATATAAAGTGCGTTATATATAAAGTATACGCCCGATTGGCCACAAGGGTCTTAAAGTAGCTTAGACTTGAGCAGGGCAAACTCACGGTATCCGTTTGGGTCGTGCAACCAAAAAAGTGATTTGCAAAAGTTTTCCAACACAAGAGCAGAACTGCTGGCCACAAAGCTGGAGAGTATGTAGTATCGTAATGGTGATGATGGTTGAGGGAGGACGAGGCAGCCTTAGCCATTCTGTTTGGCGGCAAAATGTTTTTGTATGACACCCAACAAAAAACACGTCGGGACCGAGCGGCGGCCCCAACACGTCGAACCAACGAACCGAACCAAAACAAGAGACGAGTGGCAATAGCAGAAGAGAGCGGAATGAGCAAGGGGATTGTATAGAGGGCCGCTGCACTTGCGTTCAAACAGTGGACAGGCCAACCAACCAGCCAGCCAGCCAGCCAGCCAGCCAGCCATCCAGCCCTCCAGTCAGCCCATTGATGTCCACTTTTTTCTCACTGTTGCTGCCTACGTTTGTGCTCCTTCTTCGTCTCCTTCTCTTTGCCATCTCTTCTTCTGTCGCCTCCTCATTGGGACAAAACAATGTGCAAGTTTTTATGAATGGAGTTCGAGTTTTTCTCTTTTTGGCTTTTTTTTTATTGTTTTTTGCTTTTGGCGCGCCAACCTTAGGATCGATAAATCCCCACTACATTGGATTGCCATGTTAGGTTTGGCACAGTGGCGCAACTATATTCAAAAACAAAAAAAAAACCTTTCTTTTTCACTTTGTCTTGGCCCACACACACAGCTGCTGGAAGGGAGCCTCTCCATCATTCTCCATCTCTCTTCTGCCCTGTTTGAGTATTGCGACCGTGTTTTTGTGGCATTTGGAAACCCACTAAAAACGGCTTGCCAATGGAAATGCAAGTCAAAAACCTAGACATGCCAGCCACGTTTATATGAAAAAGGCAAAGGATGAAGTTGAAACTAAATAAATTAGTTGAGTTGTAGAGGAGAATATACAAAATGTAAAATGAAATAATGAAGATTCCTTAAATGAAAATATGGTAGAGATTCACCAAAAAAAAAAACAATACAATTTGTATTTTGTATAAAAAGTTATTTCCAAACAAATTCTTCGTGAAACTTTTGAAACCCTATGTAGTTCGGCAATTAAATTTTAAACTTTATGCTGTCTTTATCCAACACTGCAGAATAGTGTGACCAAGACTTGAAACTTATTTTTTAATGTAAGAGATGCAGATACTACTTAAAAGAACTATTTTAATCAGATCATCATAATAAAATAAAAGACTACTTTAACTTTAGTTATAATAGAATGCAAAATCACAAAGATTAATTCTAGAAATGAAGTAAAGCACTGGCCTTTATTAAAAGCCGATATTAAAGCCATGGCCTTACTATTTGGTTTAATCTCTGTGAGGATATTAAAAAATTGGCATTAGTACAAAAACTGCTTAACTGATTTCGATATTTCTGATTTGGGTTGCGCTAATAAGCTATATCCATAAGCTATGTCCATAAATAGTTTCAAAATATTTAAAATTTGAAAAAAGACTTAATTAAAGTTAAGTTCAAATCTGGTAAAGTGTATTATTAATGGCAATTGGCCTGACAAATGCGATCCACAACAGACAGTCGGACAGTCAGACGCAGTGACGTGCTGACCGATGGACAGACAAAAGTTTACAAATGATGCACAGCTAAAGTAGCATCTTTAGAGAGCTTCCCGCTTTTGATGGATGCGGCGGCAAATTAGCGCAGATGAAGAAAATCAAACCCAAAGCAGAGACGCTAAAAAAAGGGGCAAACATTTTGCCAGACACTTTTTTTCATACATACATACATACATATGTATGTACATGCATGTTGTTGTTGTTTATGCCATTTCAGAATTTCTAAATGTCTGCAAGAGTTTTTATGACTGAAAATACATATTTGTCGAGTACCGAATTAATCGAGTCTTTATGCTTTTTCTTATTCTTCTATTCAACTTGCAGTAAACTGGCCTCCTTTGATGGCAAAAAGGCAATACGCGGTGGCATACCCTTTGTGTTTCGTAAGTTTGAGATACATTATTAGAGAAAGAGAGAGAGAGAGTAGGGACAAAAGGAACTTAAAATCGTCTACTGATATTTTGCAGCTCAGTTTGGTCCCTGGTCCTTTGGTCCACAGCATGGATTTGCGAGAATTACCCGTTGGCATTTGGAAAGAGCGCCTGACCGTCTACACAATGGCGATGTGGAGGCCATATTCTCATTAATGGATAATGAATTTACCCGCTCCATTTGGAATTATCAGTGAGTCAGAATTAAAAGTATTCTTTTCAATCATTTCGTATACTAAATGAAATTTTATTATAGATTCCGTATAACCTATCGTCTAATATTGCGCGAAAAGGAACTACATTTTCATATTGGCGTATATAATCCTAGCAAGGAACTGAGTTTTACCTTTAATATGCTCCTGCATACCTATTTGAAGGTGCCCGATGTGCGTCGTTGTCAGATAACAGGCTTACAGGGTTGCCATTTCATAGATAAGACCCGCGAGAATGCTTTATATCAGGAGGGGAGAGATGTTGTCACGGTGAATGAGTGGACCGATAGAATCTATCAGCATACACCTCAAGAGCATGTGATTACGAATGTAGTGTCCGGACGCAAGATGAGACTGCACAAATACAATTTTCCGGATACGGGTAGGTAACCCCTTTGCCATTGCCCTATATTTAATAATATTTTTGTTAATAAAAGTCATCTGGAATCCATGGGTTGATCGTTCCCGTGAAATGAGTGACTTTGGTGATGATGAATTCCCGAATATGTTATGTGTAGAGGCGGGCAATGTTACCTCTCCCGTGATTCTATTACCGGGCACAGCCTTTGAAGCCAGTCAGATTCTACAGGTGGGTAAAAACTTATGGCACTTAAAATACAATTTATATCAACCTAATACCCTATAATAACCTATGTCACAGCTAAGCAAGTGTTCAATTAATTATGTAAAAGCTCTCAAAAATGAAGTCTCGCAGCAATTTATCCTTTTAAAATAGATTCTAAAAACAGTTTTCTATTTAATATCAAAATCAGATCATCATCGAGGGTAATGTGAGTCGTAAAACCAAACGGAATCGCTAGCGTTTAAAGAATCGGAACCCATTGAGGTAAACCGATTCGCCCAATACACGCACACATACACAGACAAAACTCAGAATATGGATGATAAAGGGGAATAAGATGAGCCCCGGATTGGTTGTTCCAGCTTGGATGATTTTTAGACTCTAAATGTACAATTTTTAAGTAATAGTAATCCTAATCCCCTCTAGCAAGAAAAATCAAATTTAAACTGAACTAATGTGAGTGTGGATTGACCAAATCCATACAATAATAATAAAATTGTATACGATATACGATACGATCGATTTATATATATATATATATAAATTATAGCTGTCTTAAACTAGT
Source organism: Drosophila neocordata (assembly GCA_018903615.1). NCBI lineage: Eukaryota > Metazoa > Arthropoda > Insecta > Diptera > Drosophilidae > Drosophila > Drosophila neocordata. The sequence goes on along the minus strand of JAEIGI010000010.1, from coordinate 701,531 downwards.
TTAAATCTGTGTGTGTAAAATATGTACTAAACAACAAAGGAAATCCACCACAATTAATTAATATTGCAATAAACAATTATTATTATTATTATTTAAAGGTTTCATGATTCTCTCTTTTGGGCAAACCAATGGGTATAACATATTCCCAGATCAAATAGATGAAATCACTGATATTAGCCATTACACGCTGTTTCGCTGTAGTATGTCGATTCTATTGTATGCAAAATGATATATTATAATAAATTATAAAAAATAACACAATAACATAAAATTTACTTCATATGGTTTTCGCGACAGACCCGGGGACACTAGTTTTACCGCTACAAAGACCAGGACTAACGCTACAATTAATGTCCGTATTGACATCGTTGTTTTCTCTAACAGCTCACCTTTAAAACTGATGAAGTAGTTTTTCCTACCAGACTTAGAACTTCGAAAATAAAATGACTTATAATAAATAAGAATTTAATTTACTTAGAAAGAATGTTTGCTTGGAGTTGATTATAATAAGCAATGTGAGGGCACATCTGCTCTGTGGAAAAAGGCAAAATACCAAAATCCAGGAAAATAAGCGCACTTGGTAATATAATTTCAGAAGTGTTAGACATAATTTAAATTAATTTTCAATTTAAAAAGATGTAATACGAATACTTTCTAAGTTAAGAGATAAAACTGAATAGTTTTGAAAATTTCAGAAGTAATGTTTCTCAAATCATTCTATGATTGACACCACAATATTACAAAACAAAGGTTAAACTTAATATTTTACTCGAAATTACTTTATTATATAACATAAGTTAAATTTTAAAAAGTTCTTACTAATAAAACAAAGTCAAAAGCGTAGACTTTTTCGTTTCCTTAGAAGACAATTGATAGTTCTGTCCGATCCAAAAGCTAAATAGAAAAAACCATAGAAATATTTGGACTTGTTTTCGTTGGAAAAACCATACCTATGAAAAATATAAGCACTTTAGATAGGCCAAGATTAATTATATATATTTGAATTCTTTTAATAAAATTTCACCATTACAGTTTATATTTAAACTTAATTTTATTAAATCGTTACTTTTTTATTTTCCTTAGATTAGGGTGTTCTTTACATACATAGTATTACATATACATATATATATATTTATAAATTAGGCATTTTTAGAATGTATCCTAAACGCAATGGTACTTTCGCAAAATTGAGCCAAGTCATCTTAGTTAAAGCGCCTGAATCGAAAACTAAATCAAAATTGGGGTATTAAACATAGCACACTTAATTTTTTTTTGAGTTGACTATATGGTATGCATGTATAAATATAAATTTTCTTAAAGATCGAATGATATTGCAGGGATAGTTTTGTTTGGTGTGGAGCCGGTTAATGTGAAAAGAATAGGGCGAGCTTTCTTCTTATAAGCATTGAATTTCTTGTTTTATTGTTGGCTTAGTCAATTTTGACAGCTCCATATATTCGCAAAATAAAGACATATGCGGCAAAAAAGCCGATGGACCCAGTTAATAGCCAAAAAGTAAGCACCATAAGGCCTGTTTGTTGAAGAAGAGAAAAAAAAATTTAATACAAATCTTGAAAAAATAAAATATAGTATTTTTTAACTACCTGTATAACCCAAATACAGCAGAGTGGGTATAAATTCTGTTATTTCCAATTTGGTAAAAAAATAGAATATGCTATAAAAGAGCACATAGACGGCTGAGCCTCCCGATACAATAAAACTGCGCCACCACCAACGATAATCCTGCAATATATAAAAAAAATAATATTAAACCAAATAAATAAATAAAGTGAGGGACTTACCTCTCCACATAGTTGAAAATAAGTCATTACTATAGAGATCTGTGCACAGCTTACAACCAAAATGCAAAAGACCAAAAATAGAAAACCAAATAAGTAGTAGAACTGATTCTGCCAAATGGCCGTAAACACAAAGAAGAGCTCAATAAATACAGCGCCGAAAGGCAAAATTCCAGCCATAAGAGTACTACAAAACAGAAAAAGTAACGACAAGATTAGTTTGCATTATAGAAAGAATAAAATTCATGTTGCAGGGTTTACCTTAGGATAGCATTCATATACCAATGCTGGGCTGGCACTTGGCGAGGAATCATATTGGTGCGAACTGGATGCTGATAGGGTTGTGTGCGGTAGCCCAAATAGAAACCAAAATAGACCAGCGGCACTGAGATGCCGAACCAGAGGAGTAGCAGAGATATCATGGTTGTAAATGGCACAGCTCCACTCGACGATTTGTCCCAGATAAAGAAGTTTAAAAAGAAGCCGGTACTAAAGGAAAGCAAAATACGCTTAAAATTTGTAACTGAGCATGTAGATTAAGTAATCTTACCCAAACACTATGCCCGGATAGAGAGTAGCAGTAAGAAACGCTGCTCTTTTCCATTCCCTACCCTTCATGGTTTTATATAGACGCGCCGCTTGATATCCAGCAATAGCGCCCATGAAAACATACATAAAAATGCCGGATGTCATGAGAGCTCCTCTTGATGATGGTGATAACATTCCCAACATGGCAAAGAATATAGTTATTAATGCCATAAAGAATATTTGAATGCCACTGCCTATAATGGCCGAGAAAAGGCGCGTGTTTTTTGGTGGCCTAAAGACATCTCCGTGGACTAGTTTCCAGCCAGTCTCTTCTAATGTGTCCTCGATATTATCATCCGTATTATAGCGAGCAATATCCCGTCGCAACGTTCTGATCATGATCATGGTTAAAATGCCAGACAGAAAGAAAACCACAACCAGGGAATTAATAATACTGAACCAATGGATCTGCACATCTCTCATGCCCAAGTAAATGTCCCAGCGTGACGCCCAACTAACTTTCGAGGCCTTCCACTCCACCGAGTAGGTAAAATATAATTTCGTTTCGCCATTCGGATTGACTAGCTGAGGACGGGCCGAGTCTGGGAAATTGCAGGTGTCTCCATCGAATTTCAATTCATTGTGATTAACAGATCCAGTCTCCACTTCGAAGCCCACCACTCGATATTTGTCTTTGGAGTGCATATGATAGGAGAGAATGAATTTCAGATGATTGTTGATATAAATATTATCACCATCGACTTGACCCAAACGATAGCCATGTTCATAGGTCACTTCTGATGGATTATTGAGATTTACAATTCGCGTGGCCACTGGCAAATTATCTACTAGTAAATGCACAAAGTACTCATGCTGTATACGTTCTGCTACTAGAGCGGACTCCTCCTTGCTCCAATTAAGGGGCACATCTTTCTTATTGCATAGCAGACGGCAGTTCACTTGCTGATTCATGCGCAATTCGTAGGGAGTATTTACAATACGATCACCGCGTAGTACTTCGCCCAGATTTTCTGATTTAAAAATCAGTGTCCCATTCTTAGGATAACAAAATTTCAATGAATAATATTGATATGGCAATTGTGTTCGACTGCTGGTCATTTTAACGGCCTTCACATCGATTTTTTGATCCTGAACAAATTCAACCGGCGCCACGCCGGGTACGTAGAAGCCATCGCTTAGATGGCCAAGCAGAACAAGAAGAAACAGTGGCAACCATAGCCTAGCCAAGGCTATGAACTGAAAGCAAAAAAAAAACTGATATAATTCTATTCCCATACTGATTGCGTGTCCCTTTTTTTAAGACGAATGATGATCACATTTCAGCCACAAATAATTAGAATAATCAGCTGCTATAATGTGGATTACCTGCATGTTTTTGGTTCGTTGGCTTCGGCGTATCTGTTAATCACTAAATTTAAAAAAAACTAATAATTTCTAATTAAATGAAGAGTTTTCCTTTGCGTTTCCTTGCGCTGGCAAATCTTCAGACGTTCAGTGTTGGATAGTGTGTTGCTTGTAGTGTTGGCATGCACCATGTTTGTGCAGCTTAACTTTAAATTAGAGATGGGCGAATCAATAAAAGCTAACTTTGGAGTTATACAAATTCGTATTGTAATGACAGTCGATAGATACTTAAAATCTAAAATGAAGCAACAATAAATTACATTTTATTTAAGTTTGCCATGTATTTCATTAGAAAACTATAGCTCTTTCCACAGCGTTAAAAGTTTTTACGAAATGAAGAGTTTGTGAAACGCCACTCAATTTCAAAATAAAGATATAAAATATAAAACTTAATTATGTTAAATACCTAAAAATACTATCGATATTTGCATACCTTACCTGTCGATTGCTGTACACCTGTCTGTTCCAATTCGGTCACACTCTACCTTTCTGTTGAGTCTACAACAACCAAAAATTTATTAAGGAAAACACACACAAGAAATATGTGTCTCAAATAGTATAATTTTTTTTTAAAATCTCGAATAACTTTTATTTAAATGTTTGGTGAACAAAAATTGAAAGTGTAGCAAACTCCGTCTTGTGTATGGAACTAATTTTTGTCTTCTCCCTCAAAACCATTTGTCCTTCTGTTTTTTGTTGTCATTGTTGTTGTTGAGCCACTTGTGCAAGGACAGAAAAGGCGCAACAATTTCGAACCCTTATACGTCCCCCCTGCAAACATTGAGGAAAATCAATAAATAACAAAAAGAGCATTGTTGTTATTGTGATTGTGCGTAGGTGTGAGAGTGCTGCAGTGAGGGCGTGTGTGTGTACGTGTATGTATAGGAATGTGTGTGTACTTAACTTTCTTTTTCTAGGGCCAACAGCTGAACACAAGCACAGCCAAACGCAAAAAGGGAATAAATTGAAAACGTAGCATTTAATATTATGGACAACGCTGGAGGCGCTGGCAGCGGTGGCGGCGATGATAGCGATAATGATGTAGTCACCGATTTTCTAAACTCAAACTGCAACGATATAGTTACAACGGCAGTAACATCTGTCTCCTCCTCCTTAACAAATACTACAACGACTCCACGCGTCACTGTAGAAAGCCAAAACTATTGTATACCTGTTATTAATGCCCCAGTGGCTTCCACTGCTCCCTCTTCAGCTCTGACTACTCCAGCAGCAGGTGTTTCTTCTATGAACAACAATAACAATAATAGCAGCAATAACAATAACAACATGATACCCATCATTAATGTCACACCACATAGTCCTGCCTCGGCCTCCAAATATAATAACATCTTCGAGGACACATTAAGTCAACTGCAAAACATTCGGGAAACTGTCGTCCAAATGAAGAATTCCTCTTCGAGCCATCAACATCAACAAGATGGTTTGACCCATAACTATGGACTACTTAATGCAGCTATTCTCAGCACATCCCTGCCGGATCTAAGTGGTGGTGGCGCCAATGGTTCTAGCGGTGGTAATTCATCTTCTCTTTACAATCACCACTATGCCATGTGGTCATCTACAGCTCCACAGCAATGTTTGCTCCTAAATACCGATCGTCGGAAATCTTGGACAGCTGTGGATGATGCCAGTGCTGCAGGTGATTGTACAAATAAGAGCGTTAGCCTCTCCAGTTTAGACAGCGAAGAGCAGGAAACCATAAGGGTAACAGAGCAAAGACGTCGTTCGGCTAGAAATAGTACTGGAGGTGAGTTTACCATTCAAATAAAAACTAAAAAAAATTCAACAAAATATGAAGACAAAATTATTAAATAAATCCTGGATGATAAATGCATATTAAATTGAACATATTTAAGACTAGTTTAATATTCTTTACTCCTGATCTAAGTAATTTTTGGTTTACTGTTTTATATATCTATCAACATATCCACCAATTTTTATTAGAATCGGTTAACTATATCATATAGTTCCCATATATCATACATATCGAAGCTAAAATTATTTTGGGAGGAAAACTTTTGGTTTTAGTTTTTTGTTCTATATAATTGGAACTCCTTTGAATGTTTATATAGGAATCAAACATTTAATGGTTTGATTGAGTAGAAGATTAATCAATTAATTTACAATAATAGTATAGCTTAATATTAGTATATAAATTTATTTATAGAGTAATTTATAGAGTAGTATAGTAATAGAAAATTAAATATATAAAGTTTGCTCAATTAGAATCTAATACTTTTTTATTCAAGTAGAGAGAGGAAATTGTAAACTTTTTGCTAAATTTTTGCCAAAATAACTTGCCTTTTTGCCTGTGAAGGTGCCGTATACCCTCGACACATCTATAGCATTGTTCAAATAAAACGACTTAACTTAATCCCAAATTTGAATAGTACAACACGGTATTGACTAACGTTCATAAATTGTTGAAAATTAATTAACCAACAAGCTTCTTAATAAATTGGTAGGGTATATGGGTCTAAGATAATTTCGATTACGATAAGAAATTCCACAAAAGCCCCTGCGTTATCTTGGTCAGAGAGCGAGCGAGAGAGCTCTTAATTTTGTCTAGGCGGTGTATAAATAATATGAATCGAATATGAAGGAAATTATATTGATAAAGATACGTTTGTATAACTAACCAGGCAATCTATATTATTTTTGTCATTTCCAGGCATTTCCACCCACTCTCTGAACGAGGCGGAATTGGCTCGCGATTTCGAGCGTATAGCGGCCAAACGTAGCTTAGCCACAGAGATTATTAGTCGTATTCCATTACAAAAGAGTATTTCCACTTCATCGATTATAGCCAAAGAGGATATCAAGGCTATAGCACGACACTTGACCGACAGTGAGGATGAGAATCAAAGTTTATTGCGTTCACATGCCAAAATCGAGGTCTATGACAATGTAGAGAAGCGTCCGAAACGTGGATCTTTATTCTTTCGAAAGAAGAAACCAAAGGCCAAGACGAAGAGTCTGGTCAGTGGCCAACAATTGAGTCCATGCGATGTGTGTGGAGCGAATATTACATTAGCACAGATTAAGGAACATCATTTGGAGTGTAAAGTAAGGAAAATGAATGCAAATGCCGGTGGAGGGCAGGACTATTATGATGGGCCAGATGCTATGACTCTAAGTAATACAGAAGATCAACCTTTGATACGTTCAGATTTCCAATTTCTCAAAGAGCCACCCATAGAAGCGCATGACTTGGGAGCAGATCCCGCATTGGGTATTGTACTTAAAGAGCATGACTCTTGGACACCAGGAGTGTCTAAGGAGCTACTGAAATCTCTTAAGGAATTGCAAATAAAAAGGCAAGAGCATATATATGAGTTTATTATGACAGAGAAACATCACTGTCAGACATTAATTGTTATGCAAAAAGTTTTTGTAGAAAGTTTGGAAAGACATTTCCCATCGCTGAATTTGAATAAAATGTTTCCACGTCTCCAGCAATTGACTGATCTCCACACCTGTTTCCTGCGCCAGCTAAGACAGAAGCAACGCGAACAACCCATTGTTGACAGCATTGCAGACATTTTGCTTGATTTTTTTTCACTGGAGCAGGCCCAATGTTTGCGATTGGCCTATGGAGAGTTCTGTGCCAATCATCGTAGCGCCCTGGAGCAATTCAAACTCTGCCTGGCAGAGCCAAGTTTCAGTGAATGGTACAAACATTGTCTGCAGAATCCATTACTAAAAAAGAAGGGCATACCCGAATGCATTCTGTTTGTGACCCAAAGGTTAACCAAATATCCCTTGCTTATTGAACCACTACTCAAGAGTGCTCGGGATAATAAGCTGGAGACTGATAAATTGCAGCATGCTTTAAATCTGGTCAAATCCCTGCTTGTCGATGTCGATGCCTGTGTGGCTGAAAAGGAATTGAGGGAGAGGCAATTGGAGATCTATGCTAGGGTAGATGCCAAGTCGTTTGCCATCTATAAAAACAAACCATTCCGTAAAACCGAATTGGGTGTGGAATCGAGACGTCGCCTCAAATTTGATGGTCTGGCTACTCTCATGCAGGGTCGTGCTAAAACCCAACTAGTATTAGTGGTGGTTCTCACTGATTGCCTATGCTTTCTAAGCGAGAACTCGGCCCACAATAAGTACACTTTTTTTACGCCTGAACATAAGGCTGGTGTGGTGCCGCTACAGAAATTACTGATACGTGATAAAGCTGGCACAGAATCGAGAGGTATCTATATCATTAGTTCCAATCCCGATTTTCCCGAAATGTATGAACTGAAAGTGCAAACGCCCAAAGACAAAAATACTTGGATTCAAAGTATACGCCAAGCGGTTCTGGATTGTCCAGCCACGGATATTATAGAGGCCGAAGATCTAACAGCCGAAGAGAAGCTCCGTATCGGGGTAAATAAAAGAGAAACGATAGAGAAAATGCGGCAAAAAGATATCGAACAAGCATTACTTCTCGAGGAGAAGCTCATGCTGCAATTGAACTTACTTAAGGAGCAACAGCCCTTCAGTGGTGATGTTGCCACCAATTCCAATGGCTGTGCCGCGAATTTCTTGGCTGCCTTTGGTTCCTACAAGGATTTAGTGACAGCTGACTGTGACACCAACGAATTGTGGCGCCGTGTCCTGAATACTGTGCAGGACATAAGCCAATTGGCTGCCACTGTTTATTCAGCTGCTACAGGATTGCCAGTTAACCGATCCCTTAATTCCATGGGTGAGAAGCCAAGCGATCAATATGCATCCCCCACTTTACCCAAACGTGCTGAAACATTTGCTGGATTTGATGAAAAGCGTGGCAAACTTGGATCCAAATTAGTGCTCACACCCCGCCTCCAAGAGCTCGAGGAAAAAAAAGAGATGAAAGTCACCAATTCTAATGCAGAGCAGCCGCCACCGCATCTGGAATCGAATTACGCTGTGCTCCAAGTCTCGCATCACTTACATACTTTGTTGTGCATCATTTATCAACAGATGACTACCATTCAGAGTCTCCAATTGCAGTTGGCATTATATAGGGAGAGTCCACGCTCCACAGCCTACACGCACAAGGATCAGCTAGAGGAATTGCGTAATCTGCAGGATAAATTGCAAGAGGAGAAAACAGCCTGGCAGCGTCAAAAACAACAGCAGCAAGATGAGCTGGCCGAATCCAAGGCCCAGCAACTGCAATTGCAGCAAACGATTAAAGCCGAGCAAGAGGATGTGCGGCAACAGCGGGAGCAACTTTATCGCAAGATGGAACTGCTGTCCAGTCAGGGATTATTGTTGTCACCAAGTACGCCGTTGCCACCAGTGGCAATAACACATCCTCCTATAACAGCGACAGATGAGGATGACTGTGGTGGTCAAGGAGGTGGTGCGGGAATAGGAACATCAGCACCTACACCCACCCCAACTGTGGCTGGCACTGTCGACCGTCGCAAGGAAAAATGGCTAAGTGGTTCCAGTAATTGCAAAACACCGCCAGTCAATTTGCTTAGTGCAACAAATGCCCCGAAAACCAATGCCACTTTGGTCAAACAGAAGCTGCCCATGAAACTTTCGTCACTGTCGTCCGCATCATCATCCACAACGAGTGGTACACGTGTGGACAAATCTGCTAGCTTCAATAATTCAACGCCGGGTACAACTGCTGGCACTGGGGTCCAGCAGTTATTTCCTCTAAAATTGGCAGATAAGCGGCATGCTGGCACAACCACATTGACTACTACCTCATCCATTGTGCCGCAACATTCTCGCACTGGCAGCTCTCCGGCCATTATTCAGCAGACAACAACAACGACATCAGCCACACCCACCACAAATGTAGTTAGAGCTGAATCCGCCCATTATACCAATCAGCGAACGCCCACCACCAGTCGTGGTACACCAGTATCACGTCCAGCAGTCGGTGTGGGCACAGCACCACGCGCCAAACCCGAAGAAGAAGAAATCTATTTCTGACGCAAATTCACACCAGAAGTAGAAATCTAATTCCCCCCAAAACTTTATTATAAGCGGTATTTCCTCACATACGATTCGTATTTCCTCTTAAGACTTTTAGCAGTTTTTTATTTCCAATGAAAAACATATCCAAATTGTTTCTTAAATGTTTTCCAATCAAACATCTCGATATATATGCAGATGCCAGTATTATGAATGGGAATTGAGAACAAAACCTCCTCGTATATAATGTATAACCAAAATTCTCCTAACTGCTGTCAAACGAATGCATCTCAAATTCCGATAACTGTCCATTTTTATATATGTAATAACGCAATTCCAACTTTTGCTTTTAGTATGTGTATTAAGTTTCAGTAAGTTTTGTTACGTCTCCAATTAAAACAAAAAAACTAAAAAAAAAAAGAAAAAAAAGGCTAAGAAAAATGCATCTCACACTATTCCAGCGAACATGACTTAACTATTTATTTAATCTTTTCTATATATACTAATATTTAAAATATTACTTACACAAATTATACTTTTATAGTTTTTATCAATGTTGACTTATTAACGAATTTTAACATCTTCCAAAAACAAAAGAAATGCAATTGAAAATGTATTAAAGCAAGCTAAAAAAAAAACATAAGATAAATGTTGAATTTATGAGCATTATACATGTAAATGTCTATATTATAAGAGTATACAAAAATATATATATTTAAACAAACATATTTATATATTACAATTTTCTATGAATTCGATTTGATTTATTTTATTTGCTTTTTGATTCACAAGGATCTCTTTTTTGTAAATCGCTAAATTACATAGTCTTTATATTACAATTTGAATTTTATTTCAATGTAGTATGCTAACAATATAATATTTTTGAGGACTTCAAGACTTATTCAACATAATTTATATTTATTATCCATTCTTATTTTCAATTTAACATATTCATATCACGAAATGCATCAAATTGTTTCTTTAAAATTATGCATTTAAAACTGAATTTGTATATTTAAGAATCATTAATGGATTAACGAAAGTTCTCAATTAAATAGCGTATTTGGACGGCAATGTTCTTGTAATTGAGTCTCTTTATTGTGATAGCTCCAAAATTCGATTTCATTATTATTTGATCACAATAAAGTGCAGGATATGTATTCTTCTCGTTTGATTTTGAGTTCAAAATTGATTAAGTGAAATGCAATTTCCGCTAATTGGCAACAGTTCAAAATCATTTGAAATACCTTTTAATATAATCGTAGTAGTATTTATGTGGCTCAATTTACAATATACAAAATTGTTAAAATGGAAAAAAAATTGAGATTTAAAAATATTTACAATGTACATAACTAATATACAAAAGCAAATCTCTGGGTGTATTTTACGTATCCGCATTTCCTCGCTAAAAAAAATTATAATAAAAAAAATAACATATATATATATATATATTTACATATATAGAAAACTGAAGCTTAACTAAATGCGGAGGCCACTTGGATCCTTTATAAACTATGCAACAATATTTTTAAGCTCTCTCCAATAAATGTTTAAACAAAACAAAAATTAATTAAGATTTTACAGTATTTAAAAATTAAATTCATCCTTTCGGGGACATTTGTTGCGTGTGTGGCCTTCTTGGCGGCACAGTCCACAACGACGGGTCTTGCTAACGCCTCCACTACTGCTTGATGTCGAACCACTTGGTTGACTTCTGGCTGAGCCCCAGGCATTGCTAGATCCAGCTAAAAAAAAATTTAAAGATTTGCTTAACAAATTAAATTGGCAGATAAAACATCTCTTACCTTGGTTCTCGTCTGTATCTGCCCATTGGAAGAAACCGCAGGATTTTTCTCTAGTTGGACAAGCATAGAAGGGCCTACCATGGTTGGGAGTATCCTTGCGTACTGTCAATTTACTCGCTACTTGGTCGCAATTACACTTGACTTCTGTCCCACTATTATTTGTTTGATTTTGGGTTTTGGTCTTAGTTTGTGTGATGGTCACAGTGCTGCTGGAATTGGAACGCATTTGGGTGGCACCTCGTGAATTACTACTACTGTTATTGATGCTGGGTAAAGTGGCAACGCGATTGGTACCCCAAGACGAACCACCACTGTCGCTACTCCAAGATGAAGTATGCTGCTTCTCAGAAGCACTTATGGGTTCATCTGCCCATTGAAAGAATTTACATTCATTTGGCTTAGGACACTTATAAAAGAGACGACCTTGGTTTGGTCCATCACGAAGCGCAGTTTGCTGACGGGCTGGCTGATGACAGCCACTGCAGAGCACTGGTGAGGGATCAGCATTAACTGAGTTATTGCTTTCTAAACGGGCACGTTTAGCTAAAGGCTTAGGTGGAGGAGTTGGTGCTACAGCTGCTGCACGTGCTCGACTTCCCCATATCATGGGTTCTTCTTCGGCATTTTGTTGTTGCCGCATCCAGCCAGAAAGACTGGTCTCCAGACCGGCTAGAGCTTCAAATTCTGCATCATCGTCGGCAGCAAAAGCAGCAGCTATGTCATCTAGTTCGGCTTGATTAACCAACGCAGAAGCAGTGTCAGTGACAGTTGGAACACTGGCGGATTCTAAAGAAGCAGCTGCGGCTAGCATTTCCTCTTCAAAACCATCATTGCTATCAAAGAAAGCATCAAGATTGTTTTCACTTGAGGGTGGAGGAGTGTTTGTGAAATAATTTCGTATTCCACCGTTTGCATTTACAGAGTTCTTTTTGGTGGGTTTTTTGGGTTTTGGTTGAGGAGGAGGTTTTGTTTTGGTCGCTGGTGGTGGCTTTTTAGTTTTGGTTGCAGGCTTTGTTCCCAAAATGGATGTTCCACTTTTCGAACCCCTTTCACTATTATTGGAACCCCTAACTGCATCGTTACCAAAACCCCATCCTACAATACCAGAACCTCCTCCAGCACCGGGTGGACCACCGTCCCCCCTTGGACCACTGCCACCTGGACCTCCGCCACTCGGCCCACCGCCTCGTGGACCACCTCCACCAGGCCCACCGCCACCCGGACCACTTCCACCCACACCAACTATCCGTCCCACTCGTTTCACTTGTTCAATATTAATGTTAAACGTATTGCGAAACAGTTCATCGCATGGCAAACATGTCTTATACCAGCCATTGGGCGTATTAAATATACCACGATAATATGGCGTAGACAGGCGAAACTTGAGCATACGATGCCCATCACCACATGTTGGACAACACTCGTCCAGAACGGTGACATCTTTACACTCTGTCGGAAGCCATACCACATTTTTGCAGTCGGGAAAATTGAGGCAGCCGATGAACCAACCCTGTTGATTTTTTCTGGACTTCAAGGCCAATGGGGCCATGTCACATTTTGGACACTGGAACAATTCCTGCTGCATGTTAATGCCTCCTTCGGTTCCACTGTTTACGCTACTTTCATTGTTAGGTGCTGGTGTTTCGTTAATTCTACGAGCTATTTTGTCATCCATTGCTGTGATCTTGTCCGTGATTTGTTGATAGGCCACCTTGTATTTTGCTATTTGCTCCGACAAAACCAATTGGGGATCCTTTTGGCCTTGGCAAACAAGTTTCAAGTCTGCCTCGAATTCGGCACGCAGCATTGGCTTAGCCAGAGTCAATTCCATGGCATCATAGCCCTCATAGAGACCCATTCCAATGACGCCTGGAACCAAGAAACCCTTATCAAGGACTCCAATATAACCACGCTCTTTAATTGTATTAATATGCTCCGCATGTGTAGCGTCTGTTCCAATGCCATGCTTATCCATTAATGCTATTAGATCAGCTTCGGTAAGCAGGGGTGGAGCTGTAGTAGCTCCTTCGTGTAAAGAAACTTCTGTCGGCTCAAAACGCTGATCCCTTTCATAGTGATGGATTTGCTTTGCGTTCCACTTTTCGTAGATATAGACATCAAGATAGTTTCGCTCATGTATGACCAATCCATTGGCAGTAAATTTCTCACCAGCTATATCGATATTGACAATAGTCTCCGAGCCAACAGCATCCTTACTGACGCAGGCTAAGAAGTGACGGACCACCAGCTCATAAACCCGAGCTTCGTTGCCCTGCAGATCTGTGGGTAAAAATAATTTGGAGATTTTGCATGTCATTTGTTTTTCCATGTTACTTACTAGTCACCGCTTTGGTGGGATGAATGGGCGGATGGGCCTGATCCGACTTGTTGCCATTGCGTGGATTAGGTCCCCATTCAAGTATACGTTGGGCAAAAGCACCCCAATCGTTATGATCTTTTTGCAGCTCCACCAATGGCACCAAATTAAATTCCTTCGTGAATTGATTTGTCTCTGTCCGCGGATAGCTAATGAAACCCTTTGAATAAAGCTTCTCAGCAATGGTCATTGTTTCCTTGGCAGAAAGTTTTAATTTCCTAGAACCCAGTTTTTCCATTTCAACAGTATCCATGGGAGTGGGACGCCACTTGTGTTTGGGCTTTACTGTCACATTTTCTACCAAGGCTCTGGGAGCTGATTCGGCCAGACAAAGCATCAAATAGTTTTCACATTCCTCCTTGTTGAACAAACGATTCCGGGCCCAATTAAATTCCACTGTCAAATCCTCAATCGTGTGAAGAACTGAAATTAATGAAAGAGTTTATAAAGGCCAAAAGTCTTGCTACATTTCGCCTACCCTTAATCTTCCAAAAAGGCTCCGAGACAAAAGCCTCCACCTCCTTGTACCGCTCAGCGACAAATCCCAATGTAGGTATCTGACAGCTGCCATATGAAATCAGTTTATCCGCAATATTCTCCGGGAATAAACGCTGCAAGCGCATTGTTTGGAAGCGAGTTATTGCCGCTCCCGTCCTTAGATCCATTTCGCTACGTACATCCACTGCATCACTTTGCCGTTTGTCCGGGTCGCCCAATTGTTGCAACGCCCGTCGCACTGCAACTGATGTAATTTCCGAAAAGCTTGCTCTAAATATTTTAAGATTTGGTTTTATCCCACGGCAAACCTCGATAATTTCAAAGCCAATGTTCTCGCCTTCGCGATCGCAATCTGTCCAGATGATCAGTCCCTGACAGCCGCGAATCTCCCGTTCAAGAGTTCGTTTAATCGGCAGATAGTTCTCGCCGACAGTTTTCCTAATGGGTGCATCGAACAAAGAGCGAGGATCCACAGTGCGCCAATTTCTATAAGAGACCTGAAACTCCAACTGCATTAAATGACCCGAGACTGATGTCATTACCATTTTGGCATTTTGACCCCGCACTTGGGCATCGAAATCAAAGACCTTGTTATAAACAGAATAGCCCTCGCGCTGCCATAAATTAAGATGAAAATAATAAATAAAATAATATTTTACTTTAAAGCAATCTAATTGCATCTTACGCGGTGCGCCGCTCCATTGGACAAAAGACCGGCTATGGTCTTCGCTGCGTCGTTTTTCTCGGCTACATTTAGATATTTCATTTCGATCGGTTGCTTAGCGTAGTGACGGCAATATAATCCATATTTGACCCAGCGGCAACACCTTAAAACCCCAAGCATTCATTAATAAAAACAAAGATAGATGAACAAATATACACAATTCGCGGGAACCATCGATAACTCTTAGACATCGATAAGGGTTTGAGCTAGAGATGTGCCTTAATAAAATGGAATATAAAAAATAAATAATTATGTCATATGATAACTAACCAACGTATTGCAAAGATAGCTGTCAGAGTCAGAATTTTAAAAATTACCTTTATTAATATTGTTTTAACAGTTTTAAGCAAGGTGCTGGTGAATGGAAAGCAAACGACAAACAATAAATTTGTTCTTCCAAACGCGCCAAAATTTGGAAAACTGAAATAACAGATTAATTTGCCTGGCAAGGCTTTTTGTCAGGCCATTTGCAACACTTGTTTTGTAAACGGTGTATTGTTAAGTTGGTGGCTTATTTAAATATTTTGATAAACTTTAGAAATGAATTGTATTTATTGCTGAAGACCAGGCATGGTTGAAGAAGACCAAGTGTACCTTAGTTCGCATAACAGAACATCAAAAATTTGTAAGGTTGCTTTAACTTATACAAAATAAATTAATTGAACGGCATATTAAATTCTTGTTTGATGTTTCTAGTCCGCTTTTCATATTAATAATAAAACAATTTACCATGGGGAAATACGAAACTAGTTACTTTATTTATTTATATATCTCTCTATAACTTGCTGTTTGTATCCACGTCGCTACGTTGTTCTCTTTTTTCTGTTTTTAACTTTTCATTGCGCTTATTTTTTGGGGGATTTCGGAGTTGATTCCTTTTTGTTTTTGCAATTTTTTTTTGTCATCTTTTAGTATTTTGGTTTTTTTTGTAAATCGTTTTGCTTTTTTTTTTTGTTTCTTTTTTTTTTTTTTTTTGTTTCAATTGAACATAAAATCTTAACAATTATATATTTTTATATATATAGTATAAGAAAAAGGATAGTGTGAAATTTTTTTTGTAAATACAAAGTAGTACAAGATGTTACATGTACTATTGGAGCTTTTTTTACTGTTACTTTTCCTCAGGACTTAGGCTTAGCGTAAACTCATTTGTATATGCGATTTAATTTATAACTAATATTAAAATATTAGTAATTTATAGAGCGTTTAATTGTAAATGATGCCATGCTTGCCTCAGCCGTCATCACTTTCAGTTATTATTTTCTTGTTTGTGTTTCTTTTTTGTTTTTTTGTGTGTGTTTTAGTTATAGAAATAACAACAAATACAGCTTAAGGTTTTGCCTAACAAAATATGAGCCATCAACGACGCCAAGAACGATCCTCAGACTCCTCGTCCTCCTCCTCATCCTCAAGACGCAGCTCGGGCAATGTATCGCTGCCCAGCAAGCTTTCACTTTCGCTAACGGATTGGATTAACTGTTTGGGATTGGTGGTGGTGTTATTCAGGTTGTTGTCTAGTGGCATGCCAACTGAAGCAACCGATGACTTGTCAGCCGGTGCTGCCATTGGAGCAGCAGATGCACCTATGGGTGTTGTCGTCACAACGGGCGCCCATGATATCTAATTAGAGTAGAAATGGAACAAAGTTAGAAAACCAAATCAAGGACTAGATAATAATATAAAAAATCAAAGTCAAGGTTCTCTGTCACCTTACTTTTTTTTGCCAAGCTTACCTGAAGGCGCTTATCTTTGTACATTTTGCCACGGAGCACTGCCTGTTCGGCATTGATTCTAGTGGCATATGAGAGTATCAATTGGGGAATCTCACGGTCCACATCATGTTTTAAAATCTCACCAAAATTCTATAGAGCAATAAAAACAAATTGAATTTGGTAATTGGATTTAAAAGTTTTTTAAAGTTTCATACCTTAAAGTGTCCTAGGACAAAGTCGGCCTCCTCAGCGGCAAATCCAGTGACCACAATGGCTTTAGGACGTCTATCGACGCGGGTTGAGCCTTCGGGGAAATTTGCTCGCTTACGCGCAGCGGCACCACCGGCTGGTCCAGTTTTTGGATTATTTGAGTTGAGAACTCCACCGGTACCTCCACCAGACAGAGTGCGTTGCAGCTCTTCGAGACGCTTTTGTAATGCTGTGGTATCATTTCCCTCTTGCTGCTGTGCAAACAGTTCCAATTCCATATCGAGAAGTTCCTTCTTCTGTTGCTCTTTGGTCTTTTTTACAGATGGCTGAATTTGTTGCTGCTGGATTTGGGCCTGTAGTTGATCCTGATCGGCATGGACATCTTTCCGCAGTTTGTCAATGGTCTGCTGCAGTACTTTAATTGTCTCTAGCGTATGTGTCCGCTGAGCATCCTGTTGGTCCATGCGCTCGACAAGCTCCAGCGCAGTTTTCATTTGCTTTACATAGCTTTGCAGTAATTCCTGCTTGCGTTTTCGTAATCCGTTGGCCAATTGATGCATGGCCTTTTGCTGTTCCTCCTGCTTCTTACGCAATGTTGCGGCATTGGCTCTTGGAGTGGCAGTACTTGGGGTACCTGGTGTAGATGAACCAGTATTGCCTCCATTTGGACTTGATGTATTGAGCTTCAGTCGCATGGAGGCGGGTGCTACCGCAAGGGCTTGTTCAACTGGTGCTACGGCTTGGTTATTACCAGCTCCGGCATGTTCCGTGAGAGGCGTTGTAGTAGCCATGAACGCATTGGATATTTTTGCACCATCCGTAATAGGTGTGGGGACAGCGGGCACATTATGTAAATGATATTGGCTGGCATTTTTTCTTCCACTGGACGCACTGCTGCTCACGCTGCCGGCCATAGAATTACCTTGTCCCTCATCCAAACCACCACCAGCTACGCCGTTGTGCCAAAAAACCTTAATAAAACGATTATTGAGCACTGCTTCGGTGCTTCTATAGGCTACATTGGCCTCTGCATGCGTCGAAAAAGTAACAATGGCTGCTTCAGGATCGCCCTCGTATGATACTTGAATATTAACTATCTTTCCGAACTTGGCAAAATGATTGTTTAGATGCGCTATGGTATTAAGGCCACGCGGAACCTTCCTCAATTCCAGAGAGCTATTATGCTGCTGCATGTTTGGATTAACCCTTGGTCCCAGACGACTATTAATCGGCACTTTTCGTTTCGTCGGCACATCTGCTATGGCCACTGTATCCTCCAGTTCAAATCGACGCTTTCCCATTTCAGGAGCACCCGAAGGAGGAGCACCACCGCCACCACTACCACCAACGGCTCCACCAGCATCTACAACTGGAATTGGGATAAGTTGGCGCTGAAGCGGTGTGGTCACAGCTGTGGGATTAAAAGGGAATGGCATCATCGCTGCTGGTCCTTGCGGTCCTGGTGGTCCAGGTGGTCGAGCATAATCTGATGGATTGGGCACACCCATCGGGTGATTGGGTGGCATTAAAGCATTTGGACGCACATTACCACTGAACGGATTAATGCTGACAGGCACTCCTTGGACACCACTGGGCGCAGGACCAGCCACACCTTGTCCTGGTGGTGGTCCTCCACCGCCACCGCCTCGTGCCCAAATCTCTGGGGCATCTGGATTGTACTCACGCATAGACATCATTAAAGCTGAATTATTGATACCCTCAAAGACCACAGGATTAATGCCATGATCCCAGGGGCAAGTCTCGCCCCGTACACAATAACCTTTTTCATCGAAATCGCGACAACGCTGGCGAATATGGGTCGCCACAATAGCCGCCGGGTGCGGAGGTTCCATAGGATTACTGGTCGGTACTGACGATAGTCCGCCACGTTCTGGTGAACTTGGCGGACGTCTCAAATTGCGCTCCGGCGATAGGGAACGACTATGAGAACGGCGACTTTTTTGACCAAACCGCTGACGTTCATCTATGTTGCTAGCGCTACCGCCCCCACCGCCTCCATTGCCGCCACTACCACTACCACCTCCACCGATGCGACGACGATCAAAATTACGTCGGCCATGACCGCTACCGTGTCCTGGAGGAGACTTGTTACGGAATTGTCGCTGATTCTTTTCTCTTTCATTAATGCGACGATCTCTGGAGCGGGAACGCCTGAAATTTCTTTCATTTGATCGCGAACGAGATCGTGAGCGGGATCGCAAAGAGGCACGACGTCGGCGACCGTCACGTGGCTGATTCTCCTTATCCGCATAGCCAGCAGCTGGTCCACTTCCCACACCGCCTCCTCCGCTGCTACGTCCTGGTGGACTAGCACTACGTGGCACCTGATGGTGATGATGAGGAGGAGGATGATGATGATATGAAGCAGGACCCATTTGGCTTTGTGGCTGGTGAGAGGAGGGATCTTTGGTTTTGTGCTGCAAAAAAAAAAAGAGGTAAACATTGCAAAAGAAGTAGACACAAAAAAAAACAATATTAGTGACCCACATCAATGGGAGGTGGCTTATTGGAAGTTGTGGCATCTGTGGTACTATCTGAGGCTTGGCCAATGGATTCCTGAACGACTGCATCTGGACGCTGCTCGTCAACCAATTGCTGCTGCGGCTGCTTTTCCACATTTATCACATTATCTTTTGCTGGCGGGGGCGAGACAGCTGCCAGTACAGCCTCTATATCGGCTGCTCCATCTATGGCCAATGCCAGTTCATCACCCAAATCCAGCTCCGAAACGCTAGAGGCAGCTGGAGCTGGCAGGGTTGGCAGAGGATGGGGCAGTGTGAGATATTCCTCACTGGCAATGGCATCAAAAAGGCGCTCCACAAAGCGCGTTGTTTCTTCAGATAGGAAGACATCGAGCTGTTCAATCATGATCCGCTTGAGATCCTTATCCGATTTGTCTTTTTTAAGCAATGCAATGACATAGCGTGCAAGGGCTGAGGAGTCCGCATCGCAGCTGGCCAATTAAAAACAAAAAATGTTAGGAAAATGGGGAAAATGAACTGGAATGATTTGCAATTTTCCATATGATGGACAATGAAAAACTTACAGTGGCTCCAAGACAACACTTAGCCAATCTTTGAGTTTATCCGAGTTTTCCAAGATCATTATTTCCGATTAGGAAGGCGAGCGTGATTGCGTTGGTCTTCAGCTCGGAGGGGCCAAGAAAATATATTTTTAATATGACCTCTGTCTCTCTCTCTCTGTGACTTATGGTTTATCGATAGCCGATAGCTTTGCCTTTTGTTCTCTAAAAAAGATATTAATTTTGTAATGAATTTTACATACTACTATATTTGCCTTTTTTTGGCATTCATTGGGCAGGAAATTTTAAGAAAGTTCCATTCCTTTTTGCCACACACACACACACACTTACACATATATATTTACGCCACCAATGCACATACACACATAGACACACACACACCTATAGATTTCGGGGCACTCTGATTTTTGCGCTCAATTTAGATTAACTTTCTCCAATCAATTCCTGGTTTTCTTTTGAATCTTACCTGTCTTAAGCCCTAAATTAAACTTATGATATATTCTTTACAATAAATAAAAGGATTAATTGCTTGATTTTTGTGTTTTTCACTAAACTTTTTTTCGCTGCTTTCGGGGCAAGGTTGCTTAACTGTATCGTTATCGTTTTTGCATATATCGATAACCGATGATTTACTGTT
The DNA here is from genome assembly GCA_018903615.1 of Drosophila neocordata. Lineage (NCBI taxonomy): Eukaryota > Metazoa > Arthropoda > Insecta > Diptera > Drosophilidae > Drosophila > Drosophila neocordata. The sequence continues at coordinate 680,818 of JAEIGI010000010.1, read as the reverse complement.
AGTCAACACTGAATTTCATAAGATTGTTTAATTTAGTTAACATTGTTATATTGAGACCATGTGCAGCATAGGCGAGGATGACTTTGGTGACGAAGGTGGACGACATGTCATGCCGATCGGAGGGCTTGATCTAATGATTATTGGAAATGCAGGCGAATGTCAGAAATGCGGCCAGCAGTCGGATGACTTATTTAAAGTCAACTTTCGTTCTGAAGAGTGCCGTGATTGCTTCCTGACCTACGCTAGGCACAAGTTCCGGGCTTCATTAGGTGCGGCGAAGGCACTGCCACGTGATAGCGAAGTGTTAGTCCTACTCGATGGCTCGGTAGAGTCTGTGGTTCTGCTAGATATGCTTCACTTTGCTCAGACGCAGAATACCTTCAAAAGATTGCATTGCCAAGCCAAAGTAGTGTACTTTGATGAGTCTGAAATAGAGAATTTCCAATCTGTAGATATCGACCGTCTGCAAAAATTACAAGCCCGCTATTCACCTTTTGATATTTATATTATTGAACTTGGATCAGATCTGGTAAACCTCAAACTAATAAAAGATTGGACATCACAGTGTTCGCAAAAACAAAATCATATAAAGCTTAAGCTGGACGAACTAAAGACCCTTACTGCACGACAGGATTATCTGCAACAGCAACGAAAGTCATATTTAGCATCAGTGGCTCACAAATTAAACTGCACCCATGTATTTGTTTCCTCTATTAGCAAAGATTTGGCCACCCAATTTTTAACATCTATAGCTCTGGGTCGTGGTGGCAGCGCTGCCTTGGATGTAGCTCTTCTTGATGATCGCTTGGGTAACGGCATCAAACTTTTACGTCCTCTAAAGGATCTCAACGAACAGGAAGTACAATTATACGTGCGAGCCCAGAAATTGGAGGAACTGCGATTAACATCAGGTATTAACGCCTATGGCCATGAAAAAGGTGAATCGGCAAGTTTACAAAATCTTACTGCCGCTTTTGTAACGAATCTTCAAAAGAACTATGCCTCCACCGTGTCTACGGTATTTAGAACGGGAGATAAAATAGCCCCTAATTGTCACGAGCAGCAAACTATATGCAAAAATTGCCACTCTCCCTTGGATTCTCGGCTATCCGACACTCTTTTGGCTATTGAGTACTCTAGAGTGGTGTCCTTCGAGGGTGCAAAATTATTAAATCATAACGATACCTTGGAGAGTTTGGCTTTGCAAAGGCTAAACAAGGACGATGGCCTTTGTCATGCCTGTCGAAATATTCACGATCATTTTTTATAGTAAGAAATATATACAGATTTTTATTTTATAACAAACAACATCTTTACAATTTGGCCAATTGGGCATTTAACAATGACTGAAGTGGGAGATGTCCGTCCAAAGGCAATATATTTGAAGCTAATTGCACTTTGTGAAAATCTTGGAATATCATTCGATTGTAATGCTTTGCCTGGTTGTAATCACTTACAGGTCCCGGTAAAATTATTGTTTCCGTATATTTGTGTGGCTCCGTTAAATAGAGATCATCTCCAGGCAGTACACCTAACATACTATCATCGCAACGGTAAAATATAGGTTGAACCAGAGTAGAACCTAAGCCGCTACGTTTACGTGCAAATTCCAGGAGATCTTCTAAATGCTGGAGATTCATTAGCCTGGCGATTTCGTAGAGCAACATAAAGGGTAACCAAATAACTCCCTCTTGAGAGCTAGACCAAGCTTCGGTAGGGTTTAACCAGTGAGCTGAAATAACCTCTTGGGGTTCAATCAGTAACTTCACATCTTTGGCTTGCATTTGCAAAACAGCCAAGTAATAGATGGTGTCAAATTTTCGACTCGCAGCGGGTCCCGAACGCCAGATAGACCATTCGTGCAGTGACCACAGATCGGGAACGACATCCAATTGTCTGCACATTTTCAAGAACTGATTTGGATCATTGTGAACCCTCTGTTGCCATATTGTATGGTTTTCTGGTTGACCAAGAGACGGGGGTCCCTTCAATAGGTTCTCGCGGTGGCGACAAAGCAATATACCCACTTCCTCAAAGGCTTCTCTTAAAGCAGTTATCCTAAGAGAGATATCTCGAGAAAAATTTTTACCAGCTGTCATTAGGTTTGGCCTACTGATTTCTCGATCATCGTATGTAAGTTGATCTAAATAGCTTTTACTTACTCCAAACGATTTAAAATAGCATAACCAGTCGGTACATTCATCTGCTTCAGCATCAAAGACACCGCCAGGAAAGACACAGTGATTTAAAGCATATGATGTTTTTTCAGAACGCTTAATTAAAAGCAACTAAAATAGAGGGACTTCTAAGTAAAATAGGTAATCTTTCGGTTAACAAAATTCACCCACACTAAAGTCATATGGTTTGGAGGAATCGTCAGTAGCGGCTAGGATAAGACTAGCGGACGGTCTATAAATATTCTCGGTGCCATTTGGAGCCACCATGATGATGAAGCGAAACACTATGAAACTTTGAACTCCAGTTGCAAGTCGAAGGCATTCGAATATTTAAACAGCTGGTGTTGTTATCGATAATGTTATCGATATTAAGTTCACCTGTTACCTTAAGCAATGTCTAAACAAGTAGTTTCCAAATTAAGGCGATCATCTAGCTTAATTGTGCTGGCAAAGGATCACACAGCTTCTGGAAAACCATATGATTACCATGTAGGCAGCATTTGCTATAAATTCCAAACTCGAGTTTATATTACAGTTTTTATTTTTTAACAACTTATTACAGGCCCTACTTTTAACTCGAAATTCGAAATCTAGTTTTATGCCTGACTCTTCCGTTTTTCCCGGTGGAGTTTGTGATGCAACAGATAGTTCTTTAGCTTGGCAGCAATATTTCCAGCGTTTTAATGTTTCATCGGACAAATTTACTAAATTTCGTAATGTTTCCAACGCGTGGCGTCTCCCTATATTTCAGGGAGAAACTAGGTAATGTCGTAAGCATCGACTTATCTTTTTTTTCTAATACAGCGTAATTGCGTCCATATAGTCCTCTTTCCCTACGCCTTACAGCCATACGTGAAACCTTTGAGGAACTGGGCGTCTTACTTTGCCGAGATCGAAAATCGCTAACTTCCCTTGAAGGTTTTGGCCGCTTTTATGAACAATTCGATCGGCCGTACTGGCAACACTTGGTGCATAATGATACCACGAAGTTTTTAGAGCTTTGTCAAGAATTGGATGTTTTACCAGATATTTGGTCATTACATGAATGGGCAGCATGGAGGACACCATCGACGTTTCAAAAGCGTTTTGAAACGGTCTTCTTTTTAACTGCATTGGAAACAAAGCCTAACTTACATGTAGAACCTAATGAGGTTAAGGATTGTGCAGTGAGTATGAAAAACATAGTAAAGCGACATTTAAATAAATGTTCGATTATCTTATCTAAAATAGTGGCGTTCCCCATTGAAATATGTCAAGATGGCTTTGAATAAGGAACTCTGGCTACCTCCCCCTCAATTTTATGAGCTGTCAAGGTGTCTAAATTTTAAGACCCTGGCGGAACTTTACAAATTTGCCCAACAAAGAAGAGACAAGGAAGTGGTTTTAATGCATCCAGTTATGTATAAGTGTTTAGATGGTGCAGTTCATATTTTGCCTGGAGATGATGCCTATCCCAACAATCCTGATGACAGAGTAGAAAAAATCGAAACCGGTCTTTCTATGGAAGCTTTTCGCGCATTAGCCACAAAAAACTTACATCGTTCCGAGCACAAAAACCAGCATCAATCACGATTACTCATTAATTTTCAACCCGCTGATGGACAGGTTAATCCGTTAGATGCTACTCATATCTGATTTCTAAAATGTTTTTTTTTTAATAGTGCATTTATTTAGTTATTTTTTTTAAGGAAAAAAGTGCAATAAAATAAAAAATGTTGAAATTTGATTTACTGTTCTTTTTATTTTATTTATTTTTTTTTTTTATTCACGAAAGTTTGTCGAGAGTTGAAACTGACTTACTCTTCCTGTTGCAAAAAGAAAGGAAATGTGTTTCATCTTTAATTGCATTTACAAAAAATACCCAAATGAGGGAGTGTAATTCGGTTGCCGTGGTTTCTTTATTTCCTTTGGTTTGTGAAGATGTTTCCATTTCGTACACTCTTTGAGGTTCTCTTCAATGCCTTTCTGGTTGCTCAACAATTCATCCAATTTCTTATCAAGGTGTTCCACACCAACTTCAACTTCATGGATAGATCCTTCCATGACAGTTAACTTTTGATTTTGTGAGTAGCTCAGTTGTTGCAGGTTCTGTTCCAATTGATCTGCTTTGTAGTTGGCTCGACCAGCCAAATTATTCAGCTCATCCAAATATGGGGCCTTATTCTCAATGTTTTTCTGCGTTGATTCCATTTTCTTTGCAGTCCGTTCTAGAGCAACCAATTTATTTAGAACTGATTCCTTGAGAAGCTTATTGAGATCGGATAAATGCTTGTCCACCAACTTGGATACGTCTTTAATTTCGTTTGTATATTTCTTTTGATTGACATCCACTTTGCCAATGAGTTCCTTGATCTGCAGTTCTGATTTTCCCAAGTTTTGCAGGGCTTTATCATTCTTGACCTCAAAGGAGTGTATATTGGCGGAGAGATTCTTCACTCCATTCGCAGTCAGCTGGAAACTGTGTGCTGTGTCATCTTGCAGTTTAACCAAACCGTCCTCCAATCGTGCGATCCCCTCCAATAGACCCCGCTGTTGCTTAATTTTCTCTTCAATGCCCTTTTGAGAGTTGCTCAGATCATGGACTTTGTGGTTTAGTTTTCTCAGCTCATTATCGGCCTTCCTTAGAATATCTTGAATTTCGTGATCATTCCATCTTCCCTTGATATCCTCAGCTAGGACTATCCCAGTTATGAAGCATGGGATCAGCAGTATCAAATGGCTCTGCATTGTAAACGTGAAGTGTCTTCCTCAAAAGCTAACGTTAATATGTATTTAAAACTTCAATAGACTGTGGTTTAAGTAGTTCCAAAACGCTTTGCACGTGTCTGTATTTTGGTTTTGGTATTATTATCTTTTTTAGTACTCTTGCACGAGATTACGTTTTGAAACACAATTGGAAACGTTTACAAAACACAAATTCACAAAGTTGTTTTAAGTCGTTTTTGGTTCAACGACTTTTAGGTAAAATACGACCCTATCTTGTACATTCTTCTCTTTTTCACTTCTTCGATAGTGGAATTTAGAACAATTTTATGAAAACATGGCTCGGTTTTAGCGATTCCTCACAATATGAATCTTTAAATTTTAAAAGATATTTATTAATAATTTCTAGGTGTAAATTTACTACATACATACTACTTCCATACGCTGTTTATACTTTGGTTAGAAATTTACAATTCACAATAGTAAGGATCTATGGACAATGTCCAGTTTATGTATAAATTGTTAGCATTTTTACGTTATATGTACAAACGTAAATAGGTCGTAAAATATCATTCTTAACCGGACTCAAAGTTTCCTCGATAAAAATTTCTTTAGAAAAAGTTTCATCATCACTTTTCAGAAACAAACAAAATACAAGAATTTAAAATATAATTTTGCACCGTGTAGAAAGAAAATGCCTAACAAATGAAGATCGTTCGGGAAATGGATTTCGTTTAAAAAGTTTTATTGTATATAATGACCCCATCCAATAATATAGTTAACTTTATACTTAACAAAAAAGTTATAGACAAATATTTGATGCTTTATGGGGAACTCTGCAAGAAAAATGTACAAGGTTCGGTTTAACCCTTAACTGTTTTACATTTTTAAATATATTCGTATAATAATGAAGAGTATTAACTAATTATGCCTTAACTACTAGAGAAAGTATAGCTTTAGGTGCTAAGGTCTTCGCTACTTATCATATATAAATTTTAAATAATGCATGTTTTTATATTTTTGAAAATGTTTTTTAATTGTCATGGTCTAGTTTCTAGAGATCAATATAATGCTGCAATGTCGGTATTACTATATTATTTCCAAAACTTTAACTTTAGTAAGCTTTGGATTCTTCGTTAGCTCCATGCCAGGTTCTCCAAGATCCACCGTCGTGGGGAACACGATAACTTTGTATAGAATCTTGGTGTGAATAAGCGGAATGCTCGTCATGGTATTTCTTTAGATTACAAGCTTTTTGGGGTGGCGACGAATGTCTGGGTTCTGGATGTATAGGAGCGATTTGCTTGGGTTCAGGTAGATGAGGTTCAACGTAATGGTGCTGTTTGCTTTTCTCCGGAAGAGCAGAATGGGATCCATAGGTAGGTTCCAAGTCCCACGGTAGAGGTTGTTGTTCAGATCGATATTGGCCAGGCTTGTGGTTAGGCTTTGGAGCTAGACCGGAATGATAGATAGATTCCGCTTCCCAGGGGAGTGGCTCCAGAAAAGAAACAGGATTCTTTTTATGGGTATTGTAGATAGGAGGTTGTTGTTTTGCTTTGAGTTTGGGAGACTCAGCATGGGCACTGACTCGATGTACTTCACCTAAAAATTTTATTTGTAGAAATTCAAGACTTTATGAAATCAAAGATCAATTATTTATTCTTACCGCGCTTTTGGGGCTCCGCAATACTCCAAACCTGAACTAAATCTACTGGTTTTCTGTATGGCTGAGGGCGATAGAGATGTTGGTTGTAAGATTCCTTTTGGGTTGAGGATGAATGTCTGGGTCCTGAATGGACAGGTGCGCTTTGTTTCGGTTCAGGAAGATGATGAGGTTCAACATAATGATGAGGTTCTGGCTTGTATTGTTTTGGTGGTGGAGAGTCCCATCGTTGAGGGTGCTGTTTTGTTTTCTCTGGAAGAACATGATGGGATTCGTAGGTAGGTTCCAAATCCGACGGTATAGGTTGGTGTTCAGGTAGATAATGTTCTGGCTTGTGGTTAGTAGTTAGACCTGGTCCGGATTGATATAATGATTTTACTTCCCATGGAAGTGGCTCTTGCCAGGAAACAGGTTTTATTTCGTGGGTGTTGTAGACAGGAGGTTGTTTGTTGGATTTCTCTTTCGGCTCGGGAGACTCAGCATGGGCACTGACTCGATGTACTTCACCTTAAAATTTGATTAAACGAAATTCAAGACATTTTTAAAATTAGATCAATTATTTATTCTTACCGCTCTTTTGGGGTTCCGCAATGCTCCAAACCTGAACTATATCTACTGGTTTCTTGTACGGTTGAGGCCGAGGATGATGTTGGTTGTAAGGTTGCTGGTTGTAATGCTTTGGTGGTTTGGGAAATTCTGGTGGATTTGGATGGTGTTCTGATAGCGAATGCGCGTGAAGATCTTTAACTTCGTAACTTTGAGGATAATAATCTGGTTCTGCAGATTGATGCGGTTGCTTTTCGCAGGTTTCCAAATCTAGTTCAATGCGTTTCTGTGAGATAATCAGTTCTTTAAGAACACCTTCAATCTCCCAAGTCCTCAAAGGCTTTAAGTGATTCACCGCTCCTGTTAGTCTTTCTAGACGGGCTGTCTGAGTGCTATTTAAATCTTCCAATTGCCGTTCCAAGATACTTAACTTAACATTCGTATCCTCACTGACATCCTTAATGCGACCCAAATTTTTCAGTTCTACTTCAATGTTAATCTGGGATGTCTCAAGACTATCGAACGAGCACTGGAGACCATTAAGCTGTGGGAGAACGGCTCGAGTGACTAACTTGGCCAGCTGATCGATACTTTGGTCAATGCCACGAGCACTGTTTAATACATGGCGTTGAAAGCCATCCAGTTTTTGTCCAAGGCTTATAATCAATTTTTTAGTACCTTCTTGGAGTCGAGCCAAACCTCCGAGCTCCTTTTCAATTTTCTCAGCACTGGCTTCCCCTTTGACGCCGATTTTGTGGAAGGCTTCGAGCAATACTTCCGATTGGGCATCCAAGAAGACACTTTGTTTAGCAAGTAATTCTTCCACCAGTGCAATGGCAACCAGAGACTTCGTTTGCTCTTCTAGATTCTTTTTAATTTGTTCGTTAACAGTACCAATATGCTTCAGAAGATTGTTGGTCTCACCAAGTTCTTCGGCACCCTGTTTTACCCATTCTTTTATGTCCTGGTCGACATGGGCAATGCTAACCTTAAAGCAAGTGACTAAGACAAATATAATCAAAAGCTTAATTTTCATCTTTCCCAATTGAAACTGCAAGTGCAAGTGTCTTTCGTTTAACGCTGCCTCGGCTTAAATATATTTTAACTGCAGCTCTATTTTAATACACGTGTTCTGAGAATAATCTAATATTGAATTGTTTGTTGTAATTTAACTACCATTAGGCTTATCACCAGAAACGGCGAAGCACGAATTTATGTTATTCAAAAAATTTCATTTCATGTTGTGATAATACATTGGATTAATTTGTTTCAAAAACAAAAAACATTTAGAAATATGGAACACCTGTTACATATGTCAAGAACGTCTATATCAGGCATATATATTTTTTTTGGTTTTGAAGCCTTTAACATAGGTTTTTGGATTCTTTATAAATCAGTTGAGCTGTCTATCCCCTGTCTATCCCCGTATAACTATTTATCTATCTGTCAATCTTGGCATCATCTCGTTCGAATGAAGTTTATTGTGTTTAAGAGTAATGTAATTTTTTACATATTCAGCAAGTTTAAAAACAGAAGATAGCTTGTACCTATGTTTAAAAAGCGATCACGTCACATGGTATTTAAAAGCTTAGCTAAATTCTTAATAAGTCAGCTTGCAAGAATATTCGATAACCGACACGGCTGGTAAGTTGACGCGTCCGCCGATTACATCAATAATGTGGACAGTCAGATATCCTTTAGATGACTTTTGAAATGGTTAGGTACTTTACAATTTTATTTAAAAAAACATTGTAATAATAAAATATAATTTTTTCTATTTAATTTCAATTATTCGGATCTAGATTCTCCAGATTAAGTCTTCATTCAGATATTTAATATCCTATTCCATAGAAATCTACATTCTTAACTTTATGACTTACTAATAATTCAAATATATTTGATACCAAGTTAATGATAATTTTTTTTTCTTGGAAGTATTTTTTGAAGATCTTTCTTAGAGTTCCACCAATCAGACGAACCATCAAAATAATTCTTTTTTTAAATAATGCAAAGCTTATGCCAAGTATATAGCGAATCCTAGTTTAGTTAATGCTTCCCATCCCAACTAAAAGCTATTAATAATTCAAAATAGATTACAAATCCGAAATACAATATGTAGTGTATTTATTTGGGTTTTTTGTAACATAATATTATCCAAAAATGTTTTTTTATTTTTTTTTTTATTTCTTTTACGTTTCAGTTTGGGATTTTACCGTACAAAAAATTATTTAGAAGGAAAGTCCCTTTTTTAGAGACATAGCTTAGTTGATTTCTATTTAAAAAGAATACCCAAGTGATGGAGTGTAATTCGGTAGGCGTGGTTCCTTTATTTCCTTTGGTTTGTGAAGATGTTTCCATTTCGTACACTCCTTGAGGTTCTCTTTAATGCCTTTCTGGTTGCTCAACAATTCATCCAATTTCTTGTCCAGATGTTCCACACCAACTTCAACTTCATGGATAGATCCTTCGATGACAGTTAACTTTTGATTTTGTGAGTAGCTCAGTTGTTGCAGGTTCTGTTCCAATTGATCTGCTTTGTAGTTGGCTCGACCAGCCAAATTATTCAGCTCATCCAAATATGAGGCCTTATTCTCAATGTTTTTCTGCGTTGATTCCATTTTCTTTGCAGTCCGTTCTAAGGAAACCAATTTATTTAGAACCGATTCCTTTAGAAGCCTATTGAGATCGGATAAATGCTTGTCCACCAACTTGGATACGTCTTTAATTTCGTTTGTATATTTGTTTTGATTGACATCCACTTTGCCAATGAGTTCCTTGATCTGCAGTTCTGATTTTCCCAAGTTTTGCAGGGCTTTATCATTCTTGACCTCAAAGGAGTGTATATTGGCGGAGAGATTCTTCATTCCATTCGCAGTCAGTTGAAAACTGTGTGCTGTGTCATCTTGCAGTTTAACCAAACCCTCCTCCAATCGTGCGATCCCCTCCAATTGGTCCCGCTGTTGCTTAATTTTCTCTTCAATGCCCTTTTGAGAATTGCTCAAATCATGGACTTTGTGGTTTAGTTTTCTCAGCTCATTATCGGCCTTCCTTAGAATATCTTGAATTTCGTGATCATTCCATCTTCCCTTGATATCCTCAGCTAGGACTATCCCAGTTATGAAGCATGGGATCAGCAGTATCAAATAGCTCTTCATTGTAAGCGTAAAGTGTCTTGGTCAAAAGCTAACCTTAATATGTGTTTAAACCATAGTAGTCTGTGATTTAAGTAGTTCCAAATAGTCACGCTTCGCACGTACCTCTATTTTGGATATGGTGTTATCATCTGAATTCAAAATGCCAAAGGTGGAAATCTTAAACATTGGAAACGTTTACCCAAACAGAAGTCTAAAAAGTTCTTTTAATTCGTTTTTGGTTCAACGACTTGTTGGCAAAATATGACCATATCTTGTACATTCTTCTGCGTGATTCAGTTATTTTTAGAAAAATATTTTAAATGAAGCAAGCAAGTCGTCCCTACCGACGTTGAGTATACCCTGTACCAATTAGAGGAACTATGTAAAATCAAACTCCTTCGAATTCGCTACCTTTAATATAACTCTAATTATTCGTTTTTCCCCAATTGCGGGGGCGGAAATGGGCGTGGCAAAAAAAAAAAAACTTGATCTGCGTAGACACTAGACAAATGTTGACGCCATTTGGTTGCTTTAGCTCTTGTAATCCCTGAGATCCACGTGTTCATACGGATGGACGGACAGACGGACATGTCTTAATCGACTCGGCTATTGATGCTGATCAAGAATATATATACTTTATGGGGTCGGAAATGCTTCCTTCAGCCTGTTACATTTTTTACAGGGTATAAAAATTTCTTTTACAAACAACACTTTTTGTTAACAATCAAATCAAAATTTAAAATATCATTTTGCTTTTTAAGATTAAGAAACTCCTTAAAAAACAAATAAATGTTTTAACGTTCAAAAAAAACTTTAATACTAAATAAACTAATTTATATATATGATTCTGTCTCCTTAAATCTATTTTAATTCACATTTTGACATAAAAGTTTTCAAATGTTCTCAATTATGCATGATTCACATTGACGAGCGCCAAGAAATTGATTTTATTCCAAAACATTTATTACTTGTGAGAATCTAAAGTTCAGATCAAAGAACCGAATATTTTATGGATGCAAACAAATTATGTAAAATTTACAAAAATATACAATATATGGAATAAACCTTTAAATATTTTATGTCTGCACATGTGAATATTAGAATATAAATTTTTATTAAATATTTTTCAAAAAATTTTAATTTTCATTTTACAGAGATCCAATATAATGCTGCAATGTTGGTATGAAGAATTTAGTTTGGAACTTGCACTTTAATAAGGAGCCGATTCTGGGTTGGCACCATGCCAGATTCTCCAAGATTCGCTTTCTTGTGTATTGTGATTGGGTGAATGGGGAGAAGATCCGTAAGAGTCCGAAGCAGAATGTTGTGGTTCGTTTTCTTGTTTCTTCAGATTACGCTGAGGAGCAGGATGGGATCCGTAGTTAGGTTCCAAATTCCATGGTTGATGTTTGTGTCCAGATCTATAGAGATCTGGCTTGTGAATAGGAAATGAATCTCCTTCCCAGGGGAGTGGCTCTTGCCAAGAAATAGGATTCTTGTCATTCGTATTGTAGACTGGAGGTTGTTTGTTGAGTTTCCTTTCGGGTTCAGGAGATTCAGCATGGGCACTGACTCGGTGAACTTCATCTAAAAATTTAATTTGTCAAAATTCAAAACTTTTTATGATAATAAATTATTCCTACCGCTATTTTGGGGTTCCGCTATGCTCCAAACCTGAATTAAATCTACTGGTTTCTTGTACGGCTGAGGGTGGGGGAGATCTTGATTGTAGGGTTTCTGGTTGGAATGCTTTGGTGGTTCGGGAATTGCTGGTGGATGGGGAAGGTGTTCGTAACCTCGAGGATAATGATGTGGTTCTGCTGAATGATGTGGTTGCTTTTCGCAGGCTTCCAAATCAAGCTCAATACGTTTTTGTGAGATAATCAGTTCTTTAAGAGCACCTTCTATCTCCCAAGTATTTAAAGGCTTTAAATGATTCACCGCTCCTGTTAGTCTTTCTAGGCGGGCCTTCTGAGTGCTATTAAAATCTTCCAATTGCCGTTCCAAGATACTTAACTTAACATTCGTATCCTCACTAACATCCTTAATGCGACCCAAATTTTTCAGTTCTACTTCAATGTTAATCTGGGATGTCTCAAGACTATCGAACGAGCACTGGAGACCATTAAGCTGTGGGAGAATGGCTCGAGAGACTAACTTGGCCAGCTGATCGATACTTTGGTCAATGCCACGAGCACTGTTTAATACATGGCGTTGAAAGCCATCCAGTTTTTGTCCAAGGCTTATAATCAATTTTTTAGTACCTTCTTGGAGTCGAGCCAAACCTCCGAGCTCCTTTTCAATTTTCTCAGCACTGGCTTCCCCTTTGACGCCGATTTTGTGGAAGGCTTCAAGCAATACTTCCGATTGGGCATCCAAGAAGACACTTTGCTTAGCAAGTAATTCTTCCACCAGTGCAATGGCAACCAGAGCCTTCGTTTGCTCTTCCAGATTCTTTTTAATTTGTTCGTTAACCGTACCAATATGCTTCAGAAGATTGTTGGTCTCAGCAAGTTCTTCGGCTCCCTGTTTCACCCATTCTTTTATGTCCTGGTCGATATGGGCATTGCTGACTTTAAAGCAAGTGACTAAGACAAAGATGGCTAAAAGCTGAACTTTCATCTTTCCCAATTGAAATTGCAAGTGCAAGTGTGTTTCGTTAGACTCTCATTCGTCTTATATATGTTTTAGGTTGAGGCACACGTGTTTTTACTAAGATTAATCAATTGTATGCTAAGCGTTTTTCGCTAATTTTGGACTTTAAAATTGATTATTAAAATAAAAAAAATGGGATGGCACGAACTACGCGCACTAATTTACATTACATTTGGTTTTTGGAATCTTCGATATCGAAATTTCAAACCGTTTTTTGTTACCTTTAATTAAGCAGCTGTTGTTTTTATCTCGTGGTTTGTTTTTTGTCCATAAAGATTTAAACACGAAAATCATTATGATAATACTGGTGATAAAGATCTTTAAGATATTTCAGATAGTGTCGCTTTTACTTCGTAACAATAGCGCTCAACAATGTTCATGGATATATAAAAAAATCTTGTATAAAATAATATATTAATTAAATGAAAGTATTTCGCTTTTTTCATATGTAGACATCGTTTACCAAGTCCTCTATTGTATCGTTTGCAAGGCAATGTTTTAGGTTTTTGTAGCAAAACTCATATTTAGAAGACGGTTTGGCATGGGAAAGCGATTTATCTAAAGGCAACAGCAGAAAGTATATTATACATCTAATTTCCATAAAAAAGGTATTATTCTCAACTTTCATCTGGTACTACAGATACATTTGTGTAACAGTGATTCTTGTCATTCCTTATATTTGGACCTTGGATTGTAACGTCAAGATATTACAATTTTCGCTTACCCATTTCATGCAAGTCTTAGAGTTATGATAGATTCTATCTTTCGAACTTAAATGTGATTCATTATAAGTAATTTATTGTAAAATTAGTAACTATTCCCAACCACAATATCCTGCATGAAAGGTCGTTCTAATTACACTTAATGGAATATGTTTTTTCATATGATCAACTCAGAATCTTATAACTTATCTGCTGATCGTACAGGTTCTAATGAACAACTATAATACTTAGTTTTTTATATTTTTCACTTTTCCCACCACTCAACACATGGAAAGGATGGGTGCGCTTCTTTGTGTTTGCCTTTTAATTATAAAACCCACTGGCACTCGCATTATGTTGCCCCATACTGAGAGCTCTCTTCATCGTCACTTTAGAAACGCCTACAACAATAAGCAAATACTGATCCTGATACAAACAAAACCGAAAACTTCCTTTACCCCATACACAGAATGAAAATTGCTTTTGTTTTTGTTAGTTTTTTTAATTAGTTTTTATGTGAAATATTATTATAATAGCATGTATATATCCAAAAAAGTTAATAGTTGTCCCATTTATTTCTCTCATGTTTCAGTTGGGAATTTTACCATACCAAAGATTGTCGAGATGGGAAGCTCCTTCAGCAGAGGCATAGCTTAATTGTTCCTGTCTTAGACTGAAACAAAATTATGTATTTTTAAAAATATTTCTTTGTTTCTTTTTAAAAGGAATACCCAAGTGATGGAGTGTAATTCGGTTGGCGTGGTTCCTTTATTTCCTTTGGTTTGTGAAGATGTTTCCATTTCGTGCACTCTTTGAGGTTCTCTTCAATGCCTTTCTGGTTGCTCAACAATTCGTCCAATTTCTTATCAAGGTGTTCCACACCAACTTCAACTTCATGGATAGATCCTTCGATGACAGTTAACTTTTGATTTTGTGAGTAGCTCAGTTGTTGCAGGTTCTGTTCCAATTGATCTGCTTTGTAGTTGGCTCGACCAGCCAAATTATTCAGCTCATCCAAATATGAGGCCTTATTCTCAATGTTTTTCTGCGTTGATTCCATTTTCTTTGCAGTCCGTTCTAGAGCAACCAATTTATTTAGAACTGATTCCTTGAGAAGCTTATTGAGATCGGATAAATGCTTGTCCACCAACTTGGATACGTCTTTAATTTCGTTTGTATATTTGTTTTGATTGACATCCACTTTGCCAATGAGTTCCTTGATCTGCAGTTCTGATTTTCCCAAGTTTTGCAGGGCTTTATCATTCTTGACCTCAAAGGAGTGTATATTGGCGGAGAGATTCTTCATTCCATTCGCAGTCAGTTGAAAACTGTGTGCTGTGTCATCTTGCAGTTTAACCAAACCCTCCTCCAATCGTGCGATCCCCTCCAATTGGTCCCGCTGTTGCTTAATTTTCTCTTCAATGCCCTTTTGAGAATTGCTCAAATCATGGACTTTGTGGTTTAGTTTTCTCAGCTCATTATCGGCCTTCCTTAGAATATCTTGAATTTTGTGATCATTCCATCTTCCCTTGATATCCTCAGCTAGGACTATCCCAGTTATGAAGCATGGGATCAGCAGTATCAAATGGCTCTTCATTGTAAGCGTGAGGTGTCTTGGTCAAAAGCTAACCTTAATGTGTGTTTAAACCATAGTAGTCTGTGATTTAAGTAGTTCCAAAAAGTCACGCTTTGCACGTGTCTGTATTTTGGTTTTGGTATTATTATCTTTTTTAGTACTCTTGCACGAGATTACGTTTTGAAACACAATTGGAAACGTTTATAAACCCAAATTTACAAAGTTGTTTTAAGTCGTTTTTGGTTCAACGACTTTTAGGTAAAATACGACCCTATCTTGTACATTCTTCTCTTTTTAGAAGAAGTGATAGCGGTTCAGTTATTTTTAGAACAATTTCATGAAAACATGACCTGGTTTTAGCGATTCCTCAAAATATGAATCTTAAAATTTTAAAAGATATTTATTAATAATTTCTAAGTGTAAATTTACTACATGCATACTACTTCCATACGCTGTTTATACTTTGGTTAGAAATTTACAATTCACAAAATTAAAGATCTATAGACAATGTCCAGTTTATGTATAAATTGTTAGCATTTTTATGTTATATGTACAAACTTAAATAGGTCGTAAAATATCATTCTTAACTGGACTCAAAGTTTCCTTGATAAAAATTTCTTTAGAAAAAGTTTCATCATCACTTTTCAGAAACAAACAAAATACAAGAATTTAAAATATAATTTTGCACCGTGTAGAGCCAATAAAAAGAAAATGCCTAACAAATGAAGATCGTTCGGGAAATGGATTTTATTTAAAAAGTTTTATTGTATATAATGACCCCATCCAATAATATAGTTAACTTTATACTTAACAAATAAGTTATAGACAAATATTTGATGCTTTATGGGGAACTCTGCAAGAAAAATGTACAAGGTTCGGAT
The DNA here is from genome assembly GCA_018903615.1 of Drosophila neocordata. Classification (NCBI taxonomy): domain Eukaryota; kingdom Metazoa; phylum Arthropoda; class Insecta; order Diptera; family Drosophilidae; genus Drosophila; species Drosophila neocordata. Next base: position 664,782 of record JAEIGI010000010.1, on the reverse strand, counting down.
TAACCACAAACTGTTTTACATTTTTAAATATATTCGTATAATAATGAAGAGTATTAACTAATTATGCCTTAACTACTAGAGAAAGTATAGCTTTAGGTGCTAAGGTCTTCGCTACTTATCATATATAAATTTTAAATAATGCATGTTTTTATATTTTTGAAAATGTTTTTTAATTGTCATGGTATAGTTTCTAGAGATCAATATAATGCTGCAATGTCGGTATTACTATATTATTTCCAAAACTTTAACTTTAATAAGCTTTCGATTCTTCGTTAGCTCCATGCCAGGTTCTCCAAGATCCACCGTCGTGGGGAAGACGATAACTCTGTATAGAATCTTGGTGTGAATAAGCGGAATGCTCGTCATGGTATTTCTTTAGATTACAAGCTTTTTGGGGTGGTGACGAATGTCTGGGTTCTGGATGTATAGGAGCGATTTGCTTGGGTTTAGGTAGATGAGGTTCAACGTAATGGTGCTGTTTGCTTTTCTCCGGAAGAGCAGAATGGGATCCGTAGGTACGTTCCAAGTCCCACGGTAGAGGTTGGTGTTCAGATCGATATTGGTCAGGCTTGTGGTTAGGCGTTGGAGCTAGACCGGAATGATAGATAGATTCCGCTTCCCAGGGGAGTGGCTCCAGAAAAGAAACAGGATTCTTTTTATGGGTATTGTAGATAGGAGGTTGTTGTTTTGCTTTGAGTTTGGGAGACTCAGCATGGGCACTGACTCGATGTACTTCACCTAAAAATTTTATTTGTAGAAATTCAAGACTTTATGAAATCAAAGATCAATTATTTATTCTTACCGCGCTTTTGGGGCTCCGCAATACTCCAAACCTGAACTAAATCTACTGGTTTTCTGTATGGCTGAGGGCGATGGAGATGTTGGTTGTGAGATTCCTTTTGGGTTGAGGATGAATGTCTGGGTCCTGAATGAACAGGTGCGCTTTGTTTCGGTTCAGGAAGATGATGAGGTTCAACATAATGATGAGGTTCTGGCTTGTATTGTTTTGGTGGTGGAGAGTCCCATCGTTGAGGGTGCTGTTTTGTTTTCTCTGGAAGAGTAGGATGGGATTCGTAGGTAGGTTCCAAGTCCCACGGTATAGGTTGGTGTTCAGGTAGATAATGTTCTGGCTTGTGGTTAGTAGTTAGACCTGGTCCGGATTGATATAATGATTTTACTTCCCATGGAAGTGGCTCTTGCCAGGAAACAGGTTTTTTTTCGTGGCTGTTGTAGACAGGAGGTTGTTTGTTGGATTTCTCTTTGGGCTCGGGAGACTCAGCATGGGCACTGACTCGGTGTACTTCACCTTAAAATTTGATTAAACGAAATTCAAGACATTTTTAAAATTAGATCAATTAGTTATTCTTACCGCTCTTTTGGGGCTCCGCAATGCTCCAAACCTGAACTAAATCTACTGGTTTCTTGTAAGGTTGAGGGCGAGGATGATGTTGGTTGTAAGGTTGCTGGTTGTAATGCTTTGGTGGTTTAGGAAATTCTGGTGGATTTGGATGGTGTTCTGATAGCGAATGCGAGTGAAGATCTCTAACTTCGTAACTTTGAGGATAATAATCTGGTTTTGCTAAATGATGCGGTTGCTTCTCGCAGGTTTCCAAATCTAGTTCAATGCGTTTCTGTGAGATAATCAGTTCTTTAAGAACACCTTCAATCTCCCAAGTCCTCAAAGGCTTCAAGTGATTCACCGCTCCTGTTAGTCTTTCTAGACGGGCCGTCTGAGTGCTATTTAAATCTTCCAATTGCCGTTCCAAGATACTTAACTTAACATTCGTATCCTCACTGACATCCTTAATGCGACCCAAATTTTTCAGTTCTACTTCAATGTTAATCTGGGATGTCTCAAGACTATCGAACGAGCACTGGAGACCATTAAGCTGTGGGAGAATGGCTCGAGAGACTAACTTGGCCAGCTGATCGATACTTTGGTCAATGCCACGAGCACTGTTTAATACATGGCGTTGAAAGCCATCCAGTTTTTGTCCAAGGCTTATAATCAATTTTTTAGTACCTTCTTGGAGTCGAGCCAAACCTCCGAGCTCCTTTTCAATTTTCTCAGCACTGGCTTCCCCTTTGACGCCGATTTTGTGGAAGGCTTCAAGCAATACTTCCGATTGGGCATCCAAGAAGACACTTTGCTTAGCAAGTAATTCTTCCACCAGTGCAATGGCAACCAGAGACTTCGTTTGCTCTTCCAGATTCTTTTTAATTTGTTCGTTAACAGTACCAATATGCTTCAGAAGATTGTTGGTCTCACCAAGTTCTTCGGCTCCCTGTTTCACCCATTCTTTTATGTCCTGGTCGACATGGGCAGTGCTAACCTTAAAGCAAGTGACTAAGACAAATATAATCAAAAGCTGAACTTTCATCTTTCCCAATTGAAACTGCAAGTGCAAGTGTTTGTTGTTAGACTTTCATTCGTCTTAAATATATTTTGGCTCTAGGCACACGTGTGCTGATTTAAATCCAATAATGAGTTTTTTGTTACTGGTAAAGAACGTATTCTGTTTATCACTAGCAACGGCGAAGCACGAATTTCAATTTTTAAAATATTTCTGTTACAGCTTGTTCGATTAATATATATATATACCTATGTATATCGATAATTCAAATTGTTTTCCATACTCGGTTTGTTGTTATCTGAATGGCAACAGCTGGTATAATGTAGAGATATGAAATAAACTTAGTTTTTTAAAGACTTATGTTTTATATAGCTTTGATTGGCAACTATGAGTAACTTAGATGCTAACAAGAAATGGCGTCCTTCAGCCAGCCTTATACTGGTGGCTAAATCGGGATGTGCCCGAACAAATTACAATGTAAGTCTCACAAGCATTTAACTAACGTTTGTATTTTAAAAGTGATCTTTGATCTTTTCCAGGTACTGATGCTCAAGAGGAGCGATCGTACGGCCATGATGCCGAACCAAACAGTATTTCCTGGTGGTTTGTTAGACATTGAAGCGGATGAAAACGTTTCCTGGCTGCAATACTTTGAAGAATTTGGCGTAACCCAGGAGGCACTGCGTCAATTGGTGCTTATACTGGAGAATAGACCTGGCATATTGGTTCCTCAGGGTACTGGCTGCTACGATCGGTTCTTCAAGCGTTCAAGCATATGGGCCAGGTGGGTCTAGAGTTTATTAATAAAAATAAATAGATTAACTATAACCTTTGCACTTTCGTTTAACAGAGAGATTATTCTACGTTTAACTGCTTTGAGGGAATGTTTTGAAGAGGTGGGGATTTTACTGTGCAGAAACCGCGACAATTTGGACTATGGACAGGAGGCCAGATTTATGTCTGTACCAGACTTGGAGTATTGGCAGAAGCGAGTTCACAATAATCCCAAAGAATTTTTGGAACTATGTCGCAAGATGCAAGTGGTGCCAGATTTGTGGGGTCTACATGAATGGTCGGCATGGGCGAGTCCCGCTAACGTAGGAAAACGGTAATACAATCGTTATTTATTTAAAATAGTCAATTATTTCACCGTTCTTCACCTATCGACTCAGAATTTTGATTCGATTTTATCTGAATTTAAATTCATATTATTAGTCATATTACCGATTCACTTTAACTAATTGCCTTGAAGCTGGTAATTATTTTGTTGAAGCCCGTCTTGGATTCTAAAGATCGTAAATCAATATTTTTTTAGGCATGAGACAGTATTCTTTATTGCTTTTGTGGACACACAGCCTTCCTTGCTCTCAGAGCCCTTAGAAGTCAAGCAGTCTATGGTAGGTTCGATTTGAATTTATATTATACATAACTTAATTTTTTTTTTCTTAGTGGTTAACCCCCATGGAATTCCTGCGTTTGGCCAAACTTAATGAAATTTGGTTTCTACCTCCCCAAGTTTATGAACTTTCGCGTCTTTTAGGGATCAATGATTATCAAACCCTTCTGGACTTTTCAAAGCAACGTAGCCGTTTAGGAACTACCATGTTTATGCCAGTGGGCTACATATGTGAAGAATTTTTGATTTGTGTCCTGCCAGGTAAAACCCGAAATACAGAAGTCATGTGGTAAATTAAAAATATTTTGTGTTTTGCTTTTAGGTGATGATTTCTATGTGAAAGAAGCTCATTTGGCCACAGAATATATTGAATTTCCCGGCTCCTACGCTGAATTTCGGGCTCGTGCTAAACATATACACCGATATGATTTATCTGGGCCTGATGCTCTTAATGTAGAACTGAATTTTCCTCCACCGAATGGACACTTGAAACCACAAAGTTTACCCAAAGAGCTCCTTAAATTATAGAGTCTGACCTCTGCTGATAAGATTCTTAATGTGTGGATGACCCCAAAAACCGTCACAAATTCATGTTGCTGAAATTATTTTAAGCGGATTGTCGCGGACGACCAAATTACGGGATACGCATTAATTATAATTTTATAGACAAAATTTTAATTAAAAATTGTACAGTAAAATTTTAAGGCCAAGATACTAAGCGTTTTCTTGCTCTTACTCTTCTACATATCTCGACCAGGCGAAAAACCACATCAAAAAGCTTAAATCTTTGCATATTCATGGCCCTCTTGAGAAGCCCGCCAAAAAGCAAATCAGTGAAGGACAGAGCACATAATTTTATCCCATTATGGATGCATTTAAATCACTTTAGATCTCTGGCTGCCACCTGTCGTGTGACTTTGTACGCTTTACATGCCTTCAACTCCACCCTCAATTTGAAAAATCAAAAACTCAACAATCTTTCCCCCTCCGAGATACGTATTCCTTTTTCTTTTTTTGTATGTTTGGTTCGTGTCTGCTGGTCTGTTTATTATGCATTGTTAAAGGACGACCAACCCTCCGTAAAATCATCCATGTATCCTAGGGGGGTTGACTGCCTGTAACAATTACTTCGTTTAATTTAACCTTTTGTGGCTTTTTTCCGGCTCTTGTTGTTCATTTAATATCGATTAATTATGCTATTATGTGGCAACCAGGAAGTAATTAATAGACTGACAAGTATTTCCACATTATAAAGATATAGATATAAAAATTCTAATTAGTTGATATATCTTCCTTCTACCGTCCACCTGGTAAAGGTCGACAAATCTCCTCATAAATTTCAAATTAAATTAAAATGCAAAATGTGACAAAATGTCTCTCGCTGGTTGAGTTATGAGCCAACCTCTAGAAATGAAACTGGAAATGTGTAAGTGTAACTGGGGAAAAGCTGCTTAAAATGTACTAAAAGACGTAGACTTGGTAAATTATCCCACATAATTGTCATGGACGGCGACTCAGGGGAATTTCTAAATTGACTTTATAATAATTTTTCCAAGATTTTAAAAAACCAAAAGCTTCTAATGACTTAATACTTTCTTTAACTAAAATCATTTGTGAAATTTGGCCTTAACTAAACATATTTTAGTCCCATTGTAACTACTTCCATGTTGTTTGATATGTTTCTTGATTTATGCAAAAGGACGAAGACAAGGCAAGATACTAGCTACCCCACTCCTTCACTTTTCCCTTGCCCATTCCATACTGTAATTGAATTTTGAGCTCATTTTCATTTCCTGCGACATAATACTGATTTACTTGGTCACTGATAAGTGTGCGGGGGATGGAGCGAAATTGGAATCCAAGCTGAAATTGGCTTATTAATTGCCCGTAGAAATAAAATGCATATCACGTAGTTTATATTCTTTGGCTTTGTCAAAGCCCAAAATGCCCAATTATAGTGATTATTTGACTAGACCTAGACAGGAGCTGGACAGGACATATACAACTACACGGCAACATCTTTATCTACCTGCAAGTGACATGAATACCAATATTAGTATATGCTATATAGATACTAAAATCTATCTATATAAAGATCAAGTCCACATTTGTAATTGGCAACTTCTCACTTGGACTTCCCACGGGTATTCCCAGCGAGAGATTTATTTTTATTGTGTGCATTGTTTGCACTTGACTTGAGTAAACCCCCTACCCAATTTCTCCACACCGCTAAAACTTCACTTCCACCCACTTGCCACCTCCTGTTAGCGACCAACTAAATGAGTATTACCGCAATAAATCGCCGCAATTCATTTAAGGGCGCCCGGACGACAACCCTTAACCAGAAGCTAACTGTTGATGAACCCACATACCACCATCCCCCACAGAGAGAATAAGAGAAAGAGGAATGAGGCAAGGGGAGGAACCACCCACTATTCGTCAGACCGTGAACCTGTTACGGCATGTCAGAAACGATTGCCACTGGGGAAATTGCTCAGAGCCTTGTACTTGTCGCTGGCTGGTATGAACAAATTGCATCAATTGACTTGCGTGTTCAACATAATGGCAATTTGTGGGTCTCTTCCAGGCTCTCTCCTCGATGGGCGGTGTGTGACGACAGTTAGACAAATGTGCTACATGATTTTCTAATGATTTCTTTATTTTGCTAGCCAGGTGGATGCAATGTTATTCACAAATATAATATATAAACCGTAATTGAAAAGGGTTTACTATATAGTACAATTGGTTTATATTTAATGAAAGGTTTGTATTATAATTGGAATGTTTAAATTTACAAATAATTATAAAAATATTGTATTGTATTGTATTGTTTGGTTCCTAAAAAACAACAAGGTTCGGCAATCAATTTTAAGCGGTAAAAACGTCGTTTAAGTTAAAAGTTATTTTTAGGCACCTATTTTTATACCCTTGCAAAAAGGAAACATTAATTTTGATCAGAAGTTTGCAACGCATAGAAGAAGGCATCTAGAAGAAGACTACTATATGTAGTCTTGGTCAGCACCACAAGCTGAGTTAATATAGCGTCCGTCTGTTTATCGCTTAACGCTGCAGAGCTATAATTTTGGCTTTTCTTTGGTTCAGGCATTGTATATCTTGGTATCATCCCGATCGGAAGACTATGTCATATATGTATCTCCCATAGGTCGAGAATCACGTTTAACTTAAATAACTTACTGCTTTTTCAATCGTATATCAAAATTTTGGGGTTTGTGAGCCTAATGAACTTATAAACATATCTACTAAGACAAAATTTGATATTCATAGGTTTTATATAGTTTCTTACACATGTACTAAGTTATATTAGAATCGGTTCACTATATCAGCTTTTATAGGAACGATTCCTAAAAAAATTGTTTTAGATGAATATTTTGGTTATCTTCGTCATTTTCATGAAATTCGGTCTGTGTAAGTTTCGTATATGTAGAAATGTGTCTATTGAGTTTCACCAGTATCGGCCGACTATAAGCTATAGCTCCAGTAGGAACTATATGACCAAAAAAAAATGTTCTTAAAGCCACGCAGTTGATTAATTATAATTACTTCCATATGATTCTAGTAATATACATATATGTAAGTGAAAAGGACAGTTTGTAAGGGTGTACGAGCTTCGTCAGGTTAGCAGATCCTTCTAGTTTATTTCGTATGTAGATTAGATTTAGTAGCATTCTACTAATATTTATAGCAGAAGTATTATTTTCTGATTATTTTTCTAATTTTATTATTCTACTTTGGAAATTATTTCAAGACTACGTTTTTATATATGCGTGTACATACATACATATGTATATGTGTATTCGTTATATTTTTACCTTGTACAGAATTAAAGTTATCTACTTGGTACAGGGTATACTCAAAGTAGGCAGGGACGACTTGTTTGCTTCATTTTGAGTCTAATTTTAAGTACGGGTAGTTTGCTAAAAATTGTTATTAAGTACAAGTAAATTTGTGCCTCGTGGAATGACTTTTGTTTTAAGAACCTCCGATATTTATATATTTTGGAGAGAAGATAATAAAAAATTGATTCGGATAAATAAACATAAAATGCCGTAGATGAAAGGTTTTTTTTTAAGAATAAATAGGATAATTAAAGTTTTAAACTCAAAGTTTAAAATTTGAGTTTCAAAAGTACAGTTTATCTTCCTCTCGATTAAAATAAGAACATATAATGAGTAAAACAGCAGCAATTCTTAAAGTATTTTATGCCTTATATTTAATGTTAATTACTTATCCTTGATAAACAAACCAATGCAAACATATCTACAATGAGAAAATGGATAAGCAACAAATTGCCAGGCAGGTGTCAAACACACAGACAGACAGAGAGACACAGACACACTTATATAGTTGTATACTTACCTCCATATACAAGACTACTATATATAGCATTCAACTTAAGTTAAGCTACCTGTATATATATATATATATATATATATATATATACATACAAATTGTGGGCGTAACTGTGATTGTAAAATATGAATTATGCGCTTGCTCCAACAAGTCGTGTTTTTGTTGTTGTTGGTAACTTCTATCGTCCCTGCTGCGTCTACCCCCCCTTTGGACTTCCCTAACACAAACAGCTAAACAGCCGCCATTCTGAATGCTGTCCCTCCCTTTATATGATATGCCAACCCCCTGCTCCCTACTTGGGGAGCCTTTTGTAATTCATTTTCCAGTCTCGGACCTGCGCAAAAGCCAAATGCCCCAAACATGATTGGGGTAGGTGTCATCTGGTACTGCTGCTGGGAGGCATTACGTTGTCATGGATTTCAATTGCATTCCATGGAAAGGCCAACACTCATGCATATATATTCACATTCATAAATATCGTTTCACATGATGCAAATTTTGCAAATTTTGTTAGCGTCGCGTCGTCATTTTTCAGTTTTGTTTTATTTTTTTTGTTCTTTTTTGTGTTTTGTTTTTTGTTTTGAGAATTTTTTTCCTCTCTGACCTTGTAACTTTGTTTTAATTTGCAAAATCGAAACTTAAAGGACTACAAAAAATGATAGACATATGTTGCAGAATTTTCACCAACTGTAGTACAATTGACCAATAATAAAATTGCTTAGAAGACAATCGAGAAAATACCCTTGTCAAAAATCGAAACTTTTCCCCTTTTTTCTATTGCCAGGAAAAAAGGGAGTAAAGGAAACATTTAAGAAACCATAAATTTCTTGGCACTAACGCATAAAGTATGTTTATTTCCATATTAGGCTAAGCAACCAAAATTTCAAAATGCTCCCATATAAAACAGCCAAACGGAAACTTATAACTCATCAAACCGAAATTAAGATATCCTTGACGATACTTTAAAACAACATTAAATTGTTGAAACTATATAGCAAATAAAGATATCTTTATAATTATAAACGAAATGATTTTTCTTAGATCTTTTTCTAACCTAATTTGATGGATGGTTTTGTTAAAGAAAATCTGAAAATTATTGCATTATAATTATTTTAAAATTTTTGAATTATTTTCAATAAATGAATTTCGATATCTTAAAGAAAGATTATCTTCACAATTACTTTATTTCCATAAAGTTCCCAAGAAGACATGTCTCTTGAATTTGTCCTATTCAAACTCATCAAAAAATTTCAAAGAACTTTTGGAAAGAGTATCAAAAGGGGTAGGAAAAATGCGAAAACGTTGAGAAAAAAAAAACTCTTTAACACTTGATTTAACTTGTGTGACATGAGAGGAACATGGAGAAAGGCAACCGAAGCCAGGGTGGATTGCGTCTTTATGTGCCTGGCATATGAATATGAATTGTAATAGATTTAGATATGGATCTACAACAACAAAAGGACCAGCCACAGCGTAAAATCCGAAAGAAAAACGAAAATCCTAAAAATTGATAGAAAAGATACAATTTTCATTTGGGATAAAAGCAAATGAAAATCAAATTAATTTTCTTTTACTGAAATGAAAAGAAGTCTTAAGTCCTTTAAAAGACACAAAAAAAGAACTTTGTCTTTGTCCAAGATTTAAAAGTTCTTAAAAAATAAACAAAAATATTTTATAAAATAGCTTTTTTAAAGTATTTTCAAAAATTGTTGAGTAAAAATTGTGATATAAATTATATGGCACTTGACACGTGTCGCGTGATTGTCAGGAAAAAAGTGTGAAAAATTCCGGCAAGGACTCTATAATATGGCCAACTCTCCCCTTGCTTCCTTGTCAATTGATGCGTAAAATATTTTCTCTTCTATGTAGTAAATTTAATTCGTGCGGAAATTTAACCAATTTAAAGAAAGCAAAAAAAAAAAGAATAACCAAGAGAACTTGCAGGCGAGGGTTACACGCCCCCTTTTCACGACTCTCTGAGTTCATTGTATCCCTTTTTTCCCTTCATATAGTTGCTTAATCCGTTTTATTGTGGTAATAAAACTACAATACAAATTGTTTGAATGAGATTGAACAACATTTGAATTGAGCATGAAAATGATGCTGGTCCTGATTTTCTTATAGATTTTGTATATGTATATAAATCGATTTGTTGTTGCCGATATTTATAGGGTCTTGCTATGAAATTTAGGATTCCATTTATTTTTAAACTAAGGTCTTTAAAGATGATGTAAATGTAAAATAAGGTAGGATAATAATTCTGAAATAGAAATAGTCTTAAATTCATCAAACAAAAGCCTTTAAAGAAACCTCAACTTTACAAAGGTGCTTCTTAAACAAATTTTGTTCCATTTGCATCTTGCACTTAAATTTTTTATTTGGTATAAAAAACTGAAAAAATATTTAATTATTTAATTTTTAAAAAATTGCAGCTATCATTCTTTTGGCTTTACTTTCTAGGAAAAAATTTGCATCTTGCACTCAAATCTTTTATTTGGTATAAAAAACTGAAAAAACATTTAAAAGAATTAAAATTTTTAAAAATTTATTTTTTTTGGATAATTGTGTTATCCTAAAAAAATAGTATTAAGTTTAAATCTCAAAAACTTTGTTAAATTTTTTTTAAACTTTCTTAATACTAATTTTGTTATTTTATAAAATTCTATTAAGTTCAAGTCACATTACTCTCATATAAAGCAGTTAAAGTAGATATCTTTAATTAATAGGTCTATATAAATTAAGTTATGATATTTATTTTTAAAAAAGATTATCTTTTTCAAATGTTATTAAGTTTCGATTTTGTGAATTCGAAAGGCGTAGGTTTATTACCATTAGAAAAATTTGAATAAAAAACTCTTTACTATATTTAAAAATAGTTTGGGAACTCTTGAAATAGAGTGTATCTCATGAAACTCTAATAACCATATCATAAAGTGCATTTAACAAGTAACCAAATATTGGCCTTATTTAAAGAAATTCAAACATTTATTAAGATATAGAATCGGGATACTCTGATTTCTAATATATAGTCTATATATTGTAGATATTTAAAAATATAATTACCCTAACTAATCACTAACAAACTGAATAAGCAAAAAATGAAAAAGCAATTTGAAAGCCTTATTGCCAATCTATGGACATTATCTTTAGTTTTCAAATATTATTGAAACTAAATATGTATGTATATTTAAAGCTATTAATTTTAGCACTGTAAACCTATTAAACTATGATTTTAATTACCATTTCTCAGCAAGCTTAATTTATGCGCTGCACTGTAAAGTCCATTAAAGACTTGTGATAATATTCCAGGAAAGGAGTACAAAAAAAAAAAAAACAAGGTCACAGAGGCTATGATATTTTTTGGGGTTGACTTCTGGTCAATCTGGGTATAATCTACATGTTTATGGCTATTTGCGTTTTGACCTCCGCTAAGTCTCTGACATTCAAGCCAAAGAGATAAGCCATAATTTGATTAAATCCTCCCACTGCCCCGGAGAGAATGTGTTAAGTGAATAAAAATATGTAGAAGCATAATTCAAACAAGAGCAGCAAAGGCTTACGGACATAAAAATGGGTTCACATCATAAATGGGAGGTGGCTATGGAGCTGTAGCAGGAGTGAAATGAAATCCTGTGGTCAGTTTGACCAAGCATGTGTGTACGGCCTTGTTTAACCACCGATTATGGAAATTGTTAGTGGACGGACAAAAAGGGATGGGAAAAAGTAGAAAAGATTTGCACAACCAGATAGGACAAATGACACGTAGTCCTTGGATGGTACAAAAAAGGACCCGTATTCTGGGGCAACACCCTCTAAAAAATATTTGTTCACACATGTGGGCAATGGAGGAGCAGTGATATGACTGTGGTTGGGCACCATGTTGACTTGACCAACAAAATGCTCTCTGCAGTCACGTGGTATATTTTTTTTTCTTTCTTCTTTCCACACATAAATTGCATTTGGCTGAGTAAAAGAGAAGAGAGGCAGAGTGGGAGAGTGGGAGAGAACTCATGCTCTATTTAAACTAAATCAAGTCCTGGCGATATCTCTCAGCGCACAAATTGGCAAAAGCCAAGTCCAGACTCAAAACGGATGGCCATAAAAATAATCATAAACGTTTATCACATGACCAGAACCAGGAGGATAACAATAGAACCGGCAAGCAGCGAGAAAGATACACGTTTTTCCTTCTTTTTTTTTTTTTTGATGGAAAGGATAGCGTAAAATTTGTGTTCAACAACGGAACGTGACATTTTGGTTCAATGAAGTGAAACTTGCACTTCTATATGGGTCAATGTGGGAAGTTAGACAAAAGATGATTGAGAGGGTATGCCAATAAGAGGGAAAAAGATAGAAAGCAAATGAAGGAAGGATAAATTACCCAGAGCTCTTTAATGAACAAGTAATACATTGAAGGAGGAATATATACAAAAAAAAAATAAGTAAAAAAGTGTTTATACTTTTTTTTAAAAAGACATTTTTCTAGTTTTCCTTTTCTGAGTAGTTAAAATAAATAATTGGGTAACAAGAAATGCGTTTTCTTTCTTTTCTTAAATAAAATTGATCATTCTATCCATAAAAACGTAATCAATCAATAAATTTATTTATTTCTTCCTATATTATAAGCACTTTTTAACCGATTCGATTTTAAAAACCCGCTTTAAAAACTTCAACTGTTATAATCAGCAATGTCCTTTTGGTATACGCACACAAATTCAATGAGAGTGTAGTTTACCCTTCCCATGGAGTTTTCAACCAAAACCGTAAATTACACTTAAGTGATTTTTAACTGGCAACTTCCGGTTTTTATCATTGTGTATTGACGAAACAATTGAACACTTAACAAACCGAGCAAAGGCAAAATAATTTCACCTTTTCACACATGGACCCAAGAGTTAACCGCATACACACACACACACATGGGGGAAGTTAGTCAGTACTTCTGCCGGTTCTGCTCCTGGATCCTGGCCTATCTGGCATGCAATTAAATTTGACTCAACCCCAACCTTAGATTCAGACCATGCTTCGCCTTATATGTATTTGTTGTTTCAAATGAGGGTCATTAAGTTGCCCAGTTATCGATGATAGAAGGAATTGTTGCTATTGTATTCGTATGTATTCCCTCGCTTGTTGTGTGTGTGGATGTGTGCTAATCTCTTAATGTTAATGCGTTTAGCGCACATTTCTATTTGCTTAATGAATTGTTACCGAATACATTCATTTCCAGTTGTTGTTTTCTTTTTCCTCCATTCCTGGGTCATTTGTCGACGTTTGTCTTTTGATTTGGTATGTCTGTTGTTGTGGATGGGGAGGGGGGGTTTCACGTCGGGTATGGGTATTAGGAACAAATGTTAGCCCAATTAGACTGATTGGTATATGGTCAGGGTCAAGTAAGTAAAATTTCTGCTGTATATATGAATAAAATTATGATATAACCATTTCAATAAACTGATTTCGGTAATGCAATATTTCAATAACACAAAATATTTAATTATTTGCAGTTTTTCTATGTTTATAACAGTTATAAAAGTGATGTTCTAAATGAAAAATCTAATATTTGAAAAAAGTATAACAGTACATTACACATGAAAGCCTTATAAATATTAGTTGTATATCAGTTCTATTTCACAACCAATATCAAAGAGCTCAAAATATAATGAAAACAAGAAGTCAAAGTCCTTCTAAAATGTATAGCATGTATATATAAAGGCTATTAAAGTCTAATCCAGATGCTCCGCTTTCCAGTGCAGTATTTCTATAGGGAAGTAAAGTTAAAGAGTTAGAGTTATATAACTTAGATAATGAATATAATACTTTTATATACTTATTAATTTTTTTACCTACATTGAACATTCTAATGTTAAATGTTAAAAATAAAACTATATTTTCCGCATAATCCTCCTCATCCATCAGCAATCCATTTATCTATTTCTTATATACCGAGGAAGGAGTTGTGTGATACAACTTGCCCTTCTTAACGGGTGTGCCAAAGCGGTTAAAAAGAGATCTTATTGGAGTTTGCGAATTGGTACTAGGCTCCAGGGAAAGATATGTTTCCCAATGCGAGCTAGACACTTTTAAAAGGGTTTTTATCACTTGGGTTTGCTGATCAGGATCGGTTGTGGCATACCACATAATGATGGATCCAAAGATTCGTGAAATATTTTCAATGGGCATTCGGACAACGGAACTTTGGGCAATACGCTGTAAATGGATTATTAAAAAGGCCAGAGTATCGCGATTTGCTTGTGGCAGTTCCTCAATTGACTTATATAGAGCTTCTTCAGATATATTGGGATCAGGCTGCTGTACAGCATTAACAAAGTCTTTCCATTGGCTTGGGGGAATCAAGGGTTCTCGCAGAGAGCCCAAAAAATCTTTAATACAGCAGCAAAGGATATTCACATCGTAGTTACCCAAATGTGGAGGGGTTTTGCCACGCAAAAATTTCTCCTTAAGTAATTTGTATTCCCGTTCTGGCGAAGATTTGCTATAGAGACCCACTTCTGTGAGACCGCGTGCTTCAATTTCATTTACACAGTGGACAATCAAAGCTGGTACCATGGGTGATATGGAAGGAGCAAATTCACTCAAATATCCAGTCATGGCTTCGGATGAGGGGATGCCAGATTGAGGTATGCAGCTTAAAGACAATAGTCCGCGGCAACCAATGTGGCAAGAAACCGGACAATCTCGACAACGCAAGCCTAAAGCCCCAAAACGAATACGTTTCTGGCATTGGACACAGTTGACACCACGTAAAAATGTCTTCTGAATAAAAGTATGTTTCCTCATTATTAGGCGCTGATGGATCGGAGATCCGTCCGTAGATCGTCGTAGCGTTGAGGTAAACGCTATACCAACATGCTCATCCCCAGCAGCTATAGTTGGCATTGTTTTAATGCTCGATTCGGTTTGAATTGGCTCTTGTTCATTGTGAGGAATGTTTACTTTGGTGGTGGCATTAACATCAAGCATACGCTGATCCACTCCGACTGTGGAACGTCGTTTGCCAGGTGATGAAGAACCGATGTGGCTGAAATTTAGACCTGCACTTAGCCGAGATTTCTTATTGCCCACACAAGGCACCTGATTATTCGGCAATGATGGACGGTGCTCCCTCCATGATTTTGAAAGGGTCAAGTCTTCAAGGTCATCATCTGACTGGGCAATGGACAGTTCTGACAAAAGCGCACTAGTTGTGTTATTATCGCCACAAGTCCTGTCCTTGCGTTTACTCAATGTATGAATTAAGGCCAATATGTCCCATGTCGCTTTGTTCAGATTGCAATCGGACAGATGATCCGCCACAGCTAACATATTTCTTTCCATGTTATTTCGTTCGCTTTCAGCCTGACGACGCGCTTTAGACTCAACATCAATAATGCGTCGTGCATGTAATAATCTTGCATCCAAATCATCTATTTTGGCCAACGATAGGTCCAACTGTTTCTGGATCCTTAATGTCTCGGCGGCGTAACCCTTGCATTTTTTATGATACTCCTCGAACAAACTCAGAAACCGTAGAAATTCCTCTTCGATTGAACTATCGATCAGCGCCTGCATGCAACGCTCCAAATCCTTAAACAACTCTAGAGCTGATGATGCCATGCTCACGTGTTTATTCTTACTTAATATTAAACTAATTATGTAAACAGTCGAGTCAAATGCTGTTGAACAGAAATTGCTGTGCTAACTTGATTTTGTTTTTCTAATATGTATTATAAAGTTGTATTAAATGTGTTTTAAATTAGTAGAGAAACGACCAATCGCCTATAATACGCTACCATCGCTACCCCTGAATCGATTTACTCAGGACTACCCTTGACTTAATACGTCTAGATATAGGAAAACTAACTGAAAATCCACATAACTATGTTTGTGTGAGTTATTTACCCATACTTGGGACGCGTATCATATATTGTGTATCTTTTAACTGCAGCCGCAACATATCTATAAACAATAATTTTATTATACATCTAGCAAAAGGAGTTGGGGGAATAGTGGGATTGGGATGATCTGAGCGATATGCAGCCATTGGTTACGGCATAAATTACAATCAAAATGAATTGATATGCGTGTTAATAAAGAGAACCAAACGGCATAATAGAGTGTGACTGAACTTTGGGATACCCTGTATAAAACTATAGGTGAAATTCTTGAAATATATCATATTAAAAGCATTTTACTGATTGTTAAAGTAAAAGAGAAATACATCAATAAGGCTAATCATGTGCATTGACACAGACTATTTTCTTCGTCCTTTTTCAAATAAGTTGCTCTAATATGCCCCATCAAATTGGGAATAGAGGGTATAACAAAAAAACCCATACACAAACACACACATACACAGACAGAACTCGCCATGCTAGACGAGACGCAGGAAGTTTCACTTGTTTTTGGCCAGCCACCACGAAATGGCGGCATTTCGATTTTACGCTTTTATGATTTCTCGATTTTTGTTTGGTCGAAGAGGGGAGAAAAGACACAACAGACCAGACAGAAGTAAGCGTAAAGGTAAAGGGAATGGGAAAAGTTTGTCTCTCTTTCTCACAGTACATCTCTTTCTCTTAATTAATAAGCTCTGGCTGTTCGTATGCGTATTTGTGTGTGAGTGTATCTGTTTGTATGCTAAATATTTGCCCTGGCATAAATTACAGGAACAGTTACTTATGTGGGAATGCGTGTACATACCCCAACAGGTACAGTTAGCACAGAGTGCATATGTATTCCAATTGAAATGTTATAAAGATTGTATAATTATTGAACCAATGTAATTTAATATTAATTAAATCATCAAATTGCATTTTATAGCAAACAATAAATAAATTAAACGACAAAAGGTGGAATGCTGATCCGTTTGTTTTTTTTTTGTTTTTTTGTATTTTCAACTGATGTACATTGCAAAATCAGCGAAAAATATAAAAAATGAAAAGAAATATCCAAAAATCAATTTGTTGGTTCGAATTGGTTGATCTGATAACAATATGTTGGCAAATTTTTGCATAAATGTACATAAATTATAAATTTAATTGTAACCTCAATTAATGCGTTAAAGAAGAACTGCGCGTGCATATACATACATATATACATACATATAGTTTGTATGTATGTATGTACATCAAAATATATATGTATGCATGTACATATGTACATATACATATATATACAAAAAGTTGTACAGAGAAAGACCCAACTTGAATGCAATAAAAAAACGTATTCGTAATCATTTTTTTTTTATTTTTTGGTTTTGTTTTTGCAGTTTTTCCGCTCACAGTTCATTGACCCACAGACGACCCTAGAATGCTGACACGAGCTAGAGTCTTCAGTCTACAGCCCTTCCCTTGTCCCTGGTGTCTTCAACAGGCCTCAGTTTTGCAATCGCCATGCAATTTTCGTTTCATTTCGTTTCTAATCAGCACAAATCACTCGTCATATATAAATATACATACATACATATATGTATGTATATGTATACAGCTGTTAGGATCGCAAAAAGAGCGGAACTTGTAGACCTGTAACATCAATTCTCAAATTATTTATTTAGTGTTTATAATAAGTTTTGCAGTCTAAATATATTTCAATATATGTGTGTATGTCTGTATAAGTAGGTACGTGAGGAAAGCCATTGTTTATGTTCCCACGCTTGTTAAACATATTTCGGGGTAACTCAAGTAGCGCTTTTGTATAAGTAGAACATGACTTTGAATCAAAATAAATATATCAAATTGTTTATACTACCTAGATATATACATATCTGTGCCAACATATTCATTATAATTATTCAAAGGGGGGCTTTTTGAATGAGTGCATTTGTTTAGCCAAAAGTCGCTACAAAAGGATGTCATCCTATAAAGAAAAACAAACACTGACTTAAGCAGAAGTTATTTTTCCATAATTTATTTTTGTTTTCTATTTGAAAAGATATTTAAACAAATATGGGAAATGTTTCGGGATAATTTTAAAGCAAATTTGAAAAAGTTATTTGGAAAAATCATTTGCACCTAATATATTATTATAATACTCATAACATCTTACGATTGTAAGTTCTTTAGAATATTTTTTTCCATTTTTAGAAATTTTTATATAATATTTAACGTTTTTATAGAACTAAAGGGCAAAAGACTTTAAGTTATCATATAGACCGAAGCCTTTGAGAAAGCATTTAAGTTTTTGTACTTTTCCACAAATAATTCCTACCATTACGTTCTAAGGAAAAACTTACGCGTATCTCGACCATAGATAAGATGACAGGAACATTCCATTTAAAGTTCTTAGAAATTTCTTGTTATATTTCGAGAGCTTTATAATATATACTTATATAAGTATATCTAAATATATATATATATAATATTATACCTTCTACATCTACCTAAATATGTACATATATATACATAAGTGTACTCATTACTCATCTGAGTTCTTTTTATGCTTTTTACATAAGCCAAAAAAAAGAAAACGAAAAAAAATACAACAAATACAAAAACAATAATGAAAAACAAATCTGCCAAATCGGCAGAAAGAAGACACCAAAGAAAAGAAAAGAGTAAAAATATGAAATATAAAAAAAAATTATAAAACCAAAATGCACCTGTGTTTCCACTACCTGGTTATGGTTATGGCTTATGGTTATGACTTCTACAGTTGGCTCTTCCATGGCGTGAGATGGTTTGTCTTTAGTTCAACCTTCTTGGCCGAAGGTTGCCCCAGAATAAATAGTGGACACTCCGTTGCGGCTCCCCCCTTTTTCTAGCAATACAACAAATGACAGCTTTTAGGGCAAAATCAAATTTAAGCCATTTGTAATGCCCCAAAAAAAAGAGTAAGGAATGAGACAAATCGAGGCAAGGCAAATGTCTTCATATGCTTCACATGATTCTTTTCTACTCTTGGTATCTTTATTTTTATGGCCCACAGCCAATGAACCAGAGAGAGAGAGACTTCATGCAGTGGTCGAAGCAAATAACAAAAAATCGGAAAAGCCGAAATGTGATTTAATTTATTATTACCAACGTTAAAGGAGTTCAAATTGAAGGAAAAAGTTTCAGACCTTAAAGGAGGATAAAGGGGAGTGTATATATGTAATATGTATGTATGTGCGAGTGACGATTTACGGGCAACTGGCAAATGAGTTCCATTTATATCATTGGTCATTACGGAAATTATGCGACGCCGACTGACTGACCCATACCCATTGCTATATATATGTACATACATGAATCCGAAGGGCACGGAAGCGGTATAAAACGATAAAGATACATTGCAAACGGAAGTGGAAGTATGAAAATCGCCTCAGGGACAAAGACAGCGACAAATGCATAGCCAAGGATACGCACACATATATGTGAGACTGTGTTTGTGTGGATGTATGAATGAATGAAGCTGACCGTTCAACAGAATTGGGGTGAAGTCGTAAAAAACAGCAGCAAAACAGCCCATCAATATAAACAAAAAAAAAAAAACACAACTCAAGACAATGGAGAAGGATTTTGTGCGTCTTCATATGTCTGTCAATATGCAGGAGGAGGAATCTGAGAGGGAGGAGAGACTGCTTATAGACTGCTATAAGATGCCAGTTGAGAGATTAGATTTACATAGAAAAAACTCAAAGTAACAGCAAGTCAGAATGCTTTACAATGAATGTTAACTTTAATGATTGAAAACAGTTTAATAACTGTTATACAAATGCCTTTAAGTCCTTATGCATATGTATATATACAACTTTACACATTTCCATTAATCGAAAAGCAGCTTTTACGCAAATTTTCTTTAAGTTTTATAAAAAAATTGTTCAAGTATTAAAACTAAATTACTACATTTTTTAATTGTTTTACCTTTCTGTTATAAAACCAAGAATGAAAACAAACTTTAACTTTCACTTTAATTGAAGCAAACCGAATATGTAAGAGTCTACCAATGTTAATTCTCAACTGTTATACAACAGTTATACAAAATTGTTTTTTTTAATTACAATATATCCGTAAAGTCTTGAAAATATCTTTATCTGTTTGTATCTTTATCCCATATATATGTTCATACGTAAAAACTTGTGTCAATGATTGATAAGTTTTTCGTAAACTTTTTGGCACTTGTGTCCTTTTTGCCGCGATAAATTTTGTGCCTTTTCAATCGCTGCCAAAATGAGATTTACGAGCATATTTTGTTAGAAAAAAAGTTTACTATGACAACAGAACAAAGCCAAAGGGCAACTAATGAGCTTTTGAAGGACCTAAAATGGGGAATGGGTTCCAAAAAGCGTCTCGTTGACTCTTCATTAAGCTAATGAGTGGCTGGCTGACTAGTTAGTTGGCTGTCTTCAATGTGTTCAATGAGTTGGCACAATGACCAGGCGAATGTGTTAACGATTTAAGGTTAAAGTCAGATCACAAAATTGGAACAACAGCAGCAACAACAACAACTACCCCCACCCACAACCTCAGTGAAATGCCGCAGCCTTCTTCAATGTCGCCACTACGTGTTTGGCATGCAAACGTGAATAGAAACAGGGTAAAAGTAAAAAGCAGGAAGCCCCCAATCAGCCGTCCATGCGATTACATGTGTGAACTATCGATTGAATTAAGACCAGACCATACCAAAGGAGATAAATAGAAGGTGGAAACAGTAACGGTTAGGGTAGCGGAGATGGCAGCCACTTAAGCGTGTCGCTGTCTCATCCACTTGAGGCACATCATAAAAAAAGAACTCAGAACGCACCAACATCCCATTCCAACCTGCCAGCGACCTCATCAAATGTCGTCACACGTCGCAGTGCAGGCATAAAAAGCATCCAAAGTACGTAGCATAATCAAAAACGGTGACAACACCAATCCAATCCAAAATCAACCCAATCCAAACCAGTTGTTGTCCAGTTGCTGCCCCAAAGCACTGATTATGGCTTCGCCCATCCAAATGCCGATTGTCATTGTCACTTTTTTGCCCGTGTCTATAAATTTTACTTGAATGCCTTGCCCAACCCTTGGCAACCACTTTAGCTCGTGTCTGGCCCTAAGGATATGGCAATAAAGTCCTCAGCCATAAACGATTTGCATCAAGATTCTATAATTATTGTTTAAACTGCACTTGAGGCCACTTCAAGACAACGAAAATTGTAGCACGGCCCCAAAAGATGAGACAAAATGAATGGAACGATCTCAAAGAAGAAAGAAGTATTAAGGAAAATTACAGGCGAATTAAATTTTCTATTTTCTGAACTTTAGTTTTAAAGTAACACTAAAAATTTGACAATCAGATCATCAATGTTGGTTAAGTATTTGTATTTAAATGATTGCATAGTGCACCATTTTTGTGTTTTTGAACACTATTAGGTTAGGTTGATTATAAAATTTAATAAATGATAAAAAATTTTAGAATATTCTAATAATTATTTTAAAATTCTTTCGATTTTGAAAAGCAATATTAATATAACATTGCTTGAGGTTGAAATCTACCCATAGGGTAAAAGGGTATATTAAAGTCGCTAAATGTATGTAACAGGCAGAAGGAGACATTTCCGACCCCATAAAGTATATATATTCTTGATCAGCATCAATAGCCGAGTCGATTGAGACATGTCCGTCTGTCCGTCTATCCGTCCGTCCGTCTGTCCGTCCGTCTGTCCGTCCGTCCGTATGAACACGTGGATCTCAGAGACTATAAGAGCTAGAGCAACCAAATTTGGTGTCAGTATTCGTGTAGTGTCTACGCAGATCAAGTTTGTTTCAAATTTTTGCCACGCCCACTTCTGCCCCCGCAATTTAGGAAAAACGAATAACTAGTGTTATATTAGAGGTAGCGTATTTTTATTTGGCACACCCAATAATATGGCCAAAAGGTATCAGCTGACCAAATTTCGTTAAAATCGGACCAAAAATATCGGAGATATATCTATGTACAATTTGTACTGAAACGCCCAGTGCGACAGTGCGACATTAACATAAGTGTGAGCGAGATAGCATGCTTTCGTTGCTGTCACTTGTGCCGAAGATTTTAGTTTAAACTGCTGGCAAATTTTAAGGAATTTGATTTAATACAGTTACTCTACTTGGTACAGGGTATAGTCAAAGTCGGCAGGGACGACTTGCTTGCTTCAGTTTTCCTATAAATAAGTAAACATGTTTGGTCTGTCATTAAGGTATTTTTAAACATAGTTTAATTAGTAGTTATTAGTTATTGTAATTAACCTTTTTGTATAAATGTATAAAATGATAAAAGAGTACTTCAAAAATTTTCTTTAAAAGTTTGATTTTATAACGATATAAAACATTAAAAAAGTTGCTAAATATTTGACTACATATCAAATTTAAATCATTGTTGCAACAATTTTAAACCCAACTTGATCTGCGTAAACTCCTATCCCCAGTCCTACCTTTTGTAGTCTCCGGGATCTAAATGTTCATCTGGACGGATGTACAAACGGAAAGACGGACACGTTTAAAATTTTACTCTCGGCTGTTGATGCTGATCGAAAATATACCTATATACTCGATGGGGTCGAAAATGATTCCTTCTGCCTACAACATACACTTGAAGACACAACATACGCTTTTACAGCATTACCAAAATTCACAAAAGTATATATACACATTAATTTTATAATTTTGATATTATTAGAAAGAATTTAGCGATTCACAAAAACTCTCCTTAAATAATAATCATCCTCGGTAAAAAAAACTTTATTATGTCCAAGATGGATATCCCGTAAAGTAGGCAACAGCAAAAAATGTTACTTAATATCAAGTACTTATCAATAAATTAATATATTAAATACAAATTTAATATAAATTTAATATTGACTAAAAAATTTAATATACATTTACATACACATATATCAAAACTAATAATAACAAACAATTTAATAACCAACAAACATTGATTGCCATTCAGACAGATCATTTTACAAATCAATTCATGTCTAAGTTATATTGTTACCAAGTGAATAGAGAAAAGTTAAAGTTATTAATTTTACAAACTACTCTACTTCCATTAAAGTAAACATATATTTAAAATATTGCAGCATATAAATAACTTATTTTTTTAGACTAACTTTAATTTGTCAATGCAACTTAAAATATCCTTTTAAAATTGATTTTATACTTGGTATACAAATAAAAAATTTCTTTGTATATATAAATTTGTGTTAATAAATAACTTTTTACCCATTTCAAAATAGTGTATACGCAAACTGTTGCAATAAATGGCTTAAGCCATCAAACAAAATGATTTTTGATTCCGCCTTTGGTTGTTTCTTTGTAGTATTATTTTTCATTTTTTTTGGTTCTTTTATACAAACATATATTGTATGTATATATATACATATATGAATATGGATATCTATGTATTTTTTTTTTTTTTTGTTTGTAAGTTTTCCATGCGACAATTTCATGACCGAGAAATCGTAACTTGACACTTCCTGCTAGCCGAGTGGAGCATAAATATAAATACATAAAAAGAAATCAAATTAAAATGGCCACTTTGATGGCCATCATTCGATAAAAAAAAAAAAAAGAAAAAAATTCTTGCACAATTTGTCGCCAAAGTTGTTTCCACTCTCATTACATAAACTCAATTTAGCTGGAAGGCAGGAAATTCTAAAACCAGAACCAAATCAAATCCAAAATTTGAAAAACAAACTGATACTGCAATGAAAACAAACAATTGAAAAAT
This sequence comes from Drosophila neocordata, assembly GCA_018903615.1. Classification (NCBI taxonomy): domain Eukaryota; kingdom Metazoa; phylum Arthropoda; class Insecta; order Diptera; family Drosophilidae; genus Drosophila; species Drosophila neocordata. The sequence continues at coordinate 640,998 of JAEIGI010000010.1, read as the reverse complement.
TTTGGCATCGTCTATTTAAAATAAATTGAATGAAAATTTTTTCAGTTGGTATAAAAAGAGCGTCTGAAGTTCACCGAATTACGCCGAATTATGCCCCTATGGAGCCTTGTTATTTGCCATCTTATAAACAAATCTCTGAATGCCTTTGGTTTTGGATGCAAGTTGTTGATCTTCCATCTGGAGGATGGAGGATGATGATTATGAATGTAATTTAATGCGAACTGCTTCTCAAGATTGCTGCGCCGTTACGCGACTCAAAATGTTTGTTGACACAAATTTTGTGGTCTTCCAGTCCATGGATTGGACGTTCAATTGGATCCTATGACTATGCCACGGTGGCTGCATATTTTTGTTTATACTCATGTATCGAATTCTTAAACTGTTGCTGATGGTGGTCCTCCAGTTGATCCACTTTACACTTTATCAATGCCGACAGACCACACAAAGAAACTTCCAAGAAATCAACAGAACAAGTTAGTACTATATCTTTTTTCGATTGCATTGGCAATTACTTTGATTACTGTTAATCCGCAAATGCCCTAATAAGATATACCTATATTGAAAATTGTATACTTAAATAATTTAAGCAGATAAAAAAGCGAAAAAATCGTAAACATTTAAACATTTTAAAAACATTTAACTTGATTTCAGTTTAAAATATTGCTGATCTTACCTGATCTTACAGAAATGTTTATGTACATCTTATAGACGATCTCAGATATAAACATATTTACTGCGTTCATCACAAGGAGGGACACCAGATGGAATATAACAAATGAACTTTAAGTTAGCATTCATATAGATAATCAAAAAATAATCAGTAAATAAAATGATTAAACGATTTAGTAAATTCAAAATTATATTACTTATATATTATTAAATTCATACCTTTTGATTAGTTATCACTTTCATTTAAATTGATGCTAGATCAATGACATAATAAAACTTGTTGGATAGGTTAAAAAATATATTACACGGGTTTTTGTTATATTCGTTTGGAATACAACAAAGTTATTGAGGTTCAACCTTATTCTTCACCAATAGTCCTATGGGGAGCTATATGATATAGTCATGAGATCGATATGATTCCGAGATATGCAATGGCTGCTGCAAAAACAAATTTCAGTTTTATAGCTTTAAAGCTTTTAAAGGTCTTGAAGAAGATCGTCTTGACAGACGAAATGGGCTAAATAAACTCAACTCATCGGAATCAGATCAGAATATATATACTTTATATAGTCGGAAAAGCTTCCTTCTACTTCCGAAGAAAAATTTTATTTTTGCAAGAGATTTAAAACAGCAACAATGTTAAGAAAAGGTGAAATTGTTAGCTGTTTTAAATATTAGCTACAAATATTTCTATATTTTATCATAGCCAATAGGGAATAGATAGATCTAAAAAATAGTGTATAAAATAAAAAGGTTATTTAAACTCTTTTTTAAATCTGTTTCAATTTCTACTACTGGATTTAACTTTAGTATTATATTATATTGTGCACATACATACCTCTTTAGTGGCACTACAATAACAAAAACATATACCCATATATATATATACCTATAGCTTATAGTCTTCATTTATATATTCACTATATGATCCTAGAGATTTGAGTGGTCTTGCAGTGGTCATCGGTCACAAACATTGGCAAAGCTAATGTTACAATTTTCTAAGCAGGAATACCTGGTATTATATTAGTTTAATTGACTTGCAAAAGAAAATTATCCCTACTAGATGCAATCAGTTATAATAGGAACTCAAATTATAGTATTGTACCTAAGTCCAAGATGTTTTCTATTTTGCTGTAAATATATAATATATAACTTTATATGTATACACATAATACTTATAACATATACAGTAAAATTTTGTCAAAATGAACTGAACAATATTTAGTTATACAAATTTCATAACTAAATATTCATATCTATGAATTCTATATAATTTTACAGCTTTTCGTGGCATGGGTATCAAGTATAAACTGCTTTTGTAAGCCACATAAATACCTATATTCTGATACCTATATTCTGGTCTCCATGAGGCAAAAGAATAGGAAACGAAACGTTTTACCAATTGCTTATGGAAGAAGGCTGATGAGCCTTCAATCAGGAGACTTCATTTATTACAGATATGACTATTACAGCCAATTTTAATAGCCGAAAATAAAATTTTTCATTTACTTAAAAAATATGTAATGCCATTTCAAGAAGTTGTAGACTAATAATTATCAAGTTACGAAAAAATATTTTCTCTTTCAAAAACAGTTCACAACTATTTTATATATAATAATTTTATGTTTTACAGAAAAGAAAGAATTCTGTAGGTTGTCTAGTGATATATACTCAAACATAAAGTATCTGTTAAGTATTAGATATTTTAAAAGAAAACTACCCCACTAGGTAAAAATCAACTAAACCTTATTTAGATCCATTAAAAAGCTATATTAAACCAAATACCTAGCAATATCCGCATAGTGTTTACTTGTAATTAGAAATCAATATATATCTTTTTCATATGTTTATTTTTTAATACTAAGTTTTTGTTTAGTTTTCTTCTTTTTTTTATGCACACTTAAGAGCTACTCACAATTGTTGTTGGTAATCAGTATTTTATATTCTTCAAGAGACTTTTAAATTTTTTTTCGATTTTTCATTATTTGATTTTCATTTTCGCCGGCTTAAATATGTATTTACATTTGATTTGAATTTTTCATTTTTATTGAGTTTTACTTTAATTACATTTGTATAGGATTTTCGGTTTTTGTATTTTTATTTTTTTTTTTGTATTTAGTTTTTTTTTTCTTCTCCATTTTTACAAACATTCCTAAATAGAGTGTTTTTTTTTTGTTATTGTTAAATTTTTAGTTTTAAAACATAATACAACCTTTAGTTTTTGTGTATTTTCTTTTTTTTTTTTTTATTTGTTCTTATTGCCTTTTTATGGAGGAAATGATATGAATAAATGGTAAGGAGGGTGGTGTGGTGTGACGGGTGGGGGTTGACGAAAACTGAAAGATCATTTACATTGTACAACTACGTTTATTTATTCCGATTTCTATGATATTTATTATATTATATTTGTCGTCTCGCTTAATACTAGAAAAACTAAGGCTATAACTAATCAACAAATAAGCGTGTGTTACTAACTCGTAATTTATTTATTTATTTTATTTAGTTTTTAATTTTCGTTTTTCATTTTTTTTGCTTTTGTTTTGCTTGTTTTATTAATTTTTAATACAATGTAGCGATTATTAATCAGAAGCTGCAAAAATGTTTGTTTTATACAATTTTGTAAGATTTTTTTTTTTTTTTGTGGGTTTTTGTTCCCATTTTAATCAATTTAAACTGATAATCAGACAAGTTTCATTTCAGGGGCGTAGTCCAAAGCCTGAACAGGGTAAAGATTTCATTGTAAGTCAAAAATTTTTATAATTTTAATTATTTAAAAATATTGTTCAATTGATTTGGTAATCAATTATAATATCCCGAGATATCTTTGCA